>CM072861.1:3015000-3696250 GCA_036937835.1 Pampus argenteus
TTCTATTCCTTTAATTTCTCCAGTAAAACATGTTTGAGTGTAAGAAAGCATTGTCAGATTGTTCTCAGCCATCTCATCATGATACATATGAATGCATATAGTATAAACCAACACTGACAAGTCCTTCTTTTACAATCCCAGTGGAGGAAACAGGAATCAGAGTACAGACTGAGTAGAAAAAGGTCTGAATACTGAAAGACCAGTATTCTGAATTTATTCTCAGAATTCAAACTTTTTTTCCCCAAAAAATTCAGATTTTGCTCAAAATTCAAATCTTTTTTTCACAATGTCCTGGTTCTTCCCTTTTTAAACTTGCCATAGATAAAAAACAAAACAAAGAAGCATACATGGCAAAAACAAAATAAAGCTGCATTATATGCATGAAAAGCCAACCAGGACAATGTATCAGACATCATATATACTGTACTTTTACTGTGAAACATAACCATCATGACTCCAGACTAGTGAGTCCAGACCTGACCTCCAAATCCAGCATCACAGCTTTGAATGGCAGTTTGACACTGCTGTGTTTATTTTTGTCACCCTTTTTATGCATGTGTGCATTTTCAGTACGTTAGCTTGTGCACATGACCTGTTGTATACTTCTCTGTAAAACATAAGAAGCTCCCAATTTATTCAGATGACAACGATAATGATGGTGAGAATAGAAATAGCTTCAGATGTGTTCATTCTTAAAATCTTGTACATATCCAATCAAATGCTTCCTGTTTTTTCAAAGAGAAAGCTGAGATTTGAAGTTTTAGCTTCCTTTATGTTGCTTAGTCAGTAACAAGAACAGCATCTTATAACATGGGATTTGTATCTGGATCAGGTTGGTTGGTTCAGAATGCAGTCTTGATCCAATAGACCTAACATGCAAAGAGGACTTAAGACAAATAGCCTCAGGGATGTTAAATCCACAACTGTATTTTTTTTCTCCAAATGTTGAGGGAAAAAAAATAAAGAATGTAATATTCTTTGACATTGCTATTTAAGGCCATTTATGTCTGTGTGCGGAACATAGGTAGATTGTAGCCGTGAAGAGAAGAAAGACCAGACTAACACTACAGCCTAGCCCTTCTCTGGATCGCCATTAATAATAGCATGGTGTACAACAAGGCGGCTGTACAGACACCTGGGGTTACACTGTCAACAGCAGAGAGCCAGGCCTTTCTTTAGAGCCTTCTTGTTGGAAGCAATTCGAAATCACAATCTACTGTTAATGGTTTTTATTGTTTGTTTTAATGTTTATCTATTAAGTAGGAATTTACAGTACACCAGGGCACATGGCTGGAGATTTTGCTGAAATAAGAAAATTGGCATCAGATATGAGTTGTGAACCCCCCCGCCCCCAGTGCCCTTCGACTGTACTGAGTCACCATGTGCGCATGTCAGTGTGTTAGAAACACAGCTCTGGTCTGCAGCTTCCACAGGTAACAAACTGAAAATCTCTCTGTCCCTTTTCTGAATAAAACTAAATCTTCACAGGCAAGCTCAGGGAGTGCTACAGCAGGACTGTCATCTGCTGGGATCACTGTTCATGTGATGAAAGAGGAATGTCTTGTGGTATCTAGATGTAGTCGTCATCCACGGGTTCTCCTGGTGTATCACAGTGATGAAGGAAGAGGACCACCACTCTCTGAAATACCCCTCTTTTGCTTTGTCGTCGTTCTGAGATCTCCTCCCCGATAGTCTCCATGCAGATGTCGGCTGACAGCTGGCCTTTACGCCGTGGGGCATAGATAGTGGCTAACACAACAGAGACAAAAACAAGTGCTTATATGATCAGGTGCATGCCTTTTTTCGGGTACAGGGACAATTGGAATGCTAATACTAAGAATTGTGCACGTTTAGAGAACAACCTCTGCGACTGCTGATAGGAGAGATGGATGTGTTGAATGCACTCACTGCTTTCATCATCCTCAAAGTCAAAGCGGGCATAGCTGTTAGGATCAGCTGCTCTCAGAGTCCTTAGCCAGGGGAAGTCTGTAATCATGCTGTAGGGAGCGCCATCCACCACTCCTGAAAATAACAAAAGACATAGTAGAACTTCATCAGATGTGCTTAACCATTTCAGTCACTTTCAATATGAGCAGCCATTGAGTGTGTTCATATTCATATTAGGTGAACACAGTAGGACTTGTAGCCCTTTTTCTAGTACAGTGCAGCAGGATAATGATCCTAAATATACTTATACATGCCAACAATCCAAATAAGCAAAAAAACCAAACTGAAAGCATTACAGGTTTATCATGAGCTGGAGTTCACAACCCACTTTGGGAATTTTAAAAGGTACGGACCAATGTTCTCAGCTTTGATGGACATGATCTGGATGCATCTTTGGTAGATTGGATGGACATATGAGACATGAAGATGCAGCTGATAGAACTGAAGACTGTCACTGTGTGTGACAAAGTTTGCAGAGCTCCAAAAACAAACATTAGTATCAGCAACATTATTGTTGACACTGGCACACTCATTGACAAGAATATATATGCTGGAGTACAGAGACAACAGTGTCCTGCTCCTGCGCTGTAGATGATCTAACTACTTACTAATTCTAAAGCAAAAGAATGTTTGGTTGGTTGATGTGTAAGTGTACGTCTTCCTTCAGTGGTAAACTATTCAGTAAATCTGTAGTGGGTCATGTATTACCCTCCAGTGTATAGATGTCCCGGCCCCAGGGGTATTTGGGATATTTAGTCACATCCTCTTCTGTCCTGGTGGCCTCTGGGAAAAACTCAAACTTGATTAACTCCCTGGGAGAGAGACAGACACACAGAGATCAGTTTATGGCTCATTACACGTTATGTTCAAACTTCAAAATTTGACAATTTCTTTCTTTCTTTTTTGCTAAATCCAATTTATTCTCATGTGTTTGTGTGTGCACAATGAAACCATAAACATGAAAGAAACTAACATTCAGATGCTATAATTAATAATTATTCTAATAGTAAATGCATGTTCTATACACAAGTATAATCAGGGCTGCATTTAAAAATAAAATATACAAGAGCTTTTGAAAAAAAAAGTGCATCTAAAATAAAGTGGATGATCATACTATGGTCATAAATCATTTATTGTCTGTGGCTTTATTTCAGATCATTAGAGTGGGTATATGTGCTCAAAAGATGTTTGCTTATATGAGACTTACTGGATTTGAACCATGGGGAATAGCCTAAGACTAAAAGATGTTTTCGCTGTCTAGTCTTCTCTTTTTAGAGTGTGTGTGCGTGTCCGCATTCACACCAAAAGTGCATTGCAGCACCTTCCTGCAAGGTTGTGCGGAGGTTTTATTTCTCGGATTCACCGGCTTTCTGCTGTTCTTTCTCACTACTGCTTCTCGCAAGCTCACTCAACCACTTCTGCTCACTCTCAGCTGCTACTCAGCCCGCTCGCTCTCTTTTTTTCTGGTCTTTTATAAAAAATTAGTTGAAAAGCCGACAGCAACTTCACTTTTAACATTATCAAATAAGAAAGCTGTCCTCCCCGTGTCCTAGTAACACCTTTGCATTCCCTCATGGCAGTGTTGTACAGCTCTCGGTCTAAATCAGCGTGATCTGTCATGTACACAAAGCTGACCGGCTCGCTGTTCACTTGTTTATTCAAAGTTTATTAAAACTGAAAGCGCTGTGTGTCCAAATTGCACCAAATTTGACACTGCACATACAGTGCACCCACCGAGTATGAAGTAGATCGGAAGGGTTGTCGAGATATGCGAGGGACAAACACACATATCAATCACACTCATTTTGATTTCTTTTGAAAATGAAGCACATATTTACACAAAATGCAGGATAAGTTAATGTATGAACTCATTAAGAGTGAGTGACCCAATTAGCAGTTGCCATGAGTACAGCTGCTGTCACTATGGTAACAATGCACCAATACCAATCAACATTTCTGTTCAAAAATCTCCCAGAAAACGTAGCCCACACATAGCTTCAGGGATTATGTGAGATACAGGCAACAGAGGCAACACAAATAGTAATTCCAGAACATTTTAGACAACATTTGAAAGAAACTGACATTACGGTTGGACTATTCTGCCATGACAGATACTACTCACTGGCTGATGTTGGCTATTATGTCCATCCAGCCGCGAATGCGAACCTTGTTGCTTATATTTGGAGGGTTGCTGAACTCGTGCAGTATAGCAATGTGATAGGGATAGGGCCCCTGGAAGAGCTGACGCTCCAACGCTACTGAGTCAATCTGAAGAGAGGAGACATGAAAGTAAAAAGCATTCATTTTTGTATTCTAGTAGTCTGATTGTTACGTTGAAACATTGTCCATCATCACAAGAAAAACAAACAAAAAATGTATGTATATCGATATTACTGTAAATACACACAGTTTAACATTAATGGCCCCCAGGAAGAAGAGCAACCGTGCCAGAGGAAACTAACGGGGATCCTTTTAAACAATAAAAGCATTTCTTAATTAATGGTGTAGAAAATAAAATAAATATGACTGATCACTGTAACAGCAAATTTTGAAAAGATATTGGCACTGTAGTACTTAGCACAAACAAAATCTTTAATGCATTTGTGCAGCAATATAGTTTTTTTTTGCCGTTACGTAAATAAAAGCATGTCTTTAAATGTAATTCATCCACATGCTGGCAGCAGTGTTTGTCATATTTTGTGTGAATATTGTATTGAGAAGCCTGTACTAGGATACATATACTGTGTCTCATGCCCAATGCACAGTAGATACTAATGTAGTTGGCTGTAGGTTAATATCCAGTTTCTACGGAAACAAAGATGACATAATGGATGATCTACCTGGTGCATAGGGCGCATGTAAATGATGCGGTTCCTCTCTGGAGGCATTCTCAGTATCTGATCCAGGACCTGTTCCATGTCCAGCTTCTTACACTGAGCGTAATCAAACCTGTTCACTATGGGAGCGCTTTCAACTCGCAGCTGCTTCAACACTCGACATCTGGTGGCTGCAGAGAGATGGAGGACACAAAGAGCATCGAATGCACTGAATGCTTTCTGACTCAGTATAAAGAATGAACATAAACTGCTGGGAGTTATGTTTATGAAACTCAACATAAAGTTGGATAATGGATTTTTAACTACTTTAACTTCTTTCGCACAGAACCCTGGTTTGAAAGCAGGGTCATGAATATGTGTTCTCCCCATGTTGACTCATTTATTCCAGAATGCCATCACAGGATACTGCACCCAACTATAAATATGCTAAAATGGGCTGTCAATACTGACTTTATTAAATATTAAAACTATTAAAACAAATCAACCTTGACCTTTTATTGTGTGTTTTACTAACGCATCATTTCCTCTAGTAAGAGGTTTTATTTGAAGATTGCTTGTACATCTTTAGTAATGTAAAAGTAAAAAATAAAAAAATCAGAGAAACATCTATATGAATCATCAAATAGTCTCCTTGTCTGTCTGTTACCATGAATGAACATCATCTTGGGGCAGTCTCTGAGGACCACGTCAGTGATTCCACAGTTGGCCAGAGTGATGCCAACCAGGTTCTTACTCTTCAGAGATAACACCTGCACAAGGAAAAGCATCTCAGTATGTCAAATGAATTCACAGAACATATACATAGTATAACTGCAACTGATATGGCTAACAGCTCCTCACATGTGCATCCTGGCCCAATGAGGTAACAGAGCCAGATGTCTAATTTTGTTTATAAGATATGCATAAGTGGATACACTTTCACTGTTCATTTATTGGTTAAGCAAATAGTTTGGTTCTTTATACATTATATACTATATTTCTCTACTGTGAGTAAATACACAACAGAAGTACAGAGGAACAGAAGTTTGATCTTCACACTCCATGTTGTTTTTTCTTGCTGCAGAAGGCATCAGTGTGTAAAGGCTGATCATCAGTCTGTGCCTGTCCCTCTGAGACCCACCTGCAACACTATGGCTCCCCCCAGAGGAGGAAAATCTCAATTTTAAACAACATTTTACATTTTACTTTGAAATAGACTTTTGGAACATATACAGAGAACACAATTTTCCTCTTGAGTTTTGAATGACAATTAAATTAAATTAAATTAACCTTTCAAAAAATAGAAAAATACTGAAAATTTACTAAAATTTCAAAACAAACGTCTACAAATAAAATTCTGCGTGTGTGTGTGTGTGTGCGAGTGTACTTGTTCGTGGTCGTCCTCGGTGACCGGGTCTGACGTGCTGGTTGATTTGTCAGCCATACGTTTCCTTCTCACCGCTATTCGAGGCCTGGCTCTTGAGAGATCTACACAACATAAATAGCTACAATAAAACCTTAAACAATACAAAAATACTGTGAGGAACACTCAGTGTGTTCAGTTGAAATCACATTTAGTCATCCTTTTCTGCATTCAAAAATAATATCAACTTGTTTTTAAATGTATTGTTTAGTGTTGACATTGCTGTCTTTATTAAAAAGAAAAAGATCTTTGGGGTCCAGCAGGACTGTGAGACAGTAGCAGTAGTAACAAGCTTGTGCTGTAGCTTAGGAAAACTGTGTTTCGTTTCAGGCACAGAAGCTGAGCTGCTGTGGACGGGGCCAACAACAAAAATGTATTTTAGCCAACCTACAAAAACAAATATCAGCTTAAGTGTATGCTATATTAACCACTATAGCAGCAGCACTGAAACAGCAGATCTGCAGCATAATACACTGCACTCATTTGACAGTGAGCTAAAAGGGCATGTTAACCCTTACATCATTTTTAGCTTTAACACAAAGAATGCATTTAGCAAGTCCTCGTGGGTCAACCTTCTTAAAGAAATCTGACAATGGAAATCCATGTGCTGCACCCTTAATGTCCAAAGCTCCAGCTCAACTTGCATCTCACACCTGGCTCAATCTGCTTTACCAGCAGTTGCTCACTCCACCCTAATTTTGTCATTCTGAAATGGAATAAGATAATGAGCATCCAATTCACATACCACAGAAAGAACATTTCCAACATGCATTTACTTACACAATTTTGTTATTATGACCTTGCTACATAAACAAGAACATTGAGAGTGTGTGTGGGTCAAAGGGACGGGGGCTAAAAGTGAAAATTATTGTGGCTTTTGCACTTTACAGCTATTGTGAATGCTGTTGGTAAATACGGTAGTTGGCGTCAATGTGATGTTAATAAATTGAATTCACAATAGGATTGTGCAGATTGGCGACTGAAAGGATGACTGGCAATATTAGCTAATTTAGTGTTATATAAGTAGCATAGCTCGTTTAAGAGATAGCTCAGTGTGCAATAATTCATTTATATAATCTGTGAATTGTATTTATTTTGTTAGGGTTAGTGAATGTAGCAGTGCAGTGTGTGTACAGTAAGCTATGCTCCTCAAGCCCCGAAGTTAGCAACAATGAGTTAGCCTAACCTGTACAGGGTCACTTAATGTGGACTGACCTTTAAGGTGGACCAGCTATTCTCATTGTAGTGACAATCTCATCTCAGCTCTGTTCTTAAACAGAGAATGAAGACAGGTCTGGCTGGCTAGGTCGGTTAGAAACAATGATTTCAGTTCCTTTTCAATAAATTGCCCAGTCTTTTTTAATAATAAACATTAGTATATAATAGCTATTGGTCCCTATTTTAAGCCTCTGCATTTTGACTGTCACCATCTGGGATTTGATGGTCACCATCTTGGATTTTTGGAGAAGAATAGATCATATTTGGACTTGAGGATGCTTGGTGCATTTACAGCCTTTGGTTAACTGTGATAACTCTAACGCTAATGCTAATTTTGGCTAGCAAAACAGTCTTACCGTCGTTAAAGGAAAATGTACTGGGAAATACTAGCAGCCAACTCCTCAGAGGGTCTTTTAGTACAACCAAACACTGAACAAGACCTTTATAGGCAAACCAAAATGTTACAATTCATACAAGATATGACAAAATTTCAGTATAAGTGCACCTGTTAACAGAACTGTAGGGTTAGAGTTAAAGTTTGTGCCAAGATCTGGGTCTACTCCCCTTTAACCCAACCCCTTCAACTGATAGTTTCTCTCAGTCTCTGTTGAACTTAAACATCACAGTGAGGGATCACCAGTGTTACCTCAACATCGTGGTATTTTCCATACACCCACAATAAAAGCTGCTTCTGGAGCACCCTGGTAGGCTACTGGTTAAGATGCATGCCATAAACAATGCATGTGTCTATGTCTGTGGTTCAATTCCGGCAGCAGACCTTTGTTGCATGTCATTCCTTGTCTCTCTCCGCTTAAGAAACCCGTTCTCAAAGACTTTCTACTTTTGGTCAGTACTTGAGTATTTCACATTCTGAACGAGCCGTTTTAATGAAATCTTAATTTCAAGATTTCAGTGAGATTGATTTAGATTAAAAAAATTAATCTATGCCCACCACTAGTTTATTCGCTCTGCCGCGTTTGATTATCTTGGTTTATCCTCTTATTTCCTTTGCTTTTATTTCATCACATTCAAAAGAAACAATGATTAATAAATGCATCAAATGTACGTATACCAATTACAATGGCAGTTTTGCTTAAAGCTACTTGTGAGGTTATAATAAGTTTTATTTCTGTATTTCTATGTTTCTCATAGCAGTGGTTCTTGGATATCATACAGAGCAATGACGAGATGTCATTGATCTTTCCCTTTATCTTTTTTTTTCTGGTCTTGTCCCCATTTCTTTTTTGTGTTTGTCTACTTGGGATGTTAATTTTTAGATCAGGACGAGGATCTTGACTGGGAAGTAGGTTAGATATAATCATGTGTCACTTATGTGTTTTGTTTTGTTTTCAAACTGGGTGGAAGACAAATTACTTTAGAGGGGGAGTCACAATACCAAAATTATGACGATACCTGCCTATATGTCTTGATATTGATACTGAAATGATACCACAGCAAAAAGCTAAAACATCAGAATGTAAGTAGCAAGCAAAAGTAATGAAATAATATATTAGATGACAGAACATGGTATTTAAAATTCTTTGTTTTTTATGATTAAAACTATTAGTTTTAATTTACGATTAAAACTATTAGTTTTAATTTACGATTAAAACTATTAGTTTTAATTTATTATTAATTATTAATATTAATTAGTTTTAATAGTTAGATAATAGTAATTAGGTTTAAAACTATTTAGTACCTAGTTTAAACTTGAAGGTATGAAAAAAATTTAAATATTCTGTTTGCAGCTGTTGAGCGAGCAATTTTTTTTCTCACAGAATGTGGACATGAGAAATGAGAATTTCTAGACAGTTCTTTGGCCACTTCAAGGAAATCAAGAATGTCAGTGTGATATGTCTGGTATGCTGAACACTCAGCAGGAATGCACAGACACTACTGTGACAGAATTACGCTAATGTAATACTTTTTTAATATTTATTACTTAATATTTCAGTTTTTAATTTGATGACCTATCAAGATTGCAAACTACTTTTTGAGGGCCTGTTCTTATCAATTGTCATTTTTATTCTATCTTTATATTTTATTCATTCTTTCACTAAAAAACACTTATTGAAACAATCATTTCAGATTAATTTATAATAAAAATAACTGTTAGTTGCAGCATAATTCATGCAGTACATCCCTATTCACTCAGATGGGATGTGAGTGGGTATAAGTGCAGTCACTGTGATGTCACATCATCTGTTTATTCACCTCCAGAATGTTCCTCCACCCACTCTTGTGAAATAAGACGGTGAGCCACATAATGAATGCCACACAGCTGCTTCACTGAGCTCAATGTGTAGAGACATGAAAACATATGGTCAAGCCTTTGCAAATGAATATGAACACAGCTTTTGCACTACTCTAAAGTGATGGTTAATGGAAACAAATGAAATGTGTTCTGTGTGTGTAACTTCAGAGTTACCTGTCTCAGGTACCAGGGGCACAGAAGACATACGGGTGCAAGATCGGGTCATAGGTCGTCTCGGAACAAACTCCTCGCCTCTTTCCTGACCCTGTTGACAACCAGAAAAAGCAGCAGGGGCATATCCAGCAGACGCAGGTTGTCTCTCTCCTTGTCTCCTGGCAGCGTGGTTTACAGCAGCACCTCTGGGATCTGAACAATCCACAGTAACAGGACCAGAGCTCTGTCTTACCCCAGGCTCTCTTGTGCAACTGTCCCCAGTTTGTGTTCCTGAGGGGCCCTCTGTACAGTCATTAGTCCTGCCAGTTACTGTAGCTCTGTCAGTGGTTGTGGTTGCCCTGTGTGTGGTCCCCATCATCACTCGCTCACATCCACCTACTTGTCTGGATGTGGCCACCCCAGGTCCAGCCCCTCCCACACATCCACTCACTGGCCTCACTGCGGTCCTTGCTGCAGCCCCGGTAATTCCATGCCCCCGTACCATCCCACTGTCAGGCCCTGGCCTTGCAGTGGTCTCCCCAGCCTCAGTTATAATTCCTTTACTGCTAGTCCTTCTGCTCTTCTCAACAGCAGCCTTCATGTCTGCCTTGATCTGTTCACTGGTGACCTGACAGCTCTTCTCACAACTACTCTCTGACATCTCAGCCTTTGTCTGATCAGCTGGGAACGCCACTGATACAGCCACATTGTTGCTCCGCCGCAGAGGGGTCTTTCCTTTACCTGGAAACAGGTTAACACATGTATAAATGGTGAGGACACACTTCACATTAATCTTTCATCTATTCCTTGTCCAGAAACAACTTCAGAAAAATGTTCAAAAAAAAAAACCAACAACAACCAAGCTCTCATTCTTTGTAAGATCTTTAAATTTAGGTGTGCTTTGCAGATTCGTGTGTGTGTGTGTGTGTGTGTGTGTGGAGAAGAGCAAGTGTAATCATCAGACACATCAACAGTTAAAAGTGTGAGCCCAGAAAACAGTCCCCCATTTCAGTTGGTGCTGAGACTAACTTCCCCTTCTTAGACACCCTCTGATCAGTCTCACAACAACACTGCTTTCTAAACACCAATCAGAGGAAACCATATTATAACACAATGTAAAGAAACCTATTTGGAACATTGTAAAGTAGAATCAAATATCTGAAAAGTGTTACACCCCCACCCCCCCATACACAATGTGTATGTGAGATGCTGTGGTAGGCTCATCAAACACACTGCTGTGACAGCTGGGAGTGTTCTGTTCTATGCTGATACCTTCTGTACAGGAGGATGGCTGCTGCGAACAGGAAGCTGGCATTAGCCGTGAAACAAGGCCTTCCTCCTCCTCACTGTCTGAGTCTGAGATGACCAGTGGGGGCTTGGGAACAGTGGCCCCAGATGGTCTGGACTGCTGGACTAAACCACTGGGACCTAGATGTAGACAGGACATATCAGCAGAAATCAAAAAATAATAAAAGAAGCTAATTTATAAATGTGGAGTGAGAGGGTGTTACAATTGTTTTAATCTCAATAAAATAAAACAACA
The DNA here is from genome assembly GCA_036937835.1 of Pampus argenteus. Taxonomy (NCBI): domain Eukaryota; kingdom Metazoa; phylum Chordata; class Actinopteri; order Scombriformes; family Stromateidae; genus Pampus; species Pampus argenteus. The sequence goes on from CM072861.1 coordinate 3,026,355, forward strand.
ACAAAAAAGAGCAACACCAAACCTGCTTGCTCCTCATCAGGAGGTTGAGGTGTTTCAGCAGGACAACTGGACCCTGGAGTCATGTCAGCTTTATCCACTTTTACCTCCTCTCCTCCTCCTTTCAGATTTATCTGAGGCTCAGCCTCCATGTTCTCCTCCTCCAAGATCACCTCCTCCTCCTCTTCCTCCTCATCCTCCATCCCATTTACCTCTGCTGGTGCTGCAAACAAAAACAAAACTTATTTTACTTACTCTCAACAGGGATGCCATGTTTCTGCTCCTTTTTATTTGTTTGTTAACAGGATCTCTCAAAATCACTAAAGAAACATAATACATGTTCATAAATCCCACTCACTTCGCATTTTGCACAATTTGTACTGACCACAAAATCCTAGAAAATATTAACATATGCTTCTTGCTCTAAATACTTCAGAAGTCACAAGCTATGATGGTAATGAGCTGCTGCTTTATGATTGTTGTTGCTCCACTGATTAGGATCCAGGTGTGACTTGCCATTGTGTTGTTCTTGCTGCTGCTGTTGCTGCGGTCTTTGGTTGTTGTTGTTAATGTTGTTAATAGGTGGAGGAGCAGGAGGCAGGTTGGCCTCATTATTGTTGTGGTGGTGGTGGTGGTGATGGTGGTTGTTGTTGTTGTTGTTGTTGTCATTGTCATTGTTGGAGTTCTGGTTGCTCACTAGTGCTGAGGACACACCGATACCAGTCCCTGCACTCAGACCCACTCTGGCACAGCCCTGACACACACATAAACACACACAGATTAGGATAATATGCAGCAGTACAGACACCAACTTTATTAAAGGGGACCTATTATTTTTTTCTGTATTTCCTGTCATATGTATAATATTACAATGTCAGATGTTCATATTTAATATGGCAAGTTTTAATCAAAGAAGTAAATACATGTAGAGGTAATTCCTGTTAGCAAAAAGCATTGGCTTCAGACTGCTCTGACTGCTCAGTTTCCAATGTTTTTTTTTCTACTTTCAGCCTGAGCTGATGTCAGCTTGTGACAAATTCCATATTTCATATGCTCACAAACACTGGGTTACTATAGTTTTTTCATAGCTCTGGAAACAGAGGAAGCTGACCAATCGCAACAGAGTGGGCTCAACGGGAGCATCAGGTTGATCCTGGGTCACGGATCAGGATCGTTGTGGCTACGATCTTGGTGGCAGTGGTCGTGCTTGATGCCCATGCACTACTACTATTATTATTATTATTAATATATTAATGTAACCCACACAGGTTACTGAAGTGCAGTCCTCTACTCCACCGGAGGGTGGCGCATACGCCACTGTGAGTTAATTAAGTGACACTCGCGTTTTCTCTCTTCTGCTGGAGACATTGCCGAAGACTGGTAGGGAAATATCCTCTGAGGGATATATAATGATAAAATCTCATACCAACGTAATTAATAAATAATACATTATAACATTTATATTATTTGTTTGTTAGGTTGATAAGCTGTGAGAAAGAGAGTGCTCGTTCATCAAGATAGCTCCGGTAAGGATGCTTAATGCTGTGTCATGTTAACTGCTAGCGTCATTATAATGTATTATACTGTTATTATTGAAATCCTTATAAAACCAATCGGAGTTGTGACCCTAACGTTTAGTGTTTGGTATTATATAGACACAGAATTAGATCGTTTTATGTAGTTTTAAATGTTATAAAAAGATCGCTAATCGCGCTAGCCGCATGCTAATTGCGCTAGCCGCATGCTAATCGCTAGCATGTAACTGGTAACTTGCTTTGGTTAACTCTACTCTGTAACAGTATTTACCCTTTGTTTATCACAGTTGAGATAATGGTGATTGTTGAGTTCATTTTATTGCCAATATATGTTTAATATAAATAGAAGTTCATCTTAACTGTTAATATAATAAATATATATTAAAATGTGATAGTTAAAATGTTGTTAAGATTCTTAAAAGGTTAAAACATAAATATAGATATATACAATATCTGTATAACTTTCCTAACCTCAATTATATGCTGTGAGATGATTGACTGATTGAATAATTGTCCATTGGAAGCGAATCTTGAGTGATGTGATGTGTATTTATTCATTTACATAATGATTAGAATATTGATATCCTTTATAAATGGTTATTAGTTGATTTTACATTTAAATAATATAGATAAGTTGATTGGATTTATACAGAAATGAGGTTATAGCGACTAATGCATTCTGTACTGTATGCATAGATTGGTTTTTTTGAGAGATCTTCTGAACCTGACCCTGACGGTCAGTGGCGAGCCAACCATAGTCAGCAGCGACCGGACGGAGAGCCTGGTGTGGCCAGCCGTGGCATCTTCGACCCATCGCCAACCCATTTCCCCGTTGATATACACAGATAAGATCACACATAAACCTACCCGGGTAGTAAAGAGAACAAACATACTTTCACACACACACATCACCTACTTTTATGGACTCAGAGAAGCAGCTTTATTTTCTTTAAATTCTGCTGAGGGACAATTTGAGGTTTATTTATTTTGGGCCCATTATCGTGCACCTGTGTATTTAGGAAGCCGGCTTAGATAGGTAGGGAGTGTAAATGTTGTTTATAATTTTGTATAATATAGATGTAAATGTTAAACTTACCTGTCTTGTGTTCTTTGTTCTCTGCTGACCTTTTACTACTTTAGGCTCCACAGTCGTACCTAGACCTCTGATATTGCCCAGTTTTAAATGATTGTCTAAATTAGGTATCTGTCTTACTTACCTGGAGACACCGGTTACAAGTGGCGAGCCAGCCAGGAGCCTAGTTATGTGTTAGCAGTGAACCATATTACCAGTGTGTAAAACAATTTTGAGTGTGTGAAACAATTTTGAAGTGTGTACATTTCTTTGTTATCTGTGTTACTCTCTGCTGGAAATGGAGTTCATAATGAGCTCAGGTATCAAAGTCCCCAATGCAGTAATTGTCAGTGGTTTGCTTGAATCACCAGAAGATGAGGAGATCATAGACTTCCTTAAGAAGTATGGCTCCATGAGATGTATCCCAGTTACTGACGTTAACTCAGAGTTTTATAAAAACCTGATTATTGAGTATCAAGATGGTGCTGCTATCGAAGCCCTAGCCGCTCTTTTGCCCTACACACATGAACTTAAGGGTAATCCAAGTGTAAGATACCACGTTCAAGCTCTGTCAAGTGTGTACACCACTAAAATTGGTTGCAATGTTACCAAAACCTACCTTGATGAGATAAAGAAGTTAGCAAAGCTGAGTGGAAGAGACTTCGAAGAAGTGTTGAAAGATATGATGTCAGAGATCAGTGAGGCAATTGAGACTGATGGCAGTGACGATAATGAGTTTGGAACCAAACCACTCGACACATCTCTGGATGCAATTGAAACCACCCACCCCCAGCTTTCAGGTTCTTCTGAGGTGAGGTTTGGTCATAGTGGTGCTGAGCCATGTCCACCCGCGGATGTGAAGCGGAGTCTGCCCATTGTGGAGAGCGACCTAAACCCGCCTGAAATTCAAAAGATCATTGTTGAGCACATTGTGAGGAAAGATGAACTAAACACACATTCACACTTTCCCATCAAGCTTCGCTCATTCTCAGGTAATGTTCCCAGACCCAATAATGAGACAGACTACGAGACATGGCGTTCGCATGTGGAGCTTCTCAGGAAAGACCCCACCATGTCTAGTTTTCAGAAATCACGGAAAATCTTTGAAAGTCTGCTCTCTCCTGCCGCAGATATTGTCAAAAGACTAAGCCCTGAAGCTACTCCTGAAGCTTACCTTCAACTGCTGGATGCAGCCTTTGGGACTGTTGAGGATGGTGAAGAACTGTTTGCACAGTTTATGAATACTCTTCAGGATCCTGGTGAAAAGGCTTCTACTTACCTGTGCCGCCTTCAGTGTGCCCTGAATCTTGCTGTCAAAAGAGGAGGAGCTGCTGCTGGAGAGGCAGATAGACACATCCTCAAGCAGTTTTGTCGCGGGTGTTGGGACAACATCTTACTCTCTGACCTCAACCTCGAAGAAAAGAAAAGTCACCCTCCAGCATTTTCAGAGCTCCTGTTATTAATCCGCACTGAAGAGGATAGGCAGGCAGTTAAAGCCACACGTATGAAGAAGCACCTTGGTTCACACCGACAGCGGGCTATGGCAAGCTCTCAAAGTGCATGCGTTTGCAGTCAACACGCAGCCTTCCAGCCTGAGCCCGACCCATTGACAGAGCTTAGACAGCAGGTGGCATCTTTGCAAAGTCAACTCACCACACTGATGTCTAAAAAAGCCAAGAAAGCCCCTAAGCCCCAGGGGAACACTGAGCGTCCATCAGGTGGGCCAGCACTATCCAAACTTGACCCTAGAGCACCAAGCTGGAAACCTACCAACTCAAAGACAAGCACCCGGCCGAGGCCTTGGTATTGTTTCAAGTGCGGCGAGGACGGTCACATCTCCTCAACTTGCAGTAACGATCCAAACCCCACTCTTGTCAATAAGAAAAGAGATCAGTTAAGGGAAAAACAGTGCCTCTGGGAGACCAAGGGACACTCACTAGACAATACGGATTTTTAGATGGAGTCCCAGTTGCAGGGCAAACTGGGGCTAGAGCAGTTCACCGACGCCCTGCTAAAGATAAAAGTGATGTCAAGCCCAAGTTCAGTGCTGCCTTGAACCAATCCAATGTTAGAGAACACCCCTTCAGAATCCCACGAAAGCTGATTGGCACAAAAAGCACAGGCCAAGTCACGATCCAGGAGCAACAGTTCAGCTGTCTCCTTGACACAGGTTCGCAAGTAACCACAGTCACCAAGTCCTTCTATGATCAGTACCTACCTGAGCAACAGATCGAACCACTCCATAACCTTCTGGAAGTTGAAGGGGCTAATGGTCAACCTGTGCCCTATCTTGGATATGTCAAAATCACAGTCACTTTCCCAAAACAGTTCCTTGGAGCTGAATATGAAGTCCCAACGTTGGCCTTGGTTGTCCCAGATAGTGGAACTTCAGGTTACCAGGTACTGATTGGTACAAACACACTTGATGTAGTGTATGATCTGTATAGAGAGAAAATTCCAGCAAGCTACCATCCTGTCCCAAATGGCTACAGGACTGTGCTAAGGATACTTCAACTGCGACAGGAACAAAGCCTCAATGGTTACATCGGTCTGGTGAGGATGCAAGGCAGGGACAAAACAGTCATTCCAGCTGGAGGAACAGTTGTTCTGGAGGGAGTGGCATCAGTTAAAGAGTTCCATACTGACAGGTCTGTTATGATGGAGTACCCTTCATCGTCCTCTCTCCCAGGAGGGTTGCTAGTGAAGGCCTGCCTCATCGACCTACCATGCAGACAGCCAGGCAAACTACCGGTTGTCATCTCCAATGAGTCAGATCATGACATTACCATCCCAGCCAAGACTGTGATTGCAGAGCTCAGTGCAATTCAGACCGTTCTGTCTGACAAACAGACCGTGACAAAGCCATCTGAATCAGAACATTTCAAGACAGCTGACCTAGCCTTTGACTTCGGTGAGTCCCCGGTCCCTCCAGAATGGAAAGACAGAATCACGCGGAAGCTGAACAGCATGCCCGAGGTCTTTGCCCAGAACGACACTGACTTTGGAAGGACAGACAAAGTCAAACATCGCATCAAACTGTCCGATGAAACACCCTTCAAACTCAGAGCTCGACCGATACACCCACATGACGTTGAAGCTGTTCGTCAGCATCTTCAAGAGCTTCTTGACGCTGGGGTGATTCGTGAAAGTGAGTCTCCATTCTCCTCCCCAATCGTTGTAGTCAGGAAGAAGAATGGCGAGGTTCGTCTCTGTATCGACTACAGGAAATTGAACCTGCAAACGGTGAAAGACGCTTATGCACTCCCAAGGATGGATGACACCTTCACAGCACTCTCTGGTTCCAAGTGGTTCAGTGTCCTCGATCTAAAGTCTGGCTACTACCAGATCGAAGTTGACGAGGCTGACAAGCCCAAGACCGCCTTCGTATGCCCACTTGGTTTCTGGGAGTTTAATCGGATGCCCCAGGGAGTGACAAACGCACCAAGTACCTTCCAGAGACTGATGGAAAAGTGTATGGGGGACATGAACTTGAAAGAGGTTGTCGTTTTCCTGGACGATTTGATAGTCTTCTCAAAGACTTTAGAGGATCATGAGGCCAGACTCACCAAGGTTCTAAACCGCCTCAAGGAGTATGGGCTCAAGCTGTCCCCGGAGAAATGCAAATTCTTTCAGTCCTCAGTCCGGTACTTGGGGCACGTGGTCTCAGAGCAGGGAGTGGAGACCGATCCGGAAAAGGTTGCAGCGTTAAAAACCTGGCCAGCCCCGCAGAATCTAAGAGAGCTGAAAGCCTTCCTCGGATTCTGTGGATATTACAGGAAGTTCATTAAAGGCTATTCAAGTATAGTGAAACCTCTGAATGACTTAACATCTGGCTACCCGCCTCCTGGAAAGCACTCCAAGTCCAAGGAAAGGAGTCGCCAGTATTACCACCCCAAAGAACCGTTCCTAAGCCGTTGGACCCCCGCCTGCCAACAAGCATTTGAAATGATCATAGACAAGTTGACAACGTCCCCAATTCTAGCCTTCGCAAATCCTGCACTACCTTACATCCTCCACACGGATGCAAGTTCTACCGGCCTCGGAGCGGCCTTATATCAGGAGCAGGAGGGACAGCTGCGTGTCATTGCCTACGCAAGCAGAGGGTTATCACATAGCGAGTCCCGCTATCCAGCCCACAAGCTCGAGTTTTTAGCGCTGAAATGGTCTGTAACAGAGAAGTTCAGTGACTACCTTTACGGCAACCAGTTCACAGTAGTCACCGACAGCAACCCTCTTACCTACATACTTACCTCAGCAAAACTCGACGCAACCAGCTATAGGTGGTTAGCAGCCCTCTCTACCTTCTCCTTTAAGCTCCAGTACCGCCCAGGAAAGCAGAATGGAGATGCAGATGCGCTATCGCGACGTCCTCAAGGCAATCTGCTTGACGACCCCCAATCCCAAAAAGAGTGGGACAGGATCTGCCAGTTCACACAACACCATCTGTCGAAACCAGATAACATTGAGGCTGTGGATCAGGAAGTCGTTAGTGCCATTTGTGAAAGACAACTTGTCTATTGTACCAATGATGGGATGGGCAGTGATGAAAGTATTTCCCTCGTTGAAAGTCTTGCCATCTCTGGAGATGCTGTACCTGACAGCTTTGAACAGGAAGATGAGCTCGGAGGGCTGCCCATTGTCTCGCACCTATCAGAGGCAGATATCAGAGACAAACAGAGAGCTGACCAATGCATCAGACATGTCATCTCCCAGATTAAGCGTGGTGAGAATCCACCGCCCGCTGTAAGAACTGAGCTTCCAGATCTACCTCTGTTATTGAGAGAGTTGAACAGGCTTGAACTGCGGAATGACATTCTCTATAGAATACGCCAAGAAGATGGTAATACACAGTACCAGCTAGTCCTACCTGAAGAACTTCGTGAGACGGTCTTAACTAGCCTGCATGACAATATGGGTCATATGGGGAAAGACCGCACGCTGGACTTGGTCAGAACCAGATTCTACTGGCCAAGGATGGCCTCTGACGTTGAGAAGAAAGTCAAGACGTGCAGCAGGTGTGTGTGCAGGAAAACCCTACCTGAGAAAGCTGCACCATTAGTCAACATAATGTCAACACGACCGCTTGAACTGGTTTGCATGGACTTCTTGTCTATTGAACCGGACAGAAGCAACACAAAGGATATTCTCGTGATCACAGATCACTTTACAAAATACGCAGTGGCTATCCCAACACCAAACCAAAAGGCTCGAACGGTTGCAAGGTGCTTGTGGGACAATTTTATCGTCCATTATGGCATTCCAGAGAAACTGCACAGCGACCAAGGTCCTGATTTTGAGTCGCGGCTAATCAAAGAACTGTGTGAAGTTGCAGGCATACGGAAAATTAGAACAACTCCTTACCATCCAAGGGGCAACCCAGTGGAACGTTTTAACCGCACCCTGTTAAACATGCTTGGCACTCTGGAAAACCAGGATAAGTCACACTGGAAAGACTTCGTGAAGCCGTTAGTCCACGCATACAATTGCACCAGAAGTGAAGTGACTGGGTTCACACCATATGAGCTAATGTTCGGACGCCAGCCACGCCTGCCGGTTGACCTTGCATTCGGCTTACCTGTCAAAGAAGAGCAACAGAAGTCACACTCCCAGTACGTAAAGAACCTCAAATCCCACCTTGAGGAGAGCTACAAAATAGCTACAAGAAGTGCTGCCAGGGTAGCTGAAAAGAACAAAACAAGGTTCGACAAGCATGTGACTCCTTCTGCCCTGGACGTTGGAGATAGAGTACTTGTCAGGAACGTACGTATTCGTGGAAAGCACAAGCTCGCTGACAAATGGGAGTCCACTGTCCATGTGGTAGTGAGAAGAGCTGGAGATCTTCCTGTCTACACAGTCAAACCAGAGACTGGAGAAGGTCCCTGGCGCACACTGCATCGAGACCTCTTACTCCCATGTGGGTTCCTCTCTGTAACAAAGGAAAAGTGTGCACAACCCAAACCAATTAAGCGCTGCAGGACACGCCAGAACACTCGCAGTGACCCAAGAGAAGTTGATCAATCCTCAGACGAGGATGATATCATTCCTATTACCTGGTTCCGAAAAGAATCAGTTCCAGAGATAACCAGGTGTATTGTCTCGCAAGATGTTCCAGAACACCATGACCCAAGCAATTCTCAAGAGAATCTGACAACAAACCTCAACAAGGTGACTGATGAAGCTCCAGCTAGGGCAAATAGCCTACCTGATGTTGCTCCAGTCCAGCAAGTGACACTGAACCTGAACCTACCTGAAAATGAACCTGCGGAAAAGAAAGACCTACCTGAAAATGAGCCTGTAGAAAAGAAAGAGCTACCTGAAAATGAACCTGACAATGGCGACCTTGTGAAAGACTTGTCGGATGAGGACTATCCTGAACAACTTCCAGTCCTTTCCAACATGCCAGAATGTGATGGGGCAAATGTCCTTGAAAATGAAGGCGAAGAGGAGGTTAAGGAGACGGAGCAACAGGCAGCCACTGATGACCTGATCAGGAGATCTGAGAGGAATCGTCAGCCACCTAGGCGGCTTGACTATACTGAACTGGGAAATCCCTTAGTCACAGTGGTAAAGTCACTCTTTCAAGGGCTGGCTACTGCCTGGAACGACATCATAAGTGAGAGTGAAGCATCAGCTCACTCCCCTGCTCCTTTCCCCCCAGTGATGACTGTTTGAACATTGCCATGCACAGGGACGTGCATGAGTTTGGAGGGGAGAGTGTAACCCACACAGGTTACTGAAGTGCAGTCCTCTACTCCACCGGAGGGTGGCGCATACGCCACTGTGAGTTAATTAAGTGACACTCGCGTTTTCTCTCTTCTGCTGGAGACATTGCCGAAGACTGGTAGGGAAATATCCTCTGAGGGATATATAATGATAAAATCTCATACCAACGTAATTAATAAATAATACATTATAACATTTATATTATTTGTTTGTTAGGTTGATAAGCTGTGAGAAAGAGAGTGCTCGTTCATCAAGATAGCTCCGGTAAGGATGCTTAATGCTGTGTCATGTTAACTGCTAGCGTCATTATAATGTATTATACTGTTATTATTGAAATCCTTATAAAACCAATCGGAGTTGTGACCCTAACGTTTAGTGTTTGGTATTATATAGACACAGAATTAGATCGTTTTATGTAGTTTTAAATGTTATAAAAAGATCGCTAATCGCGCTAGCCGCATGCTAATTGCGCTAGCCGCATGCTAATCGCTAGCATGTAACTGGTAACTTGCTTTGGTTAACTCTACTCTGTAACAGTATTTACCCTTTGTTTATCACAGTTGAGATAATGGTGATTGTTGAGTTCATTTTATTGCCAATATATGTTTAATATAAATAGAAGTTCATCTTAACTGTTAATATAATAAATATATATTAAAATGTGATAGTTAAAATGTTGTTAAGATTCTTAAAAGGTTAAAACATAAATATAGATATATACAATATCTGTATAACTTTCCTAACCTCAATTATATGCTGTGAGATGATTGACTGATTGAATAATTGTCCATTGGAAGCGAATCTTGAGTGATGTGATGTGTATTTATTCATTTACATAATGATTAGAATATTGATATCCTTTATAAATGGTTATTAGTTGATTTGACATTTAAATAATATAGATAAGTTGATTGGATTTATACAGAAATGAGGTTATAGCGACTAATGCATTCTGTACTGTATGCATAGATTGGTTTTTTTGAGAGATCTTCTGAACCTGACCCTGACGGTCAGTGGCGAGCCAACCATAGTCAGCAGCGACCGGACGGAGAGCCTGGTGTGGCCAGCCGTGGCATCTTCGACCCATCGCCAACCCATTTCCCCGTTGATATACACAGATAAGATCACACATAAACCTACCCGGGTAGTAAAGAGAACAAACATACTTTCACACACACACATCACCTACTTTTATGGACTCAGAGAAGCAGCTTTATTTTCTTTAAATTCTGCTGAGGGACAATTTGAGGTTTATTTATTTTGGGCCCATTATCGTGCACCTGTGTATTTAGGAAGCCGGCTTAGATAGGTAGGGAGTGTAAATGTTGTTTATAATTTTGTATAATATAGATGTAAATGTTAAACTTACCTGTCTTGTGTTCTTTGTTCTCTGCTGACCTTTTACTACTTTAGGCTCCACAGTCGTACCTAGACCTCTGATATTGCCCAGTTTTAAATGATTGTCTAAATTAGGTATCTGTCTTACTTACCTGGAGACACCGGTTACATTAACATCATAATTATTATATTGTTACTTATTGTAATTATTATTAGTAATGTTCTATTCTATAAGCCATATTTATACTCTTATTATACAGTTGTTATTGTTGCTGCTCTGTATCTCTCTCTCTCAACCCAATCAGTTAAGGAGGCCTTTTTCTTTGCCACCATTGCCAATGGCTTGCTCATGGGGGAATTGTTGGTTCTCTGTAAATTAAAGAGTAAACTCTAGTCCTGCTCTACATGAAAAGTGTTATAAGAGATTTTTTTGTTATGTAAATTAAATATATAAATTAAATTAAATTAAATTGATATGACTTAAAACAGCCTGTGATTATTGCAAAGCTACTCTACAGGAGCATGAGAATAAAAATATGGAGCTGGAAAATTAGCATAGTAGGTCCCCTTTAAGAAAAAGTACTTTTGATCGTTGTGGGGAAATTGATCTTCGGCATTTAGGACTGAGCAGCTTAAACCCAGGACTTTTTTGCTGCGAGGCAACAGTGAGCCACCATGCTGCCCCATTATGCAATCCAGGTATCTCTATTATTAATTTCTATTATTATAAAATGTCATGTGTCCACTATTAATTACATTAATTCAGTCAAACCTTAGAAAGCAGCTGGAGCAGGCAGACCAGACAATGTGTCACTATCCACATTAAAGCACTGCACTGAACAACATATATACAGACATCTTCAACTACTCACTGCAACCCTGCAGAGCTCAATGATTACAGGCCAATCGCCGGACATCTGTGACCATGAAGGTTTTTGGAAGACTCATCTTACCGCAACTTAAATCAATCACTGACACCCAGATGGACTAACAGATCTGTGGATGACAGTCAACCTAGGATTGCACTTCATCCTCCAGCCAGGTATCCTATGTCAGGATCCCATTCACTGACTTGAGAACAGCAACACTACTACAACAACACTGTGTTTGTGTGTGTGTGTGTGTGAGAATATACTGTATACCTTGGGGGGTTCTCTAAACATCTGGTCCAGAAAGACAAACTCCAGACTGGGAAGTAACTCTATGAACTGTGAGAAGGATTCCAGTTTGATAGCATGACAGCGAACCAGAGTGAGATCAACAAGACGGCTCCATCTGGACTGATCTAAGGATCAAAACAGGTGGAACTTAACAACTACACAGAGCATGACAGCACTTCACTTTTCAAAGAGTAAGGGATAAAACAGCAGGAAAATAAAACTTCAACTTACAGTCTTACAGAAACTGAACACAGGACTCAAGTGTGGAGAGTGAGTTAGGACTATGTTTTACCTGTGATCCAGTGATGAGGGTTATGCAGATGAGGACAGTTATAGATGAGCAGGTATTTAATATTGGTGAACACCTCATTCACCACCTTTATGCCTATATCAGTGATGATGCCTGGGTTCTCAATGACATCAGCCAGACCGTATTTCACCAGCTCCGAATGACTCATCTTACCTGCATTTAAACACACATAAGACATTATTTTATTTTAAAAAACCTGTAAACTAAACTTTTCAAGGCAATTCAAGTTAAAAGTATTGTACCAAAATGTTTAAATGCATTTCTGTTCTTCAACAGCACTAGCTACACCAACAGCCTGATTATCATTTTACCCTCACCAGAAGTTGTATGATGATCATTAACAGTTACATTTTTTACTGCTGACTTCAATCAGATGGTGGATACAATTACTCCCTTTAAGAACAGCCAATGCAAATTCAGCCACTTGGGCCACAATAATCAAAACAAACGAGCAAGATTGTTGAGAAACAAAACAATCTCATGAGTAACTCAAATTTGAATAAATGCTTGCATTGGTGTCCTAGTGCTCTGGTGGTAATATAAACCAAAATAAAATTAAGGTAAGACAATAAAGGACAGAAGAGACCACTCATTTCTGAGCCTAGTGATATTTAGATATGGAAACGAACATTGGAGCAGGAACTCATCCACATATCCCAGATGAAGTGTCTCAAACTGAGGAAACTCTAGTTCAGCCATCTTGAGAGCTGAGAAGACTCCATCTTTAGTCAATGAAGGCTGGATGCGCAACTCATGAAGCCTGTTAAACACACAGAAATCAGCAAATTAACGTATAGAATTATGTCTGTAGCCATTAAGCCATCAAAATAATATTGTTTCACAAATTTACAAATTGTTTGTTTACAAGAAAACTCCACAATGCACCTTAAGTAAATGTTAAAACATGGACAGCAAGATAATGCTGTGATAATTATTCTGTATATGGCTACTTTTATGCAGTTATAATATATATATATATATTATAATGCTGCCTATGAGAAACTTCAGGGTAAAACTGGGTATTGGCCTTGACAATGTCATATACTATAAATATCACTAGTCTAAACTTAATCTGGATGTAATTCATTTACTGTGTTATATACTGCAAGTGTTTTACTCTCAGTTAATTTAAGGAGCTGATGAATGGCCACTGACCTGCGAGCAGCTGTGATGACAAGGTAGCCCAAGTCCACCTCCAGAGCATTCTTACAGGCTCCAAACACAATGGTGTGAAGGTTCCGAAATCCTCCTGGAGAGACACATTAAGGAGCATTAGAGAGAAGCAACACACCTTATAAACACTTAATCAACAGGGGTTGAACACTATTTTGTTGTTGGGAAATTAAAGTTGACTATGGTGTGCTACAATTTACTCGAAGAACTACATTTATCAGGCTTTTAAATATAAATGTCCACTGTGAACACCCAGATCAAACACACTACTACACTATAGTCAGCAAATGATCAGCTCTGATAAGGTTGTGTGTAAAACTCCCTTTATTTAAAAACATGCAACTGATTAAAACCAGACAACTTTTCTTATTATGAAGAAATAATAATAAAATTTTAAAAATACACACGTACACACACCTCTCATTCCCACAGTCTGATGGAGGCTGGTTGTAGTTAAGAAGACAAAATCCGAAATGTAGAGAAGTAAAGTTCATATTTATGGATTATATTGATGCTGAATTGAGAAGACTGTCGACAAATGATGTCTTTTATCTTGTGTTTTCCCAGATATGTAGTTTAGTGTAATATTTTTGCTCCTATGAGTTCAAATGACTCAAATGCTAATAGCTGCATAGGTGTTGAGACTTGTTCAGATTAATTTTGATCACATTTAGCCCAATTATAGATCTTATTTTATAGTTATACTATTCAAATAACAATTGATACAATGAATCGTTCACATAAAAAAAAACAAAAAAACATTTTGTGCGAAAAGTCAAACATTCAGTCTATAGTTTTCGCAATACTAATATATTTCAATACTGTTTCTCAATACACTGGTGCCAAACTGTTAATTGTATACTATTTTACTTCAAACATAGTGTAATTATCACTTATTGTCATTATATTTGTATCTATCAAAATTCAAAGTTAGACTAAAAATGAAAAATATCCATTCTTGTATTTCAAATTAAATGTACTGCAGCACAGGGCCTAAAGAACACAAAATGTGTAATTGTCCACATATTTACTGTCTGGATTGTAAATTGAATTGATTTCATTTGACTAACACAGACTGCTGAAGCCTTATATAAACTTCAGATAAAATAAGAATATTGCTACTCCTTTTGATGCAATGCTTACATTGAAAATTCATTAGTGAAGAATCTTCAAATGATCAGAAATTATTACGTCAAGCAAAACATGTTTAAATTCCAGGCACCTGACTAATCTGTCTGTCTGAAGACAGACTTGACAATATACCAACCAAGTCCTAACCTACATAAAGACCTCAACGGTTCAATTTGGAAGATCCCATGCAGTGTGTTTACATGCACTTTAGCAACCACTGTTACCGCTTTAGGCCTCCAGGCTACAAACTTCTATTTGACCTTGGAGCCTCAAAATTTTGGCTCTTCTTTTACATGAATTGCATAATGGGGGAAAATGACACCAAACATGATGTCTGAAAGTGTATTTTATGTTGTTACACAAATAAATTAACATAAAAAAAAACGTAGCAGCATGCCGTTTACATTCTACATGCGCTATCTATACAGCAAAGGGAAATTCAGACCATGACTTGTAGTTTAGTGTCCTGGCCCTCTGTCCTTCCTGCATTTAAATACTGCACCATGGTCATAGTCACACACTGCATCTTTTTACATGAAAATTGTGCTGTAAAGGTTTGTGAATGAAACTTGAATGATGTTTTGGAAAAGCTGGGACACTAACAGCTGCTATTTATTGTGAATGAGACCTGACTTTGAAGCTCAGTGCACCAGTGTCCGACACTGAGCTAGAGCTTCACTACAGGGGAAAGTTGAGAAAGGTTTAACTTTATGAAAATGTCCTTGGACGCAGTGGGAGCGTCAACCAGTAAGAGCCAATTACATTTGTTTTAAATAAAGCTGATCATTGCAGTCTCCGGTTTCTGTACGACATATATTTAACAAGTTGCTGAGACCACTGAATGAACAACGATGTGTAGAAACAAATCACAGACATTGCTGGTTTATTAGTACGACAACTACACTAGAAAACAACTGTCTAGTCAGAGCAGAGTATGTGAATAACACATAAAACTACAGATTCATGAGGCCAGAGAATAAAAACTATTTTGCATCTGTATGACTTCACAGTTGCGCTGATCATTGCTGGTGGCAGGTGCCATCTAAACAGTCACTGTCTGAAGGCTTGTTCTTTGAGCAGTCATCTGATAAAACTTCCTTGTGAACAGGACCTGTAACTTCCTTTCTCATGTTAGTAGATAAAGAACACAACCAGACTTCTGGTAAAGAATGATAAAGAATAATGAGCTGACTCAATATTTCCCACAGCACTTTGTGAGACTGGGGTGAGTGTACCTCAGACCCTCTGTGGTGTCCAATGTCAAGCTCCCCTTGAAGAAAATTTTGTACATTTTAAAGTCAAAGGCATATATCTAGTGCACTTCAACAGCAAAATGAAGAGGTAAGATTTATGATGATTTTTTTAATGGGAAGACAAAACCAGTTAATACAGGTTTAATGTTTTGTGCCACTGTGCTGAGTGATATCAGCTGAGCTAAAATTAAACCACACCAGGGAGTGTTAGAGGACGTTGAACCATTCAAAATAAGTCCAGCTGACTTTGCTGCATGCAGCACCGGAGCAAGAAAACAGAAATGAGCCATTTGTTTCCAATACAAGCTAGTTTTGTCCTTAGATAACATTATGTCAGTCATACTGTAAACAGAAAAAATTAGAAATGGTTTTGTAGTTTTTCTTCCCGGAATGAATGAAATACACTTATAAGCCAGCACTGAGATAAGTTACAGCTTTGTGTTAACTTAAAGCTAGTAGCTAAAGCTACCTGTATTTAACCATCATGCAGCCACAGCAGTGATCCAGTGTTGGCAGATGAGTGAAAACACACCTGAATCATTTCACATAAACAACTCACCTTCAGACTAACCTGTACTGTATTGGCTAACTGACTAGGAGCATAGGATGATTTGCTGATGTTACAGTGCAGAACACCACGTTAATGATGTTTTATGTTATTATGAGAAGTGTAAAAATATTTTTGGTTCATTATGAAACTGTGGCAGGACAAATTACTCATATTAATTCTGTATTTCAAGTGATCCTAGTGTTGCATGTCTGGTAAAACCAACACATGCTTTCCTCACCTGATCTCCAGCTGTCCTCTACCACATGTTGGATCAGCCCTCCAAGGAAGGGAACTCTCACCAGCTCCAGTTGCTCCAGGTTCCGGGCTGATGCTAAACCAGTAACCAGGGGGACATATTTGAGGGAGTTGGTTGGCCCTGCACAGTTCCGCATGACAAAGGTTCTCAGGCTCACACACAGAAAGTCCTTAAACGGCTGTGGTTTGGTGAGACGCACCCACTTCAGGTAAAGGTGACGGAGCATGGACACACAAGGGATCTCTGGGACATTCACACCTACAACAAACAAACACTATATGAGATATAGCAATACAGCTGGTACTTTTAGAACTAGAGGTGAAACAATATAGGCCCCAACACTTGTAATGTGGACTCACCTACTAGATGCAGGGTCTGTATCTTTGCTGTTATGGGGATGGTCAGTTTGTTCTCAGCAGGAATGGGAAAAGCCCCATTACGGTTGCGGAATTTTCCCAGTATGTGAACTTGGGGCATGTAGTTCCATATGGCTTCTACTAGCTCGAGATGGGATGTCTCCACACCCTGAGAAAAAATAGACAAAAAATAAAGGTACACTCCATTGATTGCTCACTTTGAGTACTGGCTATGACCTTTGATTGGCTGTTTGGTTTGATCACTGACAGTTGAAGACAGGCCTGAGAGAATAAGGAAACATAAATAATGATATTTAGTAGCCTGTTCCTCTCTTGTAACTGCCCCGTGTTTCCAGGACTGCGTTTGTGCAAGCAAGGAAGCAGAATTGCTTTGTTCATTTCACAAAGACTGAGATATATCAAGTGTTTATTTCTTTTAATATTGATGATTATAACTGACAACTAATGAAAACCCCAAATTCAGTATCTCAGAAAATTACTTAAGACCGATAAAAACTGAAAAGTATAAACATGATGATGACAATGAAAAAATCCTGAAACCTGCAAAACACCTCAAGTGTAAGAACTTTTTTTTATTAAAATGTAAGCAGCGCTGCTTACTACTACTAGCCCCCCTCGACCAAACTAGAAATGTTTCACTTTTGTTTTTAGAGTCCCCCTATTGAATCACAAGTTGCTCCAATGACTGTTATAGAACCAATATCAATCTAATTGAATCTGAGTCCTGTGTAAGTTATGTTTCAGTTTTCAAATCTTTTGACCTATGACAATATTGGCATTTACAATGAATGCTTTGATCCAGATAATACATTTAAAAATGCTAAATTATCATGATAATACTATAATAAGGATCAGTTGAATCATTTAACCCATAGCAATCTGAGGATAACCTAGTATGTGCTTTTTCAACTTTTCATTTGAATATCTGTAGTCTTCCTAAAAACTGTGATCATCCAACTCACTATCTATCCACTATAAATAAACCATCATTTTCAGTGACTGCTTTATCAGAAACATGTTTATCCAATATCACTATTTAATGCTGTTCACTCCTGCAGAAAGAACATTTATTTACTAAACATTTTAACTAAATTTGAACTAGACTGATATGGAGTCATTGTTAATCGAAATTCCCCATTATTCATCATCATCATTCATCTAGTCATCTGCTGTGCTTATTCACAACATATTAATTATTTAGATTTCAACATTAGTGCAGGATTATTTCTGACTAATATTTCTGATCATCTTCCAGTATTTCAATTGATTTTCAGAGATAGCTGATGGTTTTAATGTTTTTTTTTTTATATAAATGTATGATTTTCCTTAGCCAATGATATAATGCCAAATGTATCATATTTGATACATGAGTTTTTCAGACGTACAATCAGATAAATGCAGTGGACAGATAATCCAACAGGGGTAGTATTTCATTTATTAGAGTGTAGTAAAAATAACTAAAATGTTTTCCATACTTCCACCCGGCCAGTTCCATTGGTGAATTTCTCATTACTGCATTATGGTAGCACTTTTTATGTTTGGAATTGCAAATTTGTTGGATTTGTTTGTGTCTTATGCTTTCTTTGTTCAAGAAAAAAATATTCTTTGAGCATTGTGACCTGATGCATCTAGTATGATACCAATTAAAACTCATATATGGAAAATGATATTTTCAATAAAGGCTCAGTTCAAAGAACTGGAATGATTTGGGCTTTACAGGCTTAATGATTCTGATAAGACTCCAGCTGATTTAATTACAGGTACATTTTCCTCACTTTGAAATTTTGAGCCACCCACTGCTAAAGAAATAGATACTATTATTATGAGGTTAAAGAATTCTGCTCAGGGACATGATGGAATTAGAAGTACTTGATGATATAAATTGAGTCAGTCCATATTTTCTCCTTATCCTTACAAACAGGTGTTGTGCCACATGATAGCAACGTTGCTAAAGTTTTACCCCTTTACAAATCAGGTGAGGAGATTATTAACAATATTTCTACTGCCGAGAAAGGCATTTTCACATAAATTAGATTAAAATTGATACGTGGAGTACCCCAATGAGGTATTCTTGGCGCACTTTTATTTTTGATTTACATTAATGACTTGCCCATCTTTGCAAAGATTTTTTCTTATTGTATTTAATGATAGAAATCTCAGCCACACATGCTGAAAGCATTAATTCAGCATGCAAACAGTGAATTGCCTTCCATTTCTAACAGGTTTTGGATGTATAAACTCACTTTCAATGTTGTAAAATCTAATTGTATGATATTTTGCACCGAAATCAAAAGTGTTGTCTAACTCAAGTTGTCATCTTCTCTAACAACTTTAAAAATACACAAAATATCTTATCTAAATAGAATATTGTGTCGTTATGTATTACGACATCTCTTGCACATTTAAAGTTATAACAAATCTGTCTTGAGTTTCATCTACACTTCTACTTAAATGACTAAGAGTATATATGTTAACTACCTAATTTATGTTTACTTGTTTCATTTCACTCTACTCTCCTTTAGTCTTTCTCACCACGGATAAGGCTGAGCCCTCTGTGTGTGCGAAACTCTTGCTGAGAGTCCGCCACATCCTTTTAAAAGTGTGAACACAGTTAAGTTCTTGGCTACACTGGAGAACCGCCCACACGACTGAGAGCAGGCATAGCAGACTATGCACGGGAAGTGCATTGCTCCGGCCAAAGCCGTGCTCTTGTTTGATAACATGATAAACAAATGCATCATTTTGTCTTTCATGTGAATATTAAAAATGTAAATATACTTCACATTCTTTCCGTTCCCCTAAACTCTGTGTGTATGTGTGTGTAACTGCTAACCATATATATATATATATATATATATATATATATATATATATATACCGTATATATAAATATAAAATACTGACCAGCAAACTAGGACACAATTGCAGTGCCTCCAGAACTCCAGGTATACTGAAAGCCTCGTAGCCTCGGACTCTTCTCCTCTCCAGATATCGAGGGTGGAGACCATATAGCTGCTCCAGGTCTGGCATCTTCTTCAAAAGGAGTAGAAAGCTGTTGTCTGTGAAACCTACAGCAGAAAACACAATTAGACCCTTTTCTCAAAATCAAAAAAAAAAAATGCAGTTTGGCATTTAGAACAATTGAAATTTCATTCCAAGCATTTTCAATTGCATTGCTGTCTGAATGAAGAGGTGATGAAGAATCATAAATACAGATGTGATCAATATTATTCATATTTTGATAAAATAATGCACCATTCAAGCTGAGCAGTGTTGACATGAAAAGATATTTTATTATAAGTGGATGTCTATGTTTGGTTTGCAGTGGAACAAAACAAAGTTGTGAAAATAACTGAATTCATGCTTATTCTAGAACAACATTCTAAAATAACTTGGACAAAATTATTGGTGCCCTTTAGAAGTTGCAAAAAACAATTGATTTGTAGCAATACTTTAAGCAGACTACTGTGTTTTAATTAGTATCACAGGTGTTTCGAATATTATCACTCATGCATCCAGTTTAAAAGGAGGACATGACCTACTCTGCTGGAAAACAGAAGGATGAGTAGAGAGTGGTCTGAAGAGATTAGAAAAAAGATAATAGCCAAGCATGGTCAACTTAAAGGTTACAAGACTATATCCAAAGAACCCAATGTTCCTGTGACCAATAATATTATTAAGAAGTTTAACAAATAAGTAAAAGTCAGGTGCGGGCTGGCCGGAATCCTTGGTTTTAGTTTGCTTGAAATAGAACACCAAGGTGTCATCTGAGAATTGAGATAAGTTGTTATGGTTGTTAGAAAGGATCCAACAGAGGGCTTCTGACAAGGAGTCTAAGAGTTTAGGGCTACTTTTGCAACTGAGTTTTAGCCTAACTGCAAAGTGATATGTTCCTTAGAGTCTTTTCAGAGAGAACTGAAAGCACTGGTGTTTTTTGAGAGCCACGACCCTTTGCCAGCGAGCTTGATGAGGGCAATGGATTGATTGATGGTTGTGTAATGGAGAGATAAGTCTTCACTGGGAACCAAATTATTAATGCTGGGGATTTTACTGTCATGGGGTGCCGAAAGGTCTTTCTGGAGCACTTCCTGGTTGTGATAACTTCTTTGGCATGCAGGCAGTCAACTGACCAATTTCAATGAAATGGGTTTATGTGGGCATGCAGGATGGGATGTGCATGATAGGTCTTTTTTTGTCAATGCTTTAGGTTATGGGAAAGATGACGGATGGGGCAGATGATGTGGGTCATGGAATTATGGTCAGTGGTGGGGCTACTGGTGATGAACGAGAAAATGCCAAAGCCCTGGTTTGGGTTTGATGAAGCTCACTGCGGGTGGGAACAGTGTAAGAAGAGGCCGGGTGAGATGTGGCAATGCATAGGGAGCATATGATGATTTGTTTACGTAGGTTGGTGGAAACTGGAGAAGGACTGGAGACGAAAGTGTTGGTGTGCCGTACTGAATGATTAGATGGAAACAAGGTGAAGTTAATAGTTGCTTGTGAGTCCAGAATGGTGTGATGGGGCTAGGTACTGTAAAAATGGTAGATGCTCGGTGCTAGTTAAGCTTCAACTATTGAGGCATTTTGGAGTGCAACATACAGCCCAGTGTCAGAAAGCTGTGTCTTAAGATGGATCTTCCTTGATTGCGGTTACCACCTCCAAGGGGTGTTATTTTTTTACTGCCACAAAAGACAAATAAATCTCTGGTTTATATATAACGTTGTCTATCTGCTGTCACTAATCAGGCTTGCTAACACAAACAGCTCTGTGCAAGAAGCATAAGCTGAGGCTGTGTTTAGCTATTTATACTTGACACAGGAGCTGATACTCAAAATATAACATGGAGTCTTGCCTAAAACATCATGATTTGGGAGAGACTAAAGATTTGGTTGAACAAAATTTTCAAATCCAAGCAGGCACAAATAAGCTTTTTACAGTGTGTATTTTTGGAAAAAAATCATGTGCCAACACAAGTATATTATGTGTAGACTATAAAAAAGTATGTAGCATTACAGCATTTACAGCATAAAAAACAACTTCTAAGCAGTTGGACTGTAGGGCTGAAAAGGCTCTTAGTTATTTGTTTTTTGGGATTCCAGTAGTTGTACCATGACCTCCTACCTGAAGGCATATACTCCCACCAGCGACCAGCGCATAGATCCACCACTTTGACCACTCGTAGGTACAGAGTTACAGCCTCTCGAAGCTTTCTGGACAGACATTCCATACACATTATGTCCTTCATGGGAAGGTACCTACAAAAGAAAAAAAAGATGTTTGAAACTTTCAAAAAAATTTGCACCTTAGGTTTAGGTCATTGTGTTACACCTATCAGTAAAGTCAACTGTGGTAGGGTTGAATCATATGACGATACCATGAGACAACAGACATATGTCAACTGTTAGAGACTTTGTAATACAATCCTCTGATATCTCTGGGTGTATGAGGTCATTTGAATTGATGAAATACCTTGATTTCTCAGGAATCCGACAAAGGTTCTATTATAATATATGTTAGGGTGATATTACCAGCGTGCTAACTTAACTATGCATAGTCTCAACCACAAAGATAGTTGCAACATTCTACTATGGCGCCGCAGATGGCTGCCTCGGTGTGTTGGTCCGCTTTGTTTTGTGTATTTTTGAGTGTCAATTGTGTTTTTTGCTCGAACTCCCATCCCTCTTATACCAGAAATGATCTTAACAGTTTCTTCCCACTTTTCTGGCCCCAGCAGTGGAACTACTGGACATTTTAGTCCAAGATGCCCTCACCTTTGCTCAGGCAGTGAAACGCCACATGAGAGGTACGCTTGTGCGCTGTCGCAGCCACTGCACACCGCTACCCGGAATATTTCTCTCCACTTTTTTTAATGAACTGTAAACCCTTCTACTCTCTCCATGAGTTTGCCTCATTCATTGCGAGTACACAGATGCTGCGACTTCTTACATCAGCTTCTGTAAGGAAGGCGGTAAGGGATGCTAAACAACTGTACTCATTGACACCTCTGTCCATCCTTGAGGGGGATGTCAACAAGGATTTTTAAAAAACAAAACCCCCACTGACTCTGATTTTGTCACATATAAGCTACACCGGACTATAAGCCGCTGATATCCAGGCTGAGAAATAAGTTATTTAGACAAAGATTTTGTACCTTAAGTGTATATTCATATACTGAACTGATTGTTTCCGAATAGTGCCGCAAAAAAGTAGCAATAAACGCAGCTATAGAAGTGCTGATAAACAAAACAGAAAAGTCATTGATGGTTTTATTCATCTTCCTCCTGTGCACTAAAACTAAGTTACTTTATTTTTCTTCCTCCTGATAGTGAAACCATTAAACACCAAATCACTGTCACCTTTTCCTCCAGCACACTATTAAAGCGCAACTATTCACACAAGTCACTATTTATCTTCCTCCTGAGCATTTAAAACTAATGAACACCAAACCACTGTCACTTCATTTCTTCTGTGCACTGAAGTCGTCCTCTTCAGTGTCGGAGTTGAACAGCCTCAAATAATCTTCATCACATACCGTCTCACCATAAATTCATTAACGGCAAGCTGACGTGCAGCCGCTCTGTTTCCTTCATGGATAACCAGATTGATGGCATTCAACTTAAAAGCTGCATCATAGGAATTTCTTCGTGGGTTTTCCATTTTGAGTAATATTATATACCCCCGTGGGCTGAAGAAAAATTCATAGAAAAGCTGCATCTCTGTATAAGCCACATGGTTCAAAGTATGGGAAAAAAGTAGCGGCTTATAGTCCGGATTTATATTTGTAGATTACATATACACACACACACATATATATATATATATACGTATATATACACATATATGTATATATATATATACGTATATATACATATATATACATACACATATACATATATACACACATATATACATATATACACACATATATACATATATATATATATATATACACATATATACATATACACACATATATACATATATATACATATACACATATATACATATATATACATATACACATATATACATATATATATACACATATATACATATATATATACACATATATACATATGTATATATATATATATATATATATATATATATATATATACACACACACACACACATATATATATACACACACACATATATATATTTACAACTTGTCTTTACATATATTTTATGTTATGTTGTATATGTTTAGTGTGTATCATCCTGTTTATTTGTGTTGTGCTGTTTGTTGTTGTTGTTGAGCGCCAATGTTAACCAAAACAAATTCCTTGTTAGTTTTTAACTTATTTGGCAATAAAAACTCTTCTGATTCAATAATGGTCATGTAACATTCATAATAGAAGCATGTACATATCATAGAACCAAGAATATATTGTAGTACACAAGTACACAACAGGGGTGAAGATAGAAGGTGTACCTGAATATATGACAAAGGACTTCATGGGACAGCTCATTGATATAGTCTTTGAGCTCACTGGGTCTCAGGACAACTTCCCCTTCACCACTGCCCGCTAAAGGTTGAAGTTTAGTGGCCTTCCTCCTCGGACCCATCACTTTCACGTCACTGGTCAGCCTTCAACACCCACTTCTTCCCCGGTGCAGCCTGGAGGCTCTATTTCCCAAACATGAACCTGTTCTGAACACGTCAAAGACAACAAGTTAATGGGAAGAGGAAACATACACTGGGGGTGCATTTTATTTTTCTCCCTCTACACTCTTCAAAAGTCTTTTTATCAGACCGACACATCCCTTCATTAGAACCATATCACCACAACACAGTTTTATACCATACAAATATCAGAATAAACTCTGATGAGTGTAGCAGTTTCCCTTGACACTAAAAAGGCCTTTGATCGGGTCGAGTTGCCTACCTATTAAAGGTCTTGGTGAAATTCTGCTTTGGTGACTGTTATTCATCTGATCAGGTCTGTGTCTCTCTCCAATGGGAGAGCGCATAGCGCATTCCCTCTGAAGGAGAATATACAGTAGTCACACTTGCATTCTCTGTATTTAATTATAACAGCATTAAGCAAATGTCTCCTTTTAAGTGGTTACCAAAGGCTTCAAATACTTAAAGTCAAACAGTTTGGACACACCTACTCATTCAAGGGTTTTTCTTTATTTTTATTATTTTTTACATTGTTGAACAAAACTGAAGACACCAAAACTATGAAATAACCCATATGAAATTACGTAGTAATATAGGCAGAATATACATACAAGCAAAACAAGCAGAAAAAAGATATGTAAACATATGACTATTATGTAAAAGCAAGTAGGTGAAAAATGTAGAAACATTTAGAAAACAACAAAAATAAGATCCAGTGTCGACATACAGCTCAAGGATACATAAAGTGGTAAAAGGTGTGTAAGAGTGTAAGAAGTGCTGAATAAATACCGAATGGATGATGTAATAAGTTACTTTATATGTACATGATAGAGGGGTCTGCAGTGTTTTTCACTGCCCATTTTCTGATGCTGGAGGACTACAGGTCTTGGATGGAGGGCAGATATGCAGACCTGACTGTTCGTTGTAGGCTGTTCCTCTCTTGAGAAGCAGTCGTTACATGGCACTCACAAATACACAAACAAAGTAGTATTCAATCTCTGACCTCTCATGAATCTGTGTGTGTGTGTGTGTGTGTGTGTGCTGTGTAATTTACATACTTCTGCTCCAACTGGTCAGCTTTTTTCTAACATTGCTGCCGTAACAATGAACCAACAATATCAGCAATTTGTTATTTCAAAGTTATTTCACGTAGCGAGTGGGCTGCAAAGTCAGATCACAATGAATAATAGCCGTTGCTATCCCAGCTTTTAAAGGCCATATGTGTGAACGCCCCGTTAGTGTAGAGGGAAAAGAGCAGCAAGGACAGCACACATTGCAGGAGGACGCCAGTTCTGCCAGCATCCCGTCTGTCCAGAAATTTGTGACCCACTGACAGGGAGAGGTTCTCTCAGGCAACTGCCTGTCTTCGACTGTGTCAGTGTTCAAACCAAACAGCCAATCAAAAGTCATAGTTAGGACCAATAAGTAAGGACCAATCAAAAAGACAGAGCGGTTCCATCTCAGTCTATTCCATCCCCACCTCAAAGTCAACATGACGAGTGAGCAATGTTGCAAGCACATAGGGAGAGTCAAGCATTTTCAAGCAGAAATGCTCCCTCATGAGGATGCTTTTCCACTCAGGGATATTGTTCTGTGCATCTCAAAATCAGATCAGAAAATCAGATCTTTGGTGTCAAAAAATCCTCAGGAGTCAGCACATTTATTGCCAGGCAAAAAAGGAGAGCACATCACAAAACATACAGTGCGTATCAGAGATAACACAGAGATGCTCTAAGATGGCTCTGACCTGCTGGGGCTTCTGCCTTGTCTTTTATACCCTTTTTGGTCACACCTATGCCCATGGGCCTACGTGACAGTTGGCACAATATCATTACACCATTAGATAGGTTTCTAGATTCTCATTGGTTTACTTAAATCAGCACTAGCTTCAGGTGAGGCAGGTGAGGCTCTTCTGCACCGGTGGCTCTCCTCTTTTTTTAAGACTGGCCTTATTTTTTTTTTTAAAGTTCCTACTGCCTGTTTTACACCCTTATTTCTAAACTTTCTTCTAAGGATATTTAAAAAAAGAAATATAATACACACACTTCAAATTTTAACAAGTTCACTGAGTGAGATTATCAACTTCATAATAAGTGCTAAATCACAACATCTTGTGAAGTGTTCATAAACTGAATCAAACATCTAGTAAAACATGAAATATGATTAATCTGATATAACATTGTTTTAACTTACTTAAAGCGTCATCACATAATATCACATTAAAATCATCCTGCAATGCAATTGTTGTTCTCTTTGGCACATCACAAGTCTTTAACAAAAATGATAGCACAATATAAACTTGGGCTTTTTCCTAATGGTAGCTTTCTGCTTTTAGCTAATGCCAATCACTTTATTTTTCAGAAATGCTACCTTTTATTTCCAACGTGTGCAAGGTGTAACTTAAAAAGGAAAACAATCCGCAAATGGCACTTTGTTAAAGCGCACGGTACTGACACACTACAAAACCACAAACACATGAACAGCGTTATCCTGCATTATAGCGTTATCGTTATATATGTTAGGCAACTGACAAACGGCAGTTTACAAAGAAGTGACAGTTGAACGTAAATTTACAATGTGAGAACTAACATTAAACTGAAGAAGCACCATTATACCATATATTATAGTCACACTCGTTTCACGTTATCATAGAATTAACTTCAACCCAGACTTTGTCAAAGCTAGCTTACTAGTTAGCATAGCCGCAGCTAAGACAACACAGAAACCAAATGACACAAATAAACAATACAACAAGCACAGCGACTAAAACAGTGTCGCTTTTAGCAACGTTCCTAACCTACCAGTGTTTTTCTATCAAAGCCGCTGTGATGTTGCTCCTCAGTCATCTTGTGAGTACAGCAGAAATACTCAACACAAAGCTTCGCTCTATTACTGGTCGGAACTAACGACCCTCCACTTAAGGGAGCTAATACGGCAAACACTCCTCTTCTTCTTCTTTCCATTTACTGGCGGGTGGTAACCAACGCAAAAGTGCATTACCGCCACCCATTGTGAATTGACTTTGTCCGCCAGGTTTCTCTCCAGTAACAAAATGAACTGACCCAATATTGAATATATTTTTTAACTAATCTCTTCCATTAAATATTTTTCAAAGCCTGCATTATGCCTCTGCCACACTGCTTCTATGAAGAGTATTTTTGCCACTGACTTAACATGCAAACTGTTTGACAATGGTCTATTACCCACCCAAAACCCCATAAAACAAACTGTGTCTGTCCCTCAAGCAATTAAACCAATTAAATCTAAAGTAAACAAAGGAGAAATAATAAAATAATACAAATTAACACCTAACCCTAACCCACTGCAATAGTACCACATGAGAATTAATTCTGGACTCTTAAACATTAGATCTCTGTCATCTAAAGTTGTATTAGTTAATGATCTCATATCAGATTATCATATTGATTTGTCTCACTGAAACCTGGCTGTGATGAATATATTAGCCTAAATTAATACACTCCCCCCAGTCATATTAATACTCCTCGAGAAAATGTGGAGATGGAGTTGCAGGCTTATTAATCAACTGTAAACCTAAATTCTTAGTCTTTCACATCTGACCTGCAGTGTTTGTTAGTGTTCTGCCCTCCTGTCCTGTACTCTGAATTTTTATCTGAAATCTCAGAATTTTTATCAAGTTTATTCCTTACAGATAGAGTAATTATAGAAGGGGGTTTTAATATTCATGTGGATGTTGATGTGTGACGTTTATCCCATTATTAGACCCAATTGGCTTCTCAGAGTGTAAATAAACCCACTCACAGCTTTAACCACATACTTAACCTTGTTCTGGCATATGGCATTGAAATTGAACATTTAATAATCTTCCCACAGAATACTCTTTATTGGATCATTATTTACTAACTTTTGAATTCCTTGTACTGGATTAGCCCTAAAAACGCCAGTGCTAACTGTCGGATGTGATTCACCTGCAGCATCCCGTCTGTCCAGAAATTTGTGGCCCACTGACAGGGAGAGGTTGGCACAGTGAGCTGGATGAGGAAGACTTCTGGGATGATGGTGCTGAACGCCAAACCGAAGTTCACAAACAGGATTCTAGTGTTTGACTTCGACCTGGTCTTATGCATTATGTTTTTAAAAACAGAATAAAGCATTTGCAAATTTCAAAGTAGGTTTAAACAGTGTTAAGGCTTTTGCTACAATGTCCAACACTGTGTAAGTGGTAAAAAAATCTGAGAATCAGTCACTAAATATCATTAGTTTAATTTCCCTTTGTTCTCTCAGGCAACTGCCTGTCTTCGACTGTGTCAGTGTTCAAACCAAACAGCCAATCAAAAGTCATAGTTAGGACCAATAAGTAAGGGCCAATCAAAGAGACAGAGCGGTTCCATCTCAGTCTATTCCATCCCCACCTCAAAGTCAACTTGACGAGTGAGCAATGTTGCAAGCACATAGGGAGGGTCAAGCATTTTCAAGCAGAAATGCTCCCTCATGAGGATGCTTTTCCACTCAGGGATATTGTTCTGTGCACTCGTGGAGCACAAATGCTTTCTTTCGAGGATGGTTTTCCACTTGTGGATACCGTTCTGTGCTCTTACCATGTGCATGCGCCTGGTTTTTATGTGCGTGGGTTAAACCGACTAATTAAAAACCATAGAGCAACTAAGAGTTGCTGCTCCATGTGGAGGTGAAGTCAAAACTTTTCAAATCATGTCAGTAATGAATTAAACTCCTGTTCGACAAACTAGATTAAATAATCAGCTCATGTTCAAACTTACAATGTTAGCCAACATTTCTTGCTACAAGGTGGCTTGTGCATTTTCCCCTTATTTTCTTCTGGATTAACTTATTACTAATTAATATTAAAGAGCTACAAGTGCATCATTACAGCATTGAACAAATGTTATGTTATGCTTGAATCAGTAATGCTTAGGGAATGAGGACCTTGGCAGTTCATTTGTGGGATTCAGTAAAAGTCTGGTACAGACTTTTGGCTTAAAAGTGCAGTGCCAGTGGATTCATAATACCAAATACTCATTATATATAATATATAAATATATTTAAAAATGTCCATCTACCATCTAAAATGTCAGATAGGAGATATATTTTAGCCACAATCCAAATATCGATTACTGTATCAACACATACTTCTAACGAAGATATTAACAAGGAGATCTTCTCACATCAACACTGCTTCTCATAGAGAATGAAAAGGAGAGCAAAAGAGACTCCAGCAACAAATGCTGCAGACTGGTCAGGAGGAAGAGATGGAGAGCAGAGTGAGAGACAGAACAGAGTGCGAAGTGAGACAGATGACAAACGTGAAGAAGGAGGAGATCAGATCAGTGATACAGAGAAGAACTGAATGTGAACCAAGTTAAACGTAAAACGTAAATGACAGTTGAACGTACATTTACAATGTGAGAACTAACATTAAACTGAAGAAGCACCATATACCATATATTATAGTCACACTCGTTTCACGTTATCATAGAATTAACTTCAACCCAGACTTTGTCAAAGCTAGCTTACTAGTTAGCATAGCCGCAGCTAACACAACACAGAAACCAAATGACACAAATAAACAATACAACAAGCACAGCGACTAAAACAGTATCGCTTTTAGCAACGTTCCTAACCTACCAGTGTTTTTCTATCAAAGCCGCTGTGATGTTGCTCCTCAGTCATCTTGTGAGTACAGCAGAAATACTCAACACAAAGCTTCGCTCTATTACTGGTCGGAACTAACGACCCTCCACTTAAGGGAGCTAATACGGCAAACACTCCTCTTCTTCTTCTTTCCATTTACTGGCGGGTGGTAACCAACGCAAAAGTGCATTACCGCCACCCATTGTGAATTGACTTTGTCCGCCAGGTTTCTCTCCAGTAACAAAATGAACTGACCCAATATTGAATATATTTTTTAACTAATCTCTTCCATTAAATATTTTCCAAAGCCTGCATTATGCCTCTGCCACACTGCTTCTATGAAGAGTATTTTTGCCACTGACACTTAACATGCAAACTGTTTGACAATGGTCTATTACCCACCCAAAACCCCATAAAACAAACTGTGTCTGTCCCTCAAGCAATTAAACCAATTAAATCTAAAGTAAACAAAAGAGAAATAATAAAATAATACAAATTAACACCACCACTGCAATAGTACCACATGAGAATTCTGGAGTCTTAAACATTAGATCTCTGTCATCTAAAGTTGTATTAGTTAATGATCTCATATCTGTGCCGTGATGAATATATTAGCCTAAATTAATACACTCCCCCCAGTCATATTAATCCTCCTCGAGAAAATGGTGGAGGTGGAGTTGCAGGCTTATTAATCAACTAGAACTGGCGCCGCTCCTGGTGGCAGGCTGTTGCAGCAGCTCCGTAGTTTCTTTGTATTTTTTTGTTTATTTTAGTTTATTTTAGTATTTTCCTTGTTTTTGCAAATGACCGGATCAATTATCGCTTACACGCGTGAACAGCTGATGGCGCTGAGTAAGCCCATGGTGCTGCCCGGAGACAGACCTGTAATCCCGCAGGAGTTACGGAGGAGACGCCGGGGTAGCAGGTCTGGTACCAAACGGAGGGAGAGAAGAAAAAGACATTTAAACCAGCGGTACCAGTGATCATAATGGGAAACGTGAGGTCTCTTGGGAATAAGATGGATGAACTGGCAGCACTGGTGAAGACCCAGAGGGAGTACCGCGAGTGTAGCATTTTTTGTTTTAGTGAAACTTGGCTGCACTCGCACATCCATGATAACAGCGTCGGGTTGCCTGGTTACAGCTTGGTACGTGGAGACAGAGACTGTTCCTCAAGTCGGAAGAAGAAGGGAGGTGGGATTGCACTTTTTGTGAGTGAGAGGTGGTGCAATCCGGGACATGTCAACCTGAAGGAACGTCTCTGTTCCCCGGACATTGAACTGTTAGCTGTGGGAATGCGCCCCTATTATTTACCGAGAGAGTTCACGTCCACCATCGTGATCGTTGTTTACATCCCTCCGTCAGCTGATGCAGCGATAGCATGTGACGTCATCAGTTCCGCCGCTGCCAAACTACAGACTGAACACCCGGATGCATTCATGGTTATTACAGGAGATTTTAATCATGTCTCATTCAACACTAACTTCCACCAATATGTTGACTGCCCCACCAGAGACAATAAAACGCTGGATCTCCTGTATGCTAATGCCATGGATGCATATGACGTCACAGCTCTCCCCCCCCTCGGCAGATCAGACCACAACTTGGTCACGATGTCTCCTAAGTATGTCCCTCTTGTAAGAAAGCAGCCTGTGCTCACCAGGACAGTGAGGAGGTGGACACAGGAGTCTGCTGATGCAATGCAGGACTGTTTTGAGTCAACGGACTGGGATGTTCTCTGTGAGCCACATGGGGAGGACATAGACAATTTGACTGTATGCATCACGGACTTCATCAAATTCTGTGAGGACACCACCATACCAGCCCGGACTGTGCACTGCTTCCCCAACAACAAGCCCTGGATTACCAGCGACCTGAAGGCCTTCTGAACAAGAAGAAGAGGGCTTTCAGGTCTGGAGATAAAGAGGAGCAGAGAAGAGTGCAGCATGAACTCAGACAAAGGCTGAGGACATGCAAGGACAATTACAGGAAGAAGCTGGAGGCCAAACTACAACAGAACAGTGTGAGGGATGTGTGGACGGGGATGAAGCACATCACAGGGATGAAGGGAAGAGACAGCAGAAGAGACAAACTAGTTTTTTAACAGGTTTAGCTCACCTCCTGTGACCCCTCAAACATTCCCACCCCTCCACACACCCACACTGTTCCAAATGGCTCAACCCACCTGGCCTTCTCCTGTACAGCACCTTTCCACCTGCTCCTCCTCCTCCTCCTCATCTCCCACCTCCTCTACTGAAGACATCTGCAGCAACCCCTGCCCAACGGTGACTACAGGCCAGGTTAAGAGGCAGCTGGAAAGACTACACCAGCGAAAGGCTGCAGGCCCTGATGGCATCACACCCAGGATCCTGAAGACCTGCGCCAACCAGCTGTCTCCTGTACTGGGACATCTGTACAACCTGAGCCTGAGTCAGCACAAAGTCCCGCTGCTGTGGAAGACATCCTGCTTGGTTCCAGTCCCCAAGAAGTCGAGGCCATCTGACCTGGCAGACTACAGACCAGTCGCCCTCACATCTCATGTGATGAAGGTCTTGGAGAGACTGGTCTTAGCCCAGCTGAAGCCACGGGTGAGGACGTTTCTGGAACCTTTGCAGTTTGCCTACCAGCCCTATTTAGGTGTCGATGATGCTGTCATCTACCTGTTGCAGCGAACCCATAAGCATTTGGATGGTGGAGAAGGCACTGTTAGGATCACTTTCTTTGATTTTTCCAGTGCTTTCAACACCATTCAACCTCTGCTACTGGGTGAGAAGCTGCGGGTGATGGGTGTTGACGACACAGTGATCTCCTGGATTACTGACTACTTGACAGGCAGGCCACAGTTTGTCCGTCTGGGCAGTGTCCTGTCTGATGTGGGGGTCAATGATACAGGAGCTCCACAGGGAACTGTACTTTCTCCCTTCCTCTTCACCTTATACACCACTGACTTTCAATACAACTCTGAGTCATGTCACCTGCAGAAGTTTTCTGATGACTCAGCTGTTGTTGGGTGTATAAGGGAGGGAGAGGAGGGTTAGTACAGGACGCTGGTGGACAACTTTGTAGAGTGGTCCGAGCAGAATCACCTGAGGCTTAATGTCAACAAGACCAGAGAGATGGTGATCGACTTCAGGAGGAAGAGAATGCCTTCACAGCCAGTACTGATCAGGGGGGAGGTGGTGGAGGAGGTGGAGGACTATACATATCTGGGAGTGGTGATTGACAACAGACTGGACTGGAAATCTAACACAGAAGCTGTGTACAAGAAGGGGATGAGCAGACTCTATTTCCTGAGGAAGCTGAGATCCTTCAACATGTGCAGCAAGATGTTGGAGATCTTCTACCAGTCTGTTGTTGCCAGCACCATCTTCTTTGCTGCTGTGTGTTGGGGTAGCAGCATCAGAGCCAGCGACACCAACAGACTTGATAAAATCATCAAGAAGGCTGGCTCTGCACTCAGTGTCCGGCTGGAGACCTTTGGTACTGTGGTGGAGAGGAGGATGCTGAATAAACTGTTTACCATCATGGACAATGATCAGCACCCTCTCCATCACACAGTGGACAGACAGCGGAGCACTTTCTCCCACAGACTGCTCCAGCTCCGCTGTCGTAGGGACAGATACAGGAAATCTTTCCTGCCACAGGCCATCAGCATGTATAATAATAGGTAAAATCCGGTCATATATATTTTATATTATATTATATTTTATTTTTACTTAGTCTTATTTAATTATTATCTTAATTTTCTTATTCTTTTTTAATTATCTTATTCTTATTTAATTATTAATTATTATCTTAATTGTTGGTTGTTCTGTTTACTTCATTGTGTTGTATTGTGTTATGCTGCTGCTACACTCCAATTTCCCAGTTTTTGGGATAAATAAAGTATCTATCTATCTATCTATCTATCTATCTATCTATCTATCTAATTCTTAGTCTTTCACATCTGACCTGCAGTGTTTGTTAGTGTTCTGCCCTCCTGTCCTGTACTCTGAATTTTTATCTGAAAAAGTTTTTATCAAGTTCATTCCTTACAGATAGAGTAATTATAGAAGGGGGTTTTAATATTCATGTGGATGTTGATGTGTGACGTTTATCCCATTATTAGACCCAATTGGCTTCTCAGAGTGTAAATAAACCCACTCACAGCTTTAACCACATACTTAACCTTGTTCTGGCATATGGCATTGAAATTGAACATTTAATAATCTTCCCACAGAATACTTGGATCATTATCATAACATACTGGGTTAGCCCTAACCCTAGGTGCTCTATATATATATATATATATATATATATATATATATATATATATATATATATATAGACTTAACTTGACTATTGCATGCAATTAAAATGTTATTCATTTTGGTTAGTCTTTATCTAATGATGTTCTCCTTGATACTTTAGGCTACGTAAAAATATCATTGTGTTTTTACATTATTCCAACTTGTTGCCAGTGGTTTTGTCTAGTTTAATTTTTGTGGAACGATAATATGTGTATATGTTGAATTAAAATTAAAAGTTGTACACTGGATAGAAAAAGTCTATCCAGGTTTTTGTCATGTAAAAAAATGCAATCAAGACAAATAATTTCACAACTTTTTCCACCTTTAATGTGACCTGTAACCTGTACAATGCAATTGAAAAGCAAACTGAAAAAAGGGGAAAAATATTAAAATAAAATAAAAACTTAAAATAACCTGGTTGTATAAACATGTACACCCTTTAACTAATATGTTGTTGCAGCACCTTCGGCTTTTATTACAGCACTCAATCTTTTTGGGTAGGAACAGTGTGGCACATCTTGATGTGGCAATATTTGCCCACTCTGCTCCAAATCTGACAGAATGCGAGGGCATGTCCTGTGCAAAGCCCTCTTCAGATCACCCCACA
Source organism: Pampus argenteus (assembly GCA_036937835.1). Classification (NCBI taxonomy): domain Eukaryota; kingdom Metazoa; phylum Chordata; class Actinopteri; order Scombriformes; family Stromateidae; genus Pampus; species Pampus argenteus. Next base: position 3,061,381 of record CM072861.1, read on the forward strand.
GATGTTTGATGGGATTCAGGTCTGGACTCTGCCTGGGCCATTACCAAAACCTCAATCTTATTCCGATGAAGCCATTCTTTTGTTGATTTAGGGGTCAATGACGTGACGCAATTTTTTTTGTGTTCCTATGGTTTAGTTACATTTAAAAACGTTAAAATTTGAAACTAAACTCACAAATTACTTGAATACATACTCTTTTTGAAGACCTTTGACATTTGAGGAGCCATTTTGTTCATTTGTGTAAGAAGATCATGTTACAGGAAATGACATCACAAAGAAGGACCCCTGATCACCCTAACTGCCGCTTGCCAAGGTTTGTAGCTTTCTTTAAATTCTTGATAATTTGACATATTTAGGGTGTGGTCAGGTGTGCTTAGAGTTACATGTCAAATGGTATGACCTTAGGAAACTATTTATAATTCACAATAACTGTAAAACCAAGTATTTATTTTAAAAAATGTGTTTGAACTCTTCACATTAAGGCCACATACTTACATAGGTGTCTATCATAATGCCTGTTAAATTTGAATTTAAATTGAAATGTCAAATGGGTTAACCGGTTACACCATTTGACATTCATTACAATCCTTTTGGTTAGAGGCTGATTTTGTCAAATATCAGAAGTTTTTGATGCTGATTAAAGATGTAATGTGAACTAACTTACTATGTGGAACTATTTGAGTGTTTAGTGTTATATTTTTTCGAGAAAAGTGGCAATTTATCCACAACTTAGTTATCAAAGCTTTGCAATGTTAAGATAAAATCATTATTTTGCTTTAATATTTTTGAAATGTTTAGCTTTAATATATTAAATGTATAATTAACACATATTTGTATTCCATTCACTTTCAACTGTAATCTATATATAATATAATGTATGTAATTTCATAATGTAGCAGCTGGGTGAACAGTGACAATGCTGAAAATGATCAGCAGCTTTAAAAAGACTTGAAACTTTCAACAATATCATATGTCAGTCAAAGATTACATATTGATCTGTAAAATTACATTTATTAACTTTCTATTGTTTCATAATTATTGCAATATAATAGAGCCTCTTCTCCCCCAACAGATGCCATTATCAAGCAAAGAAAAAGTGGCTCGTCACAGAGCACGAGTCAACTCAGATCCTGCAGCAAGGGCCATTTACCTTGCCAAAAGGCACACACACACACACACACACACACACACACACACACACTTTCCAGCGAAATACTGTTAAAGAATGTCAGGTTAAAGTCAGGGTAGTGATTTAGACTAATTGCTTTTATTTTTCTATTTTACCATTTAGTTATCAAAAGAGAAAAAGAGAGGGAAAGACTGAAAGCGTCCCAGTAGCTAAGCTATCCAAATCAAAGCAGGAGAAGTTGAGGCAAAAGTGGAGAAACTATCAGAAAGACCACAGAAAAAAGAAAAGGGTCATTGACAATGTTCTCAACTTAACCCTACCATCTATGGACACATCAGATGAACAAATTCAGCAGCTTGAAAATCCTGAGTCCATGCATAATCATCTGGACGATCATGACTTTGAGCAGCCAGCTGTCGAGAGGCTGCAAGCATCCACAACTCCAAAGAAAGGGAAGGAAAGAAAGAATATATACTATAGCTCAGTGCTGGAGCAGAGAGAAAAGCTTAAGTCTGAACTTCGCAAAGTTAAAAGGGAACTCCAGGCAGCAAAACAAAAGACAAAACAGATACAGAGGAAACTGGATTGGCAAAAGAAAAAAAGAAAATGGTCAGTGAAAAGAACAAAATGAAAAACAAAAAGAAAGCCTCACAAAAGAGAAGAGAGGAAGTCGCCAGCTTTCTCTGCAGAGATGAGAATAGCCGCATGTTATCAGGCAAAAAGGACACAGTAACAAAAAATAAAATCAAACAGCAAAGGAGGGTACTGCTGCACTCCCTTAAGGACCTCCATGCACAGTACAATTCAACAGCTATGAGACACCTCAAACTGTCTTACAGACAATTTGTCAGATACTGCCCCTTTTTTATTACACCTGCAAAAGACTCTGACAGAAACACATGTGCTTGTATTGACCATGAAAACATTAAGCTACTTGTTGACAAACTGTACCAAAAAGGCATTCTCCTTACCAACAGAATCTCAGAATTGCTAGCAACTATTGCATGTGACACGACCAACAAGAAATGCATGTATCGCACTTGTGCAAACTGCTGCTACAATGAGATTGAGTTTGAAGGACCTCTGGAGAATACTGATCTAACATGGCAACAGTGGTCCAGGGTAGTCACATCTGAAGAAGGCAAAACTTTTGCTAACTTTGCAAAAATCACACAAAGTGGAAAGTGTGACGATCTGCTGGTTTTGCTTAACAAGAAGCTGGACTCTCTAGTTAAGCACCAATTCAACTGGCTCCACCAGGTCAAAACACTCAGAGAGCTGAAAGAAACACTACGGGAGGATGAAATCTGCATTCACGTAGACTTCTCTGAGAACTATGGCTGTAAGCTCAGCAGTGAAATTCAGGCATTCCACTTTGGGGGCAGCCGCAAGCAGGTTACAATCCACACAAGTGTGGTGTATACGGCCTCATCATCCTTTTCCTATGCCACTCTCTCTGCTTCTCCCCGCCATGATGAACGTGCTGTATGGGCTCACATGGAGCCTGTATTGAAGGATGCCATAGGCAAATCTAACACACCCACTTTACATATTATAAGTGATGGACCAGTGACCCAATACAGAAACAAGAAAAACTTTTTTCTTCTCAGCACAGTGCCTTTTTCTAAGTGGGTTTCAAAGGGTCACTTGGAATTTCAGTGAGAAATCACATGGGAAAGGAGCTCCTGATGGAGTGGGAGGGGCTGTCAAGCGTACTGCAGACACAGCAGTCCAAAGAGGCATCGACCTGCAAACAGCTGAGGAACTTTACAACTTCCTGAAGGATCAACCTTCAAGCATCAAGTACTTTTGGATATCCGAGGAAGACATTGTCAAGTACGATGAATCAGTCCCAACAAATGTCCCAGCTGTAAAAGGTACACTGAAAATCCATCAAGTGACCTCTGAAGAGCCAGCGTTGATTCAGTGGAGGGAAATATCATGTTTTTGTGCAAGACCTCTTATCTGCAAGTGCTATGAGCCAAGCCCAGCAGATTTCCGTAATCTATCAGAAAATCTCCCATCCACCAACTGTCAGCAGGATCTGAAAGGCAAATTCATTATGGTGAGATATGAAAGTAAGCCTTTCGTGGGACAGGTCATCCAAGTGGTGGGTGAAGAAGTTGAAGTGAGCTGCATGCAACAGCTGGGTGTGAAGAACGTCTTCACCTGGCCTCATCCACCTGACATCTTATTCTATTATGAATCTGATGTCCTGCACAAAATCTCTAAACTCACGTCACTCAAAACTAATGACCGACGACTGGAAACATTTCCAAGCACACACAGCCTGAAAAAATGTGTTCTGTCACACACACGACACAGACATGAGTTGACATGTTTTTTGTATGTTTGTTTCTTAAATTAATTTAAAAAAGAACATGAGTTCACGTGCTTTTTATATGTTAAATGGATTTATAAAAGAACATGAGTTCACACGCTTTTTGGATTTTTTTTTTTTTAAGATTTCATAAAAATCTGAAGTTTAAATGATTTTTGTTGCCATGTTTGTTTCCTAAACTGATTCCTAAATTAATATAAAACACCCAATTCTTGTTGTTGATGTTTTTTCTTCATCGAAAATAATTGTTGACTGTCATGCTTGATTTTCAAATGAAAAATACTGGTTACACCAATTGACACAAACCAGTGTCAATTGGTGTAACCAGTATTTTTCATAAAAATGTTATAATTTAGAGGAAGATTCATGGGGAATAAGATGTAATCCTCTATTGCAATGTGCTAACATATTTTTTAACAGTTTATAAATAATTTGTCAAATGTTATTTAGAAAACGGCAGAGGTTTTCAGAATTTGTCCTGCTCTATATTGCAAAAACGCATATAATTTTATTTAAAAATAATCCTGATAAAATCTATTTTCATATAATATATTAAAATCAAGTTACTGTTTTTATAGGTACACTTGCATACACTCTAGGTGGAAATAAAGAGGTAATATTTCTCCTTTTAATGTGGTTACACCACTTGACATTTTCAGGGCCAAACAGTCTTTTGTTTTGTAAAAAATAGTTCAAAAGCTATTTGAAATTACATGAAACCAACAGAAATACCAAATATACATTTTTGCAAACCTGATGGAAGCTTTTAAAACTATTTATTAAAACATTTTTTAATTTCTCATGATGCAAACTCTTATTTGTCACTGACCCTTAGATGTGTGCTTTGGGTCATTGTCGTGCTGAAAGATGAAGTTCATCTTTCAACTAAGGCCCCAGTTCCAGTTGAAGAAAAACCACCACCATGCTTCACTGTAGGTATGGTGTTATTTTGGTGATGAGCAGTGTTGTTTTTTCACCAAATATATCTTTTGGACTTGCGTCCAAAAAGTTCAACCTTGGTTTCATCAGACCATAACACATTTTCCTACCTAAAATTACAAAATTAAATAAAAACAAAATTAAGCCGGGCTTGGATGTTTTTCTTTGTGAGATAAGGCTTCCATCTTGCCACCCTACCTCATAGCCCAGACATTTGAAGAAGACAAGAGATTGTTGTCACATGTACTACACAGCCAGTACTTGCCAGAAATTCCTGCAGCTCCTTCAGTGTTGCTGTCGGCCTCTTGGCAGCTTTCCTGACTAGTTTTCTCCTCGTCTAATCATCAACTTTAGACGGACGTTCTGTTCTTGGTAATGCCACTGCTGTGCCGTATTTTCTCCACTTGTTGATGGTCTTCACTGTGTTCCATGGAATTAAATATACCATGGAACACAGTGAAATTCTTTTCTAGCCTTCACCGGACTGATATCTTTGAATAATGAGATCCCTCTGATGCTTTGGAAGCTCTCTGCAGATCTACTAGAACAACTGACCATTATTTAGGGTTGATCAGATATCTTTAATTGGTGACAGGTGTGTGCAGACTCCAGTTTAACATGAGTTTGAATATAATTGGTTAAATTTGAACACAGCCACATCCCTTATTAAAGGGTGTGCACACTTATGCAACCACATTATCTCAGTTGTTTATGTTTAGATTTATGTTTGTTTTTCAATTGCTTTGTACAGGTTATAGGTCACATGAAAGGTGGGAAAAGTTGTGAAATTTATCTTGATGTAATCTTTTTTTACATGACAGAAACCAAAGCATTTGAACAGGGGTGTGTAAACTTTATATCCACTGTATATATGCTCTCCTTGTCAACATAAAATCACAGACTTGTGTGACCACAAGGTGGTGCAGTTGTAGCATGTAGGTGCACACAGCCCTCTGCTGACTCAGCCATTTGTTAATGGAAACACAGGAACACACAGATCTTCCTCCTCAAGAATCTTGACTTCACATATTCAGACGTGAGGCATTAAGATGTTGTCAGTCTTCAACCTGCTCATTGTGTCCCGTGTTTCCATCTAACAACAGTCAACAGACAGTTCATGTTGCAGTCTGACAGTTGTACAGAAACACTCCTGTCTTTCCTGTTCTGGTCTGACAACAGGAACATTGCTGCTGCCAGCAGACATGTACATGCTCCATTGTGCTCTAGCTTTTACCGTGTTCCTTTTGTACTTGCCAATAGTTGTACACGTGGACATGGTGATGTTTCAACATGTATGTCCAGGTTGATTGTATTGAGTTCTTCTAATTTAGCACCTGTCAGTCAGATGAGAAGTTGGATGTGACCCTGAAGAAAGGCAGTCTGATGAAATGATCTTTGATTTAAAATAGTCATAGTGTGTACCCCTCACTTCAAAATCATTTCTGTCAAACATCTGTAACAATGCCAACTTCTCAATCAGTGAGAAGGGTGAGAAAACATAATCTGGAGAAACACAAAAAAGATCCTCTATGTAGAGTGTCAAGCAATGGGGAGGGGAAACAAAACAAAAAGGGAGAAATACTTACAAGGGGAATACTTACTTAATACTTAATACTATTGTCCGACAATGCCACCTCGGTATCATGCCCGAGGAAATAGATTGCCCAATTAACTATAAGGCCAGACCAGATTTTCTATGGAGTTAGCTTGGATCTTGAAATACTTCTTACGAAGTCACTACTTCGTTGCCCGGGCGGTGTATTTGGGATCATTGTAATGCTGAAAGACCCAGCCATGTTTCATCTTTAATGCTCTTGCAGGTTTTCACTCAAACTCTCACAATACATGGCCCCGTTCATTCTTTCGTTTACACAGATCTGTCGTCCTGGTCCCTTTGCAGAAAAACAGTCCTTCCCACAGTAGGTATGGTGTTCTTTGAATGCAACTCAGCATTCTTTCTCCTCCAGACACAAGAAGCTGAGTTTTTACCAAAAAGTTCTATTTTGGTTTTATCTGACCATTTAACATTCTCCCAATCCTTTTCTGGATCGTCCAAATACTCTCCAGCAAACTTTAGATGGGCCTGGACATGTACTTGCTTAAGCAGGGGGACACATCTGGCACTGCAGGATTTGAGTCCCTCGCGGCATAGTGTGTTACTGATGGTAGCTTTTGCTACTTTGGTCCCAGCTCTCTGCAGGTCATTCACTAGGTCCCCCTGTATTGTTTTGGGATTTTTACTCATTGTTCTTGTGATCATTTTGATCCCACGGGGTGAGATCTTGCGTGGAGCCCCAGATCAAGGGAGATTATCAGTGGTCTTGTATGTCTTCCATTTTCTAATAATTGGTCCCACAGTTGATTTTCCCCACACCAAACTGCTTACCTATTGCAGATTCTTCCCAGCCTGCCACAGTTCTACAACTTTGTTTCTGGAGTCCTTTCACATCTCGTTGTTTTCTCTTGGCCATAGTAGAGTTTGTGTGACTGTTTAAGGTTGTGGACAGGTGTCTTTTTTACTGATAACGAGTTCAAACAGGTAGCATTAATACAGGTAACGAGTGGAGGACAGAGGAGCCTCTAAAAGAAGACGTTATGTTATGAAATCTTGCTTGTTTGTAGGGTGACCAAATACTTATTTTACCAAGGAATTTACTCGTAATGGTGAGAAGCCTCATGAGGCATTGAACCACTTGAGCCAATTAGTTCCAGAAAGGGTTAATTTCTCGAAACTTTATGCGCACACGAAACCGTCTATTTGCCAACCACAGGCAACCGTATCTGAACCACATAATGTGTGATACATTGCATTTTTGTGTATGTAATGTCTGTCGGGAATGACAATGAATCACAAAAAATGTATAACCAAATCATTTCTGTACATAAATGATCACGTGTCTAATACATTTTTGAATTATCTGACGCAACTACACAAAGCTGGTGAGACAAATTCACACTTGGAACTGTGCCTGTGTGTGTGCCTGTGTGTGTGTGTGTATGTGTGTGTGTGTGTGTGTGTGCGTGTCAGTGGAGGAGGTGTCTACAGGTAAAGGCATGTCCTACAATACACACACACACATTACACAGGACTGAGGCGTGTCTGTTGAAAGTCAGCATGATTACTCGTCAGAAAGGAGTGCCAGGCAACGCGTGCGCACACGTATGTTTCCCTGTGTGTGTGTGCGTTTAACAGAAACAGAAACACACCTTGCTGGGTGTGGCTCTACTGAACTTTCACTGACTCACTACACAGCTATGGACACATACTGACTAATGTGCTTTCAGCAGACATCAAATGTCATACATACCGTCTGAAGAAATTAACAAATGAAATGTGTGAACATGTGTTGCTACAGTGTTACTACTACTACTACTACTGCTGCTACTACTACTACTACTGTGCTGCTCTAGCAGCAGGGCTGACAGCTCCTGTTTACTATATAGTGCACTATATTGACTGTCCGCCATTTGATTTGAGTTTGTTTGGTTGGTTGGTTTCATTACCACTCTCAGATATTTGAGAAACATATTCATTTGCTTTTTGAATGCTGCTAAACAAGACTGCATTCTACACCTCCTTGCTCAAAATGAAAGATAAACATACCATGATGTAAACCTATTGAAACACATACAACATCAACAGTAAACCATACTGACAGTCAACAACCAGTGGACATCACCCATAGTGACAAACTCAAACACATAGCAGTGAATCAGTGTCATATAAAGGCTGCTGCTGCTGTGAGGAACGCCTCCTCCGCACTGGTCAAACCACAGAGCAAACTAACAGGTAATGCACCTGTCAATATGAGTTATTGTCAATATGCTTTATCTCATTCAGAAGTCAGTAGAAATGTGTATCAGGCCACACTATGTCTGCATGTTCTTTCCTGACCAAAACTGAAATAAGGCACTGGCAAGTTTTTGACCACTATTGGTGCAGTAGAGGAGTTTTATGAGGGTGTCATGGATTGTTTTATATCTAGACTTATGCCCAGTTCATTTCACCCAGTTTGGGTCAAATAACAGCACAATTGGAGCCACGCCTGTTTAATTAATGTTTGGCAGTTTTAAGGGTTGAGATTAGTATGAAATCCTTTGTTTACAGTCTACTTATTTTGTTCATTTCGTGATGAAAAGGTGACATTTGGTTGCCTATGAATTGCTATGGGTTTCTCATGAGATCAAGTATGACGTTGAGCTGCCATTTGATCTCAGCCAGTGTGAGGGTGGTGTCTTTGTGAATCATCTGTTTGGCCACCTTATGCAAACCATCAGTTTGTCTTTGAGCAGTGTTTCCACTATTCCATTTAATTATGGAGGAGGAGACGACTGTCTATCTCAGTGACACTCGCTCATGGTTCAGTGTCTTTGCGGGCCATAAAATACATGAGAATAAATGTCACAGTGTCGTAATCCTGGTTCAGTGATACAGTGCTAGTGTCCTGCAGTGAGACTAGTGGAGTCTCCACACTGGACAGTAGTGTGAAGTGTGCTGTGCTTCAGAAGAGGTTTAGTGAAGTGAAGCCTTAGTTTCAACACAGGGCTGGGAAGTTACGCACTGTGACTTATGAAAAGCCTCCCGGGTTCACCCTTCAGAGGTGTGGCTTTTTTCAACTAGTTCTGACAGGTTCTTACTACTTCCACAGCAGTTAGGAAGATATTCACCCGAAGCTTTCATTGACATTATATAGCTGACTTGTTTGCACTTGTTGTACAGGCAGCACACTCATGAACTAAATAACACCTAGAGACCACATTCTATTCATTCATTTACCATTTCAATTATATTTTCTATAAATCTTAATCTATATGATATAGTCTAATTATTGTTTTAAAAATGTTACAATTTCACTAATCGACAAAAACAATGCTCACACAATAGCTACTTCCCAACAGCCCCTCTTAATCTTCACAACCAAAACATTTGTTTAATATTTGTGCAAAGGCTCAAGGTGCACGACTACATGACTACTGACAACATTTTGTTATGTTAATAGTCCTTGGACCTACTGGACCAATTCATGAATATTTATGGGTTTATTCTGTATAAATATACAACCGTAAAGAAAATAAAAAGGAAACATTTCTTATTTAATCACAGACACTATGAAAGACAGACTGAGAGATGTTTTTTTCCCACCCAAATATGCAGTATACAACCTGAATGCAATAAATTCAGGTTGTTAAATTTGAACCAGGTTATTCTGCAACATCTATTTTTACTACCGACCTTTGATTTTGTTTGTTTTTTCATTTCCAAGGTGAATGAACATATATATTGTACATAACTGTGAACATATCTTATTGTTTGCAGTAATACATCTACAGACCAATACCCTACTAAATATGTCTAACACACTGCTGGATCCCTGTATCTAAGCAACACATTTGATAAGTAAAATGCATTCATTGGTGGATTATTGACTTCTGAAAGGTGTATTTAAGAGATGAATTTTATTAATACTACTCAATATGTACAAGACCTTGAAAGCAAAGGCAAAAGCAAAGGGAATTAATTTGAGATTTAACAATCATACGAGTATTATCTGCTACCAGCCAGTTTACGCCATGTCTATTTATTCATTTTGCTTTTGCTATTTGAACTCACATTAACAGTGATTGGGTTAGGCTTAGACCTGACTCATCAGCACATACAGAGAAGTATGAATGCAGACCATCATACTGCTGCAGGTGGTGGAGAATTGCCAGTTTGTCTGAATGTAATTCCTGTAGACACACTATAAAATTTAATACAATCTCAAATATTGTCATGAAATGTTTGTGTTTCAAAAGGTGTTGAATGCATTAAACAGACACAAACTAATACAAATTATATATTTTTATTTATTGTTTACAAGAAAAAAACTGTTGACCGTTTCAATATGTCAGTCCTCAAGATTATCAGTATCAAAGTCAACAAATAACAGAGAATTTGTTCAAAGCTGAAAAAAAATAAACCATCACATCATCAAATTTTTTATTTAGTAGTTCTGCCATTAGCACGCAGTAGAGCTCTAATCCTGTCTGACATGTTCCCAACAAGCCTTTCACACTGTTGACAGGTAATCTCGTCCCATTCTTCTTGAATAACTGCTTTTAATTCTTCTAGATACAATGCTCCTGTAGTCCAGTTCTTCTGGCTCTGGATGTGTGGCAACGGGCCTTATCTTGTTGAAACGCCCAGTTTTGAAGATAGATAGATAGATAGAGATACTTTATTGATCCCGAAGGAAATTAAGGTGAACTCGACGGAACAGTGCACGTGCAGAAGTAATCATATGGGTTTTGAGAATGGCACAATACTTGGCAGAGTTCAGTGAGCCATGATATAACTACCGTATGATACTGTCTCCACCATGCTTGACAGTAGGTACTGTACATGCTGGAGGTAATGCTTTGTCTTAGCCTTCTGTACCTTGACATTAGCAGGAGGAAGATAAAGCTGGAAACTGGTCTCATCTGACCACAGAAGCTTCTTCCATTTCCTGGTTGTCCAACTCTTCCATTGTCAGTGGACAGTTTTCTCTGCATATGCGAATAAGGTGGTCATTTCTTGATGAAGAAACCCTTGAACGCCCAGATCTTGGTTTGTCTTCCAAGCTGTTGGTTTGCTGTATTTCTGCAGAGTGTATCTATCTGGTGGCAGCTGTACTCTTCCTGGCTGAGAATCTGTATCCCTAGACATGTTTCCTGCATTAGGTTCTTTGTTTCTGAAGAACTTTCAAATGTGCTGACTATATATATATATATAGCCAGCACCAACAGAAGATGTTGGTTCTATTTGGCTCTACCTACATATGTGAACACACATTTTCAATAATAAAGTTTACAAAATCCAGGTAGAGATCCTCTCTCACTGATGGTCATCTGTCAGCTGTGCTTCACATCTCCACAGACCTCCAATCTGACGTTGGTGCACTCATTAAAGCCCAGCAGAGAAAATGAGGTGACTGTGACTACAAATGTAGACATGTAAAGGCACCTACTAGCAGTGAACTGGGACACTTTCTCACCATCACAGTTCAGTGATGTTCAGTTCAGTGTCTTGCTTAATGTTTGGAGCACAAGACATGTTTCTTATATGGCCCCATGGAAAAAATAATTGCCCTCCACTGACTTAGTATCTTTGATGTCTACTGTGTGGATGTTGATTGACAGCTGTGATTGACAGTTGGCTCACCTGCTCATCTCCCAAGTTTATTGTTACTTGATTACGATACCTACCCTGTTGGCAGCGCTTGTTAGCTTGGATCCAAGAGTGTGAAACACCCCATATTCCTTATTTGGAAGGTCCTGGCTCCAAACCATAGGCTGTATGTAAAGCTGGATGGAGCGATGTTGCATTGGAACTGGGTGAAGCCCAGAGTTGATGTTTATATGCAGCGCCATCTTTTCTGTTTGGACCTGGGCATTTCAATTAAGGAGTACGAGGTGTTGACTTTTATGCTTTCAACAGAGCAGCTATCATAATTATGTAACATTAATCTTACTGAAATACTGTGACAATAGTCCCACTGGGGACAGCAGCAGGTGAGTGAACTGTCAGCCAGGGCCGTTTTCAGACATAGGCGAGTCAAACAGTTGCACCACCAGCTGCAGGGGCGCCAGAAAGAAAGAGGAAACATTTTGTAATTAGTTTCAGATGTCTGAACAGTCACTGTTGACAAACACCTGATGGAAGAGACTGCAAGCAGACTGCAGAGACTCTCAGCCTGCCACTTATTTCGCGACCCTGTGGTTCATATGCTCACAACTTAGGTTACTCCTGTTCCATGCAAACATAATATAATCAGCAGGATACTGATAATACAATATGTGCAGTGCAGTGCACAGTGCCTGTGTACGCACAGGTGTGTCCTTCACGTGAGTCATGTAGTGGTCAGCAGCCTATAAATAAATATTATAGGAAACAAATGTTATATAAGTGTATTAAACTGTAAAACATATTTCAGTTGTTTTACTCAATTTAATGCAGGCCTGAAGTGTGCACTGTAAGTTGTATAATTAGGGAAAAACTGAATAAAAAATAATATTGTATCATAAATATGGTCAGAACAGCCAACAAAGTACAAAGAATACCTAAAGCTCAGTACAGAAATGATAAGATGTTATGTGGAGGATTCAACAATAACATATATAATATCTCAATACAATTACAATTAGAAAAGGTATTTACAGGGACTAATAAATGAAACATTACCTGAAAAGATGATATTGATATGACACAGAACATAAAGTGGGGTTGAATACAGCCATTATTAAAATTAAGTCAGAAAATGATTAGAATTGTTGGAGAATTCCCGCAGGGCAGAAATGGCCCCGCTCACCGCCAGCATCAAAGCCACTGCAGCCATTGCAAAAATATATTGCTTAAGTATTTGTTGAGCACAGTTGGGGCTTTTTGAATGGGAGCCAGTATCACCTTCTGATATTTGCACCTTGTTCTAGCTTTAGTATTAATAAATTACTTTTTTTTTTTTTTTTAAATTAACTATAGCATGGACTCCCTCCATGTCACATTCCTTGAGCCAGTTTGTGACAACACATAAGATATATCAGGCTTTGGATACACACACAATGCTTGTTAGTAGATCAGTTTATTGTTGGTTTGGCTCTGCACATGAGTTTCGCTTACAATACGAAAAACACACACACAAAAAATAAATCACTAGGCTTTTCCTTTTATTGTTTGTGTTTAAGTTGAACTAGTGGATGTTCTTGATTTAAGCCATATCTCCATACATCTACAGTATGTAAACTGTGAGCAACAGTCCACGATGCAGGACCACAAGATAACTGTGTCAGCACCTGTTACCTGCACCCTTCATCACTTCATCACTTCATCACTTCATCACTTCATCACTTCATCACTGTGGACTACTTGAACTTGTGATAGATGGATGGGTTGGGCTTTAAGTGCCTTGCATGTTCAGTCTCATCTGTTTAACAGGCAACAAGAACAGAAAAAGCAATCTGAAGTGACAGCGTTCATAATTATCTTGATTTATACTATGATCATTACCCATTTCAATTATTTAAATAAACCTTCCAAGGACATGCATATTGCATGGCATCATATATTTAAGGTAAATCAATATGGAGCAATGACATCTGACATTGAAGTAAACTGCTTGTAACATCCTTATTCTTTTTCACACCTCAAACAACTCAATTGTTAGAAGAGCAGAGGACCGTGTCTGAATTCACTCTGCATTTCCAGTTTTTACTATTGCCATTCATGCAGAATAACAGACACACTTTGGGTTTAACACACGTTCTTCTTGTTCTTATAAAATGAAGATTAATTTGTGGGTTTATATACTCCATAAATATATATATATATATATAATGTTGAGTAGTGCATGGTCAGCCAGTCAGAGTGTGATGGCTGCAGATTAACAGGAAGAAATGTCAACACATCAGCAGTGGAAGAGGAGAAAGAGCATAATAAAACTATTTTTCTTTGTTTGTTTAAACAGCCTAGGTGTATTGTGTAAATGCACATGATGTGGAGATGTTGACTCAGTTATGTTATTGACAATGTCATTTGTACAACCTGAGAAGAATATTTAAGTCAGTGAGTGGGACATGTTCAGACAGAATCACACATGATGGTGCTTCACATTTTCTTTTGAGACAATTTTCATTGTGTAAGACAGTGATAATGACTTTTCTTGGAAGTTTGAGTTATGTAATGTTTTTATTGGTATTTTTGGAGAAGACCATAGGTTTTTACAACAGATTTAATAATTCAGAGCTCTAAAGAGGGAGAGAGCCAGAGTATCATTCTACCATTGCCTGTTGCCATCAGCTGCTTATATGGTCAACAGACAAACTCCTAATCACCATAGGAAAACAAAAACAGAAAAAAAACCCCAACATTTTTGATTTTTTAGTAAATAACATCCAGGGTTGCATCATTCATTTTTTTTCAGAAAAAGGGGAAACAGTTTTCAGGTTTATATGTTTAACATTTGCTTGATAAAAGGAGGGAGTGAAATAATTAAGGAGTGAAGAGGGCGAAGAGATGCTTTGAGGGGTTTCCACTGGAAGAGAAAAACAGAGGTCAGCTGACTATTTTCTTAATTTCAGTTTCCAAAGAAACCGTACAAAAAGTCAACACTGAAGAAGGGGACAGAGACAGGGAGGGAGATGTGTGTGTGTGTGTGTGTGTGTATATATATATATATATATATATATGTGTGTGTGTGTGTGTGTGTGTATGTGTCTTGTATGTGGAGGGGGGGGGGCAGGGGCTAAAAAAAAAAAAAAAAAATCCTCTGCTTTTCATTCTTCTTTTCTTTCGGAGTGGAGAGTTTTATTATATATACACATGAATATATAGATAACACAGCAGACAAACGCGTGTGCAAATCTATACATTACCATATTACATAGATAGTTATTATGGAAGGAGAGACACAGACTTTCTGTTTGTCGCTTGTCCAGGAAGAGACTTGTTGGTCCTGGTCACCAATGCTCCTGCAGCTCTGCTGTGGACAGAGACCACTCAGAAACCTACAGACACACAGAAACACAGGCAGCACCATCACCACAATGTTTACAAGCCCACAGACAGTGACGTCAAGAAACAGATGCTAGCTGAACAGCTACACAATCTGTGTTGCTCACCAGCAGGTTAGTGTGTAAAAGCAGGAGGTCAGCAATGAATAATTTAAACAGTAGATTAAAGAATAGGAGAAGTCTCCTTAAAGGCAGCAGGATTTGACAAAATGTAATTCATTTGAAGTGATTTTCTCTCTTTAGCCAATACTCTCCACAGACATCTCAGGTGATTTAATATTTGGCATTATGGCCTTCTTTGACTAATTGTTATCAACACTTTTTACCATACTATATAAAACATATCTGACATCCGACTGGCTAGATGTGTGGACCTTCAACCACAGTCATTGGAATACTACCCTATAAATATTGCAAATTCCCTCAGATCGCATCTTTACTTAGAGTAAAGGCTGCAATCTATGAGTCTGATGCTGAATGAAGGGTAAGAACCGGGTGTTGCAACCTTCAACAGGATGTTTCAGAACAGCAAGATTGTATGCGAGGTCAATTTTACATGAACTCCAGAATATCAGCTCCGGGATTGTTTGTGTCAGACCACTTCAGCTATGCTGTACTCTCTCACTTCATACACAATTTAAGACTGGCCGTGTTTGTAGGCATAGGACAAGCAACATTAGGAGCCATAATTTGGCACCAAGGAAAATGTGGACTTATTTCAGTAACATGCATCTTAAATGACGTTAATCAGGGGCTCCATCATCAATAATTATTATGTTAAAATATTTTTCTCCAATAGAGTTTGATGTCAATATTACTTGCTCCTCTGCGGCTATGTAGCAAACATTTACTCATGTTTACATACATGGTACTCGTGTATGAGGCCATTTCCCATCAATGGTCAATGAATCAATTTCTAACCCAGTAGAAGCATCTTTTGACGGTAGAGTCAGTGTTCACATGTAACAACAGCTTCAGATGCGACATGTCCAGGCAGAGGGACTTCACCAAAAAGGACATGAACAAGGCTTTTGAACTCAAGTGAAATAAAACGTCAATTTAGCGATATTTGTGATGGATTGCTTGTTAACATGTCATTTAAGTTACTGAAATAAATCCACATTTACCTACAAAATAGGTGCAGAATAAAACCATGGCTCCTAACGTTACTTTTTTAAAATACCATCCATGCTGCTTGTCCTACACATACAAACAAGGCCTATGTTAAATTGTGTATTTTTATAAGGAGTACATCATGAGTATTGTTAAGTAGCTAGCTTTCTGAATTTATTTTATTATTCATACATTATCATTAGTTTAGTTTATTTGTGCAGTTATCTTGGAGTTTGAGGTAATGCAATCTAATTTTAAAAAAACGCCGTTTTTAATTCATAATTTGTCAACAAAAATATACATCACATCAACAGCCTTCGCCTTTACCTGCTGCCGACTTTTAGAGTGTGCGTTTGAGCACAGGATGACAGTACTCACAAGAGACCCACAAAAAGGTACGTTCTCTCACTTCCACTCCTTAAGAGAGTTCAAAGCAAATAATCAAATAAATTGTGATTTTCCACCATGCCATCATTGCAATGCAAGCTGCATTTGGAGAAAGATTCAGGGAATTCAGAAAGAAGAAACCTACTCTCTCTCTCTTTCCCTGTCACACCACTGGACATTGAACCATCCCTGCTGAACACAGTTGCATTCACCGGAGTAAGCAAGCCTGATCTAGAAATTGAACTGGCCAACATAGCATATGAAGATTTGTGGGTTAATAAGTTCTAATCACTGACGGTGGATCTTTAAGTCGCCCGTCAGAAGGCTACTCTTGCTAAAGCACACAAATGGAGTGATATGGGAAAAACTCCCACACCCTGACAAACTTGTTTCTGAAATATGGAGTGTCATTC
Source organism: Pampus argenteus (assembly GCA_036937835.1). NCBI lineage: Eukaryota > Metazoa > Chordata > Actinopteri > Scombriformes > Stromateidae > Pampus > Pampus argenteus. The sequence continues at coordinate 3,078,230 of CM072861.1, forward strand.
CTGGCATGTATATTAACATAAAAAAGTATGCATTTGGAGTCCTGTCCATCTTTGGCTCAACATACTTATGCGAGCAGGTTTTCTCAAGCATGAACTTGTTATAGTCCAAACACCGCTCCGGCCTCACAGTCCTGTATGAAGATCAGCCCCGGCATAGGGAAGATCTGCAGCCAACTTCAGACACAGAAGTCACATTAAACGGGTAGGATCAATAGCATATAATAAGCAATTATTTTTCCAGGAAAAAAATATTTTGTTTCATTGATTTTTTTAAAAGTTGGATAGTTTTTATTTTACACAAATATAGGAAGGACTTAAATAGGCCTACAGTTGAGTTTAATTTCAAAGTAGGCATAAAAAATGCACACTGCATTTCTGTTGTATTCAGTGGTTCTAACAGGTAAAATAAAAAAAAAAAGAAAACTTAAGTTTACAAAGTCCCCACTATTTTTGGCAGAAGAAGGGGTTCTCTTGATAATAAATGATTGCAGACCCCTGAGCTAGAGGGAGAACCACTCATGCTAATGTGCACTAGTTTTTATATAGTGGTCACAGCCAGTGCATCATTGAACCACCATATGAGAAGGGATAAAAAGTCTCACTACATAATTCACTACTACATAGTTCAGTCTTTGTATAATGTGCGTGTAGAAACAACTCACTGTTTTGCTTTACAAATTCTTTAAGCTTTTCACCAGAAATAAAATTACTCCCTTCACAAGAAATCACAGGAAGTTTTAACTACCATTAGCACTAGCTTCTAAGCTAAGACTTCAGACCCAGTCATAACAATGCAGCTCAGCTGGCCTGCTGTTTATCCAGTGCCAGATGCATAGAAACATCAACATGCCCACCATGATAACAAAGTTGATCTCGTGACGTACTTGCCGATTTCCATCCTGTGGAAGGCCATGAAGACTTGAGCTGCTGAACAGCCAGCGTCACTTCCAGGGGTGGGCTCATGTTAAAGCTTCCTAAGCTTTTCTCTTTTGTGTGACATACTACTATTATATGTACACATATAATACATATACATACATAACAGCGTTATTAGTTATGCATTTTAGGTATATTAGTGTTGTCAAAATACAGGAATTTAACTTCTATACAAAACCTTGAAAAATGTCAATATTCAATTTCATTTTAATACCACGGAGAAAAAACAAACATAAAATATGACTTCCTTTCTTGGCCAGTATCAGAGAACAGCAGGATGACCAGTAAATAACAATAATGAAAAAATTTCACATGAATGAAAACAATATTCTTCTTGAGGTAACAAGCCTTTAAGCTTCTCTAAACTGGTGGATGTGACTGCGATCTACTGCAAGTACTACATTGACTATGGACAAGTACCTTATACAACCAGACTTCTAACAATGGAAACGATTTCTTTCAGCATTTGCCAACTTAAATGACACAAACATATCATGAAAAATGATAAAATGATCAAGAACTATTATACTATGAACAGATAGCTGAAGGCAGAGAACAGGAGCAACATGCCCTTAATAACATTAGGTAATTAAGCACATGGATGAAAGAATAAAACTTGGTCACAAGATTGTCTTAAGACAAAAAGAATATTTGAAGTTGTTGTGATTTTGGGCAGACTGACAGTATTTCTTCTAACTCAGCTTATTTGTGGTGAAGTCTGATGATAGCACACTTACACCACTTTTATAAACAACTTTAAGGCATAAGATTTTGGTATCAATACTATTAATTGAACTTTGATCTAACCAGGAAAATCCTTATAGGCATCACAGGTATCATAGACTCAACTGTCTGGTTTTAGAGCAGATGATCTAAAGTTGTTAATCAAAACCAACATTTTTCCTTTTCAAATTGAAGACCTTTTGCTACGCATCTGACACAAGAACAATGTTGCAACAGCATGCTTCAATGAGACTTGCTCGATTGTCCAGGGCAAGAGAAATGCTGATTAAACGTGACAATTTAACTTTAGTCTGTTGTTATTTGATCACTACTGATAAATAAAACAATTTGTATAGGGCAAATTAAAAACAAAACCCATTAAGCCTACACCCTGCAGAGTCCGGGTGGAGACCTAAAGACTGAAAATATGCTAAAGATCTGACTAAAAATTGACTTAAAAAACCCGATTAGATATACCTATTATAACCCTAATGGAAAACCACAGCTTCACATTTACTGGACAATGTTGTCACTGTTCCACTATTACAGTAATAAGGAATGTGTGTCTTAATATTAAATTATAGCAGTACCATAATATTTTACCAGAAGTACACACACGTTTGCATTTTAAGTATATCACCGAGTCTAAAATATGATAAATAATCGGTAACTCAATACATGTGCCCTATGTATTAACAGTGTACTGGCAGAGAAGTCAAGTGAAAATTAAAATTAATATTGTTATAAAGGTTGACCTTAAGCCATGATAGCGTTTCATAGTTGTAAAATCCTGTCTATGAATATTACAAACCACTATGCATTGTTTTTCTGAACAGCCTTTAAACGGAATAATCTGTTGCTCCAATGAACTTGCTAGATCATATTTCATTGTCTCACCCTTGCTTTAAACAGCACACCAACACAGCCCCTTGTATTATTTTACACAATTTGTATTATGGTTATGTTCAGTCTGAATGACACTGAGTAGTTCATGTATGTTGTAGAACAAGACAAAGTGGGGGAAAAAGAGAAAAATGGTGTGAGCAACAGCTTAATGATAATAGGAATACTTTAGTTGAGACAAGTAGTCTGCTTTTCTAGCACATGTACAATTGGTGTGCTTGCAGTGAGTACAGTCTACAACAAGATGTAATTTACATCACGCTCATGGCCGTGCAGAAAGCATGAATTGGCAAAAAAAATTATGAACTAAAGAAACAATTATTAATTATTCACAGTGCAAGGTTGCAGTTTCATGATCAGTTTTTGTTTAGTATCATGCTCCTTTTTTAACAGAAATTTCCATTCTATTCAGGCAGACAAATGATTATGATGGGTGGAGGGAGAAATGTGTTGGAAGTAATGTCTGGTAATGAGCCTTTGGCCTGAGGAGAAGTGTCCTTGTCAGACGAGCTGTCATGATACATGTCAACAGCAAATTAGCAGTCTTCCAGAAAAGTAGGCAGGACCAACAGGACAGACGTGTTTAACAATAAGTGCTGTATGTGTACCGTATGTACACCAATGCTTTGAGCTAAGAATAACTAATATGTTCTATTAAAGCAAACTCATTACATTCTGTAGGTGCTACAAAGTACAAGACTTTCAGCAAAGAACTGATTGTGGTTGTAAGTTTGAAGGAGAGTATGCTGCTATAGTCATGAAGGGTAGTTTAGACCAACTGGTGGGTTGTGATCCGAAAATGGACTGCAGGCTCATTCTGAGTAGGTTGCCCGCATTTAAATCAATTTTGTTTGTGGTCATGTGACCACCACCTTGCTTGTCCATTGACTGAAATGGTCTTTCCAGGGATTGTGAAGATTACTTCACAACAAAGTGACAGAATATATTCAGCTTGGTTTTACTGACACTGAACCCAAAAGACAAAAAAATGCAGTGTCAAGTACTGGCTTGACTTCAAACCCAGCTTGATGATGATTTTTCTTGTTGGTTTTTAAGCAGTGTTTATTTTCACAAGAATGTTTAATTTAGTTTCAGTTTCTTACTAATCTTTTAGTCAAGATTTAGTCAGTGAAACTCAGTTTTATTTTAGTCTAATTTTAAATCAATGTTTTAGGTGTAATTTCCTCAGACAGTTTCAGGATGCCGTCATGGATTTTTCTGATGGATATTTCTTCTGGTTGTAGAAATTCCGTTGAGAAGTAAACATACCTTGACCAGGCTGAGAATGTGTTTCTGGTCATCAAGTGTTTTTCAAATCTATTCATATTATTTTTCTTCATAGTAACAACAGTTAAACATTTTACTTTGATTTTCTTGCTTTGGCAAATACATCCAAGTGCATTTTCAAACCTATAGTTTGTTTGCTCTGATATGAATCTGGGTTGGTAATCTTGGTACATTTTCTACTTGGTTCGGTTTCTTGTCACACAAGAACTATGTGACCCAAAATGCATCACTACTAGCCACGTGAGAATGTTCACTCCTCTGATGCGCCTGGGGCAAGAAAAAGAATATAAATACAAGGATTGTTCAAACCTTGATGCACTAGTCCAGGTCAGACCTTAATTAATAAAGTTAGTTCCTAGAAACTGGTTTTGCTCATCTACATGCAAATCACACATATGAGAGCAGTTTAGCTCAGACTTGCCAAGTACGTTTAGTAGTAGGCGTTAGATCACATTCCCCATCACAAACCAGCCTCTTCTTGTCCAAACCCAAGAACGATTGCTGTGTTCAGACCTGCCCAAACGAATCACACCAAGAGGGAAAATAAACCTAAATAGTGCATGTCTGAAAATGCATGAAAATATGTATTGAATATTGTTAAATGCAATGATTTTCTGTTTGTTGTCCAGTACAAAAATAAAGAAGCAGAGGAAAAATGAATAAAAAGATCCACTTTAAGGGTGGAGAATCTTGTGCACAGGTGTGTGTGTGTAATATTTCATTAATGCAGGACGCTTATATTTTCAAGCACTGGCCTTACCAAACCCCTTTATCCTAAATGTAACTTAAGTAAAAACGATACAGAAAGCCATTTAATCTAACAAAATTAAAAAATTCATGAAACTTTGCACCCATGTTTAAAGTAGCAAGTATTTTGATCCAACATCACAATTGAGCTTGGGCATAGCATGTTGACTCTATTGTGACTATCCAATCTGCCAAAAAAAATTCACAAGCTTGATTGCAGTCCAGGCCTGAACACATCTTCATGTTAATATTGAACCATAGCAACACACATAACAAGAAGTTAGCCCTATGTGACAAACATCCTCCAATTTAAATGCGATCTGCATTATATACAGCACCACAACGTATGAGCAGCAGGTGTTTTCTAGAATCTGATAAGAGTCCAGGTCTGAAGACAGCCCCCACCAAAAAGCCCTTTGTCTCAAGTGGGTGAAAAGGTGCATGGGCCCAGTTATCACTGCTTGCAGGTTTAATTTATATTTACATTTAATTTTAATTGACATGTGATGGACATGTATTACCAGGTGATCACTGGCTGCAAGTTGAGTAACTTCTACGAGACTCAGATGACATCCGAGTGTCATCTGAATGCATGCTTTAATGGAAGGAACACAAATCAAGGAATCTGACTTTGTGCACAAAGGAGTTAAGTTGGTAAATGCCACAAATTTGATTGCTGGCCTACAAAAGTGCAGAATCTTAAATATGTGTTAGTATGTCCTAGAAGCTGTTCGAGATGTCACATCACCAAGCAGCTGTCCTCACCCGTGTATTACAGCAAGGCAGTTGTCGAGAATGTTGTGAAACTCGAAGTGGTGGGACTTTTCTACACCTGCTACACCTTTCCTTCACACCACGGCCACGCTGCATCATCATAATGGTACCTAGCCAGCAACTAGTACTGTATGCTGTTTTTGCAGAATGTAGAACTGAAAGGCACAAAAGAATCTGGATGTTTGTCGAACTGTAATGCTGCATACTGCAAGGATAAATCTCTGTGGAATTGAATATTTGTTGGACACGGAGTAACTTCTTTGTGGCCACTGTTAATGTAAAAGCCTGTAATGGTTACTAAAATAAATGTAACAATTAAACACCCAGCCCTAAGAAACAAAGCTACATAACAGACTAATAATTTGTGAAAGCCGAGAATTTTGATGGATTCGTAAGCATTTAAAATAACAATGACCTCAAAAGGATATTCTATTTATGTGTATGTGCTTGTGAAACATTTACTTTGACATTTAATTCAGAAAACCATGCATTTTGTTAATAATGTTACAAAGCCTCTTAGCCTATTTATCTGTCAGAACTTGTTTTTGAAGTCTGAGTGATTGTGAAGTCAATTACACAACAGCTCTTACACAACCATTTTAACACCGTTTTCCATCTTTTGTTTCCCATGTGAATGCACCGTGGCAGACTAGACTTTATGTTTACTACTCAGAGAAGTAACCATTGCAACTTCTGCATAGAGTGACATCACATGCATTACCTTTTCCACTCTGAGAGACCAACATTCCTCTTGTTTCTAATGAGCCACACCTGGTCTCTATCTTGACACCAGATGTGGACTATTAATGTCACAATAAAATAGCATAAGTAAAACAAGTTAAGTAAGGAGAGATAAAAAAAATATGAAGATACTTTCAACATTATTTAGTTGGAAGTGGGAAGGTTGATGAAGACAGACTGCAGAGGTGTTTCAGAGTGAGTAGGTCAGCATTAAAACAGTGTCACAGCAGAAAGAGCCCATTGTCCAGCCCCAACAAAGGAATAGAATAGCATGGCAGCAAAGTTAGTAGTCAAATTGCCCAAGGACGTCTTTGCTTCTGAAAGACAGACCAATTGTATCAATTTCTCTTTTATTTGGGGTTTTCTGTGCTTTTAGGGTGCCTCCTCAAACTGTTTGGCTTCACCATTCCAGCAGGAATAATTAGCTTGTTTTGGTTTTGATTTCCAATTTGGTGTTTTTAATCTTATTAAAAAGGGGCACTGGGGTGTGGGTTGGGGAATAAAACAATAAGTAATAGTCCTAAATACAAAACTGAATGAATATATGAGCAATTGGTGTCTGTAAAAAAACGTCGCTTGGCTGTTTGCTACTAACCTTTCATGTTAGGCTTGGGTTTGTCTGTTTGCTTGCCTGTGGGGGTTTGTGCCGGCTGGCCCTGGCCCCCAGAGGACGCCCCCTGCTGGGCTGCTTTCTGTTTCAGCATGGTCCAGTCAAATGTGTAGTCATACTGGTGGTTCAGAGTCCTAAAACACACGGAAACACATTATTAATACAATATTCCCAACAATCAGAAGTTTAAAATAACAGGACAGGGATCGATGAACAGGAAAGAATGGAAAACAAGGGCAGAAAAAAAGAAGCAAAAGGAGGAGGGAAAACTGGCAGACAGGAAAGGAAGAGAAGGGAAGGAAAATTGAAAGAATAGTAGGAAGTAGGGGTATAATGGTACGAGTATTAGTCTTGAACTGTTCGGTACAGGATGTTTGGTTCAGTAAGCAGTTTCCTTGGTTCAGAATGCTCAGTGACCCAAACAATTACAAACCATTACCAATTACCAATGTGCAGAATAAAAATTCTAGAGCACAAGTTCCACCTGGACCATTCAGGCACCACTTATCTGTAGCATGCTCAAGAATAGCCAGTACACAAAATACGTTTAAAGTACAAGCCAAAAATGCAGAGATAAAACAATTAACGTTTCCACACTGTTTCCACCTGGGCACAACAAAAGAATAAATGTCAGGAACAAGCTTACATGTCAGAAGATGAATATCAGTTCAAACAAAGAAAAGTCCTGCAAGTTTTTTTTAATTCACCATCCATTAGGGGTGTGACGAGATCTCGTGTGACGAGATTTGTTGTCCAACAAGCAGCTGGAAAACACATGCATAACTAATTGCGACGCCTCTGCCACTTTTAAATTGTGATCCAACAAGCAGCCGAATGACGTCGGAAAACAAAAAAACAAAGTTAAATAAAAGTCTGTTGTCCAGGCATTCATATTTGTAATTTAGTTTTCTTAAAATCTAGTCTCGATCTCGTGAACCCAATCTCGTGTCTCGTCACACCCCTAACATCCATCCATCTCTTTCGCTTCATCTCCATCTCTCTTTATGTATCCATCTATCTCTATATCTCTATCAGTTTTTATCTCTCCATCTTTACCTCTATGTCTATGTATCTCTATATCTCCATCTTCATTTCTCTATCTCGTTATCTCTATTGATATCTCTTTATCTCTATCTCTTTATCACTTTTGTTAATTATCTCTTGTTATTTATCTGTTATATTGACCTCTATCTCCATTGTGATTTATCTCAATTTTCATTTATCTCTTTATCTCTATTGTCATTTACCTCGATTGTCATTTATCTCTATTGTCATTTATCTCTAGTGTTATTAACCTCTATATCTAGTGTTATTTATCTCTATTGTCATTTATCTCTAGTGTTATTACCTCTATATCTCTAGTGTCATTTATCTCTATTAACCTCTATATCTCTAGTGCTATCTATCTCTGTTGTCATTTATCTCTAGTGTTATTAACCTCTATATCTCTAGTGTTATTTATCTCTAGTGTTACTAACCTCTATATCTCTATTGTCGCTTATCTCTAGTGCTATCTAGTGTCATTTATCTCTATTGTCATTTATCTATAGTGTCATTTACCTCTTCATCTCTACTGTAATTTATCTTTAGTGTTATTAACCTCTATATCTCTATTGTCATTTATCTCTAGTGTTATTAACCTCTATCTCTAGTGTCATTTATCTCTAGTGTCATTTATCTCTATTGTCATTTATCTCTAGTGTCATTTACCTCTATATCTCTAGTGTCATTTATCTCTATTGTCATTTATCTCTAGTGTTATTAACCTCTATATCTCTAGTGTCGCTTATCTCTATAGTCGCTTATCTCTAGTGCTATCTATCTCTGTCATTTATCTCTAGTGTTAACCTCTATATCTCTATTGTCGCTTATCTCTAGTGCTATCTAGTGTCATTTATCTCTATTGTCATTTACCTCTTCATCTCTACTGTCATTTATCTCTAGTGTCATTAACCTATATCTTTATTGTCGCTTATCTCTAGTGTTATTTATCTCTAGTGTAATTAACCTCTATATCTCTATTGTCATTTATCTCTATTGTCATTCATCTCTATTGTCATTCATCTCTAGTGTTATTAACCTCTTCATCTCTATTGTCATTTATCTCTAGTGTTATTAACCTCTATATCTCTATTGTCATTTACCTCTTCATCTCTAGTGTTATTAACCTCTTCATCGCTACTGTCATTTATCTCTATTGTCATTTATCTCTATTGTCATGTATCTCTAGTGTTATTAACCTCTATCTCTATTGTCATTTACCTCTTCATCTCTACTGTCATTTATCTCTATTGTCATTTATCTCTAGTGTCATTTATCTCTATATCTCTATTGTCGCTTATCTCTATTGATATCTAGTGTCATTTATCTCTAATGTCATTGATCTCTAGTGTTATTTATCTCTATTGTCACTTATCTCCATTTCTATTATCATTTATCTCTACTGTCATTTATCTCTAATGTCATTTATCTCTAGTGTTATTAACCTCTATATCTCTATTGTCGCTTATCTCTAGTGTCGCTTATCTCTATAGTCGCTTATCTCTATAGTCGCTTATCTCTATAGTCGCTTATCTCTATAGTCGCTTATCTCTATAGTCGCTTATCTCTAGTGCTATCTATCTCTGTTGTCATTTATCTCTAGTGTTAACCTCTATATCTCTAGTGTCATTTATCTCTAGTGTTATTATCTCTGTAGTCGCTTATCTCTATAGTCGCTTATCTCTAGTGCTATCTATCTCTGTTGTCATTTATCTCTAGTGTTAACCTCTATATCTCTAGTGTCATTTATCTCTAGTGTTATTAACCTCTGTATCTCTATTGTCGCTTATCTCTAGTGCTATCTAGTGTCATTTATTTCTATTGTCATTCATCTCTATTGTCATTTACCTCTTCATCCCTACTGTCATTTATCTCTAGTTTCATTAACCTATATATCTCTATTGTCGCTTATCTCTAGTGTTATTTATCTCTAGTGTTATTAACCTCTATATCTCTATTGTCATTTATCTCTAGTGTTATTAACCTCTATATCTCTACTGTCATTTACCTCTTCATCTCTAGTGTTATTAACCTCTTCATCTCTACTGTCATTTATCTCTATTGTCATGTATCTCTAGTGTTATTAACCTCTATATCTCTATTGTCATTTACCTCTTCATCTCTACTGTCATTTATCTCTACTGTCATTTATCTCTATTGTCATTTATATCTATTGTCATTTATATCTATTGTCATTTATATCTATTGTCATTTTATCTCTAGTGTTATTAACCTCTATATCTCTATTGTCATTCATCTCTAGTGTTATTAACCTCTTCATCTCTACTGTCATTTATCTCTATTGTCATTTATCTCTAGTGTTATTAACCTCTATATCTCTATTGTCATTTACCTCTTCATCTCTAGTGTTATTAACCTCTTCATCTCTACTGTCATTTATCTCTACTGTCATTTATCTCTATTGTCATTTTATCTCTAGTGTTATTAACCTCTATATCTCTATTGTCATTTATCTCTATTGTCATTCATCTCTAGTGTTATTAACCTCTTCATCTCTACTGTCATTTATCTCTATATCTCTATTGTCATTTACCTCTTCATCTCTAGTGTTATTAACCTCTATATCTCTACTGTCATTTACCTCTTCATCTCTAGTGTTATTAACCTCTTCATCTCTACTGTCATTTATCTCTATTGTCATGTATCTCTAGTGTTATTAACCTCTATATCTCTATTGTCATTTACCTCTTCATCTCTACTGTCATTTATCTCTATTGTCATGTATCTCTAGTGTTATTAACCTCTATATCTCTATTGTCATTTACCTCTTCATCTCTACTGTCATTTATCTCTACTGTCATTTATCTCTATTGTCATTTATATCTATTGTCATTTATCTCTATTGTCATTTTATCTCTAGTGTTATTAACCTCTATATCTCTATTGTCATTTATCTCTATTGTCATTCATCTCTAGTGTTATTAACCTCTTCATCTCTACTGTCATTTATCTCTATTGTCATTTATCTCTAGTGTTATTAACCTCTATATCTCTATTGTCATTTACCTCTTCATCTCTAGTGTTATTAACCTCTTCATCTCTACTGTCATTTATATCTACTGTCATTTATCTCTATTGTCATTTTATCTCTAGTGTTATTAACCTCTATATCTCTATTGTCATTTATCTCTATTGTCATTCATCTCTAGTGTTATTAACCTCTTCATCTCTACTGTCATTTATCTCTACTGTCATTTATCTCTATTGTCATTTATCTCTATTGTCATTTATCTCTATCTCTATTGTCATTTACCTCTTCATCTCTAGTGTTATTAACCTCTTCATCTCTACTGTCATTTACCTCTTGTCATTCATCTCTAGTGTTATTAACCTCTATCTGTCTATTGTCATTTACCTCTTCATCTCTACTGTCATTTATCTCTACTGTCATTTATCTCTACTGTCATTTATCTCTATTGTCATTTATCTCTAGTGTTATTAACCTCTGTATCTCTAGTGTCATTTATCTCTAGTGTTATTAACCTCTATATCTCTATTGTCATTTACCTCTTCATCTCTACTGTCATTTATCTCTACTGTCATTTATCTCTATTGTCATTCATCTCTATTGTCATTCATCTCTATTGTCATTCATCTCTATTGTCATTTATCTCTATTGTCATTTATCTCTATTGTCATTTATCTCTATTGTCATTTATCTCTAGTGTTATTAACCTCTATATCTCTATTGTCATTTATCTCTATTGTCATTTATCTCTATTGTCATTTATCTCTAGTGTTATTAACCTCTTCATCTCTACTGTCATTTATCTCTATTGTCATTTATTTCTAGTGTTATTAACCTCTATATCTCTATTGTCATTTACCTCTTCATCTCTACTGTCATTTATCTCTAGTGTCATTTATCTCTAGTGTTATTAACCTCTATATCTCTATTGTCATTCATCTCTAGTGTTATTAACCTCTTCATCTCTACTGTCATTTATCTCTACTGTCATTTATCTCTAGTGTTATTAACCTCTATATCTCTATTGTCATTTACCTCTTCATCTCTAGTGTTATTAACCTCTTCATCTCTACTGTCATTTATCTCTATTGTCATTTATCTCTAGTGTTATTAACCTCTATCTCTACTGTCATTTATCTCTACTGTCATTTATCTCTATTGTCATTTATCTCTATTGTTATTAACCTCTATATCTCTATTGTCATTTATCTCTAGTGTTATTAACCTCTATATCTCTAGTGTCACTTATATCTAGTGTCACTTATCTCTGTATCTCTATTGTCATTTATCTCTATTTCTATTATCATTTATCTCTAGTGTCATTTACCTCTTCATCTATTGTCGCTTATCTCTAGTGCTATCTATCTCTAGTGCTATCTATCTCTAGTGTCATTTACCTCTTCATCTATTGTCATTTATCTCTATTATCATTTATCTCTATTGTCATTTACCTCTTCATCTATTGTCATTTATCTCTAGTGTTATTAACCTCTATATCTCTATTGTCGCTTATCTCTAGTGCTATCTATCTCTAGTGTCATTTACCTCTTCATCTCTAGTGTCATTTATCTCTACTGTCATTCACCTCTGTATCTCTATTGTCATTTATATCTATCTATCTATCTATCTATCTATCTATCTATCTATCTATCAATCAAATGGAAATGAACTAAATTGACAAAATTCCAAGTCTGGTGCACAATGACTGCTAAAGCTTCATGTAGAAAAAAAAATACAGATTCCCATCTTCAGCAGGGTCTAAATGGCACGCACCAGCTAGCATATCGCACCAAAGAGTTGGCCAAAGCTGTGAATTTAATTTAATTAATTAGCTATCACTGATGTGAAAATTGCTATTGATTTCAACCAGCACAACTGATGAACAGGGGCAGCCTATGATCACTGTCCCTGCCCTGGGATAAAACACAGGTGATGGTGGGCTGCTTCAGATTTTATTGTGATTAATAAAGAAGACCTGAAACAGTGCTTATTCAAAGCTAAGGTGTGAACACAAATGCATTGTCTTTTTTCCCCTAGATATGTGTATACCTGAAGAGGATGCGGAACAGCTGGCGCAGGTACATGTAGTCTGGAGCCTCCTCAAAGCGCAAGCCACGGCAGTAGTTCAGATACATGGCAAACTCTGCTGGGAAACCCTGGAAACATGCATTCATACATTGAGTTGTGCATACACTCGTGCTCATAAATTTACATACCTTGGCAGAATTTATGATTTCCTGGCCATTTTTCAAAGAATATAATTGATAATACAAAAACTTTTCTGTCACTCATGGTTAGTGCTTGGATGAAGTAATTTACTGTGTTTATTCTTTTTAAATTATAATAACAGAAACTATACAAATAACCCTGATCAAAAGGTTACATACCCTTGACATTTTGACCTGATAACATGCACACAAGTTAACTGAAATGGGTTTAAATGGCTACTAAAGGTAACCATCCAACACCTGTGATCTGTATGCTTGTAATCATGTGTATAGAAGTTCTATAAAATTGTAAAAGGTTGTATAAAGGAGGGTCTGGTCTCCTGACAGACCCTTGAACTGACATCTCTGAATTCTGAGTCATGGGGAAAGTAAAAGAATTGTCAAAAGATCTGCAGGAAAAGGCAATTGAACTGTATAAAACAGGAAACAGGTATGAGAAGACATCCAAGGAACTGGGAACGGCAATCGGAAAATAAGAGATTCTGTTTAAACCAAACCACGATCAGATCGACCAACAAAAAACGCCCAGGTAAATTATTCTAGATACAAAGAAAAACCCAGATAACTTCAGCTGAAATACAGGAAAAAAAGTAGTATGGGTGTGTGAGGATGCACAATAAGGAGGAACAATAAGAAAACAATGCCACAAAAAAAAAATCATGCTTACAATATGCCTAACAGCACAAAGACAAGGTTCAAAACTTCTGGAAAATTATTTGGGGTGATGAGACTAAAATTGAAATTTTTGGCCACAACCATAAATGTTACATTTGGAAACTTGGTCAAAATTGATGGCAAGATGAGTGCAGCATGTTATCAAAAATACTAGAGGAAAATTTGCACTCATCAGCCTGGAAGCTGCACATGGGGCGTACTTGGATATTCCAACAAGATAATTATCCAAAACACAAAGCCAAGTCGACCTGTTATTGGCTACAGTAGCATAAAGTGAAGGTTCTGGTGTGGCCATCCCAGTCTCCTGATCTCAGTATCATTGTGCCATCCTGCAGTTCATATATCACAGCCCAATAATTCACAAGAACTGTAGGCCTTTTGCCAAGAAGATGGGGTAGCTTTAACATCAGAGAAAATAAAGAGCCTCATCCACAACTACCACAAAAGACTAGAGTTGCACGATACCCACGGTATACCCGGTACCCCGCGGTGCCAAATCATAACCGTCGCTACTATACTAGAAATTTTACACAACGGTATTACCGTGGATTACGATACTACCGGTGCCAGTCTCCGCTACATAGCGGCCGCCTCTGCTCTCCTCCCGGCTTCTCACTGCATGCTACTCCTTTGTAAACAAACCAACATGGAACTGCAACCGAACTACACAGCTGCTGAATGATTGGCTGTTTGCCTGTTACTGGTGACGTCCGGGGATATGATAGGCTGTTTCCGCACGCTGGGTCCGCCCGTCTGTTAGCTGATTGGCTGTCTCGCCCAGACGCGCTCACGATCACAAACACGAAACGCGAAAAGCACCGGGCCGAGCGGCGCGTCTGCCGAAGCACAACAAATTTTTCTCAAGAAACCAAACTCCAAAAGTCACATTTGGAACTATTTTGGTCTTAAGCAAGGCACAGACGGGAAAGCAATAGACAATGGCCGTCCACTGCGCAGGCGCTGCCACCAAGTTATAGGAGCCAAAGGAGGGAACACATAACCTCATAAAACACCTGCAGTGTCGTCACCCAGATTTATATGTCGAATACCAGATTAGTATGCCCTGTTTATTTTCTCACTGAATAATATTAGGCTATATGCTCCGTGTACAGGCTGAGGAATGAAGAGTTAAAGAATGTCAAAGTATAAAGCACCTAGAAAATGCATAAAAATATAGATTTCACAGGGAATCAGTTCCTGTTAATTGTACTAAATTGATTATTTATATTAGTACAATACAAATTAATGTGCAAAGGAAACTTTTTATTAGATTAGACATGCTTGTTTTCATTTCCATAAATCTGTGTGAAATTAAGAAGAGATCACAGCAGTAATGTAGACTCTGTCTATATTGTATTCTACATATTGTTCAGTATTTTGTTAAGTTATTATTTATAGAATTGAGCTACAGTTCAATGAAGTAGCCTTTGATTAACCTTTGCATAAGTTCTGTCCTTTAAGTTAAATACCTCAAAGTTTGACTAGACACACAAACACGCAGAGAAAAAGCCAGTGGATCTGTTTGTTGTTGTTTTTTTTAATTTTAACTTTTTATTAAGTGTTATTCATAAAAATACATCTTTCAGTCTAATTTTTACTTCACCAGTATTATGTTTATGATGCACCAAACAACATTATAAGTAATTAATAAGTACTTGTACAAATACATTGCAGTTCATAAAAATAATAATAAAAAGGCAGCAGTATCGCGATATTACCCGGAACCGTGATACTTTGTCTGGTATAGTATCGTGGTTACTCATTTTGGTATCGTGACAACTCTACAAAAGACTGGGGCATGTAAAACTTTTGATCAGGGTAATTTATGTAGTTTGTTGTTATTATGATTTGAAAAGAGTGAACACAGTTGTTTGATAATAAATTACTTCACCCAGGCACAAAAGTTTTTGTGTTATCATTCATATTCTCAGAAAAATGGCCAAGAAATCATAAATTCTGACAGGGTATGAAAACTTATGAGCACAAGTGTATGTAAGATACATACTTTCACCAGTGCCCATCTTGAACATGTTCTTACCTTACAGAGGACCTCAACAGGGGTGGACATCTTCTTCTCTGAGATCTTTTCATACTTCTGCTTCTTTGTGGCAGCCTGAACAACATAGAGATTACAATAACAGTAATAACATACATTACAAAATTAACAACACTACTACCAAAATACAGCGACTGAAACATCTCTCTGTGACACAAACAGCATTAGCTGTTCGATTATAAGTGGTGACTAATAAAACTAAACCAAGTTTAAGAAAGTAACACAGATAACAACAATGGAAAATATGGCTTAAAAACATATGGATGAAGGTAATTCACAGTTATATTTTCATACCTTTAATCCCTGCCATGGCAGACTGGTTCTGTTGAAGTACATCAGCACATAACCTAGTGACTCCATGTCATCACGGCGACTGGAAACAATAATAATAATGTTAGTTGTTAAGTATAGAAGTACTGCCTCTCCACATAAAACATTTTATAATAGATATATTTATTACTGTCATGAAAACTGAAAAGTTTGGGAGACTGGTTGCACTCATGTCGGCAAGACCAGGACAGACAGACTATGCTCAACTGAGAAACCAGCTCCCATGTTTTCAAATGACAAGGCCAGACACATTTTGTGCATTAGCTTCTTTGTAGAAACATCCCTCTTTATTAAAAAAAACAAACAAACAAAAACTTGTTTTCCTTGAAATTTATCTTTGAGAATCATATATAAATGTGTGTATGTGTGTGCACAGACCTCTGTTCAATGCCCAGGTGTGCGTTTATGGAGGCGTAGCGTGCTGTGCCAGTCAGGTTCTTGTCTTCTCTGTAGGGGATGTGCTGTCGTGTTCGGTTGTCTCGGTACTTCTTTGCCAAACCAAAGTCAATAAGGAACAACTAATAGAGAGGGAGAGAACACATGATGGTTTTCTGTCAGTGACACCACACAGATCAATGATAATCATATAAAGGTAAATCACAAATCAAGACTCAAATTCCTTGAACATATTTTCATATATTTTAATTTTAAACCCTGGGTTTCAAGAGTCCTGCTGTAAAACACAAATGTACAAAAAATAATGTCCTTGTGACAACATTACCATGTACAGGGGGCAAGTGTCATATCAGCAACTATGTCCCTAAAAATGTAACAGTACAACTTGCATAGTAAAACTAACCATCTTCCACCTGTACTGTTAAAGTTGCATCAGACAGGTATTTACCTCCAGTGCAATGTAAAAACAACAAAAAGTAATAGAAATCTAAGTTATCAATATTCCATTAATAATACATTGTGGTTGTCATTAGGCTGCGAGACCACACTGTCTACACTAACCACACTCAAATACCCTTTAAATGATACAAGATTTTTTGCATATAAGTAAGTACTGTGCTAAAAGCAGTGCGTGAGTGACTACGGTTGCTCAACACGCCATCAAGTTGCTCAGTTTCACTTTCCAATGATGTATTGGGTGGCTTACCTGACCTGAGTTAAGCATATGCTTTCATAAACCTTTATCCGACAAAATATGCTACTTAGACTAACCTTGAGTTGTGGTATGCGGGTAACTGTTGCAGAGTCAGTTTTTCCTCCGACCAAATTCTGATAGCATCATTTGTAATTCTTAATGATTCATTAGATAAAGCACAATACAAATCTACATTATGCTTACTCAGTGATCATGCGCAAGTTTAACACTTCACCAACAAGCATACCAAAAGTCACTAAAGCCATCACAACTTCACTATGCATATGTGCTGACTGCTTATCTCTACAACAGACAACCAGACAACCAGGAAAGCCTGGTTTCTATGCCAAAAAAGCAATCATATGGATTCTGGAATCAGTGGTAAGTGTGTCCATTTTCATCAGAACTTCAACAGGGCAGAAAATGACTGCATTCATGTTGTTCTGTCTCAGTTCATCCAGCTGTATACTTTCTTAATAGAAGACAAGCCCTGTGTGCAATCCATCGGTGGTCAACGTTTACCGGAGTAGTCACTGTGAAAGGTTACTGGTGTTAATAAAGTCTTCTGCAGTAGGAGTCTGTTCAACCAGCTCAAACTTAGTTTAAGATTAATCATCAAACCTTTTTCCAGGTTTTAAAGAAACTATATGGTATATTCTAGATATCTAGGCTTGGTACATTTAGTGATTTGTTTTCATCATCTTTACTCTGGTTTAACCCACAAGAAGATAAAAGCAATATCTGTCATTCAAGTTTCCGCATCAGTGTCGGCAGTACATTTAAATGGTGTAGATGACAAAATATGTCGTGCATAAAGGTTGTTAGATAAAAGAACAGAACAAAAAATGATGTTGTGACATCTCACAGTAAAGCAAAAAGCTTTAACACCCAACTTCAAGACAAAAGTTGATTTGCAACCCTGACATGTAAAAAGGAACACAACCAGAAGTGAAATTCTGTCTATATACACTATAACCTGATAGGGGCCAAATGTGACCGTACCAAACAATATGAACAATCAACCTGTTTAACTGTGCATTTTAAATGGGACACTTGCAGCTAATTCCATGGACGCTTTACAGTTTGTGTAAATTAGGCTTGCTAATGTGTATGTAAAGTGTTGCCAACGTTACCTTCATTTGCACAATTTCCCCTCAACTATTCATGCAACAAATTAAAAACAAAAATTTGGTTGCTACTTGAAGAAAATTAAATAAACAGAATCCAAACAGAAACTTATCAATCCATGTTTGGGTGGCAGAAGCAGCTGCAGCCAGTGTCAAAGGCTAATTCCTACTTAAAGCATGTGATATTTACATTAGCATGATAATGGTCTACAGAACTTTCAGTTAGAAAATGGTTAGGTTTCTCACACAACTATCACCAAAAGGTAACACTCCATTTAAACTGAACTTTCCTGTAATAAATGGGTAAGTGTTTTCACATGAAGCAAACTGGTGCCTTGACAGCCAGTTAAATAAAATGGACCAACTTTTTTCACAGAAAAGTGAGAGTTTACTTACTTAACTAGCTAAGCTTCTTTTTGTAAGATGCTTTCATCTAAGCACTAGCTTGGCTGGGACTCACCTACTAAAAAAATCTTCACAATCATCATATTCTAAGATGGACACACATTTTACACAAACTGGGTTGATGACATGAGTCCTTTTACTTGCTTTAAAGGGCCTAGCAGTTTCTTAATCAAAGATTATTTCATTTTATGTTCTAGCCAAATCATAGTCTTCCAATGCATATCTTTCGTGGGGGGGAATACCAGTGATACTGTGCTACCTTCTGATTTTATATCCATCAACTGTCCTGCCATTGGATATTAAAATGTGAGCCCTTATGACACCCTTGACAGGCTCACTTGGCATTTTAAAAATAATATTATATTAATATCATGTTACCAAACATTTCATCAAATGTTTTTAATATGCAGCTTTTAGCTCAGTTGGGAGATCATGAAAGGAACTATACAAATAGTCTGTTCTGTTACTTTTCAGTATGACATACTGCTTTTGCATTTATCAGTACAACTGCTTCATAAAGTCAGTTTTGGGTGTCATATATACTACATACACACACTGCATTCCACTTGGAAAATTGCTAGAGATCAGAACACATTTAAGAAGATCTGAGCCAGGATTAGAAGGGTGGCGACCCCTTGTTTCAACAAATAGGAACAACAATAGCTACTCCCTAGGCAATGCTAATGGAAAGTTTGCTTTCCTCTCCCACTGTAATGAAGTGCTCACTGGGTGGAGGAGTACATACATCTGTATTATGAGTGCAAGATGGGTGCTGGTGGTCTGATTCACTTTAAACCTGTGTAGTTAGGTATGATTGCAAAGCGGCAACTGCTGTTGTGAGGCAGCTGGTGTTGTGGTAAAGGTCACACCTGGTTTAATCCTGAGAAAGATGGGTCCTGAGAAGAGCTAACAGCCAAGCTTCTTTTCCTCTTCCCCACTGACGAGTCTAAACACTAGGGCAGACAGTAGAGGGGCAGGGGTCAAAATCACACAGCCTCTATCCACCGTCAGTCACAGTTAGCATGAGTACAACAGGCACTTCTGGTTGCACCCATATGGTTTGCTCCCTTTTATACAACTAAGAGTCCTGTACAGCTAGGAAAGGCACCTCCTTCTGTACATACACAGGCAAAGAAATCCACTTTAAATCTTTGTGGTACAGATATGATCATTCTGGCCATCAGTCTAGAAGAAACCATATGACAGTGATTTTCTTCTGTCAGGACAACCATGGAAAGATCAACCCTGTACAACAAGAAGCCAAAAGTGTCTCTGGAAACATAGAGTTGTTGAAACTTCAATATCATGCCTGACAGTGACAATAAAGGCCAGTGCAAACAGGCAACACCATGGCTCAGATAAAACCTTGGGAATAGGGAGGATTAGGGCAGCAGATGGTAAAGAAACCAAAGTTGCCCCGCTTCCACTAGCAAAACAAAGAATGCATATAGAATATCAGAAGGCTCTAACACACTCCAGGTATACAGTTAGTTGTGAAATAATGTAGTTAATTGCAAAGCTCATTAGCGTTTTACACAGATGTACTGAAGCAAAATTACAAGTACTTCTGAAATTACATCACGGGCTACCCAAACGACAGTCAATAACAGCTTCATTACAAAGCATCTATAGCATGTATATAAATACATGCTAGCGTTCTGCCAAAACCAAAAAATGTATGTTGTCTGCTGAGTAAAACATAGAGCAGCCCAAAAACTAAAACATAGACACATCTATTGAGACCTTTTTTTAACTTAAGTAAGCACACAAGACCAGTTGAGCTCTATCCCAAGAGATATAAAATCATGGTGGATGTTCTGGTAAAATCCAAGTAGAGTAGAGAGAGCATATAAGATACCACTTCAACTTGTCTCAAGGGCTGGCTTCAACTGTAACGTGAGCAAGTGCCTGTTAAACATAAAACTTAATCATTATACAGTTCAGAAGCAACACTGAACACTGAGATACTGAACAGCATCATTTAGGTCTAAACACACTCTCAGGGGGCTTCACGCTATAAAACCAATACTCAATGCGAGTACTTGTATCACCATTGAAAAGCAATGTAAAATACTACCATATGAAGCAGGAAATTAACCCAGTCACTGCATATCTTAATTCAAAATTAATAGCATGTTGTCAGGAGAACCATTAAGAGCACAAACTAAATGTTCAACAGGACTGCGACTGAGGAACAGCAGCTATGGGAGAGCAGCCAAGGATCATGCTTATATGAGGGGCATAATGATTTTTTTTAAATATCATTTCTTTCATTAGTTAAACCTCCATTGAATTTAGATGCATAATATACATTATAAAATATGCATAGCATTAATGGCTGTAGGCTGGTGCTTATAATTTAATGTGAGATTCCACTCTTTGAAATTGATGTGACGTAATTACCTAAACAGTGTCCTCATTCTGCTGGAGTTGTTGAAACTATGACTGAAACATAGTGCATCATGCAGCATACCATCTAATGGCAATAGCAAACAAAAAGCCAAACAGAAAGAGTCTCTCTCACAAATTATCTTAATGTAATCTGCCACAGTTAATTAACTGCATTTTATTGACAGTCAGCGCCAACTAAAATATCGACATTAATCTTTGATAATGATAATAATAATAAAGAGGAATTATAATTTAAAAGTTTGACGACAGACCGTGAGGAAGCCTACAAAACCTGGTGTTGCATCCAAATACCAATACATAAAATGAAGTTACACATTTAAGTTTCACTCACACTGGGGAGCCCTGCTGGTCCTTACAGCAGCAGATAGCATTGACCATTGACTGAATAGAGCTTTAAGTTAACATACAGGCTATGTTTGGATATAAATCCATATGGCACAAGCTACAGAACTTTGCTCAGTGACTGTAGTGGTGATCCCTGCCATTTCAGAGAGCAAGCACCTTAAAGCCGATCCCAAAACCACCACAGCACAAAGCCGACCTCAGCCCATGCAGCAGTGGCAGAACCATGGCAGCAAGCAAGCATGTGAGCAGGTTTGCAGCCAAGGGTGAGCAGAGCACAGCTGACAGCTTAAATAAGCTGGCATAATTATAAGGGTGCATTGGATATATTTTACAGCGAGGATAGAATGGCATGCTGCTCGAGTTGCCTGACTGTACTAGCTTGTCGCAAAATTTGCAAGTACACCTGTGCTTGGCTTCCATAAATTAGCTTGCACGTTTCAAACATTTTTCTAATACTTTTCATAAAATAATTTATCATTCTGTTCTCTAAATTATAAGTACTTCTTTCCAAGGACCCGGTTAAAAAATGTATTGTTTTTCAAGGTGTTCCAGTACTTAAATTTCTGAGTGCCAAATTCAAGCACTTCAAGCACCTTGAACACTGAGAATATTTGAATTCAGAACCAATTTCATGTTAAATGGAAACATAGAATTAAAAATATTTTTGTCATTAAAATATCCTTGTTTATTTTCATTAAATAACATTCTAACATTAACGCTTAGAAGCTGAAGATCATACAGTTACCCATGTATAAAGCTAGATTAGTAATATTTAGCTAATTTTTGGGTAGGACAGTGAAATAGAGAGGAGATTGATGATTTTACAAGGATGTTCCACATTTTAAAATTTACTGTAAAAGATAATGGCTACATGTAGCAGATAACTTTCATTTTAGCTTGTTCGGCTAGTTGTTAAACCAAGAGACTGAGAACAAAGCAGGTGGAAATATGGCCTTTCTATATTTTCTACATGTTTCAGCTTGTCGAACAGGTGGTTTGATAAAAGACTTTTTGGCTTTTTACCCACAAACGTTTTATTGCACTTACACAGCGTCAAGTTGTCGTTAACTTGACGACACTGTCTTCCACTCCACCTGCTTCACTGTTTCCACTGCTGTGTGTGTCTAGGAGCTGAGTATCACCCCCAGTCAAACTCAGAGAGCAGACAACAGAATAGTAACCATAAAATGACAGCAAACTCAGTCGAGACTATCAGCAGTTTCCTTCTGTTCATTCAGCTCAAGCGCTGTGACAAAAACACACTGCTCCTCAGTCTTAATGCTTGCAAGCACAACAGCCAAAGGGGAAACTGCAACGCCTGCCCACCTGACCAATGGTGTAACTTTATGAGTCAGTCAGTATCATTCCTGTGTGTAAGGCTGGCCCTGTGATCCAGCCAAAACCAATAAGGTTTCTTAATTACTGAAGTTCTGATCAGTCAGGAATATGCATAGTTTTAAATGTTAATAGACACAGTGTGTGGACTTAAATGCACAAGAAGCCTAATTCTCCTTTACAAATCCACTACATTTACAAATCGCATAGGCAAACCCATTAAAACATGCAATAATAATAACAAAAAAAAAAAAAAAAAAAAATCAGTATATGCCAGAGGCCACCAAATGTGGGCTTTTATAGCCAAATATTTTGCCTTGGAGGGGGCAGCCTACTCCATGTCCTTGTAGAAAGCCCTGTAAGGTTTCTTTTTTCAACATAGTGTAACAATGCTCCACCAAGATACATCTTCTAACTGCAAAGCAACCCTCCGACACTAAACTCCTTTTAACAACCTACATGAATCATGTTTTAATGTTGTGAAAACACTTCCGTTTCCACTCAGCACTCCACGCAAATCCTGAAAAACTGAATGATATTAAAAACAGGCTTATATAGTATATATACTACAGCAAGTTCTGTTTGTTCAACTAAGGCCAATCATTTACATTCAGTACATACGGTTTTATATTAAAAACATAAAATTAGCAGCACTATAGACTTTTGGTTTACATAAACAAATAAATAGCAAATAGCTGATACCTTATGCACTGTATTAAAACCTTATCAGATGACAAGAATTTAACTGCACTTTGCAAACAATACAAGGGGCTGTGCTGGTGTGGGTGTATTGTTTAAAGTGAGATAACGACATAATCCTGCAAATCCAGTTGGAGTAACAGATTATTGCTTTTAAAGAACACTTGGACTGTATTTTACAACTCTGGAAAGTTATCACACTGCATCCCTGTTAACTCGGGGGCACACATGAATATCTGCATCTGTGGACCTCCAAAAAAGTATGAAGGGAATGGCGTGCATGTCAGTAAAACCACAGCTGTCTGCGGAAGTGCAAAGCATGAATAGTCCTCAGATGAAAAATGCAAAATCTCCTGATTGCCTCATGTTTTCATTCAGCTTTGCTTTGCCTGCATACCTTCATCTGGGAGACTGTTTCAAAGTTTTCATTAGCGCGGTAATAAAACACATTTTCAATGGTAATTAAAATATGAAATCATAATACTGAATTTTGGGGAACTGGTAACTGTTGCATCCCCATTTAATTCATGCCAGAAAACAAGCACTGCATTTGGCTTAAATTAATACAATATGGATAGACACAATGGCCTAGAACTGCTTAACAGTGTCATGTGATAGTGGGATGGACATGGAGGACATATTCTCAATATGCTTCTGCAGTCAAACTGCTTTCACAATTATGAACGATGTCCTGAATCAGAGTCAATCGAATAATCAAATCAAAATCTGACCCTGTCATTACTGTACTCTGTTTTGTCCACCTCAGCCTGCTACTGATGCATTCAGTGCTCAGAATAAGTACTTTGTGTGGAAAAGGTGTATTATTTCATTGTGCCAGACATACATTTAAGTAACATTAATGCAAATAAAAGGCATCAGATCAAACTTAGTAATTCCGATTCATGTCTAATTCTACAGGGACACATCAACATGGATATTAATTAATAAATAAATATAGCAGACAACTTATCTTGAGAATGATAACACTGAGAGCCCTGAAACACCAAGCCAACCTCAAAAAACTATCACCAACGACGCATTCTGTTTACAGTTTCGCTTGAACACACTGCAAAGACCCAAGCCAACGGCCAGCTGATGGCCAAAATACATCTCGGGTGGATAACTGCTTAGTATTCTGGATTTTCAATACAAAAAGAAAACTCAAAGGCCAAGCATTAGCCTGATCTTTGCTTAAACTTGAACTGAGGTAGGTTAAATTTTCAGAGATGGACTTGCTTGGATGTGATCAGATAAAGATAATGGAAAAGTTTTAAAACGACAAACAAAATAATGAATATAGTCTGCCATTTACGGTAACATGAATAACCTGTTAAATTTATAAGTTTGCTAGGATGTTTCCCATTGATTTTGGAAGGAAACAATTCTCAAAAAACAATCCAGTTAAAATAATTCTGTTATACTTGATATACTCCATATTAGCCTGAACCCTTAGTGTCTGCAGCAAAACAAAAACATAGACTGCACTGTCTGGGACAAAGGCTAGCCACAGTAAAATGATATACTCCAATGTCAAGCAGGAAACAAAGGATGTTGGGCAGCAGAATACACTTTTGGAAGTTGGTAAAATATATATCCCATGCTTTAATTTAACCAAATGTTGCCTGTCTGCAATGGCTCAAAATAATGGATACAGAATGTTCAATTTTAATTTCAGGCAACTTAAATATACACACTTCTGATCAGATGCAAACAAATTATATCACAAGGAGCTTTTTTTTTATTGCGTGGGTTGTCATGCATGCAGAATCAGTGCTTCAGAAAGATTCCAGTACACAGAAACTGGGCTACATTACACTGCAACATTTTGGTTACATCAACAATTATCTTTATAATCAAGGGGGAATTATATAACTTATGTAAACAAATGTTATTTTCTTTAACTATGTCATAATTTGATCATTTAGCCTTCATTTGTTTGACTTCCTACACAGGTGCCTCAGCGATCCACTATAAAAACTCGCTTTTATTAGCATTAGTGTCGAGAGGGTGTGAAAGGGTCAGTTCACCCAAATTATACAAAAAATACTCAACTTTCTCTTTATATTAATATTTTTCAAACCTAAAGGAAAATCATGAACAAGTGAAAAATTAAAAGCATGAACCCACTTTGTATTTAATAAGGCTACATATACAAATCAGGTGTAAGAAATTATTAAAATAATCAATTTTTTTAATGTGAACATCAGCCAGATAAATTTCACACTTGCGTATTTTTCCAGCTGGTCCTAATTTCCCACGCTGGTGTATGGGCAGCAAACTGAGTGTAGATCTACCATGTGTATCTTTATCCTTAACATGTGAAAAGAACAGCTAATACCACAACACCTGTATGTCAGCCTACACTATATATGATGTGCAAAGAGAAGCTGCCTTTATGCCTCTGTGAGTGCATTGCAACATAGATACAGCAATTCAACAGTTTATATATTTGACACACTATGAGATGAGGGTTAACCATCACCACTGACATTTCATTCTTCGACAGCTGCATGTTATAATAATAATAAACTTGTTTACATTGTTTCTCCCCAGTCTTCCTATATTCTGATTGTTCCCTGCTTTTTGAAATTGTACAATTTAAAAAGCAGATTATTGTGCTGTATAATTTATTGCATATCACAGAACTGTCTGGGATATTCAGTATTTTGTGGTCTACTACACTGTAAGTCACCTATGTTTTACACGAGATTTAATCATTTAATAAAGATGGAGCTGTCACTTTTGTTAATTTTCTTTGACCAATTACAGAATTATAATATAATTCTATAACTGTTGTGTTAGAATTGTGTGTTTATTCGGCTGATAACTGGCTAACCAGATGTCTTATCATTGCAATGCACATCTGCATTTAACAAATACATGCAGGTTAGCATAAAGAGATTTTAGCATTATACTCTACAGAGATTATTCAAATTATAAAACTGAAATGGTAATCAAACTTGGAGAGAAAAACATGGCCATTTTTTAAATTAATAATAAATGTTTCCATATTGATCAATATTGTTACTGATAATGATTGATATTGACAGTGATAATGCTGATTTCAGTTTTAAATAAAGCGGCGCTTCTGATCACTTTAATTGTGCCTAAAACTATCACATCTTTAAGGATACAAACAGCAGATTAACTGCACTAGTTATGTCTTCTCTCCTTAATTATTTTTCATATAAAAGGGGGTAATAATTATAATTGGTGGTTGTTTGCAAAACCAGACAATGCTGTCATTTGTCAGAGGCACTAACATTGAGACATTTTATACTGTCTGCAGTCATACCATGGGCCCAGTGCTAAATACAAGTTGTTTTTTTTCCTGAGTGATGGTGGGTCACAGCTCTGAAAAGGTTCTGATGGAGGTAGTAAGTGTAAGTATATCATCATTGTCACAATTACTAAAGTTAAAAATGTAGATCAGCTGGGGTTAACATGGCTACCATGACATTGGGCTGTCAGCCAACAGCTCTATATTGACCTTCAATTAATCTATACTTAAAAGAACTTGTACGTGTCTTACCTTGTTACAATGACGGCCGATGCCCATGAGAAAGTTGTCTGGTTTGATATCTCTGTGGATGAAGTTCTTTGTGTGTACATACTCAATTCTGCTGATCATCTGAGGATAAAAAAGAAAGTCACAGTAAAATACGGAACCCTGTTTTTATTTTTAAACCAGCCTCCCATTTTTTCCCATGACATGCTGAAAAGTGCTTTTACTTTATTTTAATGAATGTGGTTGTTTCAATTCATGTTATAAACATGCAACATCCTGTCCACTGATATTCACAAATATGGGCAATTTGGTCACCAATAGGACTTTTCACTGCAGACATTTTTACTTGTTAGAGCAGGAAAAGCCACCAGACATGATTACCCACAGGAAATCCAAGCAGAGATCATGCTTACGCTAAACAAAGAGACATCAACTAGCAGGTGAGAACCAGGACCTTCCTGCTGAGGGCACCACCCTGCTACTTCCATCCATGTTCCTCAAGCATGATGACGGCATAAAAACATCATGAAAAAAATGGATATATGTATGAGTTAGCTACCTGGTCTGCCAGCATAAGGACCGTCTTCATGGTAAAGCGGCGAGAGCAGAAGTTGAACAGATCCTCCAGGCTGGGTCCGAGCAGGTCCATGACTAGGACATTGTAGTCCTTCTCCTGGCCATACCATCTGGTGAGGCAAGAGTAATATTATAAGGGGGGATCTTTTTTTCTAATGACAGGGTTAACATATTTCTAAAAAGGGATTAAGGTCAAAAGTATAGTTTTATTTAACACTATAAATTCAGAACCAATAGATAGATAGATAGATAGATATACTTTATTAATCCCAAAAACTGCAGTATAAATTCTGTTCATATCTGATAAGATGTCATGCTTCCTCTGTCTTTTGAAAATGCACTATGTATAAGCATACAAAAGAAGAAATTTTTGGGCAACATACTGAATCACTTCCTAAAATGATCTGTTCATTTCTCAGTCTAGCTCTCAGACAGTTGTGATCATTTTCACCTTTTGGTTTAGGAGTTCAAAATATAACTTTACTTTGTGTTTGGCTCACAAAAGGCAATTATTCCATAATTTAATCAAAGACATGTTTGCCTTTTTTGAAGATGAACTTCAAGAAAGCTGAAGATAAAGCTGAAAAGAATGAAATGTCTAAACACAGAAAGCTAAACACACAATTTTTAACTCAACACAGGTTTAAATAAATAGCATATTAGATAAACATATAACATAATTAGTGTCTCTTAACACTACTATATTACTACAGCAACAATACTCAGGGGCATTTGGCTTATATCTTATATCAACAAATCTAGGCCCACCCTAGGCTACTTTAATAATAATCACTTTGCTATAGACATTCAGAAATGCTGACTTTGTTGAACTCACTTCTGGATCTGTTATAATTCTACTGTCTTTGCCCAAGATGCTAAGAATAAAAGATTTTCCGTAAGGAGTAGTATTACTACAGTAGTGCACAGGACAGAGACTGAGTCAGGTAAAGTAGGCTACTCGAGTTAACAATTACTCTCGTCATGTTACTGTAAGTGCAATAAAAGATTTGTGAGTAAAAAAAACAATGAGTACTACTACTAGGACAGACTATCCAGGCGCCACCCCTCGCCTAAAACAAACAGTATTTCTAGTATGTGAGAACGCGTCTGACGCCTACATGTGTGAAAGGTCAAGTTTGGAAAGTGGTCAGACCTGATTCTCTGGATGTCTATATTGTAGTTTTCACAGATTTATTTATTTATTATTAGATTTATTAAGAAAAATAAATAATTTGTGAAAATAGAGACAGGCCAATTTCTCTGATTCCAAAAAAAGTTCAATGTTAGCAAAGTGCACAACACTAATGGACAGGACTACCACAGATTTACTTAACAAGTAGTCGTAAGTTCAAGCCATTAGTCGACAGCTGTCGCACGTTTATAGAACTTAATATGGTATTTAAATCAACTTCGCTACATTGCATAGAAATATAAAATTCCTTCAGAGTAAGACGTCTGTCCTGCCTCTTGTTCTCTGCTTCAAACACACCAGCTGACTGTTAGCAAGCAGCTGCTCTCATGTCTCTGTGCTTGTTTTCAGCAGAAAATGTCTGCTTTTGGAGTGTCTCTCTTGGCAGGCTGAGTCAAACCGGACCAACCCGCTAAATTCAAATTCAACATTGGGTGTGACTTACTGAATTGCACCAATAAAGGTTGAGTCGGTGTAAAAACATTGCAAGGAGGAAACGACAGAACACATTATAGGAGGTGAGTGTATAAAAGTAAACCAGGTTGTAAACTGAGTGGAGGAGGGGCAGCAGGACCAGCAGGTTGGACAGGCTCGAACAAGAGTTGACTGCAACATGAAACCAAGATTACTAGTACAAAGATTCAACCAACAGTCGCTGCTTACGTAACATTAAAAGGGTGTTTTTTTTTCTTTTTGCTTCAAACCCTGGAGAAAAAAAAGTCAATGGACCAAAACAAGCACAAACATGATTGGCTTTCACCATCAACTGTCCTGTAAGCAGAAAGTGAATTTGTTGTCAGAAAAAAACCCATTTCATTTCTATTCAGCATAGTAAAGCGGTACTCGAGGCATAAAGTAGTGTTTATATGTAGGTCAGATTCAAAATGTTGTGTGGTCCAATATGCTCTCCAAATTTCAAGCAGAGGCTTAGATATCTTAGATTTTGTTCTTCAAGTTCCCATAGTCCCCTGAACTTAAGTGTTATTATTAACACTGCCTTCCTCTAGTCATACTGACACCATTTTAACAATTCATTATTACAATTCACTACATGGAGCCTACAAAAAGTTACAAGTAACCAGCACTAGAGCTCCACAATGGCATTGAGGTGCACATGTAAAAAGCTCTGGTTTCAACCGAGGACTCATGCCTCAGTCACTGTCTCAAGTCACCCATTTGCCTGCTGTACTGTACTGTGTATATGGCTGTGCATGTTAGCCAGATATTGAACAGGGAAGGAAAAGCAACACCAGCCAAATGCTACTATATTCTGTCATTTTAACAGGTACACAGACATGTTCTTAAAGGTTAGGTTCACAATTATTTTTCAATGCCCATTGGAACAATGAAACACGTTAAGCTTGCCGTTATCATTCAAACATACTGACCCTTCCTAAAATGCTTTTAATGTAAGTGATGGGGGACAAAATCCACAGTCCTTGTTCTGTGAAAAAATGCATTTAAATATTTTTCTCAAGTTAATATGAAACAGCGTCCGTCTGAACTAGTCATATCGTGTGTATCATCTTCCAATTTACTATAGGGGGGTAAATAGTGGTTTGCAGTAAGAACACAGGGAAGAATGGTACACAGCCACTTCAGCTCACACAATACAAAAACCTTGTGATCAATAAAGTACCTACTTACCCATCCAAACATAAGTATACTACGCAATTCTGCTACAGTAAGATTAAGCTGCCACGACTGTTCAATAATCATTTACAATACAATTTCAACTGTTTTATATACTATTCCTTGTTATAGTGTACACAGAACTATATCAATATTCACAGACTTCATTTCTGTATATCTAGTGGTCAGTATTACCACATTCCAGCACATACACCACCATCTCCATTTTGCAATTCAGTTTATACAAATAAATTCCATAGGCCAAAAAGGTGACAACAACTGCACTGCAGTGACTCGTCAATTTACCAAGTCCCTTCCAGATAATCACTATAGAAAGTTAAAGCACGAATATTAATACTAGCAGACAGTGTATGTTTTACAGTTACAACATACAGTGTTGAAATGGAGCACCACTTACTCTGAGAAGCTACATCCCACTCTTAATAGGTACTTCAACACAAAAAAGCACTATGTTACCGGTTGCAGTGTACGCTAAAGCCAAATTAGGACTGAAATCACGCGCTTATAACACACTACCGTGGTGCTTGGATTGTTGTTTTCGCTCCTGTGCTCCGACGCCATTTTCTAACAGGGTAGAGGAAGACATGTTGAGAGCTAACAACAAAAGAGGAGCGGCCATTTCCAACCACACTGTAGCTTCTACCTTACCACTAACAACTGTTATTCACGATAAAAATGCACAAACCGAGGTCTCAATGGGACTGATATGGCCACTTAAAATAATAACCGGTGTAAGGTGACGTTAAAAAACGACGTTTTTTAGAGTTCGCAGAAAAGATATCGGTACTAGAACTAAGTTGATGTTAAGCAGATTAGCAGGCCTAATGCCAGGCAGGTTTCGTTCACTTGAACGTTGACAATCTTTTTTTTCAAAGCAAACGTTACCACAGTAGTTCATATAAACAAACATAAACATATATGACAATACTGTATCACACCACTGTCTGTAAAGACATTACGTAAAATAAAAAGAATTCTTACCTTATATGTGGAATCCCGACACCACCTTGTAGGATTTTGTACAGTTTGCTTTCGTATAACAACTGTGGATGTCTGGCTTTTTGTGACTCCAATTTTACTGCTACCTCCTGCAATTGACACAACAGATAATACTCATGTTTTACCTACATCTCACTTCGCACTGCAGACATTACATTAGCTTTGGTGACAATTATCTTGGCATATACCGTAAACTAAACAATGACAAAGATGCATCTTGTAGCAGTTTTGGCCATTTCAATCCAAAGCAGATCGGAAGCTACACACTGGCTAACCTACAAAACGATGTTGCAATATGCTTTAGGGTTTTGTGAGTCAGCCACCATTATGTTCAGGGGGAAATTAGCTACCAACTTCCCTACAAGAATATAGTCAAATACGTTAATCATTAACGAAGTAAATTACCTCTCCATTTGTGATGTTGATGGCCAAGTATATATCGCCGAACGATCCCGATCCGATTTTTCTGACAAGCTTGTATTTTCCACCGACTATGAATTCGGCTTTTGAGCCACTGCTGCTCGCCATAGTATCCACCAAATGACAATCTCCACCCAATTCACTTTAGGAAATTCTGTGTGGCAATCTAGCCCAATTGCCAGATAACATACAGTCCTGAACTAGATGGTTTTGATGAGGGAAATTATGGACTAATGTTAGCTGTTACTCCACACAAGAAATAGGTAACGATACAAGCAAGTTGGAAAATAAATTTCTCCTGGCGTTGTTCGCTTTATTCACAGACTACCAGCTACAAAAGATCTTCTCCAAGACACGCTGAATACCGTGTCAGTATCAAAGTATATACATCCAAACCTAAATCCGAAAAAGCATACGGCCTTCAACAATCACCCAGTAACAGCCACCTCTAAGTAGCAGTTAGTCAAATCGTTAGCTAACGTTAGCTCGATGCTAACGTTGTTGCAAGGACCGCCACGGAAATAAATGTCCCGACCTCGACCTCCTCCTCGTCGATAGGAAATGCCTTTTTAATTATACTTCCGATGGTATCGTTGTCTTTTCAATCTTCCCAGTACTTAACAGTTTCGACAAACTTCAAGGGTCGCAACCGTCCGTGTACAGCGCTACCCACTCACTCCGCCATCTTGTCTTCTCTACCCTTTCTCTCAACTGGTTTCCGTTGGAGGCGATTAGCTAAGGTTAGATATTTCATGACCCCTTTAGGTGCTGTCGGGAATAATGGAACTGACACCCATAACACGTGAACGCCGCAATAAAATAGGTAAATGTGATGACACAATAAATGTATTTCCTGTGACTATGACACACTATATTTGTACATTTGAGTAGAGTCAACAACTGCAAAGTTTAAAAGTGGTTTATTGTGCAGCATGTTTGTAATCAATTTTGTGGGGGGATTTGTGGGCAAATCAATACAAAGTTGTTCTCCTTTATCCTATGATGAAACATTTTTATCCTGATGGGAGTGGTCTCTTCCAGGATGACAATGCCCCCATCCATAGGTTATGAGGGATGACTGAATGGTTTGATGAATAAGAAAATGACGTGAATAATATGCTATGGCCTTCACAATTACCTGATCTCAACCTTATTGAACACCTATGGGATATTTTTGACGTGTTAGACAGAGCTCTCAACTCTACCATCATCAAAACACCAAAATGGAATATACCAAAATAATCATTTGGAAGAATGTTGTCTCCATCCGGTTAGATGGGGTTGGAGTTGGTGAACAGCCATTTTCAGATCCCTCCAAAGATGCTCAATGGGATTCATGTCTGGGCTCTGGCTGGGCCACTCTAGGACATCACAAAATTGATATCTTGGCTGTGTGTTCAGGTCAAGAGCGCTCTGGAACAGGTTTTATTGCTGCATTCATCTTTCCCTTATTCCCAACGTGTTTCCTAGTTCCTGCAACTTAAAAACATACCCAAAGCATAATGCTGCCACCACCATGTTTCACTGTAGCCAGGTGATGAGAAGTGCCTGGTTTCCTCCAAACATAACATAACACTTGGCATTCACACCCAACAGTTTCCTGATGATTCCAAACTTCTTCCATTTACAGATGATGGAGGTCACTGTGCTCATTGGAACATTTAAAGCAGCAGAAATATATCCATTCTGGAATTAAACTGGAACATAAAAACATGTGGAAAAAGTGAAGCCCTGTGAATACTTGCCGTATGCACATCATGTGGTAACACCAGCAGTGTGTGTTTTGTTGTTGCAGGTCATGTAAGCACATTTTAAAATGTAAATGAATCCTGAGTTTAAATGAGTTGAAAATGGATACCATATAGTTGAGTACAAACTGTCTGAATGATGTTAAATTAGCTCTCATGGGCAACAGGGGTTAGCTTCTTGAATCCTTGGTCTGGCTAACAGCCATGTTAGCATGTGAAGTAGTATTGCTGAATTGCACCATAGCCAAATCCCTCTGACTGAATAGACTGTAAAAATGAATGGATGTTTTAAGTCATATTAGACATAGTCATATCACTAATGTATTTTGTATGTACTAATGTATTGTTTGGTGCTTTTTTCTGAACAAGAGAACAAGCTGTTTCTAAACAGCTTTATTACCTCAAAGAAGTGATGATATTATAACAGATTACTAACACGTAGATGTATATGGGTTTGTTTTTGTTTTGTTTTGTTGTTTTATTTTATTTTTTGTCATTTTATCATATTAACTGTGTGTCTGTTTTCTGTTCTTTCAGTCCTCTGCATTCAGATGCTACAGCAGCGCCCCTGAACGCCCCCTGCAAAGCGGTTGGACAGCTACACCCAGTGGCATATATGTGTAACTGCAGCTGAATCTTTGATGATGGAACATGGGATTATCCGCAAATATCCATGCTGAGTACCTCGTAAGTTTAAATAGCTGGAGTCAATTTGATTTTGACAACAAAGTATCAATAAAAGTAGCTAAGGGTGTCTATCTTTCATCATCAGCTTCTTCCAGTTAGGCATAACCCATTGACATTGTTTAAAATATGTTTTAAAGAAACAACATCAACGACTGCAAACTTCTCAATTTAAAATATTGTTTCAAGGCAGTCAGTTGACTTTTAAAATATATCTCTAATGAAGAAACTTTACCTATTAAAAACTGTGGTTAGTAATTTCAAATATTGCCAGGAATTACATGAACTGGAACTGATGTTGCATCGAGAGCAACAAGATAAGCAACACAATAGTCTCTCAGAGAGTTCCAGTTGACACACCTACATAGAGCTTATGCTGAACACATACACAAACCCCAAATGACACACAGGTAGGAGACGTAGACGCAGTAGAACACAAATAATAAACAGGAAAGTCATAATCATGTAATCAGGGTAACATTAACCCTTCTTAAATTTCACCAAATTCATTCTACACCAAAGTTGCACTTTAATACCAAGGACCTTTAATGAGACAATAGTCTTTGTTGACTATGACTTTGACTTTCATATGTATTTCACATTGGTGGTCAGGTGCCTGAACAGTCTGTGTCTCTGTGGCTGTAGTGGGGACCGTGTCAGTCTGTAAGTCAGGAGCAGCATTCACATTGTCTATTCTGTCCACTTCATTATGAGGGGATTCATCCATCAGCTGCTAATAGATTTCAGATGCTACTCCTGCTGTTTCTCCATTCATTTTGTGGTGTGAGACTCTACATGAAGGCTCCTTAGACAAAGTCAGGGTGGGGTTTCTCAGCACCTCAGCCAAATGAAAAGAAAAATACTATGCTGAGAGTTTGTTTTGCTGTTTCTGTCCTCTCCTCTGTGCTCCTGAGACACATCCACAGACAAGATGAAGTGCCTTGTAAGGAGGCTGAGCCAGCACAGCACAGTTGAGGAGCTCACTCCTGAGCTTCTGGAAAGTTTCCTTACACACAAGGCTTCAATCTGCAGCAGTTAGCTTTCTGAACATTCCAGTACTTCTCACAGCCTGCCTGCTTTTAAAGCAAGTAGAGCTTAGCAATAGCTGAGCAGCCAGAGATTGAAGCTTGGGAAGAAGAAAATCATGCCCAAGACAGACTTAAGATTCTTCATGGGGGAGTGCAGCCACCATCTTCAATAAAGACTTCTCTCGGCATGTTGGAGATTACATCCACCTTTGCTGGGTCCACAGCGACACTATCCTGGTCTTTGACATGGAACAAGGAAAAGTGACATTTCTTTGGGATCAACTTGAGGTTACTCTGTCTGTTTCTGGAACACTACCTGAAACCTTGAAGGAAGGTTGCAAAACTGAATTTCTTGTTTCTAAACATTAAAATTCAGTCACCTATTGATGACAAACCTGGATTTGATTTGAAATATAGCACTATGCTTAACAGACACTGTATCTCCCTCTTAGTGGTTTTCTTTGACAGGTTTATTCTTCAGCAAATCTTCAAAAACCATGAAAACTTATTGGCTGCGTGCACAGTGAGAGAACGTTTGGCTTGATATCTTGAGTATTTGTTCTTTTACAGCATTAAACTTGTCCTTGCTCTAAAACTTGACGAGAGCACACCCAGGGACACACAGTTCAGCAGGACCATCACAAGAGACACATGATCAAACCATGTAGGGGAAGAGGTTAAGGTCAAAACACAGAGCATGCACTTAAATACAACAGAGAACAGGTCTTACAATGAAACAGACACATACAGTACCTGAAAAAGAAAGTCATGGGGGAAGGTATACTGATCCTAGGTTATTGAAGACCATTCTTGTTGAAAAACCCCACAGAGCATCCTCACTGAGCCCCTTCATCCGTTTAAAATGATTTATAAATTCTAATATCTCATCAAACGTAAATTATATTTAAATGGGGTTTCATAACTCTAATCATTACACATACACATTACTAAGCAGGTGTAGCACCATGGCTGTATTATAAGATCAGCCAGTATGGAAGGAACCTCCTGCTGCTGTTGCTCATTCTGTCTCTCACAGTCACTTATGAAGCTTTGGGGGAGGTGGGTGGGTGGGTGGGGGTACAAAGATGAACAAGCAGGTGAGAGAGAAGATTGGAAAGAGATAAGATAAACAACTGTTTACAGGACTTTACAGTACGGCAGCTGAATCTATGGGCCTGCAGTTTTCTAGGGTGGTACTTTACCAGCTTCGTCCTTAAAGGAGCATAAAAGATTATGAAATATAGCTCAGCCTTATTTTTTGAAACCTCCAAATTGTTTATTTGAGTTAGCTTGCTAAGTGTAAATCACAGAAAAATAAAATGATTAGCTTATGAACACAATAGGAAATGTTAACTTCAGTGGGACACTGTAAAGTCCCACTGTAAAGACTTAACATTTAATTTATATATGTATATATGTACACACCTACCATATCGATATCAACCCATAATAATTCTGTAAATGAGTTAATTGTCAATTAAAGTTATCAACTCTACAGTGTATTTTTTGCTGCCTATTGATTATGTTATGGTGGAACACCTATAGAAAACACACTACAACGTCCACAATCCTCAGAATCCGGGATTCGTAGTGGAACAATATCAGCAGATTAAACATCGATGAGAGAGAATAAAGACTGAACAGAAATGACAGACATTAGCAAGCTAACTGAGATGCTAATAAGCTGATATGACAATTAATAAATCCAATCTACTTCTTCCACATCCTCAACCCAAAGGAGACATTAAACGGAGAAAAGCCCATGGTGGTGGTGGAAATGCCTCCGAAGACAAACTGTGTTTTGCCATTAAGTCTGTGCATGTACGTGTCATTTCTTATATTTAAAGGCCACACATTCTGCACATTTTCACATCTAAATTCACATCTTAAATCTGGGCTTCTACTTCTATATCTTTGTATGATTTACAGTATCAAACATTTCATTTATCATAAACTAGTCCTTCTTTTGCATTTAGATTTATTGTGCTAATAGATATAGTGAGAGACATCCTGTGAGCACCAGAGTGAAACATATTTCCAGGAGTTCATCAGCCTCTGGTGCAAAATTGACTCTGTTTATTTTATTTTATTTTATTTTATTTTATTTTATTTTATTTTATTTTATTTTATTTTATTTTATTTTATTTTATTTTATTTTATTTTATTTTATTT
Source organism: Pampus argenteus (assembly GCA_036937835.1). NCBI lineage: Eukaryota > Metazoa > Chordata > Actinopteri > Scombriformes > Stromateidae > Pampus > Pampus argenteus. The sequence continues at coordinate 3,115,660 of CM072861.1, forward strand.
TATTTTATTTTTTTTATTTTATTTTATTTTATTTTATTTACTGCCATTTCAGTAAGTTAAACATCATCAACCATTAACTACTATTCTGACATTGAAGCTTTTTTATGTGCATCACATATTCAGAATAGTTTGTTTACAAACATGAAAAAAGCATCAAATGAATACATATACAGTATATAATAATATATACTATAAAATATAAAATAATAATATAATAAATATATATAATAATTTATTTTTAGCCTGAGCTGTATTATTTCTAGTGTTTATACATCTTCTTTTTCTATTGCAGTTATGTGATCATATTGTTCACATTCCTGCATTTATCTGGTATCAATGTTTCATGTCAAAAAATATACAGTATATCAAGTACTTCATTCACGTTTCTGATTTTGTCGCTTTCAATTAACAACCTCTTTCACATGTGCTTGGAGCTGGAAAAGTTGATAACCAGCTTCAAATGTCTTTGTCCAACCAAAACCCAAAATATTTAGTTTCCGGTCATTTATGACAAAGACAATCTTCAAACCCTAAACCACCAAATTATTTATAATTAATTATTCAATATGTTTGCTTAAAAAATGAATACAATTATAATTTAATTCACATGGTTGTCAGCCTTCTTTGTGTCCATCAACTTCTCCATTAATCCCTGCAGCTCTAACTAAGAAGAGCCACACATATGAAGGCAAAGAGACATTTGTGCATTTGGTAGAGCATCTGTGGAGAAAGGTGACCAAAGATCACAACTCTACTCTTCTAATCTCTCTGTGCTGTCTCAGCTGAATATCCCATCATCAGATCTCCAATCCTTCTCCATGATGGGGAATCCCAAAGTGCTGCAGAGTATCTCCACGTAGCTGGCAACAGTAGATTAAAACATAGTTTATGACTCCAGGAGTGTTAATCTAGTCATTCATATTTGACCTGTGCTTTGAAACAACTCAGTCTCAGCTATGTAGAAAAAAAAATACTATGAACACAGCTTTGAAAGAAAAATGTTCAATTTCTGTGTCGTTTTAATGGTCAGCCTTCAAACATGAAATACTTGCTTCTTGGCTTTAAAAAAGGACTTGTGGCTTGAACTTGTTTCAAATTACATGAGACATTATTGGACTTGTCTTAAATTACTCATTTCTTGACTTTGTCTTACTCCGAAATTGAAACACCTCTGCTGATAGACTTATGACTTGGACTTGTCTCAAAAGGCTTTAAGACTGTGTCTAGATTTGAGACCTGATTTGACTCATCTGAAATTACTATTACTAGAGTCTAATTTTGAATTTTAAAAATATTTATTTAAACAGCTAATGCCTAACACTGGACTTGGACTCTATTTCATAAAGGAGAGGTCTGTGTGAAGCGTCTTCATAAAGGTTTGATTGCATGATGCATAAATTGACTGTACTGTATATACAAACACACTCCATGTGGTTATTTTTATTTCCTAGGTATTATGAGCAGGACCTGGCCTTGGCTAAGAACCTCCAAGACAAATTAGCCCAGGCGAAAGCCTATTCAAATCAAATCAAATCAAATCAAATTTTATTTATATAGCCCAAAATCACAAAATACATTTGTCTCAGAGGGCTTTACAATCTGTACAGGGAGTGACACCCTCTGTCCTTAGACCCTCGATTCGAGTGAGGAAAAACTTGCCCACCAAAAAACCTTTTAACAGGGAAAAAGGTGGAAGAAACCTCAGGAAGAGACACAGAGGAGGGATCCCTCTCCCAGGACGGACAGACGTGCAATGATGTCACATGTACAGAACAAATCAACACACACATATTGTACACTCCACATATTGGAACCTCAGGCTGGCCTATAGGCACTTGGGGAATACAACAAAGCAGAGGAGTGTCAGAGAAACCTTCAGTCTCTAGCACAAGCCTTTGATAACACACAGGTCACCCACTAATGCTGCATTCATTCAAAATAAGCTGTAAAAACAGGAAGTGGTTGTAAATCCGTCTGTGTGGTTAAATTTGTCAGCAGGCAGTTTTCAGGGCGTTTGGGAACCTCAGGGATGTGTGTGTGTCATGCTGATCTTCCAGGAGATGTAAGGTTTTATCAGCAACAGTTAGATCTGGCTCAGAAAGTCCACAATCAGAAGATAGAAGTTCACGCCTACTCAGCACTTGGGTCAGTACATTTACTATACATAAGTACAATTTTGAGGATGTAGTGTAAGGTGAAAGTAGAGGTGGCAAAGGCTAAACAAGAGGCTTACATTGACAAAGACAAAGAGAGAGAGATGAAAACGATGTACAGCAGGTCAGCGTAACTAAGGACAGCGATGGAAGTGTATTGACAGGTGCCAGTAGTGTGATGGGAAGATGGAAAGAGTACTTTGAAGAGTTGATGAATGAAGAAAATGAGAGAGAACAAAGAGAAGAAGAGGTGACTGTTATGGAACCAGGGAGTAGCAAATTAGTAGATTAGTAAGGATGAAGTGAGGATGGCATTGAAGAGGATGAGGACTGGAAAGGCACTCGGTCCTGATGATATACCTGTGGAAGTATGGAAGTGTCTAGTAGAGGTGGCAGTAGAGTTTTTGACTGGGTTGTTCAACTGGATCTTAGATAGTGAGAAGATGTGAGAGGAATGGAGGAGAAGTGTGATGGTGTCCGTCTTTAAGAACAAGGGAGATGTGCAGAGTTGTGGTAACTACAGAGAAATAAAGCTGATGAGTCATACAATGAAGTTATGGGAAAGAGTAGTTGAAGCTACACTAAGGGCAGAAGTGAACATTTGTGAACAGCAGTATGGTTTAATGCCAAAAAAGAGTACTACAGATGCAGTATTTTCTTTGAGGATGTTGATAGAGAAATACAGAGAAGGTCAGAGGGGGCTACACTGTGTCTTTGTAGATCTGGAGAAAGCTCATGACAGGATGTCCAGAGAGGAACTGTAGTATTGTATGAGGAAGTCTGGAGTGGCAGAGAAGTATGTTGAACATGTATGAGGGCTGTAAGACAGTGGTGATGTGCTGTAGGTGTGGCAGAGAAGTTTAAGGTGGAGGTGGGACTGCATCAGGGATCAGCTCTGAGCCCTTTCTTCTCCATGTGTTGAGGGTCACACTCGGGGCTCAGGAAATATCCAGCTGGCTACTGAGGAGCTGAAAGATCACCAGTTTCACCAGACTCCTATGTGCACATAAGTAAAAAAAACAAACTAATATAGACAATTACAGTGATCTCGCAGACACACACAGCATAGTAAATACACACACTCAGTATGTAGTAAACTAAGCATACTAAGACACATACAACACACACACACAAAATGTGCAAAACAAAGGCTAGACAGTACTGAGACAGACATATACAATAAACACACACACACACACAGGTAAAACAACAGATCTCTTACAAAAAAAGTTATAACATCAATAATAATCTGCTAGTGTAGCATACAGAGTATCCATAATGCAATACACTGTATGTTTCTGTGTGTGTGTGTGTGTGTGTCTATTTACAGAGGTCATTGATGAGATGTGGGCAGGCCAGCAGTGAAACCTGGAGTGCATCCAGGATCAACCAGACATGGACATGTATCGGGTAGCGTGTACCACAACCATCAACAATGTGGACGTGCCCGACAACAAATGTCAGCGTGGAAGCAACAGCCTGGAAGGATTCCACAAAGCTCTGCTGCACATGATTCCAGTTACACAAAGTCTAGTCTGTGCTTTTATTGTGATGTTTAACAAAAACTTTCTGGGAAAAATGTGCGCTGTAAACTTGAATGACTTTTGCCATTTGTACCAAGTCAGAACCACACAAAAGCTCAAGTCTTCTTATCGGACTCCCAGCACGCTAACAAATGTGTGATTTTATTCAATTGGGTTTTTTTTTAACAAGTTGAGGCTGTAACTATCTGTGAATATGATACAGTGCCCGTCCATCTTTCATTTTTACTGATGTTGGCGCTAACTGTATACTGTGTCTGTATTGTAGGGATACTATTTTACTGCTGCTTGCAAGACAAACTGCCCCTCAGGGACATTAAATCTTTACTCAACTCTACTCAGGTCCCCACTGTGCAGCACAGACCTATCAGGTTTACCTGATAAGTGGTATTGTGCAGTAGAATGAAATACAATGCACGGGTCATTGTGTAATGTACACATTTGGACTATATGCCAATGTTTTTTCCTTGACAGGAGGATGTCTGCAGTTCCAACCTCTTCCCTCTTTCAGAAGTTGGAAATGTTCTGCTCTGTGCTGGCAGAGATTGGCCTGAGAGAGGACAAGTTGTTGCTTACCACTGAGCAGAGGAATAAGGTCCTTGAAGCTTGGAATGCAGTGGAGGAGCTTGACAAGCAGCCGCAGCGTTTCAGCTGTACAGAGCACATTGGGGCAACAATAAGGCATGATCTTGTTGATACCGTGGTGATACAGAAAGTAAAGATGGCCAAGCGCTACACACCAGCACAACACGACAGTGTTCAGCACAACAGGCTGATGTACATCCCGGTGAAAGTGTTGTGGTTGCACTCACCTCAAGGGTCTCACAGCAGTCCTGAGAAGACCATGTACCAGCTTTGGATTTTAGTGGAAGATCCAGGCTTGTGCAAGGCAGGGATTCCTCTACCAAAAATCAACACCAAGACTGTACAGGACTTCATCTGTCGCCAAGACAGGATCCTGCTAGTCAGGCAGCTCCTCAGATTGCTGGCCCCTCCACACGGCCCACAATGCCTGCTACTCTACTACTACTGCTACTGACAGTCCTTCATCCTGGGCGAGGGCTTCGCAATACAAGCTTACAATGAAGGGTCAGCCCTTTAAAATTGTTACGGGTGCAAAATGTCCCTGTTTCTACACTCTATGGCCAATCAATATATGATACAGCTGCATTGTGCTTGTTGTATATATATTACGTCTTAGGGGAATTCATAAAGATAGAAGCTGTTTAAATTCATAAATATGGTTATGAGTAAAGTGCTCATTGAAGTACACAGGTGTTCAGAAGAAAAAGTGATACCCAGAGACAGGGATGCACTGGTTTGGTGGAGAGAGCAAGCAAATCTTCCCAGCCCTGAGTAAACTAGCAGTGAGATACTTCTGTAGCATCATAGAGTCTTTTCAAAGGCAGGAGAGCATCTGAGGAAAAAAACTAAACGTAACAGACTGAAGAGGAAGACAGTAAATGTGCTATTGTTCCTTAACAACAACTTGTCAAAGTATCAATGTTGGATGCTTTTGTTGAAGTGTTTTCTTGTTAACATGTTCATGTAACATGAATTAATTTTTATAGTAGTTCTTATTTTTGATACTTGTTTTCTTATTTATTTTAATAATGGTTTTATTATTTTACTTTTGATCTTTTTTTAGTGTTTGAAACACATTTTTTCAAACACTCTACATTCACCAGGCACATAAAAATGTATTGGCATGTATTTGGTATCACCGACACCACCCTGAATTTTACTCAGTATCAGATCGGAAAGGAAATCGGTAGTATTGATCACTGCTGTCCTCTACTGGGGACAGATGATCATTGTTAGCATTGTGTCGTGTCACACTCTGTTTTCCCCTCTTTTTCTCCCTCCCAGCCTCCATTGGTCTACCAAATACGGTTTTACTTAATCTGCAGCAACTTGTATACAGACTGTAGGTGTGTATATAAACTCTGCCGTATTAAATAAAGACAACAGGGTGTTCAACACACCACTGTCTCTGTTTAAATAAAGGTTTTGTTAGGTTTTGTCGCAGCTGAATAGTAGTGGGAATGCGGTCACATGGCCAGCAGCAGGAAGTCATGCAAGTAAAATACAAACTAAAAGCATGCAATAAAACCAATAACAAAAAACAAGAAACACACCTAATGTATAAAACTATAAAAATACACTGCAAAACACAGAAAAATATACTGTATATAAATGCAAATATAAAAACAAAGAAGATTAATACTTCTGCCATGTGATAGTGTAACAAAAACACAGTTTTATTTATTTTTGGCTGCGGTAGAGAGGACTCCACTTGGGTGCAGTTGAGTCTCTGTACTCAACTGCAGAGATGAATACCATTCCTCCAAAAGATATTCCCTCATTTAGTGTTTTGATGATGGCTGAGGAGAGCGTCAGTCCAAATCTCCCATAGATGTTCAGTTGGCTTGAGATCTGGTGACTGTGAAGGTCCCAGCAAGTGATTCACATCATTTTCATACACTGTAAAAAAAACAACAACAAAAAAACAAAAACAAAAAAACAACGTAATTCTGAAGTAAATTATTTTTACAGTATTTTCCCTTTAAAAAAAAAAAAAGTATTAAAAACAGTAAAATTACAGGCATGATGTGTAAATTAACAATCCGCCTGTTATTCTATGTGTGTTATTCCGATAATGACAGACTACAGTTATTTCCTGTTTTATTTTTACAGGAAAATTACTATAATAATTATACAGTATTTTTCCTGTTCCTGCAAATGTATGTAAAATTATCATAATTTATATATATACAGACATATATGTATACATGTGTACATATTATATATTGCAGTTGTGTATGTATGTACTCCTTCCGCAGGCTAAATATGACACATTTCTATGTGTATCGATATATCTATATCTATTATTATTGACTAGATGAGGACCCTCATATAGACGCCATGAGGGCGGGAGACGAAATGTGTGGTGTCATATTATTTAGCTTAAGCTATTCAGGCGGAGTATCCATTAACATGTCAATCGCTGTCATTGTCCACACATAAGGCGCATCTGATTATAAGGCGCAATAAGTGAAAACAAAACTTTATTCAACTAATTTACAATAACTCTCAGTTGTAGGCTAACACAAAAATACAAGTTTAAGTGGGCGATTTTAGCATCAAACATGCCCGGATCCCTCTCAACATTGTTCAGTTTTAACACAAAAATACAAAACTGTTGTTGAGAGTTTAACAGTTGGGTGAGTGTAGCAGTGATGATTCCGGCCTCTGTGAGGCTCCTGACTCAAGAGTCAAAACATACAGAGAATGGAGTTGTTTTATGAAGTTCAAGTCCGAGTTCACACCAGTCATAATAAGAATATAATATTATGTAAGAATGAATGTATGTGTGAGGCTGCTGAGTAATATTTTGCATGCCTATGTCTCTAATGGTACGCTGGCTAATATTGTTTGTTTGTCTGTCTGTGTGTTTTCAGACAGGGGGGCTCTAAAGAACAGTTTATGAATAATCGGTTGATATTGTAAATGTACATCTGAATACAAAATGGTGTTATAATAAATAGTGGCGTGTGCTTTTTTTGTCATTAATTTCCCACAACATTGAGTATTGTATTTTTATTGAAGGTGATTGGTGATAATTATTTGGTAATAATCTGTAAAATAGACAACAGAATGATATTGTGTACAATTCTGCCATCATGTGGTAAACAAGTGAATTACTGCTACGCGTTTGTTAGGTCTGATTATTGGGGCCCAAGCAGCGATAGCTGCAGGGGAACCATTGTGTTTCTACCTTTTCTTTTTCTTCTTCTTCTTCTTCTTCTTTTTCTTCTTCTTCTTCTTCTTCTTCTTCTTCTTCTTCTTCTTATTGATAATAAATTCAGTCTGATGAAACAGACAGTTGAGCAGCAGCATTAACAATATTAATGTTTTGTTTTGTTGCATTGATTAAATTATAGAAATAGAAACAAAGATTTTTGGTGTCATTTTTTATTTTGAGGATTTAAAAAAAACAAAAAAAAAAACAATGGGATGTGCATAATAGGCCTCCTGTAATTTCATATCCTAGTATGGAAATGAAATGCAGTCCCCTTCAAACCTCAATAACAATACAACTCTTCTCTTTTCCCCTTATCTGGGCCACAGAGTGTAATAACACACAGCCTGAAATTATAAAAATAAAACAGCAGCCTTTTGAAAAGGTAAGTAGGCTATATAAAATGAAAATAAGCCAATTTAATTTCAATTTAAATAGGCTACAATCGCAAACGAGTAATTAAACAGCCTGCAATTAAACAAATACAACAAATGCTTAACAAATACAACACAGTTGAACAGCCGAAATTAATAAAATGAAAATAAGACAAAGTTGGATTTCTGTGCATTATCCTCTGCTCTTTCATTTTTTGAAAATGCCAAGTAGCCTAAGTCAGTGTCAAGTCAGGGTCAAACACAGCAGCATCCTCTTCTCTTTCCCCCTCTTATCTCAGCAACAGACACGCACAATATATCCTCGGACCTGAGTGATAAAACACAATAATTGTGTCATTCCAAATATATACTGACAAAAATCAGAAATCCATTCATAAAAACAGCCACTTTGTTACTAAATATGTGTGGGAAAGTGAGGGAGAGCTCACAGTTGTGGCCTAAAAGATGAGTGTGTTGTCAGGTGAAGAGACTTTGCAAATATTTTTAACTATACCAATATCCCTAAGATAGTTGCAAATGGACACTTTTTATACCAGGCATTTTTTTTACTTGTAGGAATTGCCAGCCGCAGCCATCAAATACAAATTTTTCTTTCTTTGTTGTATGTAGTGTAGTTCAGAAGGATGTGTGTTCTCCCACAGTAGAAGTTCATCCTCCGCACCTCCACCTCTCTGGTTCGACACACGTACCTTCAGGTCATGCTGGGGGCTTTCAAAGGTCAGTCCACTCAAGGGCCATTATGTGCCGAGTGTACAGATTCTGATATAGAACTGAAATCACCCTGTAATAAACTGACCTGAAGCCTTATCACCTCCTCTTTTTGCTAGTTTTCCAGGTGACACCATTGCCCTCGCTCCTCCAAACAGTGGAGAAGACTGCTTTTTCTTGTTTCCTGATCTTGTGTGTTTTGCTACATATGGTGTCAGAGTCAGGAAAGCTGGCCCCATCGAAGCTGAGGACCTGGCCACGGAGATCATCATAGTCATCAACCATCCATAGGTTCGAGAATGAATCTGCCTACATGTTTACTGCAGACATTGACTCCTTTCTTTTCGACGTCAGGTTTTTGTAGCTTTTATAACACTGAAACAGCAAATCAGTGCTCTCCCATGTTTTACATCACGTTCACTCTGTGTTCATCTCTTTCAGGTGAAGTTCGCCGCAACCTGTAGAATTTATAGAAAATAATTTTGCCACAGTATGTCCATATATCTCCTCTTTGGTCTTCCTATAGTTCTTCTGCCTGGCTGTCCAAAACTCAGCATCCTTCATATTCATTATCTAAGTCTGCCTTTATCTCCAAACCCTCTAACACGTGCTGTCCCTCTGATGTACTCATTCCTGATCCTATCCATCCTGGTCACTCCCAAAGAGAACCTCAGCATCTTCATCTCTGCTACCTCCAGCTCTGCCTCCTGTCTTTTCCTCAGTGTTACTGTCTCTAGACCAAACAACATCGCTTCTATTCTTTATTCCTTGTTCAGACATGGCTCCACTGTCTGATGTCACACTCAGGGAGTCTTCAGGCAACAAGTGAGGAGACGGAGAACATGATGACCAGATCCTTGCACAGCATGCTTTCACCCTCAGTGGTGTTTGGTGGAAATATTAGCCTGCATCACAACCAATGTGTTAATGAATAGACAATAAAGTAAAGTTAAAGATAACTAAATCCCTGTGAACAACATTTTTATTGTTACAAATTAGCTTTGTAAGTGGGAGGGAAAGGTTAAGATACAGTTAAGATACTAATGTTAAACGGAGGAGTCAAGTGGTGTTGTTCCAGTCTCAAAGCTCACTTCATAACAAGTCATGGATTGATCTTTTAGATCTGTTTTTTTTTTCTAATCAGAGTAAGTCAAGAAATGTATGAAACGATTGACAAAATATGATGTGTCTGTTATAATAAAGTGAATCACTTCTTAATGATGACAGTCTACTTGTTAAAGGTGTTGTGTTATATGGGCACAGGAGAGGAAGAAATACCACTATACTGTATGTTTATCTGTCAAATGCTGGATCTACAGCTAAATATATCAGAGTAGTCAAGTATAAGCATGTTCAAGGTCAAACATGTAGCAATAATAAAACAACAATAAGCTTATGTTGTTTTCCTCACTGTGCTACACAATAGTGTTGAAATGACTTAATACAGCCTATATCATGTCTCTGCATGTGGCCTTGACTGCACTCCAGCGTTACATAAAGGAGATTACAGATTAATAGCAGAGCACAATTCCCATCAGATTTCTGAAAGCAAATGTAGGGGCTCATCTGTTACTGCATAAATGTCAGTCAGTTTCCCTCACCAGAAAAAATAAAAATAAAAATCAATGCAGCTTATGAGTCTCTCCATCTGAGTTCACATGCTTCTAAGCTCTTATAATGAAAGTGCTTCATCTGTCCCAAACTTTTAGCAGCTTTCAGTCAGTGTTTTGGCAAAAGCTCCCTCTAGTGGCTGTATGAGGAATTACATATGTTCTCAAATGATGCAGATGTTGCAAAGAAAAGATCAGTATGTATGAACAGAAATATAAGTAAATATAAGTAACTATTTGAGTATTTTTCATTTCACTTTTTACATCTACTACATTTCAGACTATAAACCAACCAGTAGGCTATACATACACATGAATAAGCTTCCCCAGGTTTTCTCTCTCTTAGATTAGTTTATGGTGATTTGACCATAAACTTTTGACCGCACAATATCAACTGAAATAATAGAGGTTATAAGGCTAGATTTTGATGCAGGGTCCCTCACCAGGTTAAAGAAATTAATAAACTGACTTAAGGTTATTCCAATATTTGCAATTAATGAAATTATACACACTGAGATACTCTGCAGAGGAAACTCATTCTGAGCACTTGCATCTGTGATCAGATTCTTGCAATTACTACCCAACGTTTACAACCAATATGTGAGGGTTTAAACATTGGCTGGTAAACTGAGAGCTTTTATAAAACATGTTTACAGAGACAGGGTGGAGAGCTCGCAAATCCAGAAGGAGATTGGAGTAGAACCACTTTGGCTTTGGCATCTGATTAAAATCTCTCCCTTTGGTAGTTTTCCAGGTATGTCTAACTGATATTACATTTGTGCTGGGAAAACAATGGGAATGTAAAAGATAGAGGACAGAATCCCCAGTTCTGGGAAACAGAAGGAGGTCATTACTTAATACACATTCATTATACTTCAGATCAGAGTAATAGTTACCCACAGTAAATGTTCAGGCCACTGATGTTTCATAATCATTTTGATCTTACATGGGAGAGAACAGCAGTAAAGAACATGTCAACAACAAAGTTTAATAGAAGCCACTTTATTAGTTTAACACAGATCCTGGAGCAAGTACTTTTCATGAGTGTGGACATAAAAGTACTGATAGCTCCCTTCATACATATTGGATTACTTGTGTCAAGTAAGTCGAGGCCCAGCTCAAGTCACAGCAGTTGTCAGATCAGTCTCAAAGAGGAAAGATACGCTGTAAATTAAGTTACAAAACCAGTCACGAGGCAGTCCGCAGCAAAGTTAAAGTAAGAAGAATGGAAATCACCCAGGTTACCAAAAAGGAGAAGCATAGTCTGATATGATAAGTAATAGAAATTATTGTTATGACACAATAAGCACTAATGAATATAACCGTGATTGTATGTTGTAAAACAATATGGCCAAAACACAGGGAAGCAAAAGGAGACTGTGAACCTCTACAGGACAAAAATCAAATCAAATCAAATCAAATTTTATTTATATAGCCCAAAATCACAAAATACATTTGTCTCAGAGGGCTTTACAATCTGTACAGGGAGTGACACCCTCTGTCCTTAGACCCTCGATTCGAGTGAGGAAAAACTTGTCCACCAAAAAACCTTTTAACAGGGAAAAAGGTGGAAGAAACCTCAGGAAGAGCCACAGAGGAGGGATCCCTCTCCCAGGACGGACAGACGTGCAATGATGTCACATGTACAGAACAATCAACACACACATATTGTACACTCACAATGAATTATAATGAATTACAATGGATGATAAGAATTGGTAACAATGAATGATAATTATTACAGTAACAGTGGAACTTGTGATAGAGATACAGATGCACAGCAGCAAATCATTAACTATAAACTGTAATGGGGATATGGTAACAATGATGACGGTGACAACACATGCAGAAGACACCACGCAGGACCACAGCAGCAGACACAGTCCACAAGAACCTGCTGGACGAGAGAGCACAGAAACTCCGGGGAAGAAGGTTAGTTAGTAACATGATAGATAGATAGATAGATAGATAGATGGATAGATAAGGAGAGAGAGAGAACGAGAGAGTATGTGAGTGCCCCAGCAGTCTAGTTCTATGGCAGCATAACTAAGGGATGACCTGAGCCAGCCCTAACTATAAGCTCTATCAAAAAGGAAAGTCTTAAGTCTACTCTTAAAGGTGTTGACCGTGTCTGCCTCCCGAACACAAAGTGGTAGTTTATTCCACAGAAAAAACACTGCTGAGTATTAAGATAATGCACAGGAGAAGAGAAAATACCACTATACTGTATGTTTATCTGTCAAATGCTGGATCTACAGCTAAATATATATAATCAGAGTAGCATAAGCATAAGCATGTCCAAGGTCACACATGTAGTAATAATAATAAGCTGTTAAAAGCTTGCAGAACTGAATATATTGGTCCTAATCGTTGCAACTTGGTCACCTAATTATTTCAAAAGTTGTTTTGATTGAAAATATTGCACTATATTTAAGAGACACATATTTAACAGAAATATGAGGTCTTTTTTTAAAAACCTTTATGTATTTAGGAGTTTTACTCTTTTTCGGGAAAGCCTTGATCACAGTCAACGTCAACAGTGTCATATTCATATCTGGAAACTGCACTTTACAACCACAGTCTGATCTGCTGGCTACTGAGCAGTTGGGATCAGGGCTTTGCTTCTCTAACCTTTTATTTTGTTTTACTAACGGAGTACTTTTGTGAGGTTTGTACTGTGTACTATACCTCAGTCTGTGGTTAAAATACATTTAACCACATTATTTCTAAAACATTAAAATGATTCAAAAATGTAATCATAGTTCATGATTTTAAAAAGAGCAGAAACATAGTTTACAAATTAAGATGCTGTATATTTACAGTAACATCACCTGCATTTAAATTGCTGGTATGTTATAATGGCATTTCACTAGGAAGGACCACATCATCAAGAAGACGCTTCTGGTGCTTCTGCTTGCCAGATGCGTTGTGTGGAGGCTTGTAGGGAATCCGCCGCAGCACCCCTGCAACGATGGACCCCCTCAGGAACAGTTTGTTTGTATGGATAGGAAGGCTGGAAGAGGTTGAGGTGTGGTCCTGCTCCTGAAGACTGCTAGTTGAGCTTCAAATTTTGAGATTAATGATGTTTTGATTTACTATGGCCATAAATAATGTGGATTTGACATAAAATAATAGCCCCATTATTATACAGGCTAGGTTTTTGAGACTCCCCAATGATACCGGGCCACTACATCTACTTCGTCTACCCAGAGGATGACACTTTTCCTACTGTAGCGGCCTACACACAAGATGCAGAGAGCTTCGACTGGTGCTGCTTTTATTCTCTCCTCTTTTCCACCACTGGCAATGTGAAACATACGAATGCCATCTTACCTTATTTCAGTAAATACATGAAAAAATCACAATCTACATTTTAAACTTAATACAAATTGTTTCTAGTAAAATTGAATAACACCATTTACATGAAATTAGGCTTTTTAACTATTATAAGTTACAGCTCCTAATGCAATAAAATAATGACAGATTTTCCCATTCCCTTCTTACTATAAACACATTATACTCCTCCTACCTCCTTCTGCTTCCAAAGGCACACCTCGCAGTCCATACACGTAACATACAAATGACAAAAACAAAGCGAACCACAATAAAATAACCTCTCGATTCGCTAGTTTTAACACAGAATAGGTAAATAATTTGTTTGCGTGTTTTACCAACTCTGGAGCAATGTGAGGAGGTTGCTTTGCTGAGACAGGAGCAGAAGGTCGGCCATAACAGGAAGTAGGAGAATAAGAGGGCACCTCTTTAAAATAAAGGCACAAAAGTAAAGTAACAGAACTAAATAATTTACCATAAATAAAATTAACTGCCATTTACACCTACATCCTCTTGTGTGGTAACACTAGTATGGTAGGACTGGGTTACAAGCCCCACAATACTTTTGCTTTTTTTAGCCACGTGCACCCAGAACACCAAACTAACCTCAGAACTAAGAATGTTAATTTTTTTCCCGCAGGCCTTTGTTTAGGAAGACTCTGTCTACAGCAGCACATTGCTCTGCTTCTCCACACTAAGGATGTGCAGACCACATCTGCAGGTGATAAACTGTCGAAAGATGTACCTCTACAGTCCTACTTCAAAATCTACACAATCCCTTTAAATTAAAATATATTTATGTTTTTATGTAAAACAATATTTTACATAGGCAACCAAAAATAGTTTGAAAGATAAAGGGGTTAATTTTCTGGATTTACTGCAAACTGCTGTTAGTGCTGCAGGATTGTATAGTGCCATGTCTGCAATTAATCAGGTTATTTACAGAGGCCATGACTCTCTCTAACATTTGCTTTGACTGTTTTGTTCTTCAACCTAAGCTGGTATCATCACACCAACAAAATGGTAGGTTTGGAAAATACTCACCAGTGTTGACAATGCATTATAAAAACAATTAAATAATGCCAGCATAGATACAGACATATTCTATTGCCTTTAAACAAATTGTTAATAATTTTTTTCATGACACTTTCTCTGCACTTATGTGCACCACACATACACACACATACATATATATATATATATATATATATATATATATATATACACATATATATGGGTCAGTGACAAATAAGAGTTTGCATCATGAGAAATTAAAACATGTTTTAATAAATAGTTTTAAAAGCTTCCATCAGGTTTGCAAAAATGTATATTTTGTATTTCTGTTGGTTTCATGTAATTTCAAATAGCTTTTGAACTATTTTTTACAAAACAAAAGACTGTTTGGCCCTGAAAATGTCAAGTGGTGTAACCACAATAAAAGGAGAAATATTACCTCTTTATTTCCACCTAGAGTGTATGCAAGTGTACCTATAAAAACAGTAACTTGATTTTAATATATCATTGAAAATAGATTTTATTAGGATTATTTTAAAATAAAATTGTATGCGTTTTTGCAATATAGAGCAGGACAAATTCTGAAAACCTCTGCCGTTTTCTAAATAACATGTGACAAATTATGTATAAACTGTTAAAAAATATGTTAGCACATTGCAATAGAGGATTACATCTTATTTTCCATGAATCTTCCTCTAAATTATAACATTTTTATGAAAAATACTGGTTACACCAATTGACACTGGTTTGTGTCAATTGGTGTAACCAGTATTTTTTAATTTGAAAATCAAGCATGACAGTCAACAAGGTCCATTGAACTTGTTTTTTTTTATTATTTTCGATGAAGAAAAAACATCAACAATATATATATTAGTGATGGGTCGATGAGGCCTCATGAAGCCTTTCAACACATTATGAAACTGTATTGATACTGTATCACTGAATACTGACACCTGCTGGATCTTAAAAGTCCCTACAGGCAACCTAGTTGACAGACTGAACTGACACTGATTTGATGACCAATTATATACAAAAATATAATTTAAGTCATTGTAATTTTTATTGTATTAGTTCATATCTTCATTTAAATTTAAAATATCTTTGATATTTTTTAGATATAGTCAAATAATGTGAACATGTATCATAATGTGAAAATCTAAGTGAACGTGTAAAAGAGGATGCTTGTGGAAGAGGATTTTTGTATTAAAAAAAATAAGTTTCCAGCGTTTTGAAGTTGAGTCTGTTATGTTTTATTGATGCAATCTCTCCATTTAACCTGCAGAAAATAATATGAATAGTAAACTAAGAGTTTGAATTCAGAGAGAACAAGTGGAAACTCTGAGAGGAACAGGATGAAACAACAAGGACATTAAAACAGGCGGAGGCTGCTTCATAGCTGTTGCTGAATGTGAACCGCAAAAAATCATAAATTCTTTTGGTTAGATGCATCACGTTGCCAGATTCGCTTCTTTATAAAACACAGTTTGGTGCGTCTGTCAGTTAGAAACAGTTTCTGTATCGGTCACGTGACTTGAGCAAACCGACACGCGCACCGATACGAGGTGTTGTCGGACCCATCACTAATATGCATGTGTGTGCGTGTAAATTTGGACACACCTCCTCATTCACCAATATTGTATACACTGATACCAAAACTGTAAAATCTAAACTCTAATCTAAGCTCACTGTACTGCTGCGCACTCGCAAGAACGTAGGTGACTTGTAACTTGGCAGATAGTTACACAGTAAAACGTTTTAGACGCTTTAATCGAGAACATCTGTGAAACTGTGGTACAAAATCAAATAAATAAATGTTACACTTCTTTTGTCTCCTTTATTTATACTAATAAACATAAATATACACAACATGAACCGAAGTTATCATTCACTTCACAAAACCGATAGCTAATAATTAGCGATTAGCTTGATGCTAACACAATATAGAGAATCCCATTGACGGGCTAACACCTTAGCATCGATCGTAATATTACAATTTTAAACAACTATACACCCGTTTAAGATGCCATACCAGGTAAGTCACACACAGACAACATGTTTACTTACAGACTTGTGTTGTTGCTAGGTACAACAGAAGAAAATTTGAATAATTGTGCGCTGAAACAACAACTTTGGACAACTGAATGAAAAACTACGGCAAGCCTGCAGAGACAAACAGCGCAGTAGCCTAAACAACGTCCTAATATTCTTAAAGCGGCAACAGTACAGCTGTAACTGGATATTTGTTTTCCCACCCTGTTTTTATTTGACCAAGCCCTGACTGTGGTGAGTATCACTTGGCTGTTGCAATCCATCCAATCAGAAGACAGCACTAGCCTGTTCGACAGCTATTATATAATAGGAAACATTATGTATGAAACACACACCTGTTTCCAAACCCAGGCAGACACACAGAAACAAGCACGCATACTCGAAGACATGAAGCTGGCCGTGTTGCTCTGTTCCATCCTGCTGCTCTCTGCCTCTGGTGAGTTCATCAACAGCATAACTGACTATCAGTAACATAACAATCTATTTTATCTCATCTTTATTCTGTCTCAAAGACTTCGATTTTAGACCACAGACAATCAGCTGAAAGTGTAGGAACTTTCGATGGCTTCCTGGTGCAATAATATCAACCAGCTGGCATTTCAAAAACATTTTCATGAAGTCTCATCAAGAAACATAATGATTCTGTGAGATTCATTAACGATCCCAATTTGTTGACAGTAATAAAGGGTTAACCCACTCAACTTCTTTTTATGTTTGCGTTATTTTGCAGCTAAAAAGAATCTTCATGATCTCAAACCAGTATGCCATAACAAATTGTTCTATAATTTATGTGAATAGTATTTTTCTTTTTCTTTTAGAAGGATGTAGAAATGAAATGAATGTGCGTTGGTATTTGGCCTGTGGCAGGACGTAAACAAACCTCTTTATTAAACATCTTAATTGTGATGGATCTTTTTTTTTTTCTCTGCTGTGGTTTTCCACAGACACTAATTCTGTTGTTCAGACATATATTTCATGGCTGGTTTGTTCTAGTTTAAGCAGTCATGCTTGTGTACAAATTGGTATCACATATACAGATACCTGTTTTAATAAAAGAGATCAACTAAGAGATGCCAATACTATCAATATCAGATCATGATTTCTAAGATATTGAGTTATTTTAAAAGGCTTGTTATAGTGTGGCCTAAATCTTTTTTTTCTAACCGAAAGTAGCATCTTCATTTTCAGTGTTTTCCCCCGACAAAGAAGCAAAACACAAAGGCTGGCTGAGCTGCATTCCTCCAGACCGGTTATATTACGTAATGGATTATTGTTATGTGTAAGACATGTGAGGCAATTTATGTGCGAGTTGGGAATAAAGATATTTTATTTGGTCCTCACTTTATTTATGTGTATTCACATTTTATTTAACCTTTATTTAACCAGGAAGTCTCTTAGGATTCAAATATATTGTTTGAGGGAGACCTGGCCAAAACAGCACACCATTACAAGGTTACAAGAATTATAGAATAGTCAAAACAGACAATGGACATAAAACAAAATCCAGTTTTTAAATAGCAGTTTTACTCTTCAGTAACACAGTTTTGTATCAGAGCTTTTTAAAATAGGAGAACACTGCTCTACCAAATTCACTTCTTCTTGGAGGGTTGAGATTAGAGTTAGCTTTTGTTTAGGGTCAGGCTCGATGTTAGGCATTTAGTTGTTTGTTAGAGTTAGAAACCAGGGAATATGATTCTTGTATGTATTGAAGTACAAACGTGTGTGTGTGTGTGTGTGTGTGTAGTCCTGTCCCAGGAGGATGACACTGAGACTCATCCCAACAGTGATGAGATGATAGAGTCTAAAGATCAAGATGGATCCAATAAGGTGAGAGTGCTGAGGGAGACCTGATTCTGCATTGTTACTGAAACTGATTTACAGTTTGAAAGATAAAGTCCCTGACTGCCACTTATTGTACTCAAAATGAAGACAGACTTACAGTGAAGCTGCTTTCAGTAGTTTTGAAAAGGGCAGTCTTCTTCTCATAATATAAAAGTGAAATGTAAACATAAAGCTAACCTACCTGAGTGTAATAACCACATGTCTGCCTCTGTATGTGTAAAGCCTGGCTGTGATAAGTATGAAAGAAGAATCTGCACCAAGGAGTTTGATCCAGTATGTGGCGATGATGGAAAGACCTACAGCACAGAGTGTGTTCTCTGTGAGCAGAACAGGCATGTCTCACACACACACACACACACACAAATATATACATTAATATATACATATATAAAAATATAAACACACACTGATATCATGTTTTTTTTTTACAGACAACACAGGAAGAATGTGAAAATGGCACGCAAAGGGCCATGCCCTCCTTAAGTGACTGTTGTGTGCAGGGGCATGCACACACATTTATGGCTGTGTAACAGGCAGATCATATCTATATCCATTCATCCATACCTTGCCTTCTAAATAAAGCTACATAACATACTGCAACATGTCTCTTGTGTTATTGTACGTTTTGGTACATAATATAAAGTTTTTTTTTACATCCTGGCCTCCTCTCGAACCTACTAGTTCCAGAGATTTATGCAGTCATTTCATTAGTAATGAGGAGAATTTTGGGACATGTGCTACATATGATTGATTACTACATAGTGACTATTTAAATCACTGCATGAGTGTGTTGTGTGACTACTGATCACTATTTCATTTCTACACAAAAATGACTACAGTATAAAGAAAGACACATTTGCTGCTATTTACCTATTCAGTGAAATGTCATGCTATATTATAATACATATAAATTGAATTTGAGCAGAAGGTTGCGCTTCAACAGTGGGATTCTCAGTGGAGGGCTAAACCTACGATTCAGTGAACATATTTCAATATGAATTCTTGATTAACACATCTCGACTTTTTTAAGTCAGCAAAGACGAAATACTAACGTTTGTTTACTTGGATCACATCACAATAGAAAAAATGCTTATGTGTTTCATAACAGAGCCTCATGTTTGAAGTATAGAAGTTCAATTCAGTAACATCCACATAGACAGAGTTATTACACAGCCTCATTCACGCCAATGTTCTGACAGTACAGACAGAAAACTAATTTGAATTTCATCACTCAACAAATTAACTTATTCTTATTTCTTATGTATTTATTAGGTCCCGAGCTCTCACAAAGTGAATGCAGTGAGGGACCTATTAAAATCGCGCTGTTTATTATTATTTTATTCTTATTGTTTTATCACTGTCCCAATTGGCTTTGCTGTATTAGGAATGTTGAGCCCTCCTTTTTTGGCTGAAACTGATCTGCTTGACATCTCTATTTTAACATTACAAGTTTGAAAAATAAACTCATATTAAATTATAACCATAGTGAGAGTATGAGATTGATATCAGAGTAAGTTAATTCAAAGTCCATGTGAAAGTGCTCCACCTAGTAACTAAATAAGGAAATCAGCGGAGTAGCCTTGTTGTTGTTCGAGTGTGCAGAATACAACACTGTATAGCAGCTAATCACAATTTTATAAGTGGGCAATTATGAATTTTAACATCTGTTTTATTATTTTTAAATGAAACTTAATGCATGTATGTACAGTAATAAATGACTTTGATTCAAGGCTTTCTGTTTTGGTGTCATCAGTTCTTCTCTCTCATTAGTACAAATATTATGTTCAATTTTATTCATCTGTCAACAGACATGAATGATCTGTGGATTAATTGTTTAGGAATCTCTGAACTGAGATATCAATATGAGAAATTACTTTTGCTTTGGCTATTTAAAAACATTTACATAGTCATTTTAGAGTTCATTTTTATCTGTCTGTATTTTGTTAATACTGTGTAATGAACGTGGTAACAATGTTTCTCCAAAATGCTTTTAAAAAGTGTAACTTGTCAGCGTTTACGACTAGTAACTAACTAAATAAACAACCTAATAGCAAAGAACTATATTGATCACTACTTAAAATATATATGTAGTCATACTGATCTATCCATGTTAGATCAGAGTATAAGATGATTCTGATGATTTATAAAATCATGTAAAAATAAATGTGCATGCTCCTTCATAGCTGATCTCTCTCTCTCTCTCTCTCTTTGAAAGCAGGGAGTTAGAAGAAGTCATCAGGCAGCAGAACCGGTTCTAATGAAATAATGGATATGTCCTGCTGACATCAAATCAAATCAAATTTTATTTGTATAGCCCAAAGTCACAAAATACATTTGTCTCAGAGGGCTTTACAATCTGTACAGGGAGTGACACCCTCTGTCCTTAGACCCTCGATTCGAGTGAGGAAAAACTTGCCCACCAAAAAACCTTTTAACAGGGAAAAAGGTGGAAGAAACCTCAGGATCCTGGGCAAGGCCTCCGTTGGCCTACCACTGGGTGTGTAGCACTGACTTTTTCTATTTTCTGTTGTATGGTGGGTGGCAACCAGTGTTAAGGTGTATGAAATGTGAAGATGTATTATGTTGGAGTGTGAACTTATTAGGCTTATCTACCCCTGCAAACAAACACAGCACTATCTTCTGAATAAAGCTTCATGGGTTGGAAGTACCAGACACTGCCCAGGCTGGGTTTGCGTGTAACACCAATGATCGTCCAACCAATGAGAATTTGGTCAGACAAGAGCATATCATGCTGTTGTGTATGCACGAGTGGCTCCACAGTCTCAGACACCTAGATACAGCACAACACAGACAAACCACATAGACCACTTCTATATGAATAGTGCTCTTTGTACTCCTGTTGTGATTTGTCACTATATAAATAAAAAAGCCTTCTTCTCAGTTTTCTCTAGTCATAGGATACCAATTTTGAAAAAAAAGCATATTTAAACTACATAGGTGACCTAGTTTTAGCAGCAGAGAAATTCCTCTTTAAAATATGTCAAGCTAGTGAGCTGGTGCAACAACATTTGAGGACATTTACTAAAATGGTGCCATGTGCTTCTGTTACTATGGTGGAGGCAACTTTCGGCACTATTTCCTTTAAGGGCAAAGGATGTGGATATCCTGGGAACCAGCAAAACAGACAGACGGAGCATACAAGCGGTGTGGGTTGCACCATCAACCAAAGTAGTGGTATCACATTTGGTAAGCAGTGTTTCTCCAAAAAGAAAATCAGACAGAAAGGACAGTTTGTTAGTGTAGTAAAGGTAACTGATCTGAGAGATAATTTTTGTTGGCATGGTAAACTGTGAAAATACACCAAATATACAGTCAAAATCATTCTTTTAAAGGTGAATAATGGATAGCACCTCTATTCATGAATGGTGCTGCTGTCAAATTGAAGTTGGATACACTTCATCAGCATGGCTGAATAAAGAGAAAAAACACATCCACAAAATGGACTGCCTGTGAAAAGCTAGTAGTAGGTGTGAGATCAGTTGAATTCTGTGGAATAAACTACCACTCTGTGTTCGGGAGGCAGACACGGTCAACACCTTTAAGAGTAGACTTAAGACTTTCCTTTTTGATAAAGCTTATAGTTAGGGCTGGCTCAGGTCATCCCTTAGTTATGCTGCCATAGAACTAGACTGCTGGGGGACTCACATACTCTCTCGTTCTCTCTCTCTCTCATTCTCTCTCTCTCCTTATCTATCCATCTATCTAATCCATCTATCTATCATGTTACTAATTAAACTTCTTCCCCTGAGTTTCTGTGCTCTCTCGTCCAGCAGGTTCTTGTGGACTGTGTCTGCTGCTGTGGTCCTGCGTGGCGTCTTTCTTCGTGTGTTGTCACCATCATCATTGTTACCATATCCCCATTACAGTTTATAGTTAGTTAATAATTTGCTACTGTGTATCTGTATCTTTACCACTAGTTTCACTGTTACTGTAATAATTCTCATTATTCTCATTTTATCATTGTCATTATTTCTCACTATTATTCATTGTGAGTGTACAATATGTGTGTGTTGATTTGTTCTGTACATGTGACATCATTGCACGTCTGTCCGTCCTGGGAGAGGGATCCCTCCTCTGTGGCTCTTCCTGAGGTTTCTTCCACCTTTTTCCCTGTTAAAAGGTTTTTTTGGTGGGCAAGTTTTTCCTCACTAGAATCGAGGGTCTAAGGACAGAGGGTGTCACTCCCTGTACAGATTGTAAAGCCCTCTGAGACAAATGTACTTTGTGATTTTGGGCTATATAAATAAAATTTCATTTGATTTGATTTGATTTGAAAAACATGTTGACATTCATGTAAATATGATTTCAGTTAAACTTCCTGTGTCAAACATAAAGTTAATGCAAATAGCAGAAGATACTGACAAGAACGCAGCTGCAAATGGTCATGGAAAACATTTAAAATGGGCGGCCTCCAGGTTCTGTGTCCTTGGTATTAACACATCAGGCATTATCTGTGCTGTGGATGATATGTTACTGAAACAGAACAGGATTGTCATATCACACAGCAGGACATGCTGCTAATTAATGAAGACCATCTTGGTGTGGAGAAATGCTAAAGACAAGCAAACAAATCTGTCTTCTAGCCTGGAATAAATAAAGACACTGAGAGACTGATGAATGGATGTGCAACTTGCTAAAAAACACAATTCTATGTTCACAAGGAATGGCACAGTACTGTTGTGAGTAATAATGTTTGTTCTATAAAGAGTGGCAAGATGTTTCCACACAATATGACTTCTGACACCCCACATGATGTCCACTCAATCCTCAGAAAAGAGAGTCCACATCCTCAAGCAGCTCTCAAAAAAGCTGCAGATGGCAACCTTGCCTTACTTACATATCGAGCCTCACATCTACAATGTGGCCAATCTCCTGCTAAAATATTGATGCAGCTCATGAAAAGCTTCAGACCATGTTGCTTCAATAACAACAAGATGCATTCTTGCACAAACCGTTTCGCAAATGAAACCTCAAAAAAAGTCATTTTATGACAGATTCTCAAAACATTTTGAACCGCTGTCAAGAAATGATGTGGTCAGGACTGACACTGTCCCAGGAAGTTGCTCCAAGATCACACACTGTAAGGACAGAGGATGGACAAATCCTCACACAGAGTTGCCATAGACTTCTAAAAACCAAAGAGACCATACAAGAACTCAGTGAAGGCAGTCACATCTCAACCTCTCCACCAACTGAGCCTTGAAACATGAATTTGTACCAAACATACAAGATACACAAGTGTTAAGGAGACCTAACAGAGATGTTAAGAAACCTGGCAGACAATTTATGAAACGATAAAAGAAAGGGAGTACAAATATTCCTAAGAAAGTTGGTTGTTCATTTTTATTTTCTCAAGACATTTTGTAAGGCAGCATATGTTAAATTAAGGTTATTACTGTTCATTATCGTTAGCGCGTTTTTCTTAAAGCCAAAAGGGATGAAAGTCACTTTACTTACTTAAAACGTCACAAAATGCTTCATAGTAAAAGCAACAAGCAAACATGAGAACAAAATGTATGTTTACAAAATAGTAATAGTATAATATAGTTACAATACGGAAATAATATTAACAAAAACAACAAAATAGAAAAACATGTTTAAAAAAGCAAGAAAATATAAGTGGGTTTTGAGAAGTTTTAAAAAAATAATAATTAGTTGAGTTTATAATCTGATAATAAGTTTAGGGGCAAAGGGGCTAACGCTCTGACTCCCTTCATCTTACATTGAGCTCTGGGAACATCTAGTCGACACTGCTAGCTGACCTAAGAGATTTTACATTATAAGCACAACAATTCAGAGATATACTCAGCATGTAGAGCCAGATAGGTGTGTTTCTGGTCATTTCTTAGTTTTTTTCAGGCTAATTGCAGGTAGATGGGCGGAGCTACTGATTTGTTGTGCACCTGGGAAGGCCTGGGCCAAGGTTATTTAGCTGGCTCCTCCTTCCCCTTCTTTCTCTTTCTCTCAGACCACTTGCTACCTGTATGGTTTGTGGTTCTTTGTTTTCCATGTACGCCCAACACTGCACACATTACAGACTACAGGCTCATTTAGGTTGTTTGGGATGCATTTAAAGAATGACTTTAAAAGTGTGTGATCTGCCACTTTTGTCTTGCTCTCTGAGCCAGGGCTGTGACATGGGCAACAACAAACATTTGATATTAAATTCTAAACTCTAAAGCATGGATTAATTTCTCTGTATTTTCAAAAAATATATCTTATTGCAACGCGCTCAGTGATCTTTTAAGGTTTAAAGTTAGCCTGTATCAGTAGGCTATCACAGTGTTCAGGGACATCAGTGTAGTTATAGACATCTTTATGAAATGATAATGTGTCTAATGTCAGAGACGTCGCTTGTAGTGTTGAACCTACAGAGAATGATCTTCACCTCCTCTCGGCTTTACGGAGCTTTATAGCGATTGTCGACGAGTCGTTGTTGCCTTTTAAGTCTTAATTTGAAAATTTGGCCGGAAGATAGTGTTTTAAGGCTTGTTAACGCCCTCTTGACGCAGCTCCGCACCGATGCCTGCTCTACGGTACCTGGATGAGACAGACCTGCACCCCGCTACTGTGTTTACGCGAACCGCACCGGAGCGCATCGGGCGCACGACGGGACAGTTTTCATCGGCGCCTGGAGAGATGTCGCTCCGTCGCTAACGGTGGAGGGTGGCTAAAAAGAAACAGGTGTCCCACGAGACCCAATTGCTGCCTGGAGACAAGACAAGAATGGACGGGACGCATCCGTTGCCTGGGTGAATTCATTAACACGTTAGCATCCAGCTAGCTTTAGTCTTGGATACCTAACATACCAACGAGGTTTACACCGAATGTCACGAATGTCATCTGTTGTTTATGGTGGATTGCGCTCGACATGAGTCTGAAGTAAACACCGAGCCTGGTTACGCGGCGATATATTGCGTTCGAAAAAGAAGAGGGATGTTGGAGATGTAGGAATGGGGTTCATTGAAGGCTGAAGAGCTAACGTGAGCTAGCAGGCTATCTTAATGGAAATACATTTGAAGGTAACGTTACGTTAACTATGCGGCTGCTGCAAATCGTAGCTGCTAGCTACACACCCTGCTAGCTAACATGGACTGTTTGGTTCAGATTAAACCTGACTGAGACTGGTGTTTGAGATAAATACGATGATAACACTGGATCCGTCAGCCAGCTAGAAGGCCGACGCGACAATGGAGTCTTTCCTGCAGATAGCTCCCCATTCCCTGGCCATAGTACTATCCAGGGTCGGAGCTGGGGAGGCGGCGGGGGCCGGTGTGTCAGAGAGCGACGAGCTGCCGAGACACCACACGGGATATGAGATTTTCGCCGATTTCAAAGCGGAAAATACCCAGCAACACATGTGGAACCAGCGGATTACCGAGGCTGTGTCCGAGACCTTCTTCCTGGGATGGATAGACGAGCATGTGCTGCTGATACAGGGGAAGGAGGATCATCTGGAGGTGCTGAGGGAGGGATGGATGCGGAGGTCTCTTAATCCGCCTCGGGGATTCACCATCAAATACCTGGGTAAGGCCTCCACAGCGAACACTGAGAGAAAAAAGAGAGTGCCACATTGTAGGCTACATTTCCAGAAGCAATGACATCACAGGAAAATGTGTTGGATAGGTAGACAGACAGATATACTTATTTTATTCCTAAAATTATGATTGCTTTATCATGGTATTTGCAATCTTAAAGTTTTTAAAAAAAGCATTGTATTCTGTTTCCTCAATAAATATACCATAGAAAGTATTAAAAAGTCTTGAATTGCATTTACAAGTCTTAACTATCTTCTCTTGCTATGTTACTTGCTGTGTTACAGTGTTTGTGTTTGCTAGCCTCGGGGATGTTGTACACCTATTAAATAAAAGTAGGAATGTGTTGTTTCAACAGAGGATTGTACAGTTGCTCAACCCTCTGTTGCAGTGTTACAGTCAGACCTGCAGTATTGTCTGGGTTAATAATTCTATCCTGGGGCTCACTGGAATATCTTTGCATGATTTCCAGTTAAAAACTCCTTATTTATCTTATACTGACCCTTTATGCAGCCCTTCAATTTTTTCCTTTTTTTTTTCTGCAAATGTACCTATATCAGTTCCAAACATTGGTTATGTCTCTTTAATTACTAATGATCTGTATTGGTTGTGCATTGTGGTGTGTGTTTGTCAGCACAGATCCCTGTTAAACTCTTAATAAATAAGAAGTGAGTTTTTTCTTTTTTTAGAGTTTTTAAGAACAAACAGCCTTACATTCAGTATTTGATGCTCTCTCCTACCATGTTGATACATGTCATGATGCAGCCGTCATTTGATTGAAAGCTTCATTTGCTACACATGCATAACAAACCTGTATTTAGACTGTGCAGATCAGACAACCATAATTAAATGCCTCAGTGTACTCAACATGCTCAGACACTTGAGCTATAATATCAGTCAGTGAGCACTTCCATTTGGCTGTTGGAGTTCCAGTAGTGGCTGTCAAGCTGCCAAGTTGTTGTTGACTTCACAATCCCTCAGGGGAACCATGTGACCATTTACAGTCATGTTGCAATACTTTTTTTTTTTTGAGTTTTAGTACTTCAGGATGGGTAAGCTGATCCTAGGTTGTGATAGTAATTAGAGGAACAGAGTAGTTCTTTGTTTTTTGTTGTGGTCATCTGATTTAAAGCAAACAAAAAAAGCAGAACAAAACATGAAAACACAGACATAAAAAATATGAAGGGTGTAGGATAGAGTTGTGTTGCACCACTCAAGCTTCCTCTGAGAAGAAGAATTTGGTACTGCTTGATTCCCGGGTGTTCTGTGGATTGATTAGCATATAGAATATGAATATGTAAAATAAGGGAATTAGGATGTACCTTCAGGAGACTGAGGTTGTCAGTGCTACCGATTATACAGTGTTCGGGCATACACCGATACTTGACCCCCTGTAAAAACAAACTGAAATAAAACCCATTTAGTTAATTTTTTCTTATCAAAATATGTCTGGCCGCATCTCACTTGTTTGCTGTAGGAACTCTCCCACTCTCTGCCTCCTCAGCCTGCTCTCAGTGTGTCTCTCTCCAGATGGCAGGCGGGTCACTCCAGTTCTGTTTCTAACAGCGGTCGTCCTCTGGCTTGTTCTCTGTCTATGTGCAATCGCAGCCTGCTGCCAGTAACTCGTAAAGTAAGGGGAAGATCAAAGGAAGAGCTCTGCAGATATTGAGCACCATCGACAAATATCTTATCATGTAATCGGTAACACCAGTGTTGTCATGAGTTTAAAATGTCCTCGCTGTGGCATCCCTAACCCCCACATATAGCCATTTCATACCCATGAAGCATTCATGGTTTCATGTAAATACTTTGTAAATGTTAGAAGTTGTTAGAAGACAGTAAATATGTATATGTGTGTTGGGGGTTTCTGCTCAGATTAAAAAGAAAGAGGTGGGGTGCCATGACTAAAGGTCTCTATATAATATTTTCCTTCTGCTGCAGCTTTGTGCATCACAGCATTTGTCCATCCATGAGTTTGTCTGATGAGAATCTATGTGAACTCTAACATTCTGCCCACCCAGCATCTGCATCTGTACAACAGCAGACAATAAGGAGAAGGACAGCAGCCTGGCTTCTAACCAGGAGGCGAAAGAAAAAGTGGCCAATCTTCATTTAACCCGACGGTCGTGATTCAGGATCGGGTTCATCGTTGTCATTGTTACTACCACTCCCTATAGTGCGTTAACTTGGTGTTCGCTGTATATAAGCTAGCTTCCATTAGGTTATTTAGTTCAGGTACAGAGAGATTTTATATGTGAGGCATGAATAGGTTTGATTTTTACATGATGTCACATCACTGTATTGCTATGGTGCAAGCTGCGTCATAATGCTTGTGTGTGTAGTGACCACATCAAACATGGATGTGCCAAATCTCATTCCATAGTAACACCTTTAATGTAAAAAATATATACATCTTTGCTCTTAACTGAGCAAGTCAAACATGGAACAGGAAGTCGTCCAAATGAAGCCTTTAACGTTGAAGACTTTTAACTACGCCTCGTTGTAACCACTTCTTTTTGAGAGAAACTGTAACTTCAGTTTTAGAATATCTTCCATATGACCACCGTAAATAGTTCTGTATTATAATTTATCCTGAAATCACTCTTTAAACTCAAATTTACAGGACACCTACATCGAGGACATTGACTGGGAGGGAGCTGTTCTGCCAGAAACTGACACCCCCATGAGCTCACTCAGACTGTAATGGTGTTAATATATATGTGGAGACAGTGGAATTTGTCCAGTCCCTGGTGCATGACAGGCACAATATAACACCTTAGATTTACAGTTGAAAAATGTGGGCCTAAAATGTCAAAAACAGCTGTACAATATATCTATTATATATCTACATTATATAATTAATAATAATAATATATTTTATTTAAAAGTGCTTTTCAAGATACTCAAAGACACTTTACATAAAAAGAAACATCAAATCAGTAAACAGCAATTTAAAAAAGTGAAGTAAAGTAAAAATAGTGGTCTCTTGGACTGCACATTAGAACAAAATTATAATCATATCAGTGTTTTCCTGCGATCAGATCAGTATGCAGCATTCATAGATTTATGGACAGAAACTTATTTTGCATCATCGATTAATGGTTTTAGTAATTCATAAAAATGCCAAAATATTTGCATTTGCATTTACTGTTACATCTCTAACAGGACATAAATGTTGTATGAGTCAACAACCACCAGGTGGCATCTGTGATCTAGGTGCTTTCTTCAGAGCGTTGGATTCTTTTGTGATGTGAGCCAAATAAACAAGTTAAATGTTAGCATTTGGTCCTCACTGACTTGAAATTTGAGATGTGCTACCTTTTCATATTTTTTGGAATATCTTCACTGGATTTGGGTTCAGCCTTCCAGTAAGAATCCCACTGTTCAAGTACAGCTCCCCTCCAGTTTAGAATCTTAAGGACAATCATGGTAGCTGCATATATGTATGCGAAATAGCATGGGGACACACACACTTCTATATATTCTAACATTTCTTGGTGCATTATGGATCTATGGTGTGTGTACATGGGCATCTTCCACACATGCACTCTACAAAAAGGGGTGATAACCTCACATGTTAAAGTTAATTTATTTATTGTATGTATAGCAGAAAAAAAAACCAGTGTGTGATTACATAATGAGAACAGGACCAGGGAATAGGAATATGGCACATACATGCTGTGGACAACAAGTTTGTTTTTCAAGCACGGAAACAAATTTTGGGCTGTGCACGGATGTCTGCATAGGGGTCCATGCGAATACTCACAGACATGGACTGATGATGAAATACTCACATAGGCCCACACAGAAACATTAACTCCTACTGAAGTAACTAAATTAGTTATCACTCTGTAAACGTAACCTGTGTGTGGTCTACACCCTGCAATGGGCAGAGGGGCAGACCAAAGTAGACATAAAATTCAGTAGTGGTTGTTAACGTCACTGTGTTTTGTGCAGGAACAATTTTCAACACTGAGTTGAGAGATGTCTTCATGTTCCAATAGTGATATTATGGCCAGCTGGTGACTGTGTTAGAGACTGGACTACTAGGCTACCTGTTGTAAGAGGCTTTTCTGAAGCCCGTGTTGCTTAAAAGAGAAGCTAATTTAGATTGACTAAGGTTGCTTCTGTTGCTGTGTGTGTTGCAGCATTTGGACAGGTAGCTTACGACAAAGAGGAAGATGTGAGAAAATGTTACACGACTATATTTAAAGGGATGAGTCTTGATTTGGCTTATTCAGACTGCTGAAGCCTTGTTTAATTAGTAACATTAGTCTGAAGGATGCCAATAGGTCACTTATGTTGCTCTGTGTATTTTGCTAGTGATGTTGAGCTGAAGGCTTACAGCATTTGGCAGTGTGTTACTGGTATTGACACTAAGTTACAGCAGTACGACTCCATGACCCAATATTACTAACTATAAACACTGTCTATTGCCTGTGTTGCTATGCGTGTTGCAGCATTTGGTCAGTGTGCTGCTAACTAAAGAGTCACCCTAAGAGCCCTGTGCTTATTGGCTGGCTTATGGACTTGGCGTCTATCCAACAAGATTTTGAACATGCAAGTTTCAGCTGCAGGATATCAATGTGTAGAAGTCTGAGTGTGTTTTCTATGAATGGGCAGCAGCAGGGGGGGGGGGGGGGGTGTACTGGCTGACAAGATTCTCTCTCCCCCCTCTTCTCCCACAATAACACAGGGAGCAACAGAGTGAGCACAAGCAGAGAGCAAAAGGCGAATGGATGAAAGAGAAGACAAAGGAGAAGCAGAGATGTGCTCCGCTTTGGATTAACCCTTTTCTCCACATCTATTGTTGGTTTTGTGGATCTCTCTTTTTTGCATGCCTTCCATCATCCCTTTGCTTAGCTGCTGTATAGTCTCTCTCTCTCTCTCTCTCTCTCTCTCTCTCTCTCTCTCTCTCTCTTGTTTCCCACAGGGTTAAAGGGGCACAGTGTGTGAACATAGTCATGGAGGAATGGTCATAAATGGATAGAGGTAGAAGAGAGGAGCATGTGTCATCGTTCTCTCTCCTCCCTCTGCTGGCTGCCTCTTTCCTCTGGATTTCTATTGTGTTAGCACCCCCTCCCTCTTTCACTTCTTCCCTCACTTCACTGCGCAGGCTTTTGTCTATTTGACAGGGATCTGAGCTTCTCTTTTTACCACACTCCCTACACAGTGACCCTCTTTGACCCACACAAACATCATTCCAGAATGGAATTTACATGAGGAGCTAGAAACTTGGTTGGTGAAGAAAAGTTTGACTCAGCCTTGTTGATCTGCCTGCTGTCTGCAATTCAGTGTAGTGAGGATGATAAATAGATAAACAGTTTAAGCTACATTATAGACAGTTTTTGCTTTAGTTTGTTTGTAGCAATTCATGATGACCAGCATAACATATCTATGCTTTTTACGGCCTTCATTTTCATGCATATTTTAATCAATAAAACTTATAGAATACAGCCTCATACAGCTATACATGGACTGTCACTACCAGATGCACATCTGAAGTACAGCACATCTACTGTACATACATTTTTAGTCTGTCCCTTTTTTACTTACCGTATTTGCCGGACTATAAGCCGCTGCTTTTTCCCCATACTTTGAACCATGTGGCTTATACAGAGATGCAGCTTTTCTATTAATTATTCTTCAGCCCACAGGGGGTATAAAATATTATTACACCCTCAACTCCTCAAAATGGAAAACCCAAAAAGAAATTCCTATGATGCAGCTTTTAAGTTGAATGCCATCGATCTGGTTATCCATGAAGAAAACAGAGCGGCTGCACGTCAGCTTGCCGTTAATGAATCTATGGTGAGACGGTATGTGATGAAGATTATCTGACGCTGTTCAACTCCGACACTAAAGAGGACGACTTCAGTGTCTTCAGTGCGCAGAAGAAATGAAGTGACAGTGGTATGGTGTTCATTAGTTTTAGATGCTCAGGAGGAAGATAAATAGTGACTTGTGGATTCAGTACATGGGAGAATGAAGCAACTTTAATAGTTGCGCAGTTGCGCTTTAACAGTGTGCAGGAGGAAAAGGTGACAGTGATTTGGTGTTTAATTGTTTCAGTACGCAGGAGGAAGACATTTAAAAAAAAAAAAAAAAAAAAAGGGATATCAGTATAGGCTGAGACTTTTAATTGTTTTATGACACCACTATGACATGATCAGGGTTATTTCTTCAGACTTGACAACTCCTCCAGGGCCACAGAAGACGTTTTCACAGGAAGGTTATAGAACTAGCCATGGCTAGTAAAGTGACCTGTATGTGTAAAGTTGGTGGAATACCCATTTGGTATGAGTACTATCTGCATCTGTACCATAGATGTTATGTAAATTGCTTTGTGCTAATAAACGGTGAGGGGAGACATCAGGTTTGATGAGAGATTTCCTACCGTCTGAATCCAGGCATAAGGTGTGAAAATAGAGACTTTAGAGAATAGTCTAATGAATGATTTTTCCAAATGTGCTCATTTCTTGTTGGAATAATACTAATAGTATCCAAAGATAGTTATAGGCATGCCAAGGGCATGATGAGTCAAATTAAAATGTTCACCATCGCACATTACCAAAAAGTTGAAAGTGAAGTGTCGCTTGAAAATACTGAATTTAGGATAAATAAATATTAACTAAATATGTGCTTCTGCTTGTTTTCTTCATCCTCACCACACTGCTTTACAATCATGATAATTGACAGGGCTAATAATAGCTCATGCTATGGGAATATCACATATTCAAATAAAATGTTTACAAACCACCTCTGATTATTAATTGTAAAAATGGAGGCTATAAATGAACCATTTTCTATAAAACAACAAAGGTATTCTTGGCTATCAGAAACTTTTAGAAAAACTTTTTATTACAAACTTGATCAGAAAATAATAATCATAATTATGAATGAAGCAATCTCTGCCATGATAAAAGGATTAGGGTTAGGGTCATTTATCTGGTGCCCTGCAGTGGCTAATCTATCCATATCAAAAACTGTAGATTATGTTACATATTGTTAGTTAATGGGCTCATAGTTAATTTAGTTGGGGTATGATTACAGTTGAAATAATTGACTGTTCCAGTCCAGTCCAGTCTAGTCTATTACTAACCTGAATCACATACACATAAGATGCTGCAGTCTGTTATGGATTTGGCATAGCATTAACACAAAACTTGCATCCAAATAAATGATTGAATTAACATACAAATGAAACAAAATGTACCTAAATAACAACGCACCAAAATACTGGTGCCTCCATCACCCAAACTGAATACCACTACGCTAAATGCACCGTGAGTTTTCAAGTGTGGCACCAGTGTGTGTCAATGACACTTTGTTCTTTAATAGTTTCCTCGGTTTCATCAAGGAAGAACACCATTTTGCATTGTTTTGAGATTTGAAAAGGTAGTGGACACACAGCTGTCAGATGGAACCAGTAGCTGGAATCTGAAAAATGCCCAGCAGTTTTTAAGCCCATATATTCAAATTGCATCTCAAAGCAAAAGTTCAAAACCCAAACACTGTATATCCAATTTGATATCGTGATTTCGGAAGCTGTTGAGAAGTAATTATAACACAGAGCAGTTAAGATAACAAATGACAGATTTAGTCATTTAATTTGAAGGACTTGTGGGTAAAACAAGCCATATATAGAATTTGGTTATGTTTTTTTTGTGAGTCTGGCAGTAAGTCTGGCTTCAGACAGTTAAAACCTCAAACTCTGATATGTCATTCTTATTGAGGGTGACTGAGCTGGGCTAAAAGATCTAGCGGGGGCTGGTATGTTTTCAGAGGCTTTCATAGGGGGGAGATTTTCAAGCAGGGGTCTCGACATTGAAGTGTTTTGAATGCAGTGTTTCTATTGTGGCAGATTACTCTCACAAATGGAGGACAGCAGAACAGCATACTCCCAGAGCTTCCACTGGTCTCATAGTAATATTAAAAAGAGAGAGAGGGCAAGTTGGAATTAGAACTAACAACTCTCAGCAGGAGAGACTCTGTGCATTCTAAAGCTGCTGGCTCTCATTCACCCAGGCTCGGCCAATGCCACAATACTGGAACCTCTGTACAGAGAGAGTGGAAAAACTTTATTGGTCTTCTGGCTTGTCCTCTGATGTTAGCAGATCTCATGGTGCATTCAAGGGTTAAAGTCAAAATCGAGCATATCAAATATTACAAAAGCACACACCCTCTACCAGTTACCCAAAGTAGCCTATCATTCAAATGACCCATGTGTTCCTCTCCATTTCATTTTTCATCACACACACACACACACACACAAGCTAATGTAATGGGTGTTCCTCTCCTATAATGTGTTGTAACTCCTCCTTTTCTCAGTTATTCACACACACACACACATACACAGACAAACACACATACAATGTCTTTTTCCATCCCCATCTTGCCTTGTTTTCTCTGTCTCACACACACTCACAATTGATGTTGACGCATACGCTCTTCTTTCATGACATTTTGACCAATCAGATTGTCCACAGCTCTGGCCTGTTTTAGAACGGGCCTGCCCCCTGCAGTCCTGGGCCTGCAGCATCTGGGGCTATTTCCGTCCACTCCCCTCTGTCCTGGTGTTTTACATATATACTCTCATATACACACAGGTTTACTTAAGTCACTTTTGGGGTATTTACATAGACTTGCACCGCATAATCCTAACCATAACGGCTACTTGTATAAACCTAACCCATACATTAACTTTAACCACTGACCCACAAATGAGCATTTTTCATCAGCTGTCCCTAATCAGTTGGTCTAAAAGTGACTTAATGCATACACACACACACACACACATACATGTAGTAACAGAATATGTAACAGTGTTCTAAGTCTGGGATTGCAGAAACAATTAAAATAATATATGTGCTAGTTACAAATCTACTCCCTTATGTTGCTGAAGTGGCCAGCAAGGCTTTTAAATTTTTCTCTGTGTTTTTCTCTGTGGCCTGTGGACAGTGGAGGAGAGGTTGTTTTTTTTTTTGTTTTGTGATGGAGATGCATCAGTGTCAAAGTGAAAAAGAAATGAACATTTTTACCCAATCAGAGAGAGGCATGGAAGATGCGTTTCCATCTTGAAAAAGAAAAAGCTCCCCTCCATCTCTTCATGAACACTAATGATGGTGCATTGCATTAACTATTCTATGCTGCTCTCTGCTGGACATCTCTGAAGTGCTGTACACGTCTTCACTTTGCTTTCTGTGCTGTGATTTAAAGTCCAGCTGAAACAAATGTTAGGCTGCTGTATTGTTTTTGACATATTTTGTTAAATAGGTGCATGTTCGAATTGGCGCCGCTCCTGGTGGCAGCCTGTTGCAGCAGCTCCGTAGTTTTCTTGTTATTCTTTGTATTTTTTGTTTATTTTAGTTAATTTTAGTATTTTTTTGTTTTGGAAAATGACCGGATTAATTTTTGTGTACACGCGTGAACAGCTGATGGCGCTGAGTAATCCCGTGGTGCTGCCCGGAGACAGACCTGTGGTCCCGCAGGAGTTACGGAGGAGACGCCGGGGTTGCAGGTCTGGTACCAAACGGAGGGATAAAAGGAAAAGACATAAACCAGCGGTACCAGCGATCATAATGGGAAACGTGAGGTCTCTTGGGAATAAGATGGATGAACTGTCAGCACTGGTGAAGACCCAGAGGGAGTACCGCGAGTGTAGCATTTTTTGTTTTAGTGAAACTTGGCTGCACTCGCACATCCATGATAACAGCGTCGGGTTGCCTGGTTACAGCTTGGTACGTGGAGACAGAGACTGTTCCTCAAGCCGGAAGAAGAAGGGTGGTGGGCTTGCACTTTTTGTGAGTGAGAGGTGGTGCAATCCGGGACATGTCAACCTGAAGGAACGTCTCTGTTCCCCGGACATTGAACTGTTAGCTGTGGGAATGCGCCGGTATTATTTACCGAGAGAGTTCACGTCCACCATCGTGATCGTTGTTTACATCCCTCCGTCAGCTGATGCAGTGGTAGCCTGTGACGTCATCAGCTCCGCCGCTGCCAAACTACAGACTGAACAGGAAATCTTTCCTGCCACAGGCCATCAGCGTGTATAATAATAGCTAAAATCCGGTCATATATTATATATTATTATATTATATTTTATTTTACTTATTCTTATGTAATTATTATCTTAATTTCTTATTCTTATTTAATTATCTTATTATTATTTAATTATTAATTATTAATTATCTTAATTGTTGGTTGTTCTTTTTATTTCATTGTGTTGTATTTGTGTTATGCTGCTGTTACACTTTAATTTCCCAGTTTTTGGGATTAATAAAGTATATCTATCTATCTATCTATCTATCTATCTATCTATCTATCTATCTATCTATCTATCTATCTATCTATCTATCTATCTATCTATCTATCTATCTATCTATCTATGATATGACTTGGCAGTGGCACGGTATCCAGTTCTTGTAGTACATCCATGACGTGCGTGTGTCCGCGGCCCCCCTCCTGTTCTTGGGGTAACAGTGATTAAGCTATATGGCTTACACATGTTAGATCTTAACTTTCCACTTGAACTAGGGTTCATTCTTAATATTTTAAATCTTTAGCCTATCGGGACAGCCCGTTTTTGTTATTTAATGCTTTTAACAAATGTATTCTTCATCTGTAATATGTAGCATTCAATACATATTTACTTGGGTCAATGAAAAATGATTGTATATATTGTGTGTTTATGTTAAAATGAATACAGGCATCAGCCTGTATTCCTGTGTGCTCTAATATTAACTACATATCAAGTCAATAGTGTGCTGCCTGTTTGGTCCATGTTAATATCAGTGGGTGTGTTTAGGGCAAGTTTCTGCTATGAAACAGCATGTTTAGTAGGTGTACAATGACTTATAAAAAATCTGTCTTTATTGTCTTTCAACAATGGCACATTGTTGAATTACAGTGTGAGTAATGGAGGATAGGTCATTTGCACACCCTGTTTAGACCTGACCTGAACATGGCTTACTTTCTCACTCACTTAGAATGTTTCTAAACTACAACCGCTTGTGCCCTTAATACATACATGCGCATGTACAGTACAGGTCCAGCAAGCAAGGCCATTCAGTCTCTTGTCTGTGTGGATTAAAGAATTGTTCATGGCAACCAATTATCATTCAGTCTGACTCAACAGACGTGAACTGCCAAGAGAAAAGCCTCTCTCTGATGGGAATCTGTACCGTGGGTGCCTTCATTTGTTGGTTAGTAGTGGCTTTTTGACATTCAAACACATAATATGTGTTAGTTCCATGTTATAATGGCCTTAGTGCTGAGTGTTTTCCTTTTTTGTTCTTGCCCTTCCTCCTCCTTACAGTTGACCTGGAGAAATGACAGACTGTGCCAGTGGACCAGCCTTTATGCTGTGTGTTGGTTGCAATCCTTTTGCTGCTGTCACAGTCTGCCCCCCTTTCACCTACCTCTAAGTAATTTTCCATTCCCTCTCCACTCACCTGCCAGCCACGCCCCCCTCATCAGACCTACTCCCCTCACCTGCTTCCCATCACCAATCAAGCTAGGATTTAAGCTCTCCCTGCTCACTCACTCTCTGCCAGATTGTTCTACATGCTCCTGCAAGACTTTCCAGCACTCTTCTTCGGATTGATCTCCCGCTGCCGACTTTGCCTGCCTTGGACCAACCTGTTTGCTGTACTCCCGGTAACCGACCCTGCCTTCTGTCTTCGACCACGAGCTTCTGATCTCTCTGGATTCTGCCAGCTGGTGTCGGCCCAGCTACTGGTGGCTAGCTCCTGGTACGTCTGCCTCAACTCCTGCCTACCTGCTTGCTGGACTGGTGTTCCCAGCCTAAGGCCCCAGACTTTCCCTGTGCCCAGAGAGACTGATTCCTGCGTGTGCTGCATTTGGGTTCTAATTACACCCGTTACAGTACAATCTGGCCAGAAATGGACCCAGCGCACCCTTCTTCGCCGCAGTCCCGGCTCAAGAGGATCGAAGACGCACTTCAGCAACACGAGGAAAGATTCGCCTCCATTACAGCTGACATCCAGCAGGCTACGGGGAACCAGACACAAGGGTTAGCTATGCTAGCTAACCAGGTCCAGCAGCTGGCAGCAGCCTTTACCCAATCTGCAGCTGCTTCGGCTGCTGCTCCACCACCACCACCCCCGCCTGCTGCTGTTCCCATTCCTTCGGGTCTACTGCCGGAGCCCCGGGTGGGACCTCCAGAACGATATGCTGGAGATCCGGAAGGCTGTAACCCCTTCATCACCAACTGCTCCATCCTCTTTGCTCTGCAGCCCCAGACCTTCGCTTCAGAGGAGGCCAAAGTGGCGTTTGCCATCAACCACCTGACAGGTCGAGCCCGCCTGTGGGGAACAGCAGAGTGGGAACGCCAGACCACTGCCTGCTCCTCCTTCCAAGCCTTCACCATGGAGCTTCGTAAGGTGTTTGGCATAGCATCCATCGGTCCAGACGTCACAGGGGGTCTGATGGACTTGAGCCAAGGTGAACAAACTGTCGCTAACTACGCCATTGAGTTCCGCATCAGGGCCCGTCAGAGTTACTGGAACGAGGCTGCCATTTGCGATGCTTATCTGCGGGGTCTGGAGGACTACATTAAAGACGAGTTGGTCTCTCACAACCTTCCCTCTTCTCTGGATGAACTTATTGAACTTACATCCCGGATTGATCGCCGCGTGCAGGCAAGACGCCAAGAGAGGCGGCAAGGACAGGCAAACCAGCGCCTGCTGGGCCGACCACGTGTTCCTCCAGAGACTTTGGGTACCTCTAGTGGTCAGGGAAGAGAGGCCGAACCCATGCAGGTGGGCCGCACCAGTCTCACTCCTACGGAGCGGGAGCGCCGTCGCCAGGGGAAACTCTGCCTCTACTGTGGTCAAGCAGGTCACTTCATCTCACAGTGTCCAGCAAAAGGCCGGACTCACCAGTAGAGGGGGAAGTACTGGTGAGTCGTCCCTCTGAGCTATTCCTCCGAAAACGATCCTTATGCCATGTTCAGCTGTTACTGGCGGAGGGTTCCCAAACCCTCGCCACCTTCATTGACTCTGGTTCTGATGTCAGCCTCATCGATAAGGACCTGGCCCAGCAACTAGGCATCAACTGCATACCACTGCCTGCCCCGGTTCCTGTCAATGCCCTCGATGGTCATCTCCTGGGGAAAGTGACTCACCAGACCACACCCATCCGCATGCTTATGTCCGGTAACCACCATGAGACAATCCAGTTTCACATTCTGCAGTCTCCCCGAATCCCTCTCATCCTGGGATTCCCGTGGCTCCGTCGCCATAACCCTCATGTCGACTGGGCGACGGGGTCAATCCTGGGGTGGGGGTCATCTTGTCATCAAGTGTGTCTCCAACAAGCAGCTGCTCCCCAGCTGTCCCGATGTCCCAGTCCTCTGCTTGACCTGTCAGGGGTGCCGGTGGAATACCATGACTTCAGGGAGGTCTTCAGCAAGGTTAAGGCAACCTCATTGCCCCCACACCGGCCATATGACTGTGCCATCGACCTGCACCCCGGCTCTACTCCTCCTAGGGGGCGCCTGTACTCACTGTCAGCTCCGGAGAGGGAGGCCATGGAGACCTACATTAATGACTCTTTGGCAGCAGGCATTATCCGTCCCTCCTCGTCCCCTGTTAGTGCTGGCTTCTTCTTTGTCCAGAAGAAAGATAAATCTCTTCGGCCCTGTATTGATTATCGAGGCCTGAATGACATAACTGTAAAGAACCGCTACCCCCTCCCTCTCATCTCCTCTGCCTTTGAGCTCCTGGAGGGGGCCACCATATTTTCCAAATTGGACCTTCGCAACGCCTACCATTTGGTCCGCATCCGGGAGGGGGATGAGTGGAAGACAGCCTTCATCACCCCCACTGGACACTACGAGTATCTAGTCATGCCCTTCGGCCTCACCAACGCCCCTGCTGTCTTCCAGGCCCTGGTTAATGACGTGCTCCGGGACATGTTGAATAAGTACGTGTTTGTTTACCTGGATGACATACTGATCTTTTCCAAGACCAAGGAGGAACACGTCCACCACGTCCAGGCAGTTCTCCAGCGGCTCCTTGAGAACTCTCTCTTTGTCAAAGCCGAGAAGTGCGAGTTTCACTCCTCGTCTGTGTCCTTCTTGGGTTTCATCGTGGGTCCTGGGAGCATCCAGATGGACCCTGCCAAGGTGTCAGCTGTCTCAGATTGGCCCACTCCTGACTCTCGCAAACAACTGCAACGGTTCCTGGGCTTCGCCAACTTTTACCGGAGGTTCATCAGGGGTTACAGCATGGTAGCCGCTCCTCTCACGGCTCTGACTTCCTCCAAGGTGCCCTTCCAGTGGTCATCCGCAGCCGATGAGGCCTTCCGGTCCCTCAAAGCCAGGTTCACGTCAGCCCCTATCCTCCAAATGCCTGACCCAGAAAGGCAATTTGTGGTGGAGGTGGACGCCTCTGACGTGGGAGTAGGAGGGGTGCTCTCCCAGCGGTCAGCCAAAGACCAGAAGCTCCATCCATGCGCCTTCTTCTCCCGACGACTGATCCCAGCTGAGAGGAATTACGACATCGGCAATCGAGAGCTTCTGGCAGTCAAACTGGCTCTGGAGGAGTGGCGTCACTGGCTGGAAGGAACTGCAATGCCGTTTTTGGTCTGGACTGACCACAAGAATCTGGAATACATTCGGTCAGCCAAGAGGCTGAACTCCCGACAGGCCAGATGGGCTCTGTTTCTGACCAGATTTAACTTTTCCCTCTCCTACCGGCCGGGGTCCCGCAACGTGAAGCCTGATGCCCTGTCCCGGCAGTTTTTGAGAGAGGAGGACTCGGCTGCCAGTTCCGACACCATTCTCCCCTCCTCTAGTCTGATAGCATCACTCAGCTGGGAGGTGGAGGAAAGAATTAAGGCAGCTTTAGAAGATCAGCCTGGGCCCAGCTCGTGTCCTCCTAACCGCCTGTTCGTCCCCGCTCCCCTACGGTCCGACGTCCTCCAGTGGGCCCACAACTCCCTGCTCACCTGTCACCCTGGGATCCAGCGGACCAAAGAGGTGGTGCAGCAAAGATTTTGGTGGGCGACTCTGGCCGAAGACACCCGGGAGTTTGTGAACGCCTGCCCAGTATGCAACCAGCACAAACCCTCACACAAGGCCCCTGCTGGATTCCTGCATCCGTTGCCAGTGCCCCACCGGCCCTGGTCCCACATCTCCCTAGACTTTGTTACCGGTCTGCCACTGTCCAACGGCCACACCACTATTCTCACAGTGGTAGATCGGTTCAGCAAGATGGCACATTTCGTGCCCCTGCCCAAGCTTCCCTCAGCCAAGGAGACAGCTGAACTGGTTCTGCTACATGTGTTCCGACTGCATGGTTTCCCTACTGACGTGGTCTCCGACCGGGGGCCCCAATTCACCTCCGTTTTCTGGAGGGAGTTCTGCACGCTGGTAGGGGCCACCGTCAGTTTGTCATCCGGGTTCCACCCCCAGTCCAACGGCCAGTCTGAGAGGATGAATCAGGAGATGGAGACTGCTTTACGCTGCATGGTCTCTCAAAACCCCTCATCCTGGTCCCAGCGGCTTCTGTGGGTGGAATACGCCCATAACACCCTGACCAGCTCTGCAACTGGACTCTCTCCATTTCAGTGTGCCTACGGGTTCCAACCCCCACTCTTTCCCGCCCTGGAGAAGGAGGTTTCCTGCCCATCAGTGCAAGCCTTCATCCGTCGCTGCCGCAGGACCTGGACTCAGGCCCGAACCACCCTTCTTCGCTCCACCGACCGCTACTCCACCACGGCCAACCGTCGTCGATCTAAAGCTCCGACTTTTCAAGTTGGCCAGAAGGTGTGGTTGTCTACCCGGGATCTACCCTTACGCGTAGAATCGAAGAAGTTGGCTCCCAGATTTATTGGACCTTTTGAGGTTCAAAAGGTCATCAACCCTGCGGCAGTGAGGCTCAAGCTACCCAGGTCCATGCGGGTCCACCCCACTTTCCATGTGTCCAAGGTCAAACCCGTCCGTGAGAGCCCCCTGGTCCCTGCTGCTCCTCCCCCGCCCCCACCCCGCATCATCGATGGGGGTCCCGCCTACACCGTCCGTCGTCTCCTTCGTTCCCGTCGCCGGGGAAGGGGTCTCCAGTACCTGGTGGATTGGGAGGGGTATGGTCCTGAGGAAAGGTCCTGGGTCCCTGCACGGCATATTTTGGATGCTTCCCTCATCAGGGAGTTTCATCGATGTCACCCAGATCAACCGGCTAGGTCCTCGAGACCCTCTAGAAGTACTACCAGTCCGCCTCCCTGTTCACCCGAGGTCTCTGACCACAACTCTGAGTATGAGGAAACCCCTTCGGAGGAGGAGGCACCTTCTGAAGCAGGGGAGGAGGAGGACATGGTGCTTTCAGAGGAATATTAACCTCCTCCGGGCCCTCGCCACCCTCCCGACTCAGCAATTCATCTTTAAGGACGTCAGGAGCCGTCCCTTGAGGGGGAGGTTCTGTCACAGTCTGCCCCCCTTTCACCTACCTCTAAGTAATTTTCCATTCCCTCTCCACTCACCTGCCAGCCACGCCCCCCTCATCAGACCTACTCCCCTCACCTGCTTCCCATCACCAATCAAGCTAGGATTTAAGCTCTCCCTGCTCACTCACTCTCTGCCAGATTGTTCTACATGCTCCTGCAAGACTTTCCAGCACTCTTCTTCGGATTGATCTCCCGCTGCCGACTTTGCCTGCCTTGGACCAACCTGTTTGCTGTACTCCCGGTAACCGACCCTGCCTTCTGTCTTCGACCACGAGCTTCTGATCTCTCTGGATTCTGCCAGCTGGTGTCGGCCCAGCTACTGGTGGCTAGCTCCTGGTACGTCTGCCTCAACTCCTGCCTACCTGCTTGCTGGACTGGTGTTCCCAGCCTAAGGCCCCAGACTTTCCCTGTGCCCAGAGAGACTGATTCCTGCGTGTGCTGCATTTGGGTTCTAATTACACCCGTTACAGCTGCTTGAGTTGTGGTGTACCAGGGTCTGTAACAACTTCCTCTAGAGGGAGTGTTTGTTAGTATTGTGTCCTGCCTTGGTTTGGTACAGTTAACTTCCTTCTTCTTTTTTTTTTTTTTTTTTTTTTTTAGAAAAGTGGTTTTCAGTTGTGTTTTGTGCTTTGTAAGCCTTTTTTTATTTTGTTAATAAATTAATAGATTCGTGGTTTGTTCATATTCACTCCCATTCTTCCTTTTTTGTCTTTGGGTTAAGTTAATGTTACTTCCTTCCCTGGATTAAATTTGGGGGCACAATTTTAGCTGACATCTAACCTAGAGCCAGAATATATCTGTACAAAGAGTGGCTCAAATGTTGAAAAAAAAAGAAGACAATTATCCACAAATTTATTATGCACAAAAGTTAAATACTTTAAATAAATAATAAATGAGTATCATGGTTATCACCTCGTTGTCACTTAAATTCTCTGTAAAAGCTACCATCAAGTGTTGTCATGACTGTAAAGATTTCCATGTTGAATCACCATGGTGTGGCATTTCCAACTGTCACATTTCCAAAGAACACTTGAAGGCAACATGGATTACACATTGACTGTGTTGACATGCTGCCTTATGGTTCTGTTGTGTAAATGTGGATTAGAATGCTTTGCTTGCT
The DNA here is from genome assembly GCA_036937835.1 of Pampus argenteus. Taxonomy (NCBI): domain Eukaryota; kingdom Metazoa; phylum Chordata; class Actinopteri; order Scombriformes; family Stromateidae; genus Pampus; species Pampus argenteus. The sequence goes on from CM072861.1 coordinate 3,159,250, forward strand.
ATTGGAACTGTGTGCTGGCTGCTTGTTGGTCTGAGAGTTGTGGGAAGTGCAAATCAGGGGCCACTGAGCATAAAGTCGACTCCCCTTCCCTCCCATCCCCCTTTTTTTCTTGTCAACTGTTTGAGCCCTGCAGTCGACCCCAGTTAAACAAGCCCCAACCAGCCTGACTCTCACAGACTTTTAACTTGCTAATCACTCACATTATCACAGACATATCTGCCTGCCTGACTTGGAATCACACTCAATACATTGCTGATCTTTTGCTGCTAGCCTGTTGTGTCTGCCTCTGGTTTTCTATAATCTCTCTGTGGGTTTTCTCTTCCTCTATCCCTCAGCCCTTCACTGTCACTCATATTCATGCTGACTTGCAGATACCCTTCATGATTCTGCTGTTAGACTGCCCAGAATGGCGTTTGCAAATCCTGCAAGTTTCTCCCAGCTGAGAAGACAAGATCTGAGGGTGGTACTGAACACAAATGGTGGTGTATGTAAAAAGGAATTGTTAAACATTTTGGGAAATATTTTGTACTTCATAATTTTTTTTCCAGGATGTGAGATATTCAAGTGGATATATATATATATATATATATATATATATATTAGTAAAATACCGCCGTTAATCTATTATCGAAATTGGGTTTGGAGCTGGATCCTATAGTAAGCAAACTGATGACTTTCACCATGATATTTTAGTGCGGATGTATAAATAGCTAAATTGCACTGTAGGGGGCAATTTGGTTTTTGAACCTCTACGCGCCTGTGAATTACCGAACTATCACACCAAACGTGATAGTTCGGTAATTCATTTTTAAGAAGCTTCCTGATGGTGGCATCAACAAGACTAAGGTTGTGTTCACCTTATGCAATGCAAAATTGGTTTACTGTAGGAGTTCTTCCAGTCTCAAATACCACCTGAATGCAAAGCATCCCTTTGCTATAAACAGTCAGTGATGCATTTTGCAAACTGATGCATTTTGGCTCCTGTTCTAATGCATCTCCTATATATATATATATATATATATATATATATATATATATATACATATATATATTATGGCATGCCGTCCAGGAAATTAAACCTTTGAATATATTGAATGAAGTCTGAATATATTGAATGAAATCTTGAATATATTGAATGAAGCTTCACTGACGTCAGACTTAGCGGCAGTGCCTGCAGCCATCTTGTGTAACAGTTTGTAAAAGCGAATGACAACGAATTTCCTATAAAAGTGGATGTAGGTAGACTACATCTTTTGTAGACGATGTAATCTGAAGGAGATCAGTGACTGCAAAGTAGTGGTAGGTGAGAGTGTAGCCAGACAGCATAGGATGGTGGGGTGGAGGATGACTCTGGTGGTGTGGAGGATGAAGAGGGCAAAGGCAGAGCAGAAGATGAAATGGTGGAAGCTGAAAAATGAAGAATGTTGCATGACTTTTAGGAAGGAGCTGAGACAGGCTCTGTGTGGTCAGGAGGTGCTTCCAGATGACTGGACAACTACAGCTGATGTGATCAGGGAGACAGGTAGGAGTGTACTTGGTGTGTCATCTGGAAGGCTAGTAGATGAGGAGACTTGGTGGTGGAATGAGGAGGTGCAGGAGTGTATACGGAGAAAGAGGTTAGCTAAGACTGAAGTCAGTAGACAGGAGTACAGGAAGATGCAGTGTAAGATGAAAGTAGAGGTGGCAAAGGATAAACAAGAGGTCTATAATGACTTGTATGCTATGTTGGACAGTAAGGAGGGACCGACTAATCCGTACAGGTTGGCAATGCAGAGAGACAGAGATGAAAACGATGTACAGCAGGTCAGCCTAACTAAGGACAGGGATGGAAGTGTATTGACAGGTGCCAGTAGTGTGATGGGAAGATGGAAAGAGTACTTTGAAGAGTTGATGAATGAAGAAAATGAGAGAGAACAAAGAGAAGAAGAGGTGACTGTTATGGAACCAGGGAGTAGCAAATTAGTAGATTAGTAAGGATGAAGTGAGGATGGCATTGAAGAGGATGAGGACTGGAAAGGCACTCGGTCCTGATGATATACCTGTGGAAGTATGGAAGTGTCTAGTAGAGGTGGCAGTAGAGTTTTTGACTGGGTTGTTCAACTGGATCTTAGATAGTGAGAAGATGTGAGAGGAATGGAGGAGAAGTGTGATGGTGTCCGTCTTTAAGAACAAGGGAGATGTGCAGAGTTGTGGTAACTACAGAGGAATAAAGCTGATGAGTCATACAATGAAGTTATGGGAAAGAGTAGTTGAAGCTACACTAAGGGCAGAAGTGAACATTTGTGAACAGCAGTATGGTTTAATGCCAAAAAAGAGTACTACAGATGCAGTATTTTCTTTGAGGATGTTGATAGAGAAATACAGAGAAGGTCAGAGGGGGCTACACTGTGTCTTTGTAGATCTGGAGAAAGCTCATGACAGGATGTCCAGAGAGGAACTGTAGTATTGTATGAGGAAGTCTGGAGTGTCAGAGAAGTATGTTGAACATGTATGAGGGCTGTAAGACAGTGGTGATGTGTGGTGTAGGTGTGACAAAGGAGTTCATGGTGGAGGTGGGACTGCATCAGGGATCAGCTCTGAGACCCTTCTTGTTCGCTATGGTGATGGACAGGCTGACTGACGAGGTTAGACAGGAATCTCCATGGAATATGATGTTTGCAGATGACATTGTGATCTGTAGTCAGAGCAGGGAACAGGTGGAGGAGAGGCTAGAGAGGTGGAGATTTGCCCTGGAAATGAAGGTTAGCCAAATCAAGAAACTGTGGTGAGACCAGTGATGTTGTTTGGTCTAGAGACAGTAACACTGAGGAAAAGACAGGAGGCAGAGCTGGAGGTAGCAGAGATGAAGATGCTGAGGTTCTCTTTGGGAGTGAGCAGGATGGATAGGATCAGGAATGAGCACTTTAGAGAGACAGTACATGTTAGGTAGTTGGTGTGGAGAAGAAGATATAGAAGACAGGGTTAGATAGAGGCAAGTGATTCACTATGGCGACGCTTGAAGAAGAAGAAGATAAACCTTATCGACCTATAATTCAATGAGTGTGCATGTCAGACTTTATAAAACAGGCAACAGAATTCACTCCCTTATAACGTTAAATGATAAAATGTATCAGTGGATTCACAGTCGAAGCGGGTTAACATCCCTCACACTCATGATGGTCAGTGATAGCTAATAGTGGTCAATGCTTGTAAAACTGGTTCTCCTCCAACTTGAGCAGGCCTTAACACTACATTCTATGTTATACTGTTCAGGTGGTCAAATATTTGCCAAAATGCAGTCACAAGGTAGAGACAATCAGGATTAATCAACCGAAATAACAAAACAACTATAAAGACAAAATATGGCAGATAAGCACTTTCTTGTTGTCAAGAAACATAGAATGATAACCAATAAGAAGAGCTTTATTGTACTGGAGCTACAATGTACTATATCTGTAGTATGATTATGTATACATGTACTTTAACAACAGTATTGTTACTGTATTCTGTATTACATGTACTATAATTGTCCTATAATGATTTAGTGTTATCATACATATTTACCATAAATATAATAATATCTATAATTTCCCAGTGTTGGGATTAAAGTATATCTATCTATCTATATTTATATAAGCAATTCTTTCGTAGTTCTGAAATGTTCTGATCGCTGTGTGTGTGTGTGTGTGTGTGTGTGTGTGTGTTCGTCCGTCCTACATCCAGCCTTAGTTCTATAACTGGGTCACACCAGAACACAGCTGTACTGCAACACCGGCTAAGAGAGCAAGTGCTGCTACACACACACACACACACACACACACTGTGTATGCAGCAGAGCAGAGACATGCTACAGAGATCTTAAAAGGGAAAAGACTGTGGAAACTGTGTTTGTATACGTATGTGCGTTTGTGAATGTACAAGTGATAACAAGAAAGAGCAACTGGGGATGCGTTGTCATGGCAACCCTCTCGGCAGCCCGCCCACAAGCTTGTATGTTGGTGGGCATTACACAGTGAGGGAGGGAAAAAAACATGGTGTGTGATTGGTCACACCCCCTTGTCTTTGTGTAGCGCAAGGGATTGTGGGTAGCCCTTGAATGCTCATTTGTGCGTTGTGTGTGGGGGGGGGCTCAGAAAGAGAGAGAGAGAGTGAGTGTGTGTGTTTGCGTGCATGTGTCTATATATGCGTGAGAACAGTGGAGGACGACGCATGTGTGCGCGCGCGCACGCATGTGGGGAGGGGGAGGAGCAGCGTATGTGTGTGACAGAGAGGAGGATGAGCTGGTGTGTGTGTGGGTGAAAGGGAGAGAGAGAGAGAGAGAGAGAGAGCTGCGCTAACACCAGGAGCTACTCTGGGCCTTAAAACCGGATTCTGTTTTCTACTAAAGGACTGGATTGCTATTAGCCAAGGTATGAATTACCCTGTAACATTATTTGTTAGTCAGTCTCTCTGCTTGTCTGTCTGTTTCACTCTTTCATTAGCTAGTCTTTTAGCAGCAGCAGCTAGTTAGCATTAGCAACATAGCGTCATAGCTCTACAGAGAGACAGAGGATGGGACACATGCACACATACTGTCGGGAAGATACATAATGGAGGTTTATGGAAAGAAAGAAAAATGGAGGGAGAGAGAAATGGATTGTCTGAGAGAGAGAGAATAAGAGAGGGGGAGCTGGAGAGTATGACAAAAGGAGGGGGTGTGGTTTAGTGCTGTGGACAAAGGAGGCTGGCTGATTGTTTACTACCACTGCAGTGAGAGACTTGCACGATCAATGTTCCCCCATTCTCCTTCTATCACTATCTCTCTTTTATTCTCCACACTGCTTCACACAGCTGCTCCCCGTTTCTCTGCATCACACTTCTCCTCTCTTAATCTCTCCCCTCATTTATTTTTTCTTCATCCTTTCCTGACAGCTCTCTCTGTTTTTTTGGTCAGTGTAGTAGTAACGGAGTGAACAGGGCTGTAAAGCTAACAGCTGCTACTACAAAATGGCTCTTCTTTACCTTCAGCTCAGTGATTTTGTTGGCATGACTCAATCAGACAGTACACTACTGATATAGAGTCACATACAAGTCAATAACAACAGTATGTAATGACAGTTGATGTTTTCTTTTTTTTTTCTGTCCATACTTATGTCAAGTACATAATAAAATACTGTGTTCTGTCTCTATGTATGTGAGCTAGCTGTCTGTAATGTGACTTTGGTCAGTTTGCTTCACCAGCAGTAAGAAAGTAAATGCAAGCAGTAGTAATCATGGTTGAAAGGAGGGGTAGAAATAGGAGAAGCGGTAGCAGAATCTGTTAATATAGCAACTACAGAAATGATCATACTACGAGTAAGTAGGAATAAACTGTATGTATAGGTTCACATATTAAATCATTAAAAACTTTTATCAAAGCAAACATAAATTCCACATTTTTGTCAGGAAGTGGTGAAAATGATATTCTCTAACAGTTAACAGACTGTCTGTTTGAGCTCCACATTATTTGAGACACCAGCAATTCTAGGCTGCTTCAAAGACGATTTAGTCACCCATATAGCATGAGCACTTGAGTCTTAGTTCAGCCAAGCTGGGTAGGTGCTGGTCTAGCCGACTGACTGTTAGCCGACTGACTGTTAGCCCCCCACATGAATGGGATGAAATAATTTAATCATATGGCAAGAGGAAAAAGTAAATATATCAACCTAATACCGAATAATTCTGCATTCATTGAAAATCAGTCTGACGTTTGTATACAAAATGACAGAAAAAGGAAAAGAAAGAAGCTGAAAACGTCTTGGTGGAGCTCAGGTCGTGTCATAATGAGTTCAGGACACTTAAATCACAGAGGAGGCTAGGAGAAAGGGCCAGGCTTTCAAATTCCAGTCAGATGTTCATCCTTGTGGGCCTTCCATTTGTTGAAGGGTGAATCCCTTTGGTTAGAGTGACTTCTTTATTATCTGGGGGGTTACATTGTGATGATATGCCAGAGATCATTTATAGGGAGTGGATGAGGCCAAGAGGACAGAACTACATATAAATAAGGTGGAACTTTGTTCCCAGCAGGATAAAGTGGATGTGCTTCGTTGTAAGCAGAGTCTGAGAGATAATGAAAGATTTGGTCACATTTTCATTCATTTTGCAAAGTCACACACTTAGAGGATCATCATTTTGAACTTTAGAACTTTCTCAGTGAACTCTCATTTGGAAAGGATTTCCTGACTGGTAGTGGGAGTAGAGTTGCACGATACCCACGGTATACCCGGTACCCCGCGGTGCCAAATCATAACCGTCGCTACTATACTAGAAATTTTACACAACGGTATTACCGTGGATTACGATACTACCGGTGCCAGTCTCCGCTACATAGCGGCCGCCTCTGCTTTCCTCCCGGCTTCTCACTGCATGCTACTCCTTTGTAAACAAACCAACATGGAACTGCAACCGAACTACACAGCTGCTGAATGATTGGCTGTTTGCCTGTTACTGGTGACGTCCGGGGATATGATAGGCTGTTTCCACACGCTGGGTCCGCCCGTCTGTTAGCTGATTGGCTGTCTCGCCCAGACGCGTTTACGATCACAAACACGAAACGCGAAAAGCACCGGGCCCGAGCGGCGAGTCTGCCGAAGCACAACAAATTTTTCTCAAGAAACCAAACTCCAAAAGTCACATTTGGAACTATTTTGGTCTTGCGCAAGGCACAGACGGGAAAGCAATAGACAATGGCCGTCCACTGCGCAGGCGCTGCCACCAAGCTATAGGAGCCAAAGGAGGGAACACATAACCTCATAAAACCTCACAGCAGTAATGTAGACTCTGTCTATATTGTTTTCTACATATTGTTCAGTATTTTGTTAAGTTATTATTTATAGAATTGAGCTACAGTTCAATGAAGTAGCCTTTGATATGCCTTTGCATAAGTTCTGTCCTTTAAGTTAAATACCTCAAAGTTTGACTAGACACACAAACACGCAGAGAAAAGGCCAGTGGATCTGTTTGTTGTTGTTTTTTTCAATTTTAACTTTTTAATAAATGTTATTCATAAAAATACTTCTTTCAGTCAAATTCTTACTTCACCAGTATTATGTTTATGATGCACCAAACAACATTATAAGTAATTAATAAGTACTTATAACTTGTACAAATACATTGCAGTTCATAAAAATAATAATAAAAAGGCAGCAGTATCGCGATATTACCCGGAACCGTGATACTTTGTCTGGTATAGTATCGTGGTTACTCATTTTGGTATTGTGACAACTCTAAGTGGGAGACTGTTGAGACATGATCAGCAGTAGAAGCCAGCAAACAGTACAAGCTGTGGGCTGAGGAGAGAGAATCTGGAGAACTGATAAAGAACATTAGTGTTAGTAGTGAATTACAGGGTTGGTTTTCTAGTTAAGAACACACTGTTTTGAGTCTTATGAAGTTAAAAGTAAATAAGTGGAAGGAGTATTGACACTACAATATAAAAATAGATTTTCTTGGTACTGTTTTGTTATTTTCACCTGGTCAGTACCAGTAGATCAGCTGGTTCTTATTCCTTTTTTGGGTTTGTTTGTTTGTTGTTGTTGTTTTTTTTTTTTTTTTGGGGGGGGGGGGGTGTTCATGTCTCAGATGTTTAGTCTTTCTGATGTGGATGGTGTTTATTTGTGTGGGGATTTCGGTAGTTGTATTGGAAGGCTTGACAATTGTATAAGTGACTTGGTGGTGACAGCACCATCTGGGGAAATATAGAGTTTTTGAGAGATATAAAATGTTGTGTGCTCAGTGGTATAATACCTCCAGTTTAAGGAAAGGTGGTAGTAGACTATAATTTTGTTCCACAGAAAGGCTTAAATAATTGTTTTAGGTTCTGTGTTTTCACCCCAAATGAATTAATTGAGACATTAAGGGAGATGGCTTCTCTATGCTGAGTGACAGATGTAAATTACCTGATCATTCTTTACTCATGTTGAAAGTTAGTCTTAATTAATTCTTAATTGGGACATTTCACATGGTCATCCCTGGGCAAAGGAGTTGAAATCCTTATTTTATTTGCTCAATCTGCCATAAATTTCCAGAACAGGTTGCTATGATATGTTACCATATCCTCATTACAGACTATAGTTAGTTAATGATTTGCTGCTGTGCATCTGTATCTCTATCACAGGTTCCACTGCTACTGTAATAATCCATCATTCATTGTTACCAATTCTTATCATCCATTGTAATTCATTGTGATTGTACAATATGTGTGTGTTGATTTGTTCTGTACATGTGACATCATTGCACGTCTGTCCGTCCTGGGAGAGGGATCCCTCCTCTGTGGCTCTTCCTGAGGTTTCTTCCACCTTTTTCCCTGTTAAAAGGTTTTTTGGTGGGCAAGTTTGTCCTTACCTAGAAAAATGGTCTGTTGGCCCATCTCTCATTAAGAATAGCAGTGTAAAACCTGAAAATTATAGAATAACTGAGCATGATTGTATTGTTGTTGTTGTTGTTGTTGTTGTCGTTATCAATTACACTCCTGCCCAGACAAGTCAAAATGTCTGCTGAAAAGGATATATTCTTTTTAAAAATCGTTGTGAAGCGTTTTCTTAAAGTGTGGGCCCCTATGACGATATGAGGTAGGACAGGATCCATCAAAATAAAAAGTAAAGCCAAAATAAAGCATTCTCACTATGCCAAGGTTGATTCCGATAAAAATAGCATATCATTAAATATAATTCACAAGAAACCAACCTGTCGCAGGCAATGAGAGAGCATTGCTAGCCTGCAATGGAAACCAGAGGGCCAGTGGAAAGAGATACTGGCCCTCTGGCCAGTGGAACCTGCGATGAAGGCTAGCGGACTGTTGGAGGCCAGAAGAGGCTGGTGGAGATTTTAGATGTGAGAGCCAGCAGAACAACAGAGGAAAGACATGAGTAAAAGCGAATGACCACCAACTTTTTGCACAACTTATCCCACGGATCTTAAGACCTTGGGGACTTTTGAGCAGAGAGGATGAATGAATGAGGAAATTCCCTGCATCTCTGCAAAAGTAGTTGTTCTAGTAAAAAAGTATTAACAGTTAGTGGTTCTGGTATTGCCAGTGTAGTTGCGACAACACTAGTGCAGCAGTCATTAGCAATAACAGCAGTAATGGTATTATTAATTGCAACATCACTTGTAGTAAAATCAATTGTAGTAGCAGTAAAACTAAAGAAATGGAATCATGCAGCGTTAATGTAGAAACACCATTAGAAGCAACAGGAAATTGCCTCTCTCAGCTGTTCATACTTTTTACCCCCACCCCCATCACTATGTGTGTTTGTAGGGTTCTGGGTTCGGCCTATGATCACTTGTTGAGGCCTGCCCAGCTGTCAGTGTGTGGAGGTTGCAGGGTGGTGGTCAGTGTTCCAAGCAGAGCCTCTGCTGATTATTTTGTCATTTGTCTCCATTATTTTTGGTAGAAAAAAAAAAAAAGATCTGCAACTAAATCTTTTTGTAGGTTAGCAGCCACCACTGTGTACTGGACTATAGAATTTAACATGGTGCAACCAAAAGTTTCCAGGTCTCTGGAATGTACCCAGTTTTAACCTTTGGTGTATTTAGGGATCATTAGTGTGTTTGTTACACTACAAAACTAAACAGTTGTACTCAAAAGATCTGTGTATTGCAAATCTGTATTCTGGAGATTCACTTTTACGCATTAGTGATTTATGGTTGCCTTTGAAATAAATTACATAAGATAAAATGACATTAGCTATATATTTGTGTATGTTTAAGTTCATTCTTGACTTTGAGAACAGTATGTCTGACCTGTCTACTCAAATTTGGTCTTTTTGATCTTCATTACTTAATGGATCTGGCTCAGGGTTATAATTTCGCCTACGTATACAACCACCTGTTCTCACTTAACAGATTTTTCACAGTTGGGTCACAAGACAACTGGAGCTAGCTCTATCCACTTATGAAGCCCATGTGATGTTGGTGAAACTTCCTTAGCACAAATAGAATTCATTTATACTTTGAAGGCTATTAATGGTTTGTCATTCTTAAGATGATAAGTCATTATTCAAGAGAGGCTGTGTGACTTCAGTGTACTCGGTATAGACATTTTTTCAGAGTCCACCGCTACATAAAGGGATGGACACTTATAACAGCTGTTCATGGATGTCTTCATGGTTTTGGCAGTCACTCTGGCTTTCTGTGGGGGGCTTACTTGGGACTCGGGACTTACTTACTTGCTTCGCCGCCAGTGTTTTACTTAGTTTTTCTCAGCATTTTTTGACCACATGCTCTTTGCTACATCGGGGGCTGACTGGGTATCCCAAAATGCATTTGCACTGTATTTAGTTACCCATTAGATTCTGTGACCTGCAGTGTTGATTCAGTTGGAGTGAGATGAGTATCAGGGCAGGTCACAGCAGTGATGGCATCATGGTGGAGTTAAAAATGAGCCAGGCTAAAAGCTGTATTTTTGCTGTTAAAATTTCACTTTATTAAGTTTCAGGTGAAAAGTAACCACTTAGATTTCCATATGTCAGTTTATCCAAAAAAACCCTATTTCAAAATTTGTTTCACAGTTTTCTCAAGTGTCCTACAATTGTCCTAGACACTGTAACCTGGGTGCTATTTTTACTGTCCCCAGGGCAGTAGGACATCCTTGATTTTGAGCACTGAGTTAGCGCCCATTCAGCAGCATCATTTCTGGAGTCTCACAAGATTGTCTCCCCTGATCTGTGATGTTTGTTGAGAGACTTGCCAGCTTTGCCTGCCTAATTTGCATATTGACATCAGATCACAATGTTGGCAGAAAGTGATCAGATGTCATGATCCTGATAAACTGTCCAGATACAGATTGCAGGTTAATACCAGGTGGAGACGGGGTCTTAAAGTATAAGTCTGGCGTATTTCTTGTTCTTAACAAATCCCATGTGTGCTGTAGTTTATTTTAACTCAATCAAACACCATCACATCATCCTGCTGCCAGAAATAGCCTGCTCACAAGTGTAAATGTAGATAGATAAGTAGGTAGGTAGATAGATATACTTTATTAATCCCAAAACTGGGAAATTACAATGTAGAAGCAGCATTACACAAAATACAACCCCCAACTACTCACTGGGCGCTGGTCTGGCTGGCTGCCCATCACTCCACCATCTCTCTTCACATTTGCATGTCTATGCCGTTGTACTGCATGTGTGTGTGTCCAGGTTAAATGCATGTAAAATAAAATAAAAAATAGAGTGAACCCATTGAGGGATGAATAAAAGTAAATCTTAATCTAATTTTATAAGCAGTATGCCATTAGAAGAATAAAGAATAAGGTGCGACACAACAGTTTCTAAGACATATAATAGTGAGTAGTTATTACCACCAGATTTTAGATGTTGTACATGGTGATTTCTTGTATCTGTCCCTACGACAGCGGAGCTGGAGCAGTCTGTGAGAGAAAGTGCTCCGCTGTCTGTCCACTGTGTGATGGAGAGGGTGCTGATCATTGTCCATGATGGTAAACAGTTTATTCAGCGTTCTCCTCTCCACCACAGTACCAAAGGTCTCCAGCCGGACACCAAGTACAGAGCCAGCCTTCTTGATGATTTTATCAAGTCTGTTGGTGACATGACTCAGAGTTGTAGAAAGTCAGTGGTGTATAAGGTGAAGAGGAAGGGAGAAAGCACAGTTCCCTGTGGAGCTCCTGTATCACTGACCACCACATCAGACAGGACACTGCCCAGACAGCAAACTGTGGCCTGCCCGTCAAGTAGTCAGTAATCCAGGACCAGACCAGTTGCCACACATCCCTTACACTGTTCTGTTGGAGTTTGGCCTCCATTTTCTTCCTGTAGTTGTCCTTGCATGTCCTCAGCCTTTGTCTGAGTTCATGCTGCACTCTTCTCTGCTCCTCTTTATCTCCAGACCTGAAAGCCCTCTTCTTCTTGTTCAGAAGGCCTTCAGGTCGCTGGTAATCTAGGGCTTGTTGTTGGGGAAGCAGTGCACAGTCCGAGCTGGTATGGTGGTGTCCTCACAGAAACGCATGTAACCTGTGATGCAGACAGTCATTTTATCAGTGTCCTCTCCATGTGGCTCACAGAGTACATCCCAGTCTATTGACTCAAAGCAGTCCTGCAGTGCCTCAGCAGACTCATAAGTTTTATCAGTAGACGATAATATGTTGATTCTTCGAATAAGGATACAATATTTGATGATATCACAGTCTGTCAATACAGTTTGAATTTCATTCAATTCAGGGGCCTGTGATTGATATGAAACAATATCATATGCCCGTTTAACACAATCACAGTTTATATTCAAAAGCAACCAAAATATGATGTGACAATCTTATTACTGAGCTCTGCCAGACATTGAAATGAAAAATAATCTGCTCTTTTTAATAAAAAAGAATAAAAATAGACAATTTCATCACATTTCAGATGTGCCATGTGAATTGCAAAATAAAGGGGCATCTTAAAGATGGTAATATAGATCAATGTTTTTGATGTCATTGATAAAAATGAACAAATCAGAGCCACCTACCGGATGGATGGATGGAGTGTGTGTGTGTGTGTGTGTGTGTGTGTGTGTGTGTGTGTGTGTGTGTGTGTGTGTGTGTGTGTGTGTGTGTGTGTGTGTGTGTGTGTGTGTGTGTGTGTGTGTGTGTGTGTGTGTGTGTGTGTGTGTGTGTGTGTGTGTGTGTGTGTGTGTGTGTGTGTGTGTGTGTGTGTGTGTGTGTGAGTGACATCATGAAAAATGGGGGTTAACATGTAACAAAGGTCTCCAGCCTGACACCTGGAGAGCCAGAAGATTTTGTATGTTTATAAGATTGTCCTACTGGCTCTTGTTATAGCAGATTATAATCCAGGATCGCTCAGTCACTTGATTTCTCTCTTTTCACAGGTGATGTGTCACCCATCAGTATGTCCCCCATCAGCCAATCGCAGTTCATTCCCCTGGGAGAGGTATTGCTATTGGCTATCTCTGCTATGAACTCGGCCCACAAGCCTGTCACTCAGGAGGCCCTAACTGAACACCTGCAGACATGCTTTCCAGGTAAAACCAGCTCTGCACCAGTCAACATACAACAATGGCCCTTTCATATCTTCAGTGCATTTAATAAAGTATACTGTACTGTAATACTGTACTATTACTGACCATTATGCTTTGATTTTGTGAGACTGTACTTGACTACATAGGGAAATATAGTCCCTTATACTTAACTGTGTGTACCTGAATGCTATTGCATTACAGATTAATTGTTAGGTGTTTAAACATAAGGTGATATTTATGTTTAAAGGCCTAAATGTTTTGGAATAAAATATCTTAATATCTTCTGTGGACATTCAAATACTGCAGACATTTCAGCACATTAATAATATAACACTATAGAGGGGGCCAGTTTTCACAGTGAATACTTATAGTTTTTTTTTTTTTTTATTTTGCTGCCAATATTTCTTACTTGAATACAATTCTATTGAAAAATCTGTTGTTGGCCTGGGAGGTGAGTAGAAAGTCTGTCTATTTTCTTTTTACCTGGCTGTGAGGAGCTTAACCTTGAGGGCGTAATTTGTTTATTGTGTGAATTAGACACAACTGAGGGAAGCAAAAAAGTACAGTAGCCAAATGGAAGGCAGCCGAGCACTAGAGCTCAGTAGCAGTTCAGTTCGAGTTCAGCAACAGGGATGCTGGTAGTAGTAGCACAAGGAGTGACTCCACCTACAAACAACAACCAATGTGGTGTCGCTGCAGGGCATCATGCCCCTGCGTTCCCCCATGCTTCATGTTTAGGTTTTGTGCCACAGCATGGAGGGTATTGCTGTCTGTTGTCATAAACATTACCACTTATCACTCATTCAGGCATTATCAATATCAGTATCACTTTCTGTGTGATGCTACAGAGGGCTGAAGCATATTGTATGTTTTATATTTACATTTCAGTAAGGTAAACTGGTAAACTTTTTAACAAATAGTTCTGCACTTAGATTTGACTTTTAAAAGGTATAGCTGGCACTTTACTTATTGTCAACAAATCTTGTGTGCAGAGCCAAGCCAACAATGAACTTTGGAGTTACTCATTTTTTTGTGCTTCAGGCTCTATACTTCTATCTATCTGCACATTCAATTTTGAAATAAAGTAATGGATGCTACATTAAATGCACCTCAGCCAATATTGAAGAAATGAGTAAAGAATATGTTAAAAGATTTAAAGGTTTATATTATGCCATACTGCTCCTCACCACAGTCTGGTTTAGGGCTGGTTAATCATTGCTTAATCCTTCAATTAATTATACAATTCGTCAATCATTAATTTGATCGGATGTCAGAAAATGATTCCATTAGTTTCCCAGTGCCTAAGAGATGTTTTAAAATATCCATCCACCACACATCCAAACAGAAGGAATGAAATTATTTTTTCCCTCAGTGAATAAGTTAAACACTCAGTAGGTCAAAATGGTTGCAAACAAATTTTCTGTCAATTAAATAATCAATAATTAATAATTGTGTGAAAAACACGCCACTTGTCAATAAATTCATAGATATGGAGACAAGAATATTTTAAAAAGTATATAAGTACCGGATACCTGATATTTCACTAATGATCCATCTGTTGGCTGGATGGTTTCCAAATAACTGTCTTCCTTTGCTGCCTCCCCCAGCTCGTTCTCCTCTGTCTGTTGCCTCTTTAAAGAAGGTCACTGTAATGTGCAACACTCCATGTGAACATTATACAACATATAAAGTAATTGTTATATAAAGCAATGATGTATACCTTCTTCAATGCAAACTTAAAGCAAAAGGATTCCATCTTAATAGGATTTATTATCACAAGTATCTTCAGTATTAATACTCTAGAATTATATTCATTCATAGTCTCACATTCCGTGGTCTAATCTGACCTTTTTCGATTGCATCCTTTGCAGTATGATTATTGGACATGTTACTACATTTAAGACATTGTTGCTGAAATTATATATTTTTTTAAACAAACTCAACACACACACATGCACACACTCAATCTGTTAATGTGTGTGTCAGTTAGCTTTGGGTTTCCCTCTTCAGACAAATTGCGTCATGTCACAAAAGCTACACGTATATGATGTAATGGCAGGCAACACACTCACACACAGCTGTCTGCCCAGCTGCTGTGCAGTCTATCAATTGGTGTATAATAATCTGTAATCTGTAGTTAAGTTATTTCCTTTTACTAATTCTGAGACAATTCCATGATAAGTTAAGTATTTGCACTGATGTGATTATTGATGCTACGACTGCTGACATTGAATAAAGCATACCTGTGATATTTTCATTGAAAAGTATAATTTCTGTAAGCCAGTCAGCTTTGTGCTTCAAACAATATTTTCTTCATAACTGTCCTAAATTGAGTGTAGCCAATGCTATTTTAGGGAAAACAGGTAGAGAGAGGGGACCGAAGAGCTCGCTGACCCAAGTTTACCCTAGCAAGATCAAAATCTAGCAGAATCAATTTTGTTGACAGTTGCTGTAATGTAGTCTTTGGTTTTGGTTTGATGCCTTTGTGCTTGTACACAGACCCAAACCAAAATCTTTGCTAATCTACTATTACTATTTTACAATATCAAGGTGGATGGATAAACATTTAATTCAAGAAATTGTTCTAATTATTCCCAATAAAATGACAAAATCACTGATATCTTTGGTGTTAGTATAGGATCTTAATGTTGAGCACACAGTTGACAACATTTCACATGCACAGAGGTCAGAGACTTGGTCATGTTCAAAGCCTACCTGCTCTTGCTTGACTTACTTTCTGCGCATGTGAGCAGTCTTCATGATTATGTCTATAATCATCATTTTATATGGCCCCCTTTAACTTACTCAAAGTAATGATGTTTACTGTTTCTCCTAGAATTTGCTTCAGGCTTGGTAGTATGCATTGAGAAAAAAACGATACACACGGTATATTGTTGCGATCAACTTCAGTCAGATGGTGCAGCAAGTGGTCTGCAATTTATATTTGCGTTCAAATTCTAGTTTACACTGTATACTTTGTAATTATGATTTATATAGATTAAGATAGTTATTTTTATTGAATTATTTTCATCATTGTTGCCTACCAAAAAAGGAAACTCAATTAGGACAAAAATGTAAGTTCCCAAGACAAGTTGATTATTTTATTAAAAATGCCTTTTCACATAATTTTGGACTATTATCATTACAATATTTATCACGTTCATCAGTCCAGTTATCTATCAGTGCATATTCTGGTTCTTTTCATTACTAAAGAATTGGGTTTTTTCAATAACTAGTTAAAAAAAAAGGCTAAATAAATTTATATTTGAAATAAAGCTAAGAGCACAGCAGGCTAGCAAAACTCAATCATTTCTAATATCTTAATGGAAATATATCTAAAATCTCAGTAAAATAAATAATATTCCTGATAACCAAATATTGAGTAAAGTTCCTTCTGTCTTGAACCAGATTTCCAGGGTGAATCTAGTAATTGGATCAAGCATATTCTTATATTTTTTTAAACATGTCCCTGTTTGCGATCATACTTTGGATATGGTATCCCTCTCTTTTTAGTTAAAAATCTTTCCACCTTGCAGTATACCAGGGATCACACCAATACACTAAGGATGGAGTCTGGGGGCATAATAATATTCTAAGAGGTTTGGTAGGGCTAACCTTTGTCTTTGGGAATCTTAAGAGTTGCGTATTTTATCCTTGGCCCTTTCCCTCCCCAGGTGAAATGTGAGATTTTTTGATTGAATTGTGATGTGGGGATTTCTATTGGTAATGATTGAAATAAATACAAAATCCTCAGTAAGACATTCATCTTTATTATTTCTATTCTGGAACTGAAATCCAATGTTAGCGCAGACCATCTTTCCATATCTCTTTGAATTTCTTGATTCAGAGTCCCATAATTAATTTTGTAAAGTTTTGTTAAGGTTCTACTAATACTTACACCTAGGTGTTTTTTTGTTTTTGCTTTCCATTTGAACTTGTATGTTTGTTGAATGGCTTGGGGTGGGGAATAGTTTATGGGTAATACCTGTGTTTTTGTTACATTGAGTTTATAACCTGACGAGTGATAAAATGAATCCAATCTTTCCATAAGTCTTGGGAGACAGACATTCGGTTGCTTTCGACTGATCATAACATCATCTGCAAATAGTCAAATTTTATGTTCTGTGCCCTTTACCTCTATCCGTACTATACCTTCATCTTCTCTTCCTGGGCCTTATTGCCTAGTAGATCTTTCCAGTTTGAACCAGTTAGAAAGACTGCCATTTATTTTAATTCTAGCCTTTGGATCTTGATAAAGTGTTTTAACAATGTTAAGTGAGTCTGTATTAAACCCGAATCTTTCTAAAGTAAGATATAAAAATTTCCAACGGTGCATTTCCTCCCTCTTTTTGTACTTCTCCAATCAAATGTCCTCCTTATATTATGTTGTGTTTGGTGGCCTTTGATAAATCCACATTGAAAGTTTTGAGCCTCTTAGCTAGGATGGTTGTATATATTTTTTATAATAGTTTTATTTTATTTTACAGTTTAATATTGTTATATGCCTGTAGTTTTCACAGAGTTCCTTGTCTTTCCCCTCCTTGGGAATCATCATAATTATGGCTTCTTTCTTTTTTTTTTAAAAGTGTTGTTAAATGCTGCTAGTAACATTGGACCCAATTCCTTTTTAAACATTTTGTACCATTCGGCCGGGAAGCCATCACTCCCCGGGGCTTTATTTGATTTTAACTTATTAACAGCTTCTTCCAGTTCCTTTGCTGTGATACATGAATTTAAACTTTCATTTTGTTTCTCTCCTTTTGTCGGTAATGTATTTAACAATTTGCTTGACCACTGAGTGCGGTTGTGTATACTTATCAAAAACTTTTTTGATTTTCCCTTGTTCAGATTCTAGTGAATTGGTTGTGGGATCTCTGGTTTTATGGATTGTATTCATGAGTTGCTGTTTTTGCTGTTTCCTTATTCTCCTAGCTAGTAATTTTGTAGCTTTAGGGCCTGATTCATATTACCGTAAGTCTGCTTTAGAAGTCTAGATTTCTTTTCCACCTCGTCTCCTAGTACCTCATTCACTTCTGTCCTCACTTCCTTTATTTTTTGAAGTAGAATTGCATCATTCGAGTCTTTATGTTGATGCCCTAATTTTTTAAGCTCTTCGATCTTCATCTAATAATTTCAATCTAGCTTTCTTATCGTATGTTGCTCGAGATATTAGTTTTCCCCATGTAACTGCTTTCATGGCATCCCATAAAATAATAAAATCTACCTCCCCATTGCCGTTCTCTTCCCTGTATGTATTTATTTATTCGTTTCGATCTCCTCAACAAATCCTGGATTGTTAATACACCTACATTCATTCTCTATACTGTATTCCTTTTCCTGCTGTATTATATTATTCAGTGTCAAGTGGAGAATACAATGACCAATGAGCTACGCCAATCTTACACTCTTCTATTCTAAACCTATCTGCTGTATTCATGAAAAAATAATCTATCCTTGTATAGACCTGAGTAGTGTGTGAAGTCCCTTTCGATTGGATGTAGTTCTCTCCAGACATCTAAGGTTCCCAGCTCTGTTAATACAGTATTTAAGTACCGGTACAGTTGAATTTTGCTACATTTCTTTACAATAGTTGTGTCCAAATCCTGATTCAGTGTATTGTTAAAATCCCTTCCACATATCAGTATCCCTTCTATTTCTTGAACAACAACTTCAAATAAATTCTTGAAAAAACTGTTACTGTCCGGAGGTGTATAGACATTGTCGAGTATAACTAACTGATTTTCAATTTTCCCCTTGACCAAAATGTATCTTCCTTCTTTATCTTTAATTTCCTTTAAGGTCTCAAATTTTATTGCATTTGGAATCAAGATCATTAACCCCCTTTTCCTCCTGTTTTTGTATGAGCTATAGTATGTATTTTTAAATCCCAATTTTTTTTATTTTTCATGCTCCTGGTCCAACACATGTGTTTCTTATAGTAAACTAACCTGTGCTCTTTCTTTTCATAGTTTTACTATGACCATCCCTCTTTTCATTCGGTTACTCAACCCGTTCACATTCAGAGACACCACTTTAAGTTGGCTATGTTGCATCTCCTCCATTCTTTAAGTTTCCCCCTTCTCTCCCACTGACACCTGTAACTCGAACAACAATATGAACTCGAACTCCAAAACAATGCTTCCGATAATAACAGGCCTCTTCAATCGTGCCCGTGTTGGAAGGAGAGGAATAGGCCCCCTGTTTCTGCGGCGCCCCTCACTAGAGGTGGGTAGAGTTCCTGCATAGAGACCCCCTTGCCTTCTTGTAGTGTCCAACATTTCTCTGCATTCCTACTCTACCAGAGAAACGTACGAAAATACTATTTGTGGGAGGCAGACCATATCCTAGCATAGAAACTCTGTATTTAACAATAAGTAAATGGATAAACAAATATGGGGTACTGCAATGTCTTAGTCTCTTTTCCCCCCAACCCCGACATTATCCCTGGGATACGTTGCCACAAGGCCATCGTCTGTGTTTATGAACCAAAAATGAATGAATTAATATAAAAACCAACACTAAAAATAATTTTATTTCTTTTACATTTCTTTACCCTCCTCCTTTCTATCTCTTTTACTCAGGAATATCCGGGCCTATTCATTAACATGGTGTACTATACAGCTAGATTATGGTGGTGATTCATACTTGTTTTAAGATCAAACCTTAATCACGTCTGGATTTCTCCGATCATCCCATCAGATGTTTTCTCCATCTTCTCTCCTGAACACCTGCAGCCTTCCTCTTGCACGTTTAGTGTTTGTGTAGTGCTGGCGTAACGTCTTTGGCTAATGCTTCGCCGTCGTTACCCCCTGCTTCACTGCTTGCCTCCATTACGAAACTCTCTTTCTATGTTTTCAGATTTCTTTTCGTCTTTTCTGGCGCGTCCCCCCACTTCTATTTGAAATTTGTTTATCGTTAGTTGGGGGCAGGGGTGTGTATTTATCTCGTCTAGTAGGAGCTACAAACTAGGCAGCCATTCTTCTCATGGCTCAACTGCCCAGCTTCTTTTTCTAGCAGTGGCATTCACATTGCAGCAAGACATTCCGGGGCAACAACATTTGACTCACGTTTCAAAACATAGGCCCCCAAACCCTAATGTTTGATTTCCAAACGAATGGATATCTGGTGTTATTTTTGGCATTAAAAAGACCAGGCCTCTATTATAGGGGAAACACTGACTTTTTGTGGCAATCTGCCATAAATATTGTTTTATTTCTTGTTCTGCCAATGGGATTCAGCTATCCACCCACCTAATCCTCTCCCTTTAAATATGGTGTCGACAAAAATGAGATGGGAGTATACCACTGGAGAAGAGACAGAGTCCGTCCCGCAATGTGTATTTTTAGTTACATCCGTACCAATCCTTGGCCCGTGTACAGTTCGCAGTTGGCAGGAGTAAATACCCAGAGCTATGTCTTTTTCACAGCACAGGCCTCCAAACAACCCGAGATCTCAGAAAAATAAAGGACTTCACCCAAACACTCATATCCTGTGTGCACAAAGTCAACGAACTGACCAGTACCAAACAGTGTTGGATTTGTTTGGGAAAAGGATTTACTTGTGGGGGAAAATCTGAACTATATACCAATCTGTGTGTAAGTGAGTGTGTGAATGGGTGAGTGAGCAGCTTATAAAGCAGTTTGGATAAAAGCACTATATAAAAGAAGCTATTTACAATTTTTACCATTTAACTAGTAGACTGAAGCTCTTCATCCTGCACATAATGCATATTTAAGATAAAGTATATAGCCTATGTAACCTTTTTAGGGTCCTGGACCCTCTGCATATTTTTGATCGAGCTGACAGAATCACCCACATCCATTTTTCTGTGCTTTAACCACATTAAAAGTTATTTTCTGTGCCAGCTTTGGTTGGAGAGTGTTTAATTGAAATAACAGACTATTTATATTTCAAGGATTTATCTGTTATCAGTATTTAGTGTAGAATTTAGTTTTTATTGATAAAAATCACCAAACTAGCAGCGGATTGACATCAGAAACAGGCATGGTAGACTGTTTTCAGTGCAACATCTAGGTCTGCATTAAATTGAGTAAAGCAACTGAAATATGTTTTACAGTTGAATATCTATGCATTAAGAAAATATTAAGAAAACACTTGTTCCCAATAATAATTTGTAAACTGTCTTATAGTATCTTTTATAATATCCACAGAGAGTGTGACGGTGTGAATATGTTGGTCTTGACAGAATGAGTAACCTGGTTAGTCATATGATATGTTAAGATATGATTCTTACATAGGGGTGTGGGCAAATGAACCACTGTGTTGCAAAATCAGTGGCACCCCTGCAGGTAACCCTAATCTAGCTAGCCTATGTCTAAAACTGTCCATTTAGCAGTAAAGTTTATGTGAGTTGTTGTTCAGAGTCTGTGGCTGCTGGCTGGCTGTTCGTGTGACCAGATATACTTGAGGTTACTTGAGCTCATCTGACAGGGCTGTGGAGGTACATATGAAAAGACATACTTCAGAATATGAGATAAACTGAGGCTGGTGATTTTACAGGATAATTCTAGTTTATGAAGGAAACGTAAAACTCACCCAAATTGTCCATTGTAAAAGTTCACAACAATTCACTGATCCACGTCCTGGTTCAACTTTTAACTTGTGTACCTTTTTAGATCACTGGCAACTGTACTGATTTATTTCACAGGCAGATAAAATCAGTAGCTGTTCAGTGCACCAACCACTTTCAGTAAACCAACCAGTATGGATCTGGTACTCCTTATTACCAATGAATGTGTAGAATTGATCCCGCACTTGTCTCATCATTAAAGAAGACATAGCGTGCTTCTGCCTCCACCTCCTTTCCTCTTCTTGGCCTTTTACAGCAAATACACACATGTATGTGTGTGTGTCTGTATATGTGTTTATGCTGGCTGTCTGTATCCACGGTGTTGCATCATTCTGGCTGGGCAGAAATGCTGCTATGATGTAACTGGCAGTAATACCTTCAGACTGATAGTGGGAGAAGCAAATGCAAAAGAGAAGAAAATGTGAGGATGGCTAAAGAGTAAAATTAAATGACTGTACACGCGACCATCTGTCATTTAAAAGTTCAGAAACCTAACCTGAGGATTCACACTTATTGTATTTAGTTAGGTGATAGTGGTTTTACATTTATTAACTGGCTGATTATTTTATCTATTACTACTTTACATGGCTAAAATGTTTAATAATGATATTTTAAAATATATTTTGGGGGGATTTTATGCAACAGTGATGACAGGTGACGGGAAACAAAGTGAGACAGAGGGAGATGGGGGGGGGGGGGGGCAAATCATAACCGTCGCTACTATACTAGAAATTTTACACGACGGTATTACCGTGGATTACGATACTACCGGTGCCAGTCTCCGCTACATAGCTCTGCTCTCCTCCCGGCTTCTCACTGCATGCTACTCCTTTGTAAACAAACCAACATGGAACTGCAACCGAACTACACAGCTGCTGAATGATTGGCTGTTTGCCTGTTACTGGTAACGTCCGGGGATATGATAGGCTGTTTCCGCACGCTGGGTCCGTCCGTCTGTTAGCTGATTGGCTGTTTCGCCCAGACGCGCTCACGGTCACAAACACGAAACGCAAAAAGCACCGGGCCCGAGCGGCGAGTCTGCCGAAGCACAACAAATTTTTCTCAAGAAACCAAACTCCAATGAAGTAGCCTTTGATATGCCTTTGCATAAGAGAGAAAAGGCCAAACATCTGTTTGTTGTTGGGGTTTTTTAAATTTCAATTTTAACTAATTAATAAATGGTATTCATAAAAATACTTCTTTCAGTCTAATTCTTACTTCACCAGTATTATGTTTATGATGCACCAAACAACATTATAAGTAATTATAATTAATAAGTACTTATAACTTGTACAAATACATTGCAGTTCATAAAAATAATAATAAAAAGGCAGCAGTATCGCGATATTACCCGGAACCGTGATACTTTGTCTGGTATAGTATCGTGGTTACTCATTTTGGTATCGTACTATGTACTAGTAGTAGTAGTAAACTTATTCTTTTCTGCACTAATATTAATACTCCTTATTTGTACATTTTAATACTGCTTAATACTAATTATTTATACATTTTTCTATTGCATTCTATTTTATATTACTTCTATCTTATATCTTATTTTGTATTGGTTGTTCGTAATTCCCCAGTTTGGGATTAATAAAGTCATACTGTCTGTCTGTCTGTCTGGATAGATAGATAACCCAGTAATTATACATATTCAAATGCATAAACGAGCACCCTTTGACAGATAATCAGTAACTTACTTAAAAGTATCCGTGATAGATTTAACAAACTTTGCAGCAGTTCAGTAACCAGAATTCTCATCTCCAACCTTATTTTGAATGTGTGGCTCACTGGTTTCTCACTCTATAGTCATAGAAGACGTTAGGTTCAGTAAAAGCAGATTCTACGTCTCGTTTTCCCCAATAACTGTTTTTCAGGAGCACACTTTTTATTTCTTTGTGTAAAAAATGTGATGATGAGTCTTGACATGTAAGCTGGTATAGGATATTTTCTCTCCTTGAACATATTCATGTTTTTAGACTTAGTTGTAAATGTGAGAAGTGATAAAAGTAGTTGTGTGACGATAAAAAGAGAGATGAATAGTTTCTTATAGTATGTATTCATTATGAGAGTGTGTATGAATTTGATTTATTGTAAATCACATTGCTTTTGGATTCCTCACATAATCATAACAGAAAAAAAAAAATGTCCTTACATGTGAATTCTTGGGAAGAAATCTCATGAAGATAATCTAATGTGCACCTATGTGAAATATCACTGCTTCTTGTCTGATTTTGTTCAGGTGTTCCCACTCCAACGGAGGAGGTTCTGCACCACACACTAAGCATGCTGGTCCGTGAGCGGAAGATCTACCCAACTCCTGATGGATATTTTATTGTAACCCCTCAGACTTACTTCATCACTCCGAGCCTAATCAGAACCAGTTCCAAGTGGTACCATTTAGACGAGCGTTCCACTGACCGACACCAACAGCAGCAACATCAGAACCAACAACAGCATCAGCAAACACAGTGCACCTCCCCTCTCTCTGGCAGCATCACCCCGTCCACGCCAGGAGGTGTGCGAGATCGAACACACCCAAAGTCCAGCCAAAACCACAGCGGAGTTTGTGGAGGAGGTGGGGATTCTTTTTACAACAATAGTTACCGTGGAGAAGACCCCCCTAGCCACCACACCACTCTGCAGCACAGATCCCCCAAAGACCACAGGGAAGCATACTCATCCCCACACTCTCCACAAACGCCTCCTCAGCAAGCAGGAGGCAACACAGAAAAGAGCCGCAGCACCCTCGGGTTCCCTTTCAAGACGGACACACTCACCAAGCATCGAGGAGGAGGAGGAGGTGGAGGAGGAACTGGAGAGCTAGAGAAGCAGACAGGTGGAGGAAGTGGTACAGGAAGTCGGAAGTTTGGTTTGAAGCTGTTCCGTCTGAGCTTTAAAAAAGACAAGGCCAAGCAGCTGGCCACCTTCTCCGCACAGTTTCCCCCTGAAGAGTGGCCACTCCGCGATGAGGAGGCACCCAGCCAGCTCCCACGCCACGTAGAGATGGAGATCATCCGCAGAATCAACCCAGACCTCACTGTGGAGAACCTGGCCCGGCATACAGCAGTCATGAAGCGTCTCGAAGAAGAACGTGCTCAGAGGAACAAAGCATCGTCAGGCAATCAGAGCTCTAGGAGTAGGAGAAGTGGGGGCAGACACAGGAAGCAGTCTCAGACCAAACTCAGCCGCTCACATAGCAAAACAAGGGCGGCCCGCGGTGAGCCAAGTGATGGTTCTCACCTGGAACTAGCCGACAGGGACTACAGAGCCTACTCATCATCACTGGCTCGGTCACCAAGGGAGCATGCCCTGGCCATGGAGCGGCAGCGGGCACGGCTTCATCTGGCACATAGCAACCCCAACATCCTTGACTCCTCACACCTACCTGTCACGCCTGAGTGGGATGTGTCTGGAGAGCTTGCTAAACGGCGGACGGAAATGCCTTTCCCCGAACCAAGCCATGGGCCATCGGCCCACCACTCCAAAGTCCACCGTTCACATTCACACACACAGGAGAGGAAGTCCAGGAATGAACGCAGTGACAAGGCCAAGGAACGATCCAGATCCATGGACAATTCTAAAGTACCACTTGGAACTGGGTTGATTGGACCACCCAATTACTATGAGGACCGGAGCCGTTACTATACTGATGATGGAACCCTGCGAGCCAATCAGAGCTCTTCTCACTACTCACGTGCCACTCCCCCCTCAGCTAAGATGCCTGGGGAATCCCTGGGGTTGGATGGTGGCAAAAGCTTGGAGACTAATAAGAGCAGGGACAGCCTGCCGGCGTATTCACCCAAACCATTACCCACCTCAGTCCCTCCTGACAATTACTTCCAATGCTCTGGTTCCTCTGAGGCTGTACTAACAGCAACAAGCCCATTGGGAACTCTTGCCAAAAGTAGCCATGATGGGTTAAAACTGGGCAGCACAGACAGGCAAACAGACAGACAGACACCCCACCCCCTAGAAAATAAGGAGGACTTGTCAAAGGTGGGACCTAAAGGTGGCAGTCTGCCTCCAATACCTCTCTCTGTCCCTGATCCCTCTCTTCCTAATGGACGACCTCTCCACAGTACCTCCTCTGGTCAGGAGAAATGTAAGGAGATCTTTAGTAAAGACACACTCTTCAAACCTCCTCCTAGCCTCCCTTTGCCTGGATACAGCTCCCTCAGAAAACCCCCTGCCCCCACCTCCTCCAATCTGTCCTCATCCTGTGATGCACTTGATTCCCAGGAGGCCTTTGATGCTCCCAAACCTCTGGTGGCCACACAGTCTGCTCCCCCACAGGGAATTGAGCCCACGACCAGTGCTGCAGAAGCCTCCTTTGACTACTACAATGTTTCAGACGATGATGAACTCGAGGAGGGGGGGACTAAAAACCGTGAAGAAAACGAGAAGACTGGAGGAGGTGTTGTTGGGATGGGTGGAGGAGGAGCAGGGACAATGCAGTGGCTATTAGAAAGAGAGAAGGAGAGGGATCTACAGAGGAGATTTGAAAGAACCCTCACCTTCCCTGGTGCTAAAGAGAACCTCCCAGAACCCAGTCAGAATCAGCAATCAGCCCACTCTGCCAGACTGGATAGTATGGACTCCAGCTCTGTCACTGTTGATAGTGGATTCAACTCACCACGGTAAGAGAATGTACACAAATGTGGCACCCATAACCACAATTATTTCTGCGCTTCATATGCACATTTACCACTCTTAGTACATTTTGTCTTTGTAAGCTTGAATTTTTATTTCATTCACTTTTAGTTTAGTTTTAAGGTATTCTGATTTCTTTTAGTTCAAGTGACATGCATTCATAGAGAAGGCTACAGATAAAATTTGCAATAATAGATCATGTCCTACTTTTTGCAGTTAGATCATTCAGAAAGTATTATCAGTAGCTTTTTAACAGACCAAATCTCAATCATAAGATTCAGGTTGTCACACCCATGTCTAGGGCAAGCATCCTTAAGGGTGTCAGGGATTTAGTTGTAGCTGCTGACACCATGGTAAAAAGATGCTGGTGATCTTTCCTTTCGGCTTTTCCCTTCAGGGGTCACCACAGCCAATCAGTTGCCTCCATCTAATCCCATCTTCTATATCGTCTTCTCTCACACCAACTACCTTCATGTCCTTTTTAACTACATACATATATCTCCCCTTTGGTCTTCCTCTCAACCTCCTGCCTAACAGTTCAAAACTCAGCATCCTGCTACAAATATACTATCCCCCCTTTTGGACATGTCCGAACCATCTCGTCTAACCTCTCCAGCTTTATCCCCAAAACCGCTAATGTGCTGTGCCTCTAATGTACTCATTTCTGATCCTATCCATCCTGGTCACTCCCAAAGAGAACTATGAAGGGGCTCAGAGCTGATCCCTGATGCAGTCCCACTTCCACCTAGAACTCCACTGTCACACCTACAGCACACCTCACCACTGTCTTACAGCCCTCATACATGTCCTGCACTGCTCTAACATACTTCTCTGCCACCCTGTCATAAGCTTTCTCCATATCTATAGAGACCCTCTGACCTTCTCTGTACTTTTCTATCAACATCCTCAAAGCAAATATTGCATTTATAAGAGGCTGGTGATGGTGTATACTTTTTTACAAATCAAATCTCATGCATATTAGTTTGGGTTTGAAGACTATATTACTACATTGACTACATTTATAACAGAAAGCAAACTTGGAGATATTGAGTTTGAAAAAATTTGAACATGAACTCTGTGACTGCACAAAAGTAGTCTCTTATTCAAAAATCAGTTTCATTGTAGCCCAATGAAGCTGTATATCAAGTAAAGTGAAACAATTACTGTAGGGCAGGGGTGTCCAAACTTTTTGCAAAGTGGGCTAAATTTGGTAAGGTGAAAATGTCTGAGGGCCAACCATTCAGTCTGACATTCTTTGAACCAATAACATTACATGGCATACTTTTTTATTTTAACCAAAATCACTCTGCCTTTTTATATTTAATAAAATTAAGGAAAGGTCTGGAAAAAAATACAGTTTTGGGAAGATTAAACATACAGTGGCGCAAATAAGTATTTAGTCAACCACCAATTGTGCAAGTTCTCCTACTTGAAAAGATTAGAGAGGCCTGTAATTGTCAACATGGGTAAACCTCAGCCATGAGAGACAGAATGTGGAAAAAAAAACAGAAAATCACATTGTTTGATTTTTAAAGAATATATTTGCAAATCATGGTGGAAAATAAGTATTTGGTCAATACCAAAAGTTCATCTCAATACTTTATGTACCCTTTGTTGGCAATAACGGAGGCCAAACGTTTTCTGTAACTCTTCACAAGCTTTTCACACACTGTTGCTGGTATTTTGGCCCATTCCTCCATGCAGATCTCCTCTAGAGCAGTGATGTTTTGGGGCTGTCGTTGGGTAACACAGACTTTCAACTCCCTCCACAGATTTTCTATGGGGTTGATATCTGGAGCAGGCTAGGCCACTCCAGGACCTTGAAATGCTTCTTACGAAGCCACTCCTTTGTTGCCCTGGCTGTGTGTTTGGGATCATTGTCATGCTGAAAGACCCAGCCACGTCTCATCTTCAATGCCCTTGCTGATGGAAGGAGATTTTCACTCAAAATCTCTCGATACATGGCCCCATTCATTCTTTCCTTTACACAGATCAGTCGTTCTGGTCCCTTTGCAGAAAAACAGCCCCAAAGCATGATGTTTCCAGCCCCATGCTTCACAGTGGGTATGGTGTTCTTCGGATGCAATTCAGTATTCTTTCTCCTCCAAACACGAGAACCTGTGTTTCTACCAAAAAGTTCTATTTTGGTTTAATCTGACCATAACACATTCTCCCAGTCCTCTTCTGGATCATCCAAATGCTCTCTAGCGAACCGCAGACGGGCCTAGACGTGTACTGGCTTCAGCAGGGGGACACGTCTGGCAGTGCAGGATTTGAGTCCCTGAAGGCGCATTGTGTTACTTTGTGCTACAAAGGCTACTATCAAGTAGCCTTTGTTACTGTGGTCCTAGCTCTCTGTAGGTCATTCACTAGGTTCCCCCCGTGTGGTTCTGGGATTTTTGCTTACCGTTCTTGTTATCATTTTGACGCCACGGGGTGAGATCTTGCATGGAGCCCCAGATCGAGGGAGATCATCAGTGGTCTTGTATGTCTTCCATTTTCTAATAATTGCTCCCACAGTTGATTTCTTTACACCAAGCGTTTTACCTATTGCAGATTCAGTCTTCCCAGCCTGGTGCAGGTCTACAATTTTGTCTCTGGTGTCCTTCGACAGCTCTTTGGTCTTGGCCATAGTGGAGTTTGGAGTGTGACTGACTGAGGTTGTGGACAGGTGTCTTTTATACCGATAATGAGTTAAAACAGGTGCCATTAATACAGGTAATGAGTGGAGACTCGTTAGACCTTGTTAGAAGAAGTTAGACCTCTTTGACAGCCAGAAATCTTGCTTGTTTGTAGGGGACCAAATACTTATTTTCCAATCTACTTTGGAAATAAATTTTTTAAAAATCAAACAATGTGATTTTCTGTTGGTTTTTTTTTCACATTCTCTCTCATGGTTGAGGTTTACCCATGTTGACAATTACAGGCCTCTCTAATCTTTTCAAGTAGGAGAACTTGCACAATTGGTGGCTGACTAAATATTTATTTATCATTAGAAACATTACATATTATTCATTATTAAATGCTCACTGTAGACTTCTAAATTCAAAACAGTGGTCAGTGCATATTGAAAACTGTAGTTTTGCTCTTCACAATCAATTAATTGAGATTTTAGACTTTGTTCACCTCAGGGGACTTACATATCTGAGACCTTGACTGCAGTATGTGGTCCAGCTCTGGCTCAAAAACAGTGGTTTGGATGCGCAAGACGTCACGCAGATGAGTCACTTAATTTCATCCTCACACAGCTCTTGGTAATGTTCATACGAATGTCTTCTCGCACAAGTATGTCGAGCCAAACAAGCTCAGCATTTTCTTTGCAAATTTTTCGAATCTCTTGGAACCTGCCTTCATCCAGCTGGCGGTAGAAGTTGACAAGAGGGAGCTGTTGGTGCCGACTGTGACACTCGGCGTCACACTGCAACTCAATGAGCTCTAGCTTCAGGTCATCAGGGTCTACGGAGAAAGGAAAGGAAGAAAGCCTGATCGTCCTTTTCAATAGCTGTAAAATCCCGAAAGCGCTGTTGAAACTCCTTAACAAGAGATGAGATATCTGTTGCATACCTTCTTATTTGCGCACAGATATTATTCTGGTCATAATTTCCTGCAGCAATGGGAAATGTGTGTAATTGGGCTGCGCTTGTAACAGGTGCCTTTGAAAAATTAGCAGCTTGGTCCGAAAGGCTTTCATGTGTAAATACAGTTGGCTTACCATTGCATATTGCCCCAGAAGGCTTGTGTTCAGCGCATTCAGATGTCGTGCTATGTCAGCTAAAAATCACAAATCAGCCAGCCAAACAGGATCAGATAGTTCTGGCATCGGTTGTCCCTTTTTTTTTTGCCAAGAATTGTCCAATTTCCTCCCTAAGAGAGTAGAATAGCTGTAGTGCAGACCCCCGACTTAGCATCTTACGTTGTGATACACAACATCTCAGCCTGGATGTTGAGCAGAAACTGTTGAAACTGGTGGTGGCACAGGGCTTTGGAGCGAATATAATTAATAAAGTTTATCACCGGTTTTATAACATAATCATATTTCATATGTTTGGCACAGAGAACTTCTTGATGAATAATACATAATGAATAAATAATCCCAGTGACTTTTTTCCACTGTACCGTATTTTCCGGACTATAAGCCGCTACTTTTTTCCCATACTTTGAACCATGCGTCTTATACAGAGGTGCGGCTTTTCTATAAATTTTTCTTCAGCCCACAGTGTCTGTGTATGTGTTTGTGTGTTTGTGTGTTTGTGTGTGTGTGTGTGTGTGTGCGTGCGCAGGCCGCAGTCATTGACGGAGCTGCTCCGTCACAGGTATATAATATTATTACACCCTCACCCCCTCAAAATGGAAAACCGAAGCAATTCCTATGATGCAGCTTTTAAGTTGAATGCCATCGATCTGGCTATCCGTGAAGTAAACAGTAAGGACACGTAAGCTTGCCGTTAATGAATCTATGGCATAGATTCATTAACGGCAAATTTACGTGCAGCCGCGGTGAGACGATATGTGATGAATGATTTCAATGTCTTCAGTGCGCAGAAGAAATAAAGTGACAGTGGTATGGTGTTTATTAGTTTTAAATAGCCAGCCGCTGTCACCTTTTCCTCCCGCACACTGCACACCAAATCGCCAAATTTCCTCCCGCACACTGCACAACAATGATTTCAGTACGCAGGAGGAAGATAAATAAAACCATCAATGACTTTTCTGTTTTGTTTATCAGCACTTTTATTGCCGCGTTTGATGCTGCTTTTATTGCGGCACTGTTCGTAAACAATCAGTTCAGTATATGAATAAACACTTATGTATTGGGGTATGTATATATCGGCGGCTTATAGTCCGGTGCGGTTTATATGTGACAACATATATATTTCATTCAAATTTTAGTGGGTGCGCCTTATATTTAGGTGCGCTCTATAGTCCGGAAAATACGGTAGTGTCATATCATCTACGGCGGAACAAAGAGAAACAAATAAATCTGTTCCTCTTGTTTGGTCCTTCAGGCTCTGGAGGTCGAGAAGCTCTGATGTCATTGTCAACTCCTCTCAAAAAAAATCAGGAACTGAGTGGTGTCAGATGCATCCGTGCTTTCATCGCAGGCTAACAAAAAAAAAGCTCCTTTTGCTTCTACATGTCTGTTAAATTAGAAGATACAGTGAGATAAGATACGTCTACAGTTCTCCGTACCACAGTGTTACAAGCTAGGCAAACATTGGCAACTCTTGCTTCTTCTCAGGACAAATTTTCTCAACCATTTTCACCACACATGTTTTGTCTGGTTGTGCCTCTTAATATTGAATTCTTTGAAAACAGTCACAGTCTCTTGGCAAATTAGGCAAACACATTTGTTTCATATTTCAGTGAAAAAATACTCAAATTTCCACTTGTCCTGGAAACGTTGGCCCTCATTGTTAACTTTCCTTTTTTAGCTACAGTCGCCATGTCAAAAATGGGCTGGGCTGAAATGATCACACACAGGCCATGGGCCAGAGCCTGGACATGCCTGCTGTTAAGAATATAATTAAATCACACCAATGCACAATCATGTACAATACATCAGTATAGTGTTGTGGTGATGCTAGCAATCAACTGGTGAAATCTGATCCTAACAATAAATCAAAACCTACACCATAGATATTTTGGGCTTGCTGATGTCATCTTACATTAGCTCACTTCAGTAAGAAATAAAATACAAAAATGTAACCACATAAATTGAAACAAAATGATAATTGGAATCTAGAAACAAGAATACGTAAACAACAATTCACTTAAGAAAGCAGTTACTGACAAACATTATGTCAATAGTATTGAAGCTCTACAAGAATGTATTACTGACCGGCTGTTTATCATATAAAAGAAAGATGTGTGTATGTAGTCCTTGAAGATTCCACTTCTGGGAGCACTTCTTCTGATGTTGTGTCCATGGTTGTATACTTACTCATTGTGTCTCTCTTTGCAGAACCAGGGAGAGCCTAGCATCTAACACCTCTTCCATAGTGGAGAGTAATCGTCGGCAGAACTTGGCACTGAGCCCTGGCCACCTTGGCATCACTACTGGCAGCGGTCCCCCTTTCTCATTCCGTGCCATTCCTGAACCTGCCGGCACCCAACCGGAGAAACTCCAGAAGCCCAATGCATGCCTTGCGTCAATCACCAGCGTCTAGAGGCGGAACTAAGGGCTGGGTGTAGCTCCAAGGCTAGAGCCAATGGACAGAGGCCAGAAAATAAAAGTCCCACCCACAAGGACTGTTACATCTTTTGACTGACAGACTGGCTGAATCAGTGGAGTCGCCACGGGCCCATTGTAGAACTATAGCTGTTAAAACACACACACACACACACACACACTGACATATACAAAAAGGAATTCAGACCACCAGGAAACTTCTCTCTCTCTCTCTCTCTCTCTCTGTGTCTCTCTCTGGCTCTCTCTCTCTCTCTCTCTCTCTGTCTCACACACACACACACACGCACACGCATACACACATACACATCAGGCCACTGGGCAGATTGACCATGTCATCTTACAGCCTCTAATTTACACACTGCTGTTGTGTTGTTTCACTTATGTGGGTTCTATTTGTGTGCGTGCGTGCGTGTACGTGTGTGGGATATGTTTGTGTACCAGTAATCTGTAATCTCAGGTCATGTTAGTTTCACTCCCATTCCAACTGCTCCAGATTAGTGCATCTCCCTCTAGTGGTGTCTTCTACACACTACTGGAGAGATGTCTGACTACTGTTACTGATGGTGTATACACTCTCACTGATCCAGCTTTTATTCACTACGTCGCTGTTCACCACTGTTAGGTGCATGGCTGCAGAAAATTGACAAGTATTCCCTTGAACATTGCTCCAAACTCCAATAACAGTGTGAGGTGGTTAGGCAGTCAGATGTGTGACCTCCACCCAGGACTATTTTACCATAACAACCTTTGTAGAATAATTTGACCAGTTCTTGCATCTGTTGGAAGCCATGATGCCCATCTAAACTGCCAAAATAGTGTTTCTAGTTTTTAGCCAGTACTTTTTACAGTACTTAAAACTTGTGTCTTTTCATGTTAGCCCTCATGTCCACCGTGCAGAGTAGCTCACAGAGACAAGAGCCTGAAATTCTCTTGTCAATATACACAAATGGAGGACTTCAATAAACCCACATTTCATATAAAAACATTTATGCTTAAAACATTTTCCATAAAAAAACAAAACCAGTTAGGCTTGGCAGGGGCTCATTTATTCCTCTTACAAATCTTCCAAATGAAGTGAGAGACACAAATAAAATCACAAATAATGTTGGAAAAAAAAATTTACTTTGAAAACACTCCATATCTGAAATGCTTTCAGTTGACTTTTGAACTGCAACACATGTGATGCAATATGAATGGAATGTTATGCTGCCACAGTGAACATGAGGGATCCTGATTACATCCCTGTTGAGTTTCACAGTAAAGCTGCTAGCTGTTACCAACAAGACGAGCAAATTTTCATCCTGTTTTCATTAGATGAGCTGTGGACTTCGATTAAAGGTGTAAGTCCTTGCAGTAGAGAAAGTACATTCAAGAGTGTATGAGTGCAGAAACTTGATTTTTTTTTTCTAGATAACTTCTACATTGTTATCTAGAGAGAAATTTTTTTCACAACTTTACCATTCATTTACATTTTGATAAGGTTCATGAAGAATTGAGTTTAATTATTGTTGGAATCAAATTCCTGAGCCATTCTCTCTCCTGGTGCTAAGATGGTCAGTGATGGTAATAATCATAATAAAACTAATGATAATATAGTTGGAATATAGTATTAAATGGCTGCTTACTCTTGTATAATAGTTTTGACCTGCATACTTTTGACATTGGCCATTTAATCCCTTCTATGAAGCATTTGGGTGAACTGGATTTGTATTACACAGTGACTGAACAGATGGGGCAGCCCTGACTAAGGCACAGAGACGTGAAGACCTACATTTGACATGGGTTGGTCTCAATCTGAAACTAGACTTGAAGTGAGCTGGTTTTACATTATGTTGACAATTTCTGCAGTCCTATAGGACCAAATATGATATCACTTGAGTCCAATCCTCCTAAAGGCTGAGTGAGTTCTCAAGTCATCCCAGTGTTGTCCTACAGTCCTCTGCAACTACCTCCACAACAGCAAAAACACAGCCTGCCCTTTCTACTGTCACGCTGTCTTCAGCCTCTAGCCTGTGAATGTCTACACACACACACACACACATCAAAGTGCTGGACTCTCCTGTTGTTTCACTTTGTTCACTATCAAGGCTTCTTCTAATGGTACATAATAGCGTTGTGGTTTAGCTGCCAACCAATTACCCTTCCCTCTTTTACTCTTCCTCATTACACCTTCTAGTGGTACATGACTTCCTCTGCAGAGTGAACCTCTGTCCATATCATAGAAAGGGACCCAAATAATATTGATGAGTAACATCTTGACATAAGGCGGTGCGAATTAGCCAACTGTGGAGAGGCACAACAAAATAAATATTAGTTTCAGAGGATATGCACGCATGTAAGATCCCATACACCATGTCCCAAAAGTTTATGCACCGCAAAGGGCAACGTTTTTCTCTGCAAGTCTCCAAAATGGGTTTCACCTGGTCAGCCAGGTGTTGTGAGGTTGTTTAATTAGTCCATCTGTTTGTGACAGGCCTATACATTTCTTGGTTGACCATGAAGCATGTCACTGAGAGAACCTTTTTGCTAGTGTTGCCACAATGGCCAAACAAAAATCTGGAAAAGCTGCACTTTCAAAGCGTCAAGTCTGTGCTCAAGCCATCACCTTGCGCATGGCAGGGAAAACCTGCTGGGATGTAGCTAGGAACCTTGGCAGAAGCATACGATGGGTGAAGAAGTGATGGCAGAGATACCAGAATTTTAACTCCCTTTAAGACATACCCCATGCAGGTCGCCTCTCAGTTCTGATTTTGAGGGCCAAGGACCTCATCAGCAAGGCCAAGGAAAAAAGACACCAATATTGCTGCAGACTCGGTCGAAGACTGAAGAATCTTGGGAAAGCAGTCTCTTAAGAGTACCATCCACTGATTTCTGACTGAGAAACTGGGTCTTAGAGCATACTGAAGACAGCAGATTCCTTGTCTTACCAAACTGGAAAAGAGGAAGTGGCTTGCTTTTGCAAAGAAGTATGCTAAAAGAGACTGTGAAAACTAGGTTTTCTCTGATTAGTACCCTCTCCACTTATTTCCAACTCCCAGCAGCCAAAACAATGACATTTACACTGACAATCAAATGGACGTACCATCTTCTGAACAGGTCAAGTTCAGCGCCTATTGCATAGTCTGAGGGTGATGTCATCTTCAGGGCTGTCTGAATTGCATGTAGTACTGCAGGTACCACCATCAATGCTGAGTATTATGTTAAGAACATTCTCCAGCTAGTGCTACTTCCCATACTCACCAGAAAGAAGAAATTGAGCCCCAGCACAGCTAGGAAGATGTTCAACAGGCGTGCAGAAATGGTCTTCGTGCAAGATGGTGCCAGTGTACATACTGCTTGTACAACTCAGCAGTGGTGTTCAGAGTAGCTTCCTGGCTTTCTGCAAGAGGAATGGTCACCCAACTCCCCGGACCTCAACCCCATTGAGAACTGCTGGGGAATCCTGAACAGTTGGGTCTTCCGCACCCCAACCCTCTACCACCATGAAGCAGCTCAATGTGAGGGCTGTGCAGGAGTGGGGCATCATTGAGCCTTCTATTCTAAAGAACATAGTGCCCACATTATATGCCTGACAGGCTGAGAGCAGTAATTAAGATATGGTTGTATAGACTGGCTTTTGAATAAATGCATTCTGTTGAATATTCACAATCTGAGTTGATTTTTTTTCTGTGGTGCACAAACTTTTGGGACACGGTGTACTCCAAAACCCATTCTGCTTTTTAGCGCATGTGCATTTGTTGAAAGGCTTATTGTGTTAGAACATTGTGCAAAATATAATTTGACTCAATACAAAACACCACAGGTACTCGTGAATTAGGAGCCACCAAAACACAAACTGCATTAGATATTGTCACTGACATTTTAGTTCTGGAAATATATTACACTCAACTGCAACATGGAATGGTTTACATCAGGACACTTGCTACTATTATGTTGACTTACTTTGCTCACAGTATGTTAGAAGCTGATGTTTTTGTAAAAGTTAAATTTGTAAACAAGTTGCTTGTCAGAACACATGGCCTGAGGTACTGCTATTGGTAATCAAACTCCTGCCATGGTAGACTTTGAACTTTACCCCTTGCATCACTATACATGCAGAACAAATGTATCAAGGGCACAAACTACCTTAATCCCATTAAATAAATAGTCAAATGGGTACATTTGACACCTTATACTGTTTAGTTCCTATTCTACCACGGCACCCGGTTCTACCTGTACCATGTCAAAACCTCACACATTACTACTACAGTAAAGATTTCAGTATGCTTCAAACAAATCAGTTTTTACAAGTTGTCCAATCATCTCTAAAGGCATTCAAGTTAAGTAGACTGTAAAGTGAACAGTCTTTTGTCTTAGTGAGGGGAGAGGCCCAGTAAATTATACAAATGAGGATAATGGAGTGCACGTTCAGTCTCTCCTCAAAAGCCATTCATGTTGTGGCCAATGACTGTAAAATAGGTATGATTGTTAGATTGTATGTTTTCGAAAAATTTGCAAAAAACTGTTGCACGCATCCCCTACTCATTCTAATGTTGGAAATGTGTGGGGGTAGAGGTTTTTGATGCCGTTTGGCGATCCAGCAAACACTTTGTTCGAAGCATACTAATGCCTTACATGTCTAGAACCTGCCATACCTCTGCGCTGGGTTTAAGTCCCTAATCTACCATTGTAATACCACTCCACTACAATTATCAACCACAAAGGTTTTCACTCTTGCATTTAGGATTGAGCCATTGCAATACAGTTAATGTCTTACGTTTTTATAGGGTGTTCTAGGGCTTTACCATCTGTACCAGGGTACTGGTTTATATTTACCAGTGTATTGATGGATCATTGATGTTCTATTAATATGCTTAGGCTGTAGTCACAATTTCATCAGTATTTTCAGAATTCAATGTTAAGTTAAAGATTTACAGTATGTTCTACTGCTGGTTTTAGTTTTCAGGTTTAGGGACTAAAACCCACAGGGTCTAAACCCTTGGGTGCTCCAACAATAATTTGGATTCTAGTCTGTTAACTGAGTATTCTAAGATTGTAGCTGGTAGTCTATATTGCCAGTAGCGTTTTAAACCTACTTTAGGGTTTTAGTCCCTCTTCTGCTAATATTCATGGGGTATACTGTAGAGCCTTTTCTTTTATCTGTAATATGGGTTCTCTTCTTCTCTTACGTACTGGTAGGGTTCCAGTCCATTACAAAGCTCACAGCGGTAGGGCTTTAGTTCCCTTGTCATTGCAGTTGGGTTCTAGTCCCAGTTCTACCTCTCCAGAAGAGTTGTAGTCCCAGTTGTATGTATGTAGTTGAGAGACAGATGGGGATAAATTCCTTACTGTTAGTTCTAGTTTCTGTTAAACCATTACCATTAAGAGGGTGCTAATCACTGTCCCTAGATATACAGTAATTTCAGTCTCTATTGTACCACTAATCTTGGGTTTACCACTACAGTTGAGTAATAGTTTCTAGAGTGGAGTTTTATCTCTACCACCATCAAGGGGTTTTAGCTTCTGTTCTAGAGTGGGGTTCTTGTCCCTGTTCCACCAGTAAAATAGGGCTATAGCCTCCTGCCTGGTGGAGGTCATGGGGTTCCATTCCTCATGTCTGATGTTTGCACTGCCCTGAATCCCAACCGTCCCTGCTACTGTCTGGCCCAGTGGCCCTCCATCTACTCCTTCTCCCCTCCAGCCACAATCCTGTAACCTTCCATCCCTTTTCTACACTGACAGTCCATGAAATGTCTTCCCTTAACATCGGTGGTGGTTTATAAAAATGGAGGTTCAACAATAACATTGTTTCTAATGGTGACAGTATGTCATACCTGTAAATGATGTTTATCTGTCATGCCTAGTCAAATAATTTAAACAATAAAAAGAGGGATTTTTTTAAATGTCTATAATATCTGAAAGTCCCTTTGATGTGTAGTACTGGTGTTACCGTTGTTGTAGTGTATGTGATACCCTATGGGGATTGTGTTACTTTTTAAGATAATAAAATAACAATGTTTGGTTACACCATTGTTGTTTGTTTTTAATGTGATTAGCATTACTGTTTTATTATAAACCAACACTGCAGGCACTGGGTCCCATGTCAAAAAAAGGTGCTTACACAATGTACATGGGTAAGAGCAATTAGGACTCTGGGTTTGCCTTAGAAACCGATGGGAGTGCCCGTGCTGCCATTTTCCATGCGTCAGACTTTACCGTATTTCTTGAACTATATGTGCAATGTGTGCAAAAAAAATCATTTTCATCATTATGGTCATTATGGTAATTCTCTGCAAAAGCAAATGGCACAGATCCTGCAGTGCCAGGAGAGTGTAGGAGAGTTGAATTGAGTGGTGGTAGGTTTTTCAGTGGATTTTGTCAGACAAGAAAGTCATCCAATGGGTAGTTCCAGAGGGTCCCGATCCCCAGACCCACCACAATAGGAGAGTATAACTGGTACATGGGAGGAGTAGACATCATCAATCAATCAATCAATTTAATTTGTATAGCCCAAAATCACAAAATACATTTGTCTTGGAGGGCTTTACAATCTGTACAGGGAGTGACACCCTCTGTCCTCAGACCCTCGATTTGGGTAAGGAAAAACGTCCACCAAAAAAACCTTTTAACATGGAAAAAGGTGGAAGAAACCTCAGGAAGAGCCACAGAGGAGGGATCCCTCTCCCAGGACGGACAGACGTGCAATGATGTCACATGTACAGAACAAATCAACACACACATATTGTACAATCACAATGAATTACATGAATGTTAAAATGAGAATGGGTTACAATGAATGATAATTGTTACAGTAGCAGTGGAACCTGTGATAGAGAGACACAACTGCAAATCATTAACTAACTATAAACTGTAATGTAGATATGGTAACAATGATGACAGTGACAACGCATGGAGTGAACGCCATGCAGGACCACAGCAGCAAATGTCTGATCAAATGCTGGGGACCAATTCAGTCCACAGGAAAACAATGAGGTGGCCCATCACTGTGTTCTAGCATTTGTGGACATAGCTGGGACAAAAAGCATCATCATCCACAAGGAGCATGCCAGCCAGCTGTAGGAGAGGCCTATGACCCAGGCCTTGTAAGAGCAACTGATGGGCGTTACATTTGCATGCAAGCCAAAGAAGACGCCTGTCCACGACCACTTTCCCTGAATATGTTACACACATTACATTCTTCACAAAAATCCAATTCTGATTTCATGTTTTTCTTCTCTTTCAACTGTTATTTCCACATTAATACACATACAGTAATGTTGAACAACTGTCAGATATTGAAAGCTGAACTCTTCCTGGTAAAAGGAGCAAAATCACTTACTTACTTCTGGGACATTTTCTGACATTTTTAGTCTAAGGAACAAATAAAATGTGGTAATATTTGTATTTGTGATAAAGGAAAATCCCCTTGTCTCTGGAGTTTCAATAAGAGGAGGAATTATCTAAAACTTTCCATTTGGAGTTTCTCCAGGTGTTGCCAGTCTTGGCATTTTCCCTGGCATGCTGTTGATCAACTTCTGAACCAAATCCTGACTGATGGCCGTCCATTCTTGCATAATCAATGCTTGGAGTTTGTCAGAATTTGTGGGTTTTTGATTGTCCACCCGCCCTTGAGGATTGACCACAAGTTCTCAATGGGATTAAGATCTGGAGAGTTTCCTGGCCAAGGGCCCAAAATCTTAATGTTTTGTTCCCTAAGCCATTTTGTTATGACCTTTGCTTTATGGCAAGGTGCTCCATCATGCTGGAAAAGGCATTCTTCATCACCAAATTGCCCATGGATGGTTGGGAGAAGTTGCTCTCATAGGACGTTCTGGTACTATTCTTTGTTCATCGCTGTGTTTTTAGGCAAGATTGTGAGAGAGCCCACCCCCTTGATCGAAAAGCAACCCAACACATGAATGGTCTCAGGATGCTTCACTGTTGGTATGAGACAAGACCGATGGTAGCGCTCACCTCGTCTTCTCGGAACAAGCCTTGTTCCAGATGCCCCGAACAATCGGAAAACGCGATTCATCAGAGAAAATGACTTTACCCCAGTCCTCAGCAGTCCAGTCCATGTTTTTGCTGGAGAGAAGTGGCTTCTTTGCTGCCCTCCTTGACACCAGGCCTTCCTCCAAAAGTCTTTGCCTTACTGTCAAATCAAATTTTATTTATATAGCCCAAAATCACAAAATACATTTGTCTCAGAGGGCTTTACAATCTGTACAGGGAGTGACACCCTCTGTCCTTAGACCCTCGATTCTAGTGAGGAAAAACTTGCCCACCAAAAAACCTTTTAACAGGGAAAAAGGTGGAAGAAACCTAAGGAAGAGCCACAGAGGAGGGATCCCTCTCCCAGGACGGACAGACGTGCAATGATGTCACATGTACAGAACAAATCAACAAACACATATTGTACACTCACAATGAATAATAGTGATAAATAATGACAATGATAAAATGAGAATAATGACAATGAATGATGAATTATTACTGTGCGTGCAGATGCACTCCCACCTGCCTGCTGCCATTTCTGAGCAAGCTCTGTACTGGTGGTGGCCCGATCCTGTAGCTGAAACAACTTCAGGAGACGGTCCTGGCGCTTGCTGGACTTTCTTGGGCATCCTGGAGCCTGTTTAATGTCTCTCCTTGAAGTTCTTGATAATCCTATAGATGGTTGACTGAGGTGCAATCTTACTCGCTGTAATAAACTTCCCCGATAGGCCCTTTTTGTGCAATGCAATGATGGCTGCACGTGTTTCCTGGTAACCATGACTAACAGATGAGGAACAATGGCACCATCCTTCAGTTCCAAGTGTCTAGTCACTCAATCATGAGAGATTGATCTCCAGTCTTGTCCTCATCAACACCCACACCTGTGTGTCATTGAAATTATGTTAGCTGGTCCTTTTGTGGCAGGGCTGAAATGCAGTAGAAATGTGGTTTCAGTGATAAAGTTAATTTTCAAGGCAAATAGGGACTATGCAAATAATTGCAGTTGAGTGGATCACTCATAACATTCTGGAGTATATACAAATTTTCATTATAAAAACTGAAACTGCAGACTTTGGAAAAATTAATAGTCATTCTCAAAACTTTTGGCCATGACTGTATATGGAGAAAGATGTTAGCTAAGAAGAAGTGGGACATTGAGAGGAGTGAAGAGAGTAGACAGGAGTACTGAGCAATGCAGCATAAGGTGAAAGTAGAGGTGGCAAAGGCTAAACAAGAGGCTTACAATGACTTATATGCTAGGTTGGACAGTAAGGAGGGAGAGACTGATCTATACAGGTTGGTAAGACAAAGAGACAGATGAAAACGATGTACAGCAGGTCAGCGTAACTAAGGACAGCGATGGAAGTGTATTGACAGGTGCCAGTAGTGTGATGAGAAGATGGAAAGAGTACTTTGAAGAGTTGATGAATGAAGAAAATGAGAACAGAGTAGAAACAGTGACTGTTGTAGACCAGGAAGTAGTAGATTAGTAAGGATGAAGTGAGGAGGGTATTGAAGAGGATGAAGACTGGAAAGGCACTCAGTCCTGACGATATACCTGTGGAGGTATGGAAGGGTCTAGGAGGTGGCAGTAGAGAATTTTGCTCAAGAGTAAAATTTTACTCCCAAAAATGTAGTATTTGGTCCCAGTCCAAAAAGAGTAAAATTTACTCTTGTCATACAATTAAGTCATTTCTACTCTGGATTTCATGTTTTACAATTAATATTAAAATTTACTCAATTTAGCATAAAGTGAGAACTCCAACACGATTTCACTCAATACAGAGTATTTTACCCTGTACGGAGTAGTAACTGCCTCATAATAGAGGTTTTACTATGAATAGAGTTCTATATCACTCAAGAGTTGTATTTTACTCTCGATTGATTTTAATGATACTCTGGATTAAAATGTTTGAAATAAAATACCAGAAATGAATATTCAACACCACACTTATTTTTAACAGTAAGGTACAATAAATGAGTTTGAATCATTACTGTATATCGTCTTATCGAATGCGCTAACACAACAGCTCTTTATAGTCATCGGGTCCGTCTGCAGTAGACAGCTTTAAATGCTCATACTTTTAGTGCAAATGTAAACAGTAACCTCTTTAAGGAAATGTTGGAATTTCTGA
This sequence comes from Pampus argenteus, assembly GCA_036937835.1. Classification (NCBI taxonomy): domain Eukaryota; kingdom Metazoa; phylum Chordata; class Actinopteri; order Scombriformes; family Stromateidae; genus Pampus; species Pampus argenteus. The sequence goes on from CM072861.1 coordinate 3,201,764, forward strand.
AAAACTGGCATCTCAAGCACTTTAAGACACAACTAAACCTGAACAATACATTTAGAAAAAGTACCAAAAAATGATTACCAGGCTGAACACATTTCAGACGAAGTGTCTTTCCTGAACAAAGTCTGCAGATCAACTTTAAGTGCTTAACTAGTGAAATGGTGTTTGCCTGAGGACCTTTGCAAATAAAACACATCTCTGTATCAAATCAGTATCCTCAAATAAAATTCTCTCAGTATGTGTAAAAAAAAAGTGCAGCATCTGAGCTCCCATCTCTTTGACCCTGGGATTCACCTTGGTGGTAGCGTCATCAATCTGGTAAACAGCGATTTGCAAAATCGACAAAATGAGCTTTAAAAAGCTTGTCAAAAGAATCTAGTGACTGACACTGGTCTGCATGTTTATCAATGAAATATTTGTGTATGGTGCTCCTCTAGGTCCCCACAGCCAGCAGATAGGGTTGACTGCTCTGTGCTGCTGTCCAGATGCCCCTCAATACTGGTCCCAGTCTGTGACAAGAAAACTTAATTAGTCTTGCTAATAAAATTAGTCTGTAGTTTAGGATCTCATCATCACCACCAGAATCATTTATTGCCACAAAATAAACATAACATTTTTAGCCTTATATTTTTTATTCTGCTAAATGTAAAAACATCAGCGTATCTGAGGACGATGATAGATCTGTGGGGAGCCAAACCAAATACCACAGGCCTCACTTGTTAACAGATGGTCATTGGATGATTTCAAATGAGTACAGTTTTAAGGTTTAATATTACAGACAACAGTCTGCGTGCCTTCTTAAACTTTAAACTAATATTACCTTGATAAATTTCACAAGGTGGTCAGTGGCTTGTCTGGTGGAGCGCTTTCCTGGTCTCTTGTTGTGGCCATGAGGTGGATAAGGAGCAAGATGGAGGACATCTCACTGTCCCATTCTGAAAATACAGAAAGACATTTTTACTAAAATGTTTATATTTTAGTTTCAAAACCACCATCATCATATTCAAGCATACCATCTTCCAGTTTATTATATTGTGGATTCAGCATTACAGAGGAGCTCTTCAAGGTCGCAAAAACACTCCCAGAGAAGGAAAACAACTCTACAAAGATGTACAAAACTAATATAATCAAAATTACTCACAATGAGGTAAATCACAAGGCTATAAAACATCTTTATACTATGAAACAAAAAGGAAAATTAAAGAAGATTAAAAAACAAGAGTTACTCTTAACAGAGGGGAAAAAAAAGCAAAAGGCTATAAACAGTTATGTCAATACATTCAGGCAAAGAGCACAAAAGGCAAAACTAGAAAAAAACCAAAATCTCTTTCAAGGCAGGACAATAACTTACAAAATAACTCACTTCAACTATGGCCATGAAAGTAACAGAAGAAAATCACTCTCCTGAAGTATGGCAAAAACACACTGTGGCTATGACGATGAACTGGTTTGGGTGCTTGATACTTCAGCACGGGACAAAGGGAAACACAGAACCTATATTGACACACAGATGGGGAAACGAGAAACAGGTGGGGATAATCAGGGATCATGGCAGCAGGTGACACACATAGGAAGGGGAAGTGACCTGAAACAAGAGGATGGTAAAATTTTAAAATAAAACAGGACGTCATGACACAAACTACAAGAACCCCCAGCAATCTATGTTGTGACAACAGCTTTGTTCAAGGACTTTCTGCTTGTAGTGAGTAGGTCACTTCTCCAGGAACTCCTGCTCTATCTGCAGACAAGATGGAATACAGAAAACATGACATACATTGTTAATAGGTGCACCAGAGATGACAAAGGATGTGATCTGTTTAAAGTCATTTTTCATTTCGGCTTGATTTCAATGCAAAGCAGTTTAAGAGTGACATACTATTCATGTGATGTCAAGAAATCTTGGAAAGGTGGTAAATATTCTAGAGGACTTCACTAGGTCATGAACAATTGCTTGGTGATGGGTGCGCCAAGCAAGCAATGCACATTAAAAATGAATTTAACGTGAATTCTCAAAATTCATCATCACTCAAAATCATGTACCTGTCAGTGAGAGTTTCTTTTCTTTGTCCCTCTGAGGCTTCTTTTTCAAGCGTTTTCACTCTCCATGCTAGAAATCCACTCCCATCTACTGGATCGTAAATACTGCTCCTAAAAACCAATTTAATTTTCCTCCTTTAAAAATTAACACGTCCTTGTCTGAAAAATTGCTAAAATCAAGGTCAACCAATTTGACATCTGCTGTGTTCAACTTGTTGAGGTTAGGAGAAAGGGTCAGCATACAGAAATGTTAATATTTAGTTAAAATATAACTATTTTTTGTATCAATACCAGAAGTAATCCATAAAGAGGTTAGACTTGTTATATGTGCTTACATAGCCCAAAGTGCCCTGGGGATCGACCAGATATGGAAACAAGGCAGTGATTCCCTTTGCATAGTCCTCTTTAAGACGCCTTGAAGGGCTCGTCCTACAGTGCACAGACACACACGCACACACACACACACACAGACACGTATGAGATCCAAACAAAAGTACTGCTATGCCGATCCCCTCTGCATTTGGTCTACACCAAATAAAACCATAAATGTTAGGGTTGGATGCTAATTACATGACATCATACCCATGTTCACTCGCCATGTGTGCAACCAGTATCTTCACCATGTCACGTCTTCTGGAATCTGTGGAATCTTTTTCGTGCATACTGTTTAAGGATGCTCTTTCCTCCAGGTTTTTCCTTCAGAATGTTTTCAATGATCTAAGTGTGAAGGGAAAGAAGAGAGGAGGAACACAGAGACTAGGTGACCAATTACATTTACCATCACCATCTTGATCTCTCCATCTAAAAAGCTTACCTGAGCAAGACGAGTCAGGTCAGCGCTGTTTCTTTGGGCAGGACTAGACTGTTCTCTTGCTCTCATGATCAAATACGATCTGAAGCTCAATTTCGAGGTTGTTCTGTAAATTGTTAATAAATATAACATAAACAATATTATATATTCCCACCTGCTTCCCATCAGCCAATCTGTGTGTTTATATAAGTTCTGTGTTTTCCTTTGTCTGGTGCTGAAGTGTTTTGTCTCCTGTCGCTCACCAAAGCCCTGTTCTCCACCATAGCCACTTTGTAAGTTGTCTTCCACAGTGTGTTTTTGTGTTGTTTCAATAGAGATTTTCTGTTGTTACTTTTTTTTTTGCTTAGTCACAGTAATGTTAATATTAATCAATCAATCAATCAATCAATCAATCAATCAATCAATCAATCAATTACTTTATTTATCCCACACCGGCAGTGGCGGCTGGTAAAAAAATATTCTTGGTGGGGCTGATGTGACAATACATTTCTCTGTCTAGTCCAGTATAAGAATTAAAAGTCAGACGACGACCACAATTTAACAATGTTTTAATGTCACCAGTTTAGATAAAATAAATTAACTATTTACAGTTGTATGAGGCTCCATTCATGTTTTAGAAAGGAAGGGTATCAAATACAATATTCTAGTTACAGAACTTTACAACAAGCGTGTGATCAGCTATACAATATATACAAATCAACAGTGTGTGTGAGTGAGAGTGAGTGAAGGGTACATTTCTGTTTCTAAGGTGAGTGTAATATGATGAGTGAGTGGATGGGATGGACAGTTCTTATTTGTACAAGAACTTTGCCCGTCTGTCTTTCTGAAAAGAAAATTTCTCAATGACTCTGGTGTTGAAATCAGGGATGTCCCGTGTTAGTTTTTTTCTCTATGGTAGGGGTGGCCAACTAGTCAGTTTTTCTGTGTTACTGCATTGGCCACATCATACACATGGGCACACATGAACATCATCCCATTCCTTAATCATGTATGCACGCACACACAGACCTCTGCTCAGCCAGATTTAATGAAAATAACCACACCAACATGATAATATCAGGTATTTTAAACAGTTAACATTGTGTGCACTGTCTTACACACACAAACTCTCAGTTCAAGCAAGTCCACAAAATAGAATAATGTTCAATAACATTTTTCTCTTACTATGCTGCTTAGTGACACTTCTGGCATTCCTTATCTTGAACAATCCTCTTCAAATGTGGCTTGTATTCTGTTGCCACTCGAAGCAATTCTTTCAAATGAGTGTCAGTCAGAACAGATCGATGCTTTGACTTCACATGTTTCAGGGTAGAACAAACACAGACTCGCAGACGTACGTTGACCCAAACATTCACAGTATCTTAAGCGCAGCCCGTTTGATGTTGGGGTATTTTTTCATTGGCACACTTTTCCAGAACTCAATGGTCCCTTCCCTTAAAACAGCTTTCAGTTGATCCTCCTCACAAAGATCGATCATCTCCAACTCAGCTGCAGCCTCATCTGTGGCGAGCGGGGCTTTCAAACAGTCTGTCGCCGCATTAAATCACTCAAACAGGCTTACCTGGTCAGCGTGCCATCTAGCCGTAGGGGGAATGAATGGCAACGCCAGCCAATCATATTTGACGCATGTCATGTGAAAGCTCCTGAAGAGCCGCATGAAACTAGTTAAAGAGCCGCATGAGGCTCGGGAGCCGCGGGTTGGCCACCCCTGCTCTATGGAAAGCATAGCCAGAGTGTTGAGGCGATCATGTGCCATACTATTCCTTAGGAAAGTTTTTATCCTGTAGTTTCATCAGCTTGGATGGCTAAAAAGTCCGCTGTTTTTACTTCATCCGAGATTTTTTCTCTCAGAACTGCCACCATACAGTCCAATAGCTCGTTTTGTACCGTCTTTGAGGTGCCTCTAAAGACGGTTGCATTTTCAAGGTGCTCGTTCAATGGAGACCATTAGGTCAACTAAACCTCTGAAAATTCTAGGGTTTTCAGAGGTATCCGTTTCATCATGCCCGCGCAATGCCAGTTCAAAAGCACCACAAAACTTACAGTCAATCAGTTTAGATAAAATTTGGTGATTTTTATCGACCTCCTCATTGTGCCTTCTTACCGCAACGCTGCTATGCTAATCTTTGCGAGCACAGCTAGCTTGACACAGTTTTCCATATGAACTCTTGATCGTTCATGCTTCTTGATGTTCGTTCAGAGAGGTGCTTCAAGTCGGTTTGTCCTGACTGTGTTAACGTTAAATCACAATTGTCATTTTTAAAAAGAATGCAGGGAAAACAAAAAGGTGCTTTGGCTATTCCACAGCCTGTCAGCCACGACTTGCGCATGAACCAACTCCTGCAAAAACTCCGGTTGTAGGCTTTATTTTTCTCCTTGGTCTGCTGGCTGATAATAAGATCGGGCTTGTCGGGTCCCAGCTCCTTAACCCGGGTTTTCTCCTCTATTGTCCTTCTCGCAAACGGGTAGATAAATAAAGCTCTCACCGAATTCGGTGGAAGCTGCACCTTGCTCGTTATATTCTCCATCATCTCGCTGACTGACAGCGCTCGCGCTGTACTAGAGTGCACACAAGCCTTTCGCGTTCAAGAATCTCGCGGTATTTTCTGCCCCAGGGGCGACTTTTTCAGCACCCCAAGACGATACTTTATTGCGACACTGATTGGCCATATATTTATTAATTTACCCTGGCAACTGTACACCATTGCCTATTTTGCTGCACTGCTGGGGCGCTCTGATCAGCGCCCCATGACAGAAGCATACAGGTCTGTTTGTGAAAATTCACTGGTGAATGAATGTTAGTAGGTGGGAAATATAGTTTACATTTATAACAGAATTTGTACAAATTCAAGAACAGACAAGACAAACAAGAACAAAAAGGAACAAAAAATAGCAATGGGACATTGCTATTTATTTGACAGGAGACTACAACATTCAAGTGCAGGTGTTGTAAAGTCTCACAGCAGCAGGGATGAAGGACCTGCGGAACTGTGGGTGTAACAGTCTGCTGCTGAAGGAGCTGCTCAGAGACCCCACAGTGTTATGTAGGGAGTGAGAGGAGTTGTCCATGATGGATGTCAGCTTAGCTAACATCCTCCTCTCACCCACTTCCTCTGTGGAGTCCAGAGGACAGTCCAGGACAGAGCTTGCTCTTCTAATAAGTCTATTCAGTCTGCTTCTGTCCCTGTCCGTGCTGCCCCCTCTCCAGCAGACCACAGCATAAAGGATGGCTGAAGCCACCACAGAGTCATAAAAAGTCCTGAGGAGAGCCCTGCATACTCCGAAGGAGCTCAGCCTCCTCAGCAGGTGGAGACGACTCTGGCCCTTCTTGTAGAGAGCAACTTATTTATTTATTTATATTAATATTAATTTATTTATAGCCTTTTGAGTTTTTTTCTCCTCGTTAAGAATGATTTTGATTTTGAAACTTCTAAATACCAAAGAGTTGTTCCTCCTTTAGAGTGTTTTTGTTATAATAAATAGAAAAAAAAGAGTCCTGCTTGAGTCCCGGCCTGACATGAACAGATCCAGATAATGATGTACCTGCTCATCCCTACTAAAGAGAATACCTGGCTCCCTCCAAACTACAGTAGCAGCACAATGTCAATTAGCTCACTTTACTGACTGTTACCCACAGCTTAGTTTTACTAAAACTCTAAAATACTTTCTGACTATTTATATAGCCATATTATTGCAGCAAAATGTTTTGCAAATGAGTGTGCGGACAGTTGCATAACTGTATCTCCATAAAAAATAAGCTGAGATCTTAAAACAGAAAGAATATATATGAATTTGCAACAGACATATTTGTGAAATAATTTATGATAGCTCATTCTATAGAGAAAATGATGTATTCAACATCATCCAGTGATGATGATCTCTGACCTGCGTGTAGCGTCTGTCCATAGAAGCAGCAGTTTGCAGGGAGCTGAGTGAACAGCGGCCTGCCACTGACAGCAGACATTTACTGAACCAAAATAGTTTTCATGTCAGCTCCACAGAAAGAACAGACAGAGTTTGTATTTATTGATTGAGTGATTTTATTTTGCCACCAAATATAGTGAGTGAGGGGAATCCACCCAGTGAAACAGATTAGCTCACAGACAGACTAGGAGCTGATCAATGTAGATACAGTTAATAAATTCAAATTGAAAACAGGATATTTAGCTATTATATTTGATGTAAACAACTGTCCGTGCAGACTATGCCTCACTAGCCCTGCATAGACTGGGTACGTGGAAATATGCAGGGATTATCCCTGTGTCCTTTGTCATAGAAAAACCGTTACAGGGTGATGAAAAACAGGCATTTTCGCCACATAATGTTCACATCCTGTGTAAATGTTCGAAAAATATATTTCTGTGTGAATCAATGGACCAAAAATCATCCCTGGTGTGTAAAAGCTTTAACTCTGAGTAAATGAATTATTATAGAAAACTCAGAGTTTTGTGTTCCAGGACAGCTTATCACAGTATGTCCACTCTTCATTCACTGCATGCATGAAAACTGAAAAAAAAAAAGATATCATTAATGGAGCTCCAGTCTTACAATTCACCATGGCAACAGGTAAACAAAAGGCTGAGTCTCCATTTTAATGCGGTGGAGGTTGGAAATATTAATGTGTTTGTGCAGACTGTGACCATTTATTGTTTTGTCCATTAATTTATCATTTACCAGACTTGAATATTCCTTAATGATGATTAAGTGGTAGAATCTTACTGTGTATTACACTGTAGCCAACATTACATTTTGCATATATGTATTAAGCTACAATCTGACAGAGACAAAACACAGGGGGCATCCACTGAAGATAAAAATATAAATGAAGATTAAAAAGATAGATACAAGAGATAAAAACAGATTATAGATATGGTACATCAAATCAAATCAAATTTTATTTATATAGCCCCAAATCACAAAATACATTTGTCTCAGAGGGTGTGTAGAATGACTGGTGGTGAGGAAGATGAAGAGTGCAGAGTTAGAGCAGGGGATGAAATGATGAAAGCTGAAAAAGGAAGAATGTTGCATGACTTTAAGGAAGGGAGACAGGGAGGAGTGTACTTGGTGTGTCATCTGAAAGGAAAGTAGATGAGGAGACTTGGTGGTGGAATGAGGAGGTGCAGGAGTGTACAGTCATGGCCAAAAGTTTTGAGAATGACACAAATATTACATTTTCACAAATTCAGTTCCTTTTGGGTTTTTAGGTGTTTGCCAGATGTTTCTATGGTATAATGACATACAATTAGAAACATGTTTAAAGTATCAAAAGCTTTTATTGAGAATTACATGCAATAGGTCAATATTTGCAGCGTTGACCCTTCTTTTCCAAGACCTCTGCAATTTTCCCTGGCATGCTGTTGATCAACTTCTGAACCAAATCCTGACTGATGGCCGTCCATTCTTGCATAATCAATGCTTGGAGTTTGTCAGAATTTGTGGGTTTTTGATTGTCCACCCGCCTCTTGAGGATTGACCACAAGTTCTCAATGGGATTAAGATCTGGAGAGTTTCCTGGCCAAGGGCCCAAAATCTTAATGTTTTGTTCCCTAAGCCATTTTGTTATGACCGTTGCTTTATGGCAAGGTGCTCCATCATGCTTGAAAAAGCATTCTTCATCACCAAATTGCCCATGGATGGTTGGGAGAAGTTGCTCTCATAGGACGTTCTGGTACTATTCTTTGTTCATCGCTGTGTTTTTAGGCAAGATTGTGAGAGAGCCTTGACACCAGGCCTTCCTCCAAAAGTCTTTGCCTTACTGTCAAATCAAATCAAATCAAATTTTATTTGTATAGCCCAAAATCACAAAATACATTTGTCTCAGAGGGATTTACCATCTGTACAGGGAGTGACACCCTCTGTCCTTAGACCCTCGATTCGAGTGAGGAAAAACTTGCCCACCAAAAAACCTTTTAACAGGGAAAAAGGTGGAAGAAACCTCAGGAAGAGCCACAGAGGAGGGATCACATGCACCAATCATAATGAGTTTGGGGGTTTGCAGTTGAAAAGACCTCAAGGTTCAAACAGGGTAAATGTTTCGATGTCTATTTAGCTCATCAGCATTCAGTGACTGTGTTGAAACAAATGAAGTAAATTTAAACGTAGTCACTGAAATGCTGTTAAAGCACACTAAGACTATACACACGGACTATTTAAACACTCACTTAAAAACAACTTTAAATTTGCTGTCTGCAGGTGAACCACAATCCTGCTCACTCAGGAATATTAATAATTAAACTACTTAAATTGAAATAAAAACTTGATTGGAATGTTCCATCGGTGTGACCAATCACATCCTGAGATGTATGAGTTTATTATTGATCTCAGGTATTTAAATCTTTTTTTTTAAAATTAAAGACAGATTACTAGATTATAATCATCAACGTAGGAGCCGCTTTAACAACCTGACAGCTGTCTGATTGATGTGGACAGAGTCACAGTGTTAGAAAAGGACGTGCAGGAATCATTCTGAGGTACCAGGTAATAAAACAACACAAACCTGTTGAATGTTTGATGACAAGTTAACACAGCAAATATTTTAATATTGGTTAACATTGGTTGACATTTAATTAATTTCTTGCAACTTTGATAAAGTAGTAAAAACTTCTAAAAAACAATCTACTTGATGTTTGGGGCAAAAAAATGTCTGATTGTCAATATTTGTTAGAGAAGCTTTGCAGAATGTGGCACAGACTGTATCTTCCTGTATCCAGAGGACTACCAATGACCTTAATTCTGCTGTGATGTAGACTGCAACTTGACAAATGGTATATTTAGCATTTAAAGATGAAATGTGTTACTTTTTTAACTTTATCATAATCTATACATTTGCATATTGAAGGAAGATAGACCAAAGTTAATCTTTAAAATCTCTTTTATGGAGTTTTATGGAGTCTGATGAGAGTCAATGAGAAAGCAACATAAAAGTCAACTACCCTGCACTTTAAAGTGACGTTGTTATTTAACAAGCTGACTGATGTCAAACCAAAAATGATCATCTTCACTGGGAGGAAATGTACTAAACAGCTTATAGTCAGTGTTATAGTGGAACATAATGTTAAATACTTGATTGCAAAACCAGCTTTAGTGAACTTTTGTAAGTGACTATGCATGCATCAGGTAAAAATGTGTATAAAATGCAAAACAAATTGCACTCAGCTGCAAAACTGCGCAACTATTAAAGTGGCTTCATTCTCCCATGCACTGAAGCCACACGTCACTATTTATCTTCCTCCTGAGCATCTAAAACTAATAAACACCATACCACTGTCACTTCATTTCTTCTGTGCACTGAAGCCACTGAAGTCGTCCTCTTCAGTGTCGGAGTTGAACAGCGTCAGATAATCTTCATCACATACCGTCTCAAGATTGCCGTTAATTAATCTATGCCATAGATTCATTCTATGGCATAGAATGTTTCCTTCAGGGATAACCATATCGATGGTATTCAACTTAAAAGCTGCATCATAGGAATTGCTTTGTGGGTTTTACATTTTGAGGGGGTGATGGTGTAATAATATTATAAACCTGTGACGAAGCAGCTCCGCCAATGACCCTAACCCTGCGCGCGCACACACACACACACACACACACACACACTGTGGGCTGACGAAAAATTCATAGAAAAGCCCCACCTCTGTATAAATTGCAAGGTTCAAAGTATAGGAAAAAAGTAGCGGCTTATAGTCCGGAAAATACGGTACACACACACAAAGCTTTGCTTGTTTTTCAAGTAGGAGAATTGAAGACAAAAGCAGAGAAGGATCCCTGTCCCTGACCACCTCCGGAGGTGGCTTTGCCAATCTGATCATAATTTGTTCTATGAGCCCTGGATGCATTTACACCTGTATTTTCATGTGTCCAGCAATTTGACAAATCTCCCCTAAATCTATATTTGCATTTCCCTGTACACATTCATAAATCTTAGTATGCATTTAGAGATTATTTTACACATTTACAAATCAATTACGCGCACGCAGGTTCATTTAGCTAAAATAATATTCCCATACATTCCAAATTAGGCCAATCCTACGGTGGCCCTGAAGTGCAAAACACAACAGCAAATGAAAAAACACAACAGCAAATGAACAAACACAACAGCAAATGAAAAAACACAACAGCAAATGAAAAAACACAACAGCAAATGAACAAACACAACAGCAAATGAAAAAATGGCTTTTCAAGAAGAATGATGTGGCTTGTTTGTGGACCAACAAACAATAATCCATCTGTCACCGCTCACAATTATATTAACTGTACCAACACTGTTGGTATGGTTCCACTGAGGTTAAGAACTGACCTCGGAACAGAAACTGGGACTATGGCAGCAATACAATGTACCCTCCGCCATGGTCAAAGGGACTACTGTGCAGGCACTTCTAGCCACAGTTACGGCTCATCAACAGGGAATCGAGTCATGGTGGTCTTTTTTCAGAAGAGGGAGGTAGGTACATGTGTGTTTGATGGATGAAAAGTACAGTGGAAGCTGTATAGTGATCACCCCTGTCTATGTTAAACTGATTAGTGCTGGTAATTAAAACCCCCTTGCTTGTTTGTCATGTGATTATTATTAGTGTTCTTCAACTGTTTAACTCTAAAGCAGACCACTTCACAGGGTCTTCGCGGTGTATTAAAAAGTATTAAAAGGCAGTAAATCAACCTGGTGAAAATTAAGGCCCTTAAAAAGTATTAAATGTCTGATTGCAAAGTATTTTTTTAAGAATAGCAAGTGATTTGTTGTTAGTCGTAGAAATAACGACTCCTCCATCGCTATTTCCGTCATTTAGAGTTCACAGAGGAAATTTATGAGATCAGAATATATCAGAGCAGAGGGGTGATGTTTTATTGGCATTTTGTCACAGTAGTGTTTACAGCGCGCGTGTGACCCACACCAGGCCGGGATCTAAACACGGAGCATCGATGCTAAAGTTTAGCTGTTTATCTAGCATGTCATTTTGAGACTCGGTTTGTAAAGTTTAGTCAACATTTGAGAACTTGTCTGACACTCACACTGGACACGTGCAAAAACAGCATTCAGCCCCAAACCCCTCTGACACAGTGAGTTACCACGGTTACGGGTGATGCATCTAATGTATCCCTAGGTCTCAATTTTGGATGGACTTGTTAGGAGACCTGAGAGACTGTGAAGTCTTCAATGACAGCCATGAATACCAGTGCTTACTGAGATTTAGCTTCAGTAATCTTCTGCAGCAAGACCTGGATGAATGCATGGATCTATGGAACAAGCACCGGATTCGACCAAACAGACTTGGATCATGTCCAGGAGGGATTCCAAATGAACTGTATCTCTTGCCTCACAGGTAACAATTTTCACATATACATTACAAAAAAATGCAAGGTGTTGTGGTATAGCCTAAACTGGAATATATTTGGACAATTGTACATGTTGGTATAATCCATTCTTGAATTTAGAATATGTCTCTACCATTGTTTATAAAATTTCTGTATATCAACAAGCAAACAATCTAACAATGGCCACTTTAAACCTTGTCCTTAATATCATTGTATCATCTAATTTTGCAGATTTGGTCAAGGGACTGTGGATTTGCTGTTAAAGACAGGGAACTGGATGTGTTTTCTGAGGCAAGTCAAGTGACTGATTTATGCGGTGATCCAGACACTGAGGAACGAAACAGACTACAACAGACTGGAAGACAGCATCAGAACTGTACATCACTCTGAAGGAAATAGCTGGGCTATAAACATGAACTATTGCAATGTTCCCAAAGTGATTCTCTCCAACTCTGGAACTGAAGTGGAGACATATTGAACTTAAATTATATTTTCTGATTCAATGTTTATGTAAACACCATTATTTGCAAAAAGACATTTGCTCTGATTTTACGTTGTTTTTAAAAAAAAATAAAATATAGTGTATATACTGTATTGAGCTGTAAAAAACAGGAAACAGCTAAATAAACGAAAATCAGGACATGGCTCGGAAATATTTATGGGTAAGATTTGCAAGTAGCTAACTGCACAGATTCAAACAATGTATAGAAGCCCTCACACGGGCATAACAAGTCACAAATTGCCTTTTACAAGAGGCAGTGACTGACGTAAACAGGCAAACGTGATCTTGTAATTTGAGAAAAAAAAGACAAAAGAAAATAAATAGAGAGCCTAAATCAGGCCACAGCTCTTATTATATTTATGCATAGTCCCTTTGACATCTAAAAGCATCCAAATCCTGGAGCATTCTGGATCCCAAACTCCATGTTTGTCTTAAAGACACTGTAGGAATCCAAGAGCGGTAGCTTCAGTGTGTTTGCACATGTGCTTGCCATTGGAAAAGGTGAATCGGTTAAAAAGTCAACGCTTGGAGGCGACATCATCCCTGCTGGTGGAAGTGCTGCTAAACACGTGGCAAACGTCAGCACATCCTCACGGAACTCTAAAAAGAAAAAGTCAACATTGTGGTGCATTGATTGACTCTGCATTGTCTAAAAACATAGTGAATCATTAGTCTTACATTTAATTAAAGAAACAAAGATTTACAAATATAAACACACTACACATTTTTTTATATATAACAAAACAGCCTGGACAAAGCTTCACAATTGAGAAGGAAATCAGACCAAAAAATGATTTTGACCTCCTTCTGCCGCCTGTTGCTTCCTCTTGGGCTGAGGTCTGGTCTGAACAAGCTTTCCATTTCAGCAGCAGTCGGGGCCTTGGAAGAATGGTATAGGAGCAGGAGACAGCACACCAGAATGCTGCTGCAGTGCAATGCAGTGCAGACATGCCAGTCCATCTTTAAATCTATCAAGGACAATTATTGTGTAAGACATACATTAGGTGTGGTTTATCAGGTCTGAGCACTTTCATTGTAAATAAACACACTATACTCAAAACGTAGGAGCTACTTTGCTAAACAAAAATCTTTCATTCCATATCCATAAACCATATCCTGACACTTTATTGACACGAGAGACACTGACGAGTCAGTCTCTAAAACAATGAGCAATTTTTTACTCTTATTAATAATTCTAATGGACTATCTTCAAACACACAGCTCAACAACTGGACCTGATCCAAGCAGTTAAAGGCAGAGAAAGTCAGATTGGTGTTCATTTTAGTGATTCTCACTTTCGTATAATTTTATTATTTAATTTTGGACAGAATAGAGACCTGGTTAATATTCTACTTATGTCTATATGACTCACTCGGATTCTTCAGAGGGCATGTTATTAATTTCCTCAGGAATGACAACTTCATCCTCATCCTCATCATCGTCAATAACAATAACTGAAAACAGGTTGGTGTAGTTTCTGCAAAATGAAGACATTATGTGCACACAATATGAATATAAATGCCTGATGTTCCAGCTTAAACTGAACAACATCTAATTTTTGTCAGGAGAGAAATGTGCTTTTTCCCTCAATAATGTTGCATTTGTGATATTTTGTCCACCACTCTATATATAATAAGACAAAACACACAAGTAACAGGAGCTCTTGATATCAAGACATTTGGAGGTACCTGGATAAGCATCCAAGTGTATAGTCTGAAGATTAAGAAATGTAGAAAAAGGCTAAATATTCAATCAAATGACAACATAATTATGAAACTAACTCTATGGATTACTTAAAAGGGATCATTCAACTGTTTGGCAAATCTTTGGTAATAATCCCTGAGTAGGTTTATTCCCAGTGCCTGTTGATTTGAGAGCCGTGAGTAGAGTTGCGAGCTGCTTAGTGAACACAATGGAGGTGGACGGTACAGGTAACTAAACTAATCAAATACACACTCCTACAGTTCCAAAATGCTCTTATAGACAACTTGTGTTGCACAATTAAAATGAAAGGGAATGCACCTGCTTATATGACTATGGGGATTCATGCAATACTCAACTATCCCTTTAAGGATGTGAGATAATTAAGAATAGCTTCCAAATGCAAGGAGATGATGTTCAGTGGACACACTTTCACATTTCCCTGTTTACTTTTATTGTTGTAAATCTTCAGTCAGGCACATTCACAAAAGGGTTGCAGTTAACAGTTCATCTGAAGTGGCTTCATATCCCCCCTGAATGAAATAAACACAATATTATGATTATGAGCTTACTTCAATAGACGTTGGACTAATGGTATTACTATAATCATAACACTAAAAACAGATGGTGGACGACAGCTCCTCTCTCTTAACTGCAGGATGGAGACATATAGAGCATCTTTTGTACCCACAGCCATCCCTTTATAAGTCTTCACTGAATAGTAGATGAGCTGCCAGACAAGTGAATTTCCCTCTGAGGATCAATTAAGTTATTCTTATCTTATTAGATCATATAATATTTACATTAATGGTGTCTATGTAAAAATGTAGCTATTGTTTTGTTTCATACCTAAAGTCATGGGACAATGAAGACTCCATGTAACTATTACATAATACATAATACCCTAGCAGTTATATCTTTGTGTGTGTCACAATGTGTGTGTGTGTGTGTATGCAGGACAACGTTATGCATATATGATCCAATATATGATATGATGTGATACAGTGTGATAGAAAGACCTTACTAACACCATTTATTTAGGAATATTCAACTTTGAAGGAGGTGTCAAGTCTGTCTAAAAAAAGTTTTCGTAGCTGCTCACACACACACACACACACACACACACACACACACACACACACTCTTTGTGTACAGGACTGCTTTTGTCAAGAGGTTTAAATGGCTGTAGTAAAGACATAATTATTCGTTTAGTACTGGTAGACCAATGTAAAAAACCCACACAGGCAGATTAATTACAAAAATAATCACCCAAATATGTTAAATTGCACTGGTGTATCAGCTAGATCAAACTCTCTTGATGTTGTTTTTATTACAATCTCAGAGTCAGATGTGTCTGGCGATTCTCCGACTGTAAAACATGAAAATGAAATGAAGCTCACCTAAATTCTACTTGCTAAAAAGAGAAGCTAACACCTAGAGAAAATGCTTAAGATAACTCCAAGCTGGTGAGGGAAAGTCTGCTTTTTTCAGGAAGGGAAGTAAAACCTCTTAAAAGTTGCCTATATATATTCACTATTTCTTTTTTAAGTTAGTGTAACGAAGGCCTTGTGTCAATATTCCACACGAAAGCCATAAAACACTGCATCTTTTGCAAAAGCAAGCTCTTCATCAAAATCTATATAACTCTTCAAAAATGTTTCCAAACTCTACACATAAACACCAAATGTATTTTGTGATTTTGGGCTATATAAATAAAATGTGATTTGATTTGATAAACACCAAATGTATTTGACCCTTTCATCAACTCCTCTATGACTGTGTTGAATCTGAAACACTTTTCACATTTCTTCTGTAATGATTATATGCTAAATATAAATTACATTTCTGATACATATTTCAAACATTTTTCATTTGTGAATTTAGTGACATTTCAGTGTCCTTGTGGAGCTAGTCAACAGACACAGGCTTCCAGTCTGATCTAATGGATTGTTTGTGATGACTGACATTTTGCTCCATCATCAAATTACTCCACCGTTCCGGAATAGAAAATTAAGATTTTTCCGTTTTAAGGTAGATCAACTTAGAGAAACTCAAAACTCCATTATGAAACACGACCCAGAGTTTTGATAAACAAATAAAGATACAAACAAACAATGAATAGCAGATTCCTCAATGACTCGGTCTTTGTTGAAGTCCCTCATTTTTTTCACTGCCTGATTAAGCAGATCTGGGGCAGTGATGTTTTTGTGAGTTTTCCCACGCTCTGGCTTGACACCACCACCCTTCACAATGATCATCAAACCAATATTTATCTGCAAAAAAAGAAAAAAAGAAAAAAAAGAAAAGTGGACTGGTAATGGATTAATTTAAAAATCAGTGTTCAATGATCAATGATCTACATGCCACACTTGGATACTAAATGCTAGTTAATAGTTAACAGTTGTTCATTCTCACTCTGAGCCATAACCAACTTACCTGGGCTCTACTCGTTTTTTTTGCCTGTTTTCCCACAAGAAAAATGTTGCCTCTCCTCTGTCTTTCTCTTCCTGTACTCCAGAAAGGTCCCTGGAGTAGGGGTTTGAATAGTTTTACAGCATACAAGAATTAAATTAAGATAACACACTATCTTCTGCAAAATAGGGGCGCAGTTACAGTTACAAACTAAAGCAAGAAAGTAAAGAAATCTAAAAACAAGTGCAAATGTACAAACTAAAGCCTGAAGATGCCTGTCTTCAGTTTCACTGCCTATAACGTGCACTCTAATGTTACTGACCACCATCAATACATCTTTCACTCCATACAGTAGCGTTCATGAAACACCTGTTGCCCCCTCACCTGTAGATGATAACACGTCTTTAATGTACTTGTACGCACACAGACCGTCCCTTTAACAGATGGACCAATATGTACACGTAATAAATGTTTATGTGTATGTATTACTGTAGCTTTCATAGAGGGATTGCAGAGTAAATCTGTAAACTGACGTAAGTTAGTTAACATGCTCTGATAAGATAAAGTTTTGAATTAGCTCTTGTGGTTTTCTGATTTGCTGTTGCACTTCAGGGCCACCGTACAACGGTGGCGTGGGTTGTACGGGTTGTACCCCACCCATCGCAGTGTGGATATATATCATGCAAAAAGTTTCCTGCTCATTTCGAGCGCCACCCAGACACTGTTAGAGTACCGCTATCCTGAAGACATGAGCCGAAGACACACACCGTGTTTCCTGCGTTTCTCCCCGCTGCTGATGCTGCTGTTCGGACAGCAGTGTTTCGCGGCCCGGCCGTTGCTCGTCTTTCTGATCGATGGATTTCGGTATGACTACATGGACGACCTGCAAGACCTCCCCGGGTTTCGGGAGCTAGTGGGCAATGGGGTGAAGGTGGACTACATGACGCCGGACTTCCCGAGTTTATCATACCCTAATTACTACTCATTAATGACAGGTGGGCTATCTATCTATCTATCTATCTATCTGTCTGTCTGTCTGTCTATCTATCTTTTTTTTTTTTAACTTGGTGACGTCGAAAAGAAGAACATCTAGTTGAAAGTCAGAAGTCATGCTGCGAGCAGTCTATATAAAACACGTTGTTTACCTCTTGGATGTGTGTTGTCTACAGCTGTTTAACATCTCAATGTGGCTCTTTCTGCTTGTACTATTTCTCCCTGCTGTAATTATAACTGATTTACTGACCAGATAGTTTCAAATATTGCCAGATCTTATTTGTGTTTTGTTTGTTTTTTGTTTGTTTCTTTGTGCATGTTATATCCTGTTGTATCTGCCTGTGGTGGAGCATGTGACAGGAGCTTAAAATATATATTAATAAATCAGTTTTAGATCATCACTATACATATTTACAGAGTACTCTTCAGCAGGAGCTCGGTCTGTTTGTTTTGGGGGTTTAGCTGTCACACTGAAGACACAACTCAAATGCGAGAGATGCTGCAGATAATGGGTAATGCTTAAAGATCAATGTTCAATGATGAAAGATCAACACGCCACACCGGGATACTAAATGCTAGTTGATAGTTAACAGATGTTCATTCTCACACTCACATTTTTTTTGCCTCTGTTTTCCCACAAGTAAAATGTTGCCTCTCCTCTTTCTCTTCCTGTACTCCAGAAAGGTCCCTGGAGTAGGGGTTTAAATAGTTTGTGATTCTACAAAAATATGTTACATTAGAAAGACACAGCAGTAGCCTAATGTTTTACAGCATACAAGAATTAAATTAAGATAACACACTATCTTCTGCAAAATAGGGGCGCAGTTACAGTTACAAACTAAAGCAAGAAAGTAAAGAAATCTAAAAACAAGTGCAAATGTACAAACTAAAGCCTGAAGATGCCTGTCTTCAGTTTCACTGCCTATAACGTGCACTCTAATGTTACTGACCACCATCAATACATCTTTCACTCCATACAGTAGCGTTCATGAAACACCTGTTGCCCCCTCACCTGTAGATGATAACACGTCTTTATTGTACTTGTACGCACACAGACCGTCCCTTTAACAGATGGACCAGTATGTACACGTAATAAATGTTTATGTGTATGTATTACTGTAGCTTTCATAGAGGGATTGCAGAGTAAGTCTGTAAACTGACGTAAGTTAGTTAACATGCTCTGATAAGATAAAGTTTTGAATTAGCTCTTGTTGTTTTCTGATTTGCTATCTATCTTAATACAGGGAATGATCTGGATCCAGGCCAAATGTGGTAATAACAGCATGTGATGAAATAAGTGAGCTTACTGCTCTGAGACAGAGGCCTCTAGTTTCATAAGTATGTGCTGGTGTGAAAACCAGTAGTGGTACATCAAAAGTCAGCAGTAAGGATCCGGTAAAAGAAGAGATAATGTAAAATAATGAGGCCTAGAATCTAGTGGGAAAGAGCACTAAATAGGTCCCTCAGAGATAGGGAGCTGGACCAAGGGATCAAAAGCAGCCTGTATTTGGTTAGTTAGACTATGAAATGAAGCAACATCGATTGTGTCCTCCTTGTGACCAGTCATGCAGAATGCTGACAAGTCAGTTTAGTCAGGGCAAGTCAGCACTAATAACACAGCAACAACAGTGCTGCCTTATTATCGGACATGTTGTCAATGGCTGGAACATTCAGAAATAACTTCAATGTCTGCTGCATTTTCATGCTTTACAACAAGCCACAAAATAACTGAAAGCTCTAGCTAATATAATACATGGAATTAAATTGGGGTTGGTGTTCGTGTTACATAATCAGAATTTAGTATGTAATTAGTAAAACCTAAATTTGAACTCCTACTAATCTAATTATAAATAGACTTGCAGGCAAGTATATCATGGTCCAAGCAACCCAATTTGGACCTGTACCTTTAAAAAGGTAATATGTGCCTGAAATATAGGCGTGGAATCATTTCTTTCCAGTTTTAATCCCTCATAAATTAAAAATGTTGATTTCTTTCAGACATGCACCTTGTTGCTAAGAAAGTACTGTAACATATCACAATTTAAAAGATCTGTTTGTGGTTCAGTGTGAAGATAGTAGATAGTGTGATAGAATGTACACAATTATCATCAAGCCATAACCTGGTAAATATGTAACTGTGGGACAACTAGTTTACATCTAATAGTGTAGAACGTTATTTAGTTGCATCAAGTATGAAGGGTCACATGTGCTCTAAAAAGAACAATAGAACGGCCTACATGGCCCTCCAGAAACCTGAGCTAGAGTTGTCTGCCTGTTTGAAACTGGCGCCACGACCTCCCTATGATTTTGCAGCTAGGTGCCATCTGAGTTTGAACTCAAACTGGGCATGGATATTGGATGAATGCCAGCGCATTCATCTTTCAAGTGCTGTGAAGACCAGCTTGCCAAATTTGCTAGCAGAGCCTAACATCGTTTTTCCTGCGATGAGGCTGTATAGTGATTTTGCTAATTTGGACATTGGTCCCTGGTAACACGGTGGTGCCCCGGAATTTACTTTAACCCCTCGTAATGGATCATGCATACGCGCACATAAAGCACACACATTTTTTTTTTGTTGCTATTTATGCTGTTTTTTTGTCAGGCCGTCACTGTGATGTTCATCAGATGACTGGAAACCACATGTGGGATGAAGCCTCTAAGAAAGAGTTCCTGATTGGAACCAATCCTGACAGCCGGTTGCCTCTTTGGTGGGATGGATCTGAGCCATTATGGGTCACACTGCAAAAGCTGGGAAAGAAGGTTTACATGTACTACTGGCCTGGTGAGTACAGACAAAGTTAACCTGAAGACTCAGCTAAAGCTGTCTGCATGTATGAGAGACATTTTTCAGACTTCGTCCTTTGTCCTTTGTAGCTGACAATGTTACATACAATATCAGTCTTAAAAAAAGCATAATTAAGGAGAAACCTTAACCCTCAAGCCTCAAGCCTCAGCCCTCATTTAGTTACAGACTTGTCTGTAATTCAAAGACTGGTATGGCAGCCTGTGCTGTATTAACGTGTGTGTAAATGGGTGAATGTTGACATGTATTATAAAATGCTTTGAGTAGTTGGAAGACTAGAAAGCCGATATATAAGTGCAGTCCATTTACCATTTAAAGGGATAAAGGGAGGAAGAGAGGGAGACAGAGAGGAGCAAGCATAAACAGCACCACATCAAATTTACTTGGTCTGTATTTCATTGTGGTTACTTGCTAAATCAAAAATATTTTCAGATAAAACTTACCATGTTAGAAAATAATAATAAATTATAATAATAATATAATAATAATAATACCGTATTTTTCGAGCCATAAAGCGCCTCGGATTATAAGGCGCAGTATCAATTAACATGTCAATCGCTGTCATTGTCCACACATAAGGCGCAACTGATTATAAGGCGCAATAAGCGAAAACAAAACGTGTGTCAGATAAGTTGAACTTTATTCAACTAATTTACAATAACTTTCAGTTGTACGCTAACACAAAAATACAAGTTTAAGTGGGTGACATAAGGCACACTGGATTATAAGGCGCACTGTTGATTTTTGAGAAAATTTACTGATTTTAGATGCGCCTTATAGTCCGAAAAATACGGTATAATAGAATGATAATGAGGGAGATACAGAAGGAGGCAAAAGAGAATGCAACAGGGTGAGCATATAAACAAAATGGAAATTGAAATACAGACAGTGATATTGTCGGAGCTGGTGGATATAAGTGCATCTTTTAGCGCTCCCAGTGGTTTGAAACCTACTGAAAATGGTGTTAAGTTCATTTGCAATTCATCATTAGTCACAAATGACTCGTGGTATTTCTTTGGCATATCTATCATGTTGTCCTATGTTTTTTTTGGAGTTGCCAGCCTTAAATTCTGCTTCTATCTTGTGTGTGTGTGTGTCTTAAGGCTGTGAGGTCGAGATTCTGGGAATTCGCCCATCGTTCTGTGAGGAGTATGTCTACAACCCATCTGACAAAAACTTCACAGACTCAATAGAGAATGCTCTCACTGTGTTGAGGTAACAACACCTGCACCTGTCATTTATCATGCAATGTTCTCTGGTTAACTTTAGTCATTACATGGAAAATATCTGTCAATTTGACTGCCTTGACTGGTATAGAAGTAAAAACATAATAATAGCTTTATATGTTTCATGTTCAACACATTTTGTTGAATGTACATACATCAAAACATTCATGATACATGCAGTATCCTAAAAATGTATAGTTCTCAAGCTTAGCGCAAGACATGAAATGTAGATATATAATAGATCCCTGGTTTTCACCTGTCAGTGAGAGAATGATATTACAGTATTGGTGTATGTGTGTGTAGCTCAGGTCAAGCGGACATGGCAGCAATATATTATGAGAATATAGATAAGGAGGGCCATCACTTTGGTCCAGACTCTCAACAGGTCAGAACCGCTGTGAGACAACTGGACCTTGCCATTCAGACACTCAACTACAAAATAAAAGTTAGTAATATCACTAATATTGTTATTACAGTTACAGCTGCTACAGGCATTCTTTTCTTGTTGTGGTTTATTTCCATCCATTGCTTTTGATATTCTTGCAGGAGAGAAACATGGTGAAAGAGCTGAACATTGTGCTATTTTCAGACCATGGTATGACAAAAATCCAGTGGATGGAAAAGGTCATAGAACTGGACAAGTATATTAATATGTCAGACATTATCAAGATGATGGACAGAGGACCAGTAGTCAGTCTGTGGCCCAAGGATTACAAGTACCAACAGGTGAGACTGGAATCTGTGTTTTGTGCTCTGCCCTTTATGATTGAAAATTTGTTGCCAATACAACCGCTTTTTCTAAAGTCAACTGTATCAACTGAAAGTACCATAATATCTGTGTTCCCAAGGTATGTGGTGTAAACAAAAGTTCTGAGATGTCTGTGTAGATTCTCACTCATCCAGGTCAACATAGTCAAAGGAGTTAAGTTGTAAGCAACTGGACTTGCTTTTTGAGCTTGAAGACATTTCACCTTTCATCCAAAAGGCTTCTTCAGTTCTAACCTGATGATGGAAACCAGGAGCTATATCTCTGGATCACAGAGGGTGGAGCTGTAGACCACTCCCCTCATTCCATAACAAAGGGTGACCAGGGTGTGAATTGGAATGAGAGTTGTTGTGGTCACATGATCCAGAGAATGAAACCTGCTATGATGGTGAGGAGCACTTAAACTTCCTGGGCAGGATGGTATGTAGCAGATAGATTATGACGCAGCCTCCCTCGTCTGTTCAAAGTTGGTTGTTCCAAATGGACATAGATGGCCTCCTTCACTTCCTTTGTGTTGTGTGTGTGGTTGAGTTGACGGACAAAGAATCAAAACAAAGCAAAGAATGAAAAAAAAAAGCTTTTTTTCTGGATAAATAAAAAATAATAATAATTGGAATTAACCTTGGACAAAGCCAATTCAACTGATACCGGCTATGCCATTTTAGGTTAAACACAAATTTTCCTATTTTAATACAATCAAAAAAATAAATTGGAAATAAGCTAAAACAGAAGACAGCAACAAGAGATGCGAGTATCCCTTAATTCTCCGAGCTCTAAAGGTGATATATGATGTTATATATACCGTATTTTCCGAGCTATAGAGCGCACCTAAATATAAGCCGCACCCACTAAAATTTGAATTAAATATATATATAGTCACATATAAGCCGCAACGGACTATAAACTGCCGATATCCAGGCTAAGAAATAAGTTATTTAGACAGAAAGGTTTTATACCATAAGTGTTTATTCATATACCTGAACTGATTGTTTCTGATCAGTGCCGCAATAAACGCAGCAATAAAAGTGCTGATAAACAAAACAGAAAAGTCATTGATGGTTTTATTCATCTTCCTCCTGTGCACTAAAACTAAGTTACTTTATTTTTCTTCCTCCTGCGTACTGAAACCATTAAACACCAAATTACTGTCACCTTTTCCTCCAGCACACTATTAAAGCGCAACTGCACAACTATTAAAGTGGCTTCATTCTGCCATGCACTGAAGCCACAAGTCACTATTTATCTTCCTCCTGAGCTGCACTTAAGCTTGCCATTTATGAATCTATGCCATAGATTCATTCTATGCCATAGAATGTTTCCATCACGGATAACCACATTGATGGCATTCAACTTAAAAGCTGCATCATAGGAATTTCTTCGTGGGTTTTCCATTTTGAGGGGGTGATGGTGTAATAATATTATATACCTGTGACGGAGCAGCTCCGTCAATGACTGCGGCCTGCGCGCACACACACACACACACACACACACTGTGGGCTGAAGAAAAATTAATAGAAAAGCTGCATCTCTGAAAAAAGTAGCGGCCTATAGTCCGGAAAATACGGTATATATAAATTATACATGATTTACATTTTTTTTTTTTACAAATAAAAAACTGAAAAGTGCAGTGTTCAAAAGTACACTCAGGCCCCTTTGGGATGATCTTTTGTACAGCCGCCCCCAAATTTGGTGTGCCATTTTGACACTGATAGAAAGCTTCATTACATCCTCGTGACATCCTGAGGCAAAGCAGGTAGCCTGATAAGCAGTACCACTGGGCGAGGTATAGGTCCGATCCTTGACTTAGATGACTGCAGTCCTATCTCGACCATCCGCCCCAGGTATGACAGTTTTCACCGTTCCCACTTGCCAGAGAGCTCTTGGAGTTTCTTGGTCAACAATGAGAACCACAGTTCCAACAGTAATGTTGTCCTTCTCAGTGTGCCATTTCTGCCATGCTTGCAAAGCAGGCAGGAAGTGCCTTATGAAGTGCCTCCAGAACTGGTTTGTGAGAACCTGCATGTGTCTCCATCTCTTGTGACTAAGCAGTTCTGATTCTGGGTAGAGAACAGTCTGGCCGCCCCATCAATAAGGAGTTGGGGGTGACAGGATCTGCAATGTCTGTGGATACGTAACCCAAAGGCCTGGAATTGAAGATGCTCCCCACCTCAATCAATCTTAAGCACCTCCTCTGACACAGTTTGAGCTTTGAACATCTCACAGAGCACTGTTCAGTCCATCATCCTGAAATGGAAAGAGTATGGCCCAACTGAAAACCTACCAAGACATGGTTGTTCACCTAAACTTACAGGCCAAATAAGGAGACCATTGATCAGAGATGCAGCCAAGAGGCCCATGGTGACTCTGGATGAAAGCGTGTTACGGAGCAATTTCTGCGTTCTTCCAAACCCGCACTGTAAACGCCATGGAGGCATTGTTGTGAGTTAATAATTCACGTGTAATACGTTAATGTTAAAAAATATTTATATGAAACATATCTGAATAGTTTAGTTTAAGTTTTATTTAATATGTTTATATAGGAAAGATATATAGTGCAAACGGAACGTAATTGTTTGTATTCCGCTTTATTACAGTTTTCACTCTGACTGTGTAATATCCACAGTAAATGGATAAAAATATTAGTCATAAAATATATAAAATATAGTCATTTTGCATTGAAGAGTTTAGCTAGTTGCGTAGCTGCGGCCTGCGACCAGCATACTGGTATAGATATACCCTAATAGACATGCAGCTGTAATTGCAGTAAGGTGTTTCCAAAAAGTACTGACTCAGGGTGGCATTTTTTAAAGACATTTTTTTTTCTACTTTGCTACTTCACAACTGTATGCCACAGAGGCAGTCCTGGCTAGTTTGGCACCCTAGGCGAACCCCCTCACCCCTGCCCCCCACCCCCCAAACCCAAACACCACAACCATACAAAAACACCCAAAATATTTCACAAGTGCCCCTGAATTTACAATTAAGATACAAAATGTAAGTTTGATTACACTTAACGTTCATCGCTTACTCAGTTAAAATAAACCATAAAAATGCACAATATATCATAATGTTTAACATCCTATTAACTAAGGATACCACACTACAAATTATGCACATATAGTTTATAAAATGTCATGTCAGTGTATATTAGAAGTTGGCATACAGTCTGGACGTCTTGTTGACATGAACCTGCACTGGTTGTGTTACAAGTATAAAGTCTCTGGGTGGAATTAACTGCATGACATGATGCCTCGAATTCTAATAGTGGCTAAAACAAAACAAAAACAACAACTAAGAGCCAAATACAGTCGCCCTTTCTTCCAGTGGCTAGGTGGCAACATATTAGCAAGAGGCTAATAAACAGCGTATAAGCAACTGTGTTATTACATGCACAATTAACATCACTCAGAGACCTGCATACCTTTATCTTTCCATCTTTTCTCCACTTCTTTCTTTTTTCTCTTTCAGAATTGGGCACCTGATAGTTTCTTTGACCTTTTTTCCATGATTAATCCAACTAAATTTTCCCCTTTTCCGTCAGAGCCTCAATCATCCAGACTGTTGTAATGGAAGAAAATTTACGTAGGTGATGCAGGCACAGATCTGTTTTTTTTTTTGCCATTTTCACATAACCAATACATTACGCAGCTATACATTCTCTATATTAATTTTATGAATGGAAAACAGTTGTAGAGCAGAAGTTTGTGTTGTGTTGTTTGAAATAATAATAATCAGAGATCAGCTATCCCCCCTCCTCCTACTCCTCGCTTTTCCCGAGTGAGACTCAATATGCTCAGCTTCTGCAGCTGGGTTGACCCCCTCCCACGCCTTTTCTTCTGACACGCGCACACAACCTGTATGACTCTCAGCAGCGAGTTGGTAAGACAGTAGTGGCGCAAAAGCGCCCGCTGCACCAACTTGACGTGGAAATGATTGTTATTATTCTAGAAATGTGTCAATTTTAAATAAATTGTGCCCTGGCAGGGCGCCCAAATTGCTCATAGAAAAACTGGCCTGATATGCCACTTTGTGTTGGTCTTTCACACAAAATTCCATGTGGTCATACAAAATGTGGAAAAGATTAAGGGGAATTAAAACTTTGAAGTACTATGAATACTTTTGCAAGCCACTGTACAGGAACATGGGGGACTCCCTTTAAGAGAGGGGCTCAGAACAACCCAAATAGCCTTCTGCACAGCACAATATCCATCAACTTTTAGCCTTTAGGGGCCT
Organism: Pampus argenteus; assembly: GCA_036937835.1. Taxonomy (NCBI): domain Eukaryota; kingdom Metazoa; phylum Chordata; class Actinopteri; order Scombriformes; family Stromateidae; genus Pampus; species Pampus argenteus. The sequence continues at coordinate 3,228,557 of CM072861.1, forward strand.
TTCCAGGAACATAGCTTCATGACTTATGACTTCTCGCCTACATGATCATATGTGTATGCTTCAATTTAAACTGATTCACCATGCAAAGTTATAAAAGCATTCTAACAATGTCTTAATGCTTTTGAAATTCAGGTCTTATTCCATGACTACAATATTTCTACCTTGGTTTGTGGTTATTAACATCACTGATTGAAGCTGAGCACCAACTTTTCTGCCTTCTGCACTTTCATCTTTGTTCAGCTGAAGAAAATTCTGACACATCCAATCATTGATTTGTTCAATGCACTATAACTATAATAAGATATTTTGTTGTTTTTCATAATCAGAGGGAGTGAGAGCACGTAGATTTTAAACATAAAAGGGCCCAGAATGGAGCCTTAGGGAACTGTGTGTTATTTTTTTGTCCATAGACACAAAGTTGTCCCCACCCTTTAAGTAGGATTCAAACCAATTTAGCACTGTGCCAGAATGTCCCACACAGTTTTCCATTCGCTCTCATAGTATGTTGTAGTCAACTGTGTTGAATGCTGCACTGAGATCCAGCAATACTAAGACTGAAATTGTGACACTGTCTGTGTTTAACTGGATGTCATTGAAAACCTTAACATAAGCATTCTCAGTGCTGTGGTGTGGTCTGAATCTTTAAGACTGTTAAAAAACAGCTTTTTCAATTATTTTACTTAAAAATGGGAGGTATGATATGGGCCTGTAATTATTCATTGCTGAGGTGTCTAGTATTTTTTGAGAGCGATGACTGCAATTTTTAGGGCCTGTGGAACGAAAGAACACTTTTGAAAAAGCCTGTAGGTAGAATATCAAGACAACAGTAAGAGGATCTCAGATGATGTATAATTTCATCCATGTTTTTGTGGTTGTTCCGATAAAATTGTGTCATATTACTTGATTACTGATTTTAAGTGCAACAACACCTATACTGTACTGGGATCTGTATTTTGTCAGAGAAGAGGTCAGAGGCAAATTCATTGCATGCTCTGCTGGATAATTCAGAAGCTACTGATACAGTAGCGTTTGTTAGCCTGTCAGCTGTAGCAAACAAGGGATGTGCATCATTATTATCACCTTGCATTTCTCAGTTCCAAATTGTAAATATGAAGTGTCTCTCCTTCTAGATCTCATAATAAAACTGTATGGTATTTCTCCATGTAAGATATTTTCTTAACCCTTGTCTGGTATTAGTATTTATGGGTCTGGTGGACCCGCTAGAGTTTTGGGCTTTCAAAACACCACAATCCAATAATTTTCTCTTAAAATACTAAACAAATGTGTTTTGATTTATGTTCTTCACAGAAAATGAGCCAAAGCCAATGAATTTCAGGTTGGAAAAATAATTAATTAAACTGAAACGGGTCCCACAGACCCGAATACCATACAAGGGTTAAGAGAGACCATCTTTAGTGGATGTAATGGCATCAATAACATTTGTAATTTCATTACTCTTTAATTTCAAGCTCATTGACTCATGTGCTATACCACTTTGTCATTACCCCTGTTTGAACATTTGTGTGCACGGAGATAGCACTGTCAAAGAAAACACAGGACTGATCAGATAGAACAACAACTGACTCGAACAGCTGCACTTGGTCAAACCAGTTTTCAGTTAAAAACATAAAATCAAGATTGTGCTTAATGATAAAATCTTTGATAAAAATATTTTTCCTGCTAAAGACCTGAGCTTATATATAATGTGTTAAATGGGTAGTAATCCAGTTTCTATCTATCTATCTATCTATCTATCTATCTATCTATCTATCTATCTATCTATCTATCTATCTATCTATCTATCTATCTATCTATCTATCTATCTATCTATCTATCTATCTATCTATCTATCTATCTATCTATCTATCTATCTATCTATCTATCTATCTATCTATCTATCTATCTATCTATCTAAGTCTTTAATGCAAATGTTAAATGTTGTACATACAGCCACAATACACAAGTGTGCTGCATTTGACTCAGTTTTACAAATAGGGGGCAGTGCCATAAAAATATTCACATGTCTCTATATTTCTGTTGTCTTTAATAAGACAAATCTTGGTACACAGCTTCTCCATAAGCATGTGCAGAGATTGAAGCATGGTACCTATAACTCCTTTGGCTATTAATAAACCACCATATCCCTTAAACTCATTATTCAAGTATGACCAATTTTCGTGGTATCTTCAGGTGTGAATTACTAACACTTCTTGCTTGGATTCCTTCAGAAGTTCAGATGCAATAATCACTTATTCTTTAGGAAATGCAAATATTCTTGTAAAACTAAATGTGCCATCCGATGTTAGAACTTTTCTTTTAAAACAGAGGTGTGTCAACAGTCATTAAGGAAGAACAAAAAAAATTTCAAAAAAACATGCCACCACAACGTCAATAAAACACTTCTGCTGCATTGGCAGAATTCTATGAACTGATGTTGCTTCTTGGAGATAAATGAGACAAATCCTATGTAACAGTATCATATGACCACTAGATGGCAGTGTCAGATCATAATGGCCTTGGGGCAAGCCAGTGCAAAACTTTACATTGAACTGGGAGGCTGTCTGTCTGTAGGTTTGAAAAGATAATATAATCTAAAAAAGATAGTATAATGTCAGACTGTTATCCTGACATCAAAGAATCAACATGATATTTGTAATATATAGAGAATGGATGGAGGATGGATTCTATTTGTCTTCCACTTGGTTATTAAAATAAACTTTATTTTTAATTATTTTTTAATAACCAAAGTTAAAAAAGATTTGATGATCAAACCTTTTGACCTGATCTTCACCATAATGACATACACCTCACAGAGTCCTTGGATTTACAAATGGCACTGGACGTTTTATTTCAATCATTGATAGGCACACTATATTGCCCAAAGTATTTGATCACCCATCCAAATGATCAGAATCAGGTGTCCTAATCACTTGGCCCGGCCACAGGTGTATAAAATCAAGCACTTAGACATGGAAACTATTTCTATAAACATGCTGAAGCACATAGTGCAAAGAGGTCGCCGACTTTGCACAGTCAGTTGTTACAAAGCTCCAAACTTCATATGACCTTCAAATTAGCCCATGTACAGTTGACTGGCCTGCACAGAGTTCTGACCTGAACCTGATAGAACACCTTTGGGATGAATTAGAGTTCATACTGAGAGCCAACATCAGTGTGTGACTCATCGATGCACTTTTGACAGAATGGTCGAAAATTCCTATAAACACACTCCGCAACCTTGTGGACAGCCTTCATAGAAAGGTTGAAGCTGTAATAGCTCCAAAAGGTGGACCAACATCATATTGAACACTATGAGTTAGGAATGAGATGGCACTTAAGTTTATATGTGAGTCAAGGTAGGTGGCCAAATACTTTTGGCAATATAGTGTATATTCTGCTTCAGAAATTTAGAATAAAAGACAGAATCACACCCTGGTTCAGTCAGGAGTTAACAGCTTTATTTAAAGAAAGGAACAGTGCTTTGTCTTGTCCCAGACTCTCAAGAGAGACATGAGACCTATTGCAAATTAGAAATAAATGTGTCTCTGTAGTAAGAAAAGCCAAGTTAGATTATTTTTTAGATCTTGTTGGCTCCTACTCTAATCCAACTTCTGGAAAGCAATTAATTTAAATAAAAGCAAATACATATCAATATGGTGACTGTGCGACTTTGGACAAAATGAGATTTGCCAGCATTTTACTAGCACTTTAGGGATGCAGGGCATTTATTTGAAAATACCTACAGGCCCCACAGGTGTTCAGTGGACCATGTACCCAAATGTTTTAGACCCTTCAACCCTAGTGTACTAAAAGCATTGCAAATTCAACTGGGGAGGACAAAGTGGATTATTATTATTTTTAATAAAAGTAACTCCTCCAAATATTGCAGAACAATTAACTCATATATTTCATTTTTCCATCTTATTTGGAAATTATTTTCTCTTAATTTACTCAGTTTTAGGTCCACACCAATCCAGTTTTAGAGCACATAGTACTATTTCAGCTGACACATTTGTCAATAATGCTATAGTTTACTGCATTAGACAATAGAAAACACTGTGCTGCTCTTTATTGATCTGTTTAAAGCATTTGATACTGTTGACCATTATCCGCAAGAAGAAAAAGAAACAACGTATTTCAAACCCAGCAACACACTCAGACAGAGACTGGTTCACCCCAAAGACAGAACACCACACACTCAGAAAAACACTCTGGTGTATGCAGTACAGTGCAATGAGGAATGCAAAGACCTCTACATTGGGGAAACTAAGCAACCATTGCACAAGCGCATGTACCAACACAGGAGGTCCAACTCCTCAGGCCTAGACTCACCTTACACCTCAAGGAGAAAGCTCACTCTTTTGATGACAACAATGTTCACATCCTGGACAGAGAGGATAGATGGTTTGAAAGAGGGGTAAAAGAAGCCATCTATGTTAAATTAGAAAAACCATCCCTAAACAGAGGAGGAGGTCTGAGACACCATCTATCTCCAATTTACAATGCTACCCTTTCATCTATTCCCAGGAGATTCAGGAGTTTAGCCTCGAAGAACAACAGCCATTCACAAAAGACCCCATGTGACTCTAACGACTGTCGTTATAACACAATAGAACACTAACGAAGTCGAAACTAACTTTCACCACCCCCAACGACTGTCACTAATACGACTGTCGTTGGGCACATGGAGTGTTAATGAGCCAATGACATCACTGGCCATGTGACTGCCTCCACAGAGGTTAAATACCTGGGTTTCTACACCAGCTAGTTGGACTAGTCCCAGCCTAGTCAAGCGAGCATAAACTGATGAAGCCTCTTGGATGAGAGGTGAAACGTCTTCAAAGACAAATAACCAAGTCCAGTTGCGTTCGATTTAATTTCCTTGAGATATTGTGATAATCTTTTGTCAATAACCTTAAAGATAAACAGATACCAATGTTTTGCCCATCTGATGTGTTTTGAACTATTTTAATCTCGATGACATCACAAATGAGGGAAAACCCTCAATGGGTGGGTGTTTTTTCTCCATCACACTTCACATCTATTGTTAATATAAAAGTATGTATTAGGTTGATAAGAGGAATGATTAAATACTGGAATTAAGGGACTCTGTGTCACCAGATATTTCTTTTAACCTGCTAGGAAGAAAGTTCAAGAGGAGGGTTCAAAATGTACAAGATCCTTTATTTCTCTGTACAGATATTTATGCAGTCCTGGGTCGAGTTTTTGTAGAAAGGTGTGCTTTGCAGATATGATTTGTGCATAAAATTATTCTGTTAACACTGTTTGTGTGTGTGTTTTATGCCAGGTGTATGCTGCATTGTCCCAGGTCCCTAACATGCGTGTCTATGCCAAACTGGATATCCCTGAACGTTTCCATTACAAAGGAGGGCGATTTGTTTCCTCCCTGACACTGGTGGCTGAGCCAGGCTGGTTCATCACAGAGGTAAAAACATAAAAAGAGTGATCATTTATTTTATTTGAAATTTGAGGATATGCCTCTTGAGACGCATCATCTTGTTTTCAAGGGGTCTTGTGTAACAGATATAAGGAAGGAAGAGGAAAAGAAAATAAGGCACTGCACAAAATAAGATAAAGAAACTGGTGTGCACAATAAATCACAAGAATTTAAGTCAAAATATAAAGATATATAAAAAGGTGATCTTATAAAGACCTCTAGTGGTGTTTTTGGTACTGCCTTATCTTAAACTATTTAAAAACAACAAGCTGGCTACAGCTTTACTCTCCTGGCCATTTCACCAAAGTCATCTACAACATCATCATATGACGACTGATTTGGGACCTCATGGTTTATGCTCATAATGCCAAGTGCACCATAGTATATCACAGATAAATTTTAATCAGTTTGAGCTTAGAGAAGCGTCTTTCAGCAGCAGTCACTGTAATAGGATGAGTGGATTTTCAAAGCAACCCAATGCTTTTTATCCTGCTTTACCATCTGCTGTCAGCGCATGTTTTCAGAGTGATTTTCACATATTTCAGGATGACATCCCACCTGTGGGTGGAGGCTAACAAGAGCTTGAATAACTTTGTTAAATGTCCAAAGCAGCCAAAGGACATCCGGTGAGCTTTTTGCAGCATCAGCTACTACCAGATTTAAAGAGTGGGCACCACATGGGACAAAAAAAGATCAGAAAAGAGAGACAGAAATAGCTGCGAGCCTAAATCCACACAAAACTGCATCAACTTTCACACTGGCACCATCCTGGCACATTCAAAAGTGGGCTATCCCTGACTAGGGCCTAGGGCTTGGAGGCCCCACTTGTCAACAGGGTTAGGCTAAGGCTACGAGATAGCTGGCATGTGGGCTCAAGAGAGCTATACTTGCAAACAGGGTATTAATGTCTTACTTTGATAGTTAATAACTCACCTGAATAAAGGACAAGGGTCATCAGGGCCTCATCTCACTTTAACGAAGCATACATACTCATACCCCACCTCTGTGCTAGCCCAATTACTGAGTTCTGTGCTCATGGTGAATGTGTAATTAGCATGCTGACATAGCAGAGTCAGGTACCATCAGATCCAACGCACAGTAGTCGTTGATGTCATGCTACAAATTAGGGGTAAATAAGGGTAAAAGTGTAACCTGTTATAAATAGGTGCATACAATCAGGGAGGCACCAAATTGGTCTCAAATATATTCATCAGCATGACAATGTGAATATGTGTGTGTGTGTGTGTGTTTTGACTCCAGAATAAGGATGGACTCCCATACTGGAAAAATGACAGTGGTGAGCCCTCAGCATGGCAAAATGGCTGGCATGGCTACGACAACGAGTTCCTTGACATGCGAGGCTTTTTCTTGGCAACAGGACCTGGTAACAAACTAATCATATTTTATTATTTGCATATATTACAACCAGACCATTTCTTTTGCCTCTGATTTATCAAGCAAGCAACACCCTGCTTCATAGCGGTCCTGAAGCAACCACACTCTTCTCCCATTTCCCACTGTCTGTCTCAAGCTTTACCATGCTAGTGGAAAGATAATGCAGTAGGCAATGGGCTTTTCACATTGCACTTAGCCTAGGGCTAAAAGCATTCTTAGAAAAGTCCTTGCTGGATGGAGAATGCATTCGGTTCTTAGTAATTGAGACCTGACCCACAACTGAAGTTGGGGCAGATGGAGAGTGTGAACTTTAAAGTGCAGGAGAAACTACATGTGTCTGCTATGGTGTCTAATTTGTGGTAACATTAATTAAATAATAAATTGTCAGTTAATTTAATATGTCGATTTAATTTTGTGTACTTAATTTTATCTAGATTTCAAGCAGAATGTTCGGGCGGCTCCAATACGAACAGTGGATGTCTATAATGTGATGTGCTCAGTGTTGGGAGTGACACCTTTGCCCAATAACGGGTCCTGGTCTCGGGTTGAGTACCTCCTGAATGGCTCTGATGGTCCATCACGGCCCACAACCCTCTGGACCTGCTGTATGGGTGTGTTAGGAATGCTGCTTGCACTGTGGGATTAAAACATTAAACAATGCAGTGTTTATATCTAATGTTAGCTAGAAATCACATCCTCTAAAGAATTAGAACATTAAACCATGTAGAGGTTAATGCAATGAAAAGATAGGGAAATAAATGTAATAGTGCATTTCAGAACACCAAAAAGTCGAAGCCTGCAGAGTTTTTTATCACTATTATTATTTTATCACTATTATTATTGTGAGTGTACAATATGTGTGTGTTGATTTGTTCTGTACATGTGACATCATTGCACGTCTGTCCGTCCTGGGAGAGGGATCCCTCCTCTGTGGCTCTTCCTGAGGTTTCTTCCACCTTTTTTCCTGTTAAAAGGTTTTTTGGTGGGCAAGTTTTTCCTCACTAGAATCGAGGGTCTAAGGACAGAGGGTGTCACTCCCTGTACAGATTGTAAAGCCCTCTGAGACAAATTTATTTTGTGATTTTGGGCTATATAAATAAAATTTGATTTGATTTGATTTTGATTTACAACTTCGTCCAAATTTCCTAAATGGACTTGGAAGAAAGCCCACAACACCTTAGAAATAACTATTCTAGATCCTGAAGACCCCTGATTTCAGAGATGGAAAAGTCCCACCTTCTCCACCTCTCAATGCCTAATAGAAATGTGTCAGTCTCTGTGGTGATGCTGATGTTAAACGTCCAGGAGAAATGTAACAAACTGTCATTTTTGGCATTTGGCTGAGGATTTACAGTTTTGGCATAGTTCACACCTCAGCAATTTCTCTTGATAAGCACGCATTGTCAATCAGTGCCATTTGAAAAGTTAGATGTCAGCTGGACTTCAGCTTTCTGGTGCATTGCAGTTCATTATACATTTTTGGACAGTTCTTTGTTCCTGGAAAGAGCTTTGTAATTTAAAACTAATTACAGGGAAAATACAAATTTCCACTCTGGTTAAACTTAACATATTCAGTAATTATTAATTAATGTAAACATTGATTTTCATATATGTTGAATTGTATGCTTACCTATGGCAGCGTATCTCAATTTTTCTCGGTATATGTTCAATTTGTACTACTTAAATGATCCATTCAGTGCCAAAAGAGATGATGTAGAGATGTAGCCTACAGTTCATATGTAAAGTATTCACAGTGCTTCACATTTTGTATTTATTTATTCCAAAATAGTTTCAATTTGATTTTTTCCTCAAAATACTAAACATAATACCTCAAAATGAGAACTTTCAAAGTTTGATGATGTGAGATTGTGAGAATTTTGCAAATGTATTAAAAAAAACAAAAATGAAGACATAACTTGAGATACATAAGTATTCCCAGCCTGTGATCAGTCCACTTGTGGTGAATTCAAATGATTGGACATGATTTGGAAAGGCACACACCTGTCTATATAAGTTCCCACAGTTAACAGTGCATGTCAGACCACAAAACAAGCATGATGTCAAAAGAATTGTTTTGAGTAACATTCATTATTTGAAAAGCAGCATTTGTTAGTTTTGGATTCTACTCACTGAAAAAACTCAAACTTACGCTCAAGAAAGTTTCCCATTAAGTATGTTGGTTCTTGGAATATTCCTAGAAGATTATTTTGTAAAACCTTAACAGATCCTCTGGGTAACTTCCACAAAAATTCTCAGGTTATTTTTATGAAACAATTAAAAAACATTTGGGGAACTTTCCATAAAGGTTCTCAGAAGTGTAAAACTCAGATTCACACCTAAGTTTGATTTCATCGCCATCGCTAGAGGAGCAAGACGCTGACTAGCCAAGGAACACGCTGTGGACTCTCAAAGTGGATCTCTTTCTCCTTCTCTCCCTCTAACTCCGGAGGTTCAGAGTAATGTGGAATGTAAGATGCTTACTTCTGGGCAGAGACAGTTAGTTGTATTTGTATTGATGAAACTTCTAAGTGCTGCATCTTTTGTCATCCATTCTGCTCAGTTAATAAGTCAATTATCACTAGTTAAAGGACCAAAACCCAACAAAGTTTGCTGGCTCTGCTATAGTTTAGTGATATTGTGATTATCAACTGTGGTGATGATCTTTTGTGGACTCTCTCTCTCTTCACACTCTTGCCCTCTTTCCCAATCACACACACACACACACAGATACGCACACACACACACACACACACACACGCATCTCCCCTACACATGACATACACATTAAAGCTGCCTTGCCTTGCTAATGCTATTGCTATCATATGAATGTTGCCTTTCGTATGGTTGTCTTTGTACATTCAACTATAATAGTTGTTTGTACTAAATAATGTTATTGATGTGAATAAATCCTGTTATAATTGAACCTGTTATTGTTTGTGATTAGTGTGGTTATATAATTGATAGCTATTTGTTTATTTATTGAGGAAAATGATCCGGTCTTACACATTTGTGGGTGGCAAAAGTATGCGAACTTCTAAGATTATCAATTAATTTGAGGGAGAAATTATAATCAGGTGTTTCAATCAATGGGATGGGTAACATTTGGGAAACTAAAGGCCTCTCTTACAGGGGCTAATGTTCATGACTCCACCATCAGGAGAACATTGAATATCAGTGGTGTGAACTGGCAGGGTTGCAAGGAGAAAACCACTACTCTCCAAAAAGAACGCTGCTGCCCTTCTATGCTTTGCTCAAATGTTCTGTTGATGGATGAGACCGAAACCTTTTGGCTCGAAGGGTGCTATATAAATATATAAAAAACAGTTCACAGCTTTTCATAAGGACACATATCATATCAGTCTTGCCAGTGACATCTTGGGTCACTCAAACTGCAAAATGCTTTTTCGATGTGACTTTTAGTTTTTGAGTAATAAGAACCTTTCTGATGACCACCAACAGCACCATCTCTGCGTCCATAGTCACCCTGACTATATGAGTCAAGGCAGATCATCAGAACAATACTTAATATCATTTCTTCTACGTCTCCTGGTCTTTGCAAGTATTTTAGTATCATGATGGCCTCACAGTATTAACAGAGCAATGTCTTCTCCTCTGAAGCCACATGCTGTTTTTCAGGAACTTTCCCATAAAACAGCCAATGGTCTTTTTTTTTTTTACCTTATGTAGGAGTCTCTGGTAGTCATAGAAGTTCCTCTGACCCTGAATGAAGCTGTCATATCTAGAATGATATGCAAGACAACAAAGAGGAAGAGAAGTACATGTTTCTCTATCAAATAATCCCAGAAGTACAGCAGACAAATGAGTACCAGCAGCATGAAAGAAGCCATTAAAAGAAAGCAATAGTAGGCAGATTAACAACTGACATGGTTTTACAGGTGACCTTGCTATGGCCTTTGCCACTGGCTTTCTGAAGGTGTTGAGGAGGTTGAGGTACTTCCCATGGAAGTCTGGATCCACTGCAGCTGTGTCGAGATAAGTCTTCAAGTACTGTACAAACAGGAACAGGAGAGTCAGACAATGAGCCAGGTGAACATGTCTGATATGGAAAATCTCCTGTTGTGTCTATGCGTGAAAGAGCAACTGTGGACAATGTCTGAACACATTTATTGGACATTGTCGCCTTTTGTGAGTCTGCTGTAACCACTAATAAGTCTCCAGGCTGCAAGGTGCAACTCAAACCTCTGGAACCTAGTGCTGCTGCTGGTGCCAGTTAATAGTCGGTTCAACTAGTGTACCTCCTAAGAATCAAATCAAATCAAATCAAATTTTATTTATATAGACCAAAATCACAAAGTACATTTGTCTCAGAGGGCTTTACAATCTGTACAGGGAGTGACACCCTCTGTCCTTAGACCCTCGATTTGAGTGAGGAAAAACTTGCCCACCAAAAAACCTTTTAACAGGGAAAAAGGTGGAAGAAACCTCAGGAAGAGCCACAGAGGAGGGATCCCTCTCCCAGGACGGACAGACGTGCAATGATGTCACATGTACAGAACAAATCAACACACACATATTGTACACTCACAATGAATTATAATGAATTACAATGGATGATAAGAATAGGTTACAATGAATGATGAATTATTACAGTAGCAGCAAATCATTACATAACTATAAACTGTTATGGGGATATGTCAACAATGATGATGGTGACAACACATGCAGTAGACGCCACGCAGGACCACAGCAGCAGACACAGTCCACAAGAACCTGCTGGACGAGAGAGCACAGAAACTCCGGGGAAGAAGTTTAATGAACCAGCATGCTTTTCCATGGGTGTGGTATCTATGAGTTATGTGTTTTTCAGTATCTATGAGCCATGTGTTTTCACCAAAGGAATGCTAGTAAGAAAATGTCTGGGGTCATACGGTTGAGAAGAAAATATGGAGACTTTGACATTCTTTTTCAGATATATGATTACAGAATATGTGGTATCTATATAATGTATTTTGTGATTTTGGGCTAAAAAATAAAATTTGATTTGATTTGATATAATGTCCTAATAAGGAATTGGTGGGTGGGGTTGTGAAGGGGCCATGTAGCTGTAAAAACAAGAGAACCTCGTCCCAGCCTAGTCAAGCTAGCATGAACTGATGAAGCCTCTTGGATGAGGGGTGAAACGTCGTCAAAGACAAATAACCAAGTCCAGTTGCGTTCGATTTAATTTCCTTGAGATAACCATGAACTGGATGAATGAGAATATTCACAGGTTTACAATATAATTCTGATAATGCTCTGGCAGAGGTGGTTAGGGAGAGGGAAGTCTGGGCTTCCCTGCTGAAGATGCTGCCCCCGCGACCCTGCGAAAGAAAACGAAACGAAAGTCAGTGTCCCTTAAATCCTGAAGCCCACACTACGTAGCCACAAGGCCTCCTCTCCAGGACTCTGCTCAGACTTCCCCCTCCGACTTTTACTGAAGGCATGCCAAAGATTTCATAAAGGAATATTTGGCAATATTTTACAAAAATGATGTGATTGTGTTAAGCTCACCTCTACTACCTGAATGTTCTGGCCTTTTAAAAAAGAACTTAGATAGTTAGTCTTACATGGTCGGAAGCAGTTTTAAGATTTGTTTTGCAAAGGAGCAAATCTAAACCTATTTATCAATATCAGAAGAGAAAATAACTCCATTGCTCCATTCTAAATTGGGGATTTTGTTACGTTGCAGATAACGCAATAAGTGGTGTGTTAAGTGAATGAATGAAATAAGTTAAAGTTTATGAATAGAGTTTAAGGGGTATAAAAGGCTGAATATAAGAAGTTGATGTTGATTCATGGATAGAATAGATAATAGTTTAACAAAGCCTGATTAGTAATGTTAGAGTGTGTTGAATGACCATATGGAGTTTATTAATCACTGCGTGAAAGCTGGCTTGTGAAAGGAATTGGTTTATTGAGAAAAAGTAACAGCCCTGGGTGCAAAGGGAAACGGTAAAAGGTAAAAGAGAAGATAAAGTTAAAAGAGAAGATAAAGTTAAGATATGATAAAGGTAAGTATTAAGGTAAAGAGTAATAAATGTTAAAGGACATAAACGCCGCCGTTTGGCAAGACGGTTTTAGACGGGCCATAAAAACCTGAATATTTTACTAGGTAAATTTCAGGTCAGTTTGAAACTGAAAGTGTAGAGAATAATTCTTTGTAAGTTCCCCTTTGTTCAACACTGATAACGATCAGTGTATGCTCTGGCCTTTTAAAAAAGAACTTCTTTAGATAGTCTTACATGGTCGGAAGCAGTTTTAAGATTTGTTTTGCAAAGGAGCAAATCTAAACCTATTTATCAATATCAGAAGAGAAAATAACATCCCTAATAAAGATTCAAAAATATTTTAACATAACAGGTTTGTGGATTTAATTAGGGAATTAAAGATAAGATAAGATAAGAGTTTGTATTAACTGAAGTAGAGGACAGAATGATGAATTCCACCTGAATTAAAGTAATATTTTTTCTGGTATTCATTCCAATGTTACTACTTCTTTTGCCACCTTGTCAAATATCTGGGAAAAGGATCGAAACATGGCTTTAGATGAACATACATTGTCATGTGTTGCATGCAGTAGGTATATTTCTCATTTTGTAGTAATAAAATAAAAGAGGATCACTTTTCATTTATTAATACATTTATCTTTCACTAATGAGGATGCATAAAATCTTGAAAACAAATTCATACTACACTAGCTTATACCCTGTTTGCAAATATAACTATCTTGAGTCCCTTTAACGCATGCCAGCTCCCTCGTACAAAGTCTGCTAGTGTCTGACTGAGCCCATGTGTGAATACAGCAGGTTCTTTTCTGGAGAATTCACTGCAAGCAAGTGGGTGTGTTGATTAGATTTCTATTTCATGCAACTGGATACACGGAGGAGGCCAACTACGCTGCATTGTTTGGACTGGGCCTAAAGTCTCTGCAGTGAGGCTAGCACTAATGGGAGAGGTCTTTTCATGATTTCTAGTAAAATAAAAGCCATTTTATTTCTGGTGAAAAGCTGAAAAACATAACATTACAATAGAAGCATACTTTTTGCATATTTTTCAAAATGTCCTGCCTGCTGCACACTCTACCCTGGCGCCACCACTCACTGAAACCAAATGGAGTATTTCCAGTGGGTGAGAATGCATCTGACACAGACAATCTATTGTTGTGTGTTATATGTGTTATGGGGCAACTCCCATCAATATCCAGAAAATCAGGTTTGGACATTGGTCATATGTGAAAACAACTCACTTATTACTACCTGACAGGACAGCTACAAACAGAGCAGGGGAGGGATTTACTGCGTCTCTACCAGACTTCAGAAACCAGCCTGCACAAAAACATGCACTGTACCTGGTGTGTAAACATCCAAGGCCATGTCAGACTTGCTCTAACTAGGCCCCATCAATTTGTTGGGGCCCATGCAGCGTAAGCTGCAGGGGAACCCATTGTTTTTCTACGTTTTCTTATTATTGGGGCCCATGCAGCGTAAGCTGCAGGGGAACCCATTGTTTTTCTACGTTTTCTTATTATTGGGGCCCATGCAGCGTAAGCTGCAGGGGAACCCATTGTTTTTCTACGTTTTCTTATTATTATTATTATTATTATTATTATTTCTTCCGCCATGGGAGCCTATGGCAGCCCATTGAACCGTATGGTCAAAAGTTGTGAAATTTGGCACATTGATTAAGGACAGTCATATGTGTCATATCACCAAGTTACATGTTGCCAGTAAACACAGTATAGCGCCACCAATGGGTCAAAGTTTAAGGCCCATTTGTGCATGTAACTTTTGAACCGTTAGCCCGATTTTCAAAAACAAGGCATCATTGGATTCCATGGATCATAGCGAGTCCAATGCACCCTATGACGTCAAAATGCGTCATGATAGATTTTCCGCCATCTTGGATTATGTCAAAAGTGAAACTAAACTTTCAGCGGTCGCAAATTTTGACGGATTCTCACGAAAATCGGCACAGGGCATATTCAGACCAATACGCACAAAAGTTATTAGGCGGATTTTTCAATTTCGACTTTGTTTGCGTGCTACAGCCAATCGAAATAAGCGGCGAAGGCGCCGATTTCGACGTGAGCCCATATCTCGGGAACGCTTTGGCGAAACAAAACCAAATTGCATGGCATGGTTCATGGGTGCGTCCTAAGTGCAGTGAACAAATATGGTGTCATTTTGTCTCTAGGGGGCGCTATAATTAGCAAAACATTGTTTTTGCTCATATCTCCTGAAGTGTTTGTATTTGAAATGAAATTGTGATATCCACAGGTACTGCGGGTGGCCCCATTGATAGTTGATGCCAACTTGTCAGGTTAGCCAATCACTGTTGGCGGCGATGCCGCCAAACAGGAAGTTTGCTCGTATCTCGGCAACGCTTTGACTTACGAAGACCAAATTTGGTCACGTGCATCCAGACCCGCCCCAAAGTGTGCCAATAACATTCGGTGTCATTTGTCCACTAGGAGGCGCTGTAATTAACAAAATTGCATTATTGCTGTTTTGTCTTGATGCGTTTGGATATGACGTTAAATTTTCATGTCTGCCAATACTGTGGAAGGTCACAATTCAGCTCCTGTCCAAAATTTTCACGTCTGCGTAACATTGCGGCTGCCATATTGGATTATGTCAAAAGTGACACTAAACTTTCAGCGGTCACAAATTTTGATGGATTCTCACGAAAATTGGCACAGAGCATATTGAGACCAATACGCACAAAAGTTATTAGACGGATTTTTCATTTTTGACTTTTTTTGCGTGCTACAGCCAATCGAAATCAGTGGCGAAGGCGCCGATTTCGGCGTGAACCCATATCCCGGGAACGCTTTGGCGAAACCAAACCAAATTGCATGGCATGCTTCCAGGGTGCGTCCTAAGTGCAGTGAACAAATGTGGTGTCATTTTGTCTGTAGGGGGCGCTATAATTACCAAAACAGCCCATAGGACCGTATGGTAAAAAGTTGTGACATTTGGCACATTGATTGAGGGCAGTCGTACGTGTAATGTCACCAAGTTACATGTTGGCAGTGAACACAGTATAGCGTCACCAACGGGTCAACGTTTTAGGTACATTTGTGCATGTAACTTTTGAACCGTTAGCCCAATTTTCAAAAACAAGGTATCGTTGGATTCCTTGGATCGTAGCGAGTTCAATGCAGCCTATGGCGTCATAATGCGTCATGAGAATTTTCCGCCATCTTGGATTATGTCAAAAGTGCAACTACATATTCAGCGGTCGCAAATTTTGCCGGATTCTCACGAAAATCGGCCCAGAGTATATTGAGACCAATACGCACAAAAGTTATTAGGCGGATTTTTCGATTTCGACTTTGTTTGCGTGCTACAGCCAATCGAAATCAGTGGCGAAGGCGCCGATTTCGACGTGAGCCCGTATCTCGGGAACGCTTTGGCGAAACGAAACCAAATTTGATGCCGTGCTTTCAGGTGTTGTCCCAAGTGCAGGAAATAAATCTTGTGTCATTCTGTCACTAGGGGGCGCTGTAATCCGCAAAAATGCGTTTTTGCTTTTTTCTCTGGACGTGTTTGGATGATAAACTACATCTTCATGTATGCTACAAATTATTAGTATCATTACATTGCTTTATTGCATATTCTGCGTGGGCCCCACATTGCTGCTCGCAGCTATATTTGGGGCCCATGCAGCGTAAGCTGCAGGGGAACCCATTGTTTTTCTACGTTTTCTTATTATTGGGGCCCATGCAGCGTAAGCTGCAGGGGAACCCATTGTTTTTCTACGTTTTCTTATTATTATTATTATTATTATTATTTCTTCCGCCATGGGAGCCTATGGCAGCCCATTGAACCCAATGGTAAAAAGTTGTGAAATTTGGCACATTGATTAAGGACAGTCATATGTGTCATATCACCAAGTTACATGTTGCCAGTAAACACAGTATAGCGCCACCAACTGGTCAAAGTTTAAGGCCCATTTGTGCATGTAACTTTTGAACCGTTAGCCCGATTTTCAAAAACAAGGCATCGTTGGATTCCTTGGATCATAGCGAGTCCAATGCACCCTATGACGTCAAAATGCGTCATGATAGATTTTCCGCCATCTTGGATTATGTCAAAAGTGAAACAAAAGTTTCAGCGGTCGCAACTTTTGACGGATTCTCACGAAAATCGGCACAGAGCATATTCAGACCAATACGCACAAAAGTTATTAGGCGGATTTTTCAATTTCGACTTTGTTTGCGTGCTACAGCCAATCGAAATCAGCGGCGAAGGCGCCGATTTTGACGTGAGCCTGTATCTCGGGAACGCTTTGGCGAAACAAAACCAAATTGCATGGCATGCTTCATGGGTGCGTCCTAAGTGCAGTGAACAAATATGGTGTCATTTTGTCTCTAGGGGGCGCTATAATTAGCAAAACATTGTTTTTGCTCATATCTCCTGAAGTGTTTGTATTTGAAATGAAATTGTGATATCCACAGGTACTGTGGGTGGCCCCATTGATAGTTGATGCCAACTTTTCAGGTTAGCCAATCACTGTCGGCGGCGATGCCGCCAAACAGGAAGTTTGCTCATATCTCGGCAACGCTTTGACTTACGCAGACCAAATTTGGTCACGTGCATCGAGACCCGCCCTAAAGTGTGTCAATAAAATTTAGTGTCATTTGTCCACTAGGAGGCGCTGTAATTAACAAAATTGCATTATTGCTGTTTTGTCTTGATGCGTTTGGATATGACGTTAAATTTTCATGTCTGCCAATACTGTGGAAGGTCACAATTCAGGTCCTGTCCAAAATTTCCACGTCTGCGTAACATTGCGGCCGCCATATTGGATTATGTCAAAAGTGAAACTAAACTTTCAGCGGTCGCAAATTTTGACGGATTCTCACGAAAATCGGCGCAGAGCATATTCAGACCAATACGCACAAAAGTTATTAGGCGGATTTTTCAATTTCGACTTTGTTTGCGTGCTACAGCCAATCGAAATCAGCGGCGAAGGCGCCGATTTTGACGTGAGCCCATATCTCGGGAACGCTTTGGCGAAACAAAACCAAATTGCATGGCATGGTTCATGGGTGCGTCCTAAGTGCAGTGAACAAATATGGTGTCATTTTGTCTCTAGGGGGCGCTATAATTAGCAAAACAGCCCATAGGACCGTATGGTAAAAAGTTGTGAAATTTGGCACATTGATTGAGGACAGTCGTATATGTAATGTCACCAAGTTACATGTTGGCAGTAAACACAGTATAGCGCCACCAACAGGTCAAAGTTTTAGGCACATTTGTACATGTAACTTTTGAACCGTTAGCCCGATTTTCAAAAACAAGGTATCGTTGGATTCCTTGGATCGTAGCGAGTTCAATGCACCATATGTCGTCATAATGCGTCATGATCATTTTTCGGCCATCTTGGATTTTGTTGAAACTCAAACTAAAGTTTCAGCGGTCGCCAATTTTGACGGATTCTCACGAAAATCGGCACAGAGTATATTCAGACCATTCCGCACAAAAGTTATTAGACGGATTTTTCAGTTTCAACTTTGTTTGCGTGCTACAGGCAATCGAAATCAGTGGCGAAGGCGGCGATTTCGACGTGAGCCCGTATCTCGGGAACGCTTTGGCGAAACGAAACCAAATTTCATGCCGTGCTTTCAGATCTTGTCCCAAGTGCAGGAAATAAATCTTGGGTCATTCAGTCACTAGGGGGCGCTGTAATCCGCGAAAATGCGTTTTTGCTTTTTTCTCTTGACGTGTTTGGATGATAAACTACATTTTCATGTATGCTACAAATTATTAGTATTATTACATTACTTTATTGCATATTCTGCGTGGGCCCCACATTGCTGCTCGCAGCTATATTTATTATTATTATTATTTCTTCCGCCATTGGAGTCTATGGCAGCCCATTGAACCCAATGGTAAAAAGTTGTGAAATTTGGCACATTGGTTAAGGACAGTCATATGTGTCATATCACCAAGTTACATGTTGCCAGTGAACACAGTATAGCGCCACCAACTGGTCAAAGTTTAAGGCCCATTTGTGCATGTAACTTTTGAACCGTTAGCCCGATTTTCAAAAACAAGGCATCATTGGATTCCATGGATCATAGCGAGTCCAATGCACCCTATGACGTCAAAATGCGTCATGATAGATTTTCCGCCATCTTGGATTATGTCAAAAGTGAAACAAACTTTTCAGCGGTCGCAAATTTTGACGGATTCTCACGAAAATCGGCACAGACTATATTCAGACCAATACGCACAAAAGTTATTGGACGGATTTTTCAATTTCGACTTTGTTTGCGTGCTACAGCCAATCGAAATCAGCGGCGAAGGCGCCGATTTTGACGTGAGCCCGTATCTCGGGAACGCTTTGGCGAAACGAAACCAAATTGCACGCCGTGGTTCGTGGGTGCGTCCTAAGTGCAGTGAACAAATATGGTGTCATTTTGTCTCTAGGGGGCGCTATAATTAGCAAAACATTGTTTTTGCTCATATCTCCTGAAGTGTTTGTATTTGAAATGAAATTGTGATATCCACAGGTACTGTGGGTGGCCCCATTGATAGTTGATGCCAACTTTTCAGGTTAGCCAATCACTGTTGGCGGCGATGCCGCCAAACAGGAAGTTTGCTCATATCTCGGCAACGCTTTGACTTACGAAGACCAAATTTGGTCACGTGCTTCAAGACCCGCCCTTAAGTGTGTCAATAAAATTTAGTGTCATTTGTCCACTAGGAGGCGCTGTAATTAACAAAATTGCATTATTGCTGTTTTGTCTTGATGCGTTTGGATATGACGTTAAATTTTCATGTCTGCCAATACTGTGGAAGCTCACAATTCATGTCCTGTCCAAAATTTCCACGTCTGCGTAACATTGCGGCCGCCATATTGGATTATGTCAAAAGTGAAACTAAACTTTCAGCGGTCACAAATTTTGACGGATTCTCACGAAAATCGGCACAGAGCATATTGAGACCAATCCGCACAAAAGTTATTAGACGGATTTTTCATTTTCGACTTGGTTTGCGTGCTACAGCCAATCGAAATCAGTGGCGAAGGCGCCGATTTCGGCGTGAACCCATATCCCGGGAACGCTTTGGCGAAACCAAACCAAATTGCATGGCATGCTTCCAGGGTGCGTCCTAAGTGCAGTGAACAAATGTGGTGTCATTTTGTCTATAGGGGGCGCTATAATTACCAAAACAGCCCATAGGACCGTATGGTAAAAAGTTGTGAAATTTGGCACATTGATTGAGGGCAGTCGTACGTGTAATGTCACCAAGTTACATGTTGGCAGTGAACACAGTATAGCGCCACCAACGGGTCAACGTTTTAGGTACATTTGTGCATGTAACTTTTGAACCGTTAGCCCGATTTTCAAAAACAAGGTATCGTTGGATTCCTTGGATCGTAGCGAGTTCAATGCAGCCTATGGCGTCATAATGCATCATGAGAATTTTCCGCCATATTGGATTCTGTCAAAAGTGAAACTAATCTTTCAGCGGTCACAAATTTTGACGGATTCTCTCGAAAATCGGCACAGAGCATATTGAGACCAATCCGCACAAAAATTATTGGACGGATTTTTCATTTTCGACTTTGTTTGCGTGCTACAGCCAATCGAAATTATTGGCGAAGGCGCGGATTTCCACGTGAACCCATATCTCGGGAACGCTTTGGCGAAACGAAACCAAATTTGATGCCGTGCTTTCAGGTGTTGTCCCAAGTGCAGAAAATGAATCTTGTGTCATTCAGTCACTAGGGGGCGCTGTAATCCGCAATAATGCGTTTTTGCTTTTTTCTCTTGACGTGTTTGGATGATGCACTACATTTTCATGTATGCTACAAATTATTAGTATTATTACATTACTTTATTGCATATTCTGCGTGGGCCCCACATTGCTGCTCGCAGCTATATTTATTGGGGCCCATGCAGCGTAAGCTGCAGGGGAACCCATTGTTTTTCTACGTTTTCTTATTATTATTATTATTATTATTATTATTATTATTATTATTATTTCTTCCGCCATGGGAGCCTATGGCAGCCCATTGAACCCAATGGTAAAAAGTTGTGAAATTTGGCACATTGGTTAAGGACAGTCATATGTGTCATGTCACCAAGTTACATGTTGCCAGTAAACACAGTATAGCGCCACCAACTGGTCAAAGTTTAAGGCCCATTTGTGCATGTAACTTTTGAACCGTTAGCCCGATTTTCAAAAACAAGGCATCATTGGATTCCTTGGATCATAGCGAGTCCAATGCACCCTATGACGTCAAAATGCGTCATGATAGATTTTCCGCCATCTTGGATTATGTCAAAAGTGAAACTAAAATTTCAGCGGTCGCAACTTTTGACGGATTCTCATGAAAATCGGCACAGAGCATATTCAGACCAATACGCACAAAAGTTATTAGGCGGATTTTTCAATTTCGACTTTGTTTGCGTGCTACAGCCAATCGAAATCAGCGGCGAAGGCGCCGATTTTGACGTGAGCCCGTATCTCGGGAACGCTTTGGCGAAACGAAACCAAATTGCATGGCATGGTTCATGGGTGCGTCCTAAGTGCAGTGAACAAATATGGTGTCATTTTGTCTCTAGGGGGCGCTATAATTAGCAAAACATTGTTTTTGCTCATATCTCCTGAAGCGTTTGTATTTGAAATGAAATTTTGATATCCACAGGTACTGTGGGTGGCCCCATTGATAGTTGATGCCAACTTTTCGGGTTAGCCAATCACTGTTGGCGGCGATGCCGCCAAACAGGAAGTTTGCTCATATCTCGGCAACGCTTCGACTTACGAAGACCAAATTTGGTCACGTGCATCGAGACCCGCCCCAAAGTGTGCCATTTAAATTTGGTGCCATTTGTCCACTAGGAGGCGCTGTAATTCACAAAATTGCATTATTGCTGTTTTGTCTTGATGCGTTTGGATATGACGTTAAATTTTCATGTCTGCCAATACTGTGGAAGGTCACAATTCAGCTCCTGTCCAAAATTTTTACGTCTGCGTAACATTGCGGCCGCCATATTGGATTATGTCAAAACTTAAACTAAACTTTCAGCGGTCACAAATTTTGACGGATTCTCACGAAAATCGGCACAGAGCATATTGAGACCAATCCGCACAAAAGTTATTAGACGGATTTTTCATTTTCGACTTGGTTTGCGTGCTACAGCCAATCGAAATCAGTGGCGAAGGCGCCGATTTCGGCGTGAACCCATATCCCGGGAACGCTTTGGCGAAACCAAACCAAATTGCATGGCATGCTTCCAGGGTGCGTCCTAAGTGCAGTGAACAAATGTGGTGTCATTTTGTCTATAGGGGGCGCTATAATTACCAAAACAGCCCATAGGACCGTATGGTAAAAAGTTGTGACATTTGGCACATTGATTGAGGGCAGTCGTACGTGTAATGTCACCAAGTTACATGTTGGCAGTGAACACAGTATAGCGCCACCAACGGGTCAACATTTTAGGTACATTTGTGCATGTAACTTTTGAACCGTTAGCCCAATTTTCAAAAACAAGGTATCGTTGGATTCCTTGGATCGTAGCGAGTTCAATGCAGCCTATGGCGTCATAATGCGTCATGAGAATTTTCCGCCATCTTGGATTATGTCAAAAGTGCAACTACATTTTCAGTGGTCGCAAATTTTGCCGGATTCTCACGAAAATCGGCCCAGAGTATATTGAGACCAATACGCACAAAAGTTATTAGGCGGATTTTTCGATTTCGACTTTGTTTGCGTGCTACAGCCAATCGAAATCAGTGGCGAAGGCGCCAATTTCGACGTGAGCCCGTATCTCGGGAACGCTTTGGCGAAACGAAACCAAATTTGATGCCGTGCTTTCAGGTCTTGTCCCAAGTGCAGGAAATAAATCTTGGGTCATTAAGTCACTAGGGGGCGCTGTAATCCGCACAAATGCGTTTTTGCTTTTTTCTCTTGACGTGTTTGGATGATAAACTACATTTTCATGTATGCTACAAATTATTAGTATTATTACATTACTTTATTGCATATTCTGCGTGGGCCCCACATTGCTGCTTGCAGCTATATTTGGGGCCCATGCAGCGTAAGCTGCAGGGGAACCATTGTTTTTCTACGTTTTCTTATTATTATTATTATTTCTTCCGCCATGGGAGTCTATGGCAGCCCATTGAACCCAATGGTAAAAAGTTGTGAAATTTGGCACATTGGTTAAGGACAGTCATATGTGTCATATCACCAAGTTACATGTTGCCAGTAAACACAGTATAGCGCCACCAATGGGTCAAAGTTTAAGGCCCATTTGTGCATGTAACTTTTGAACCGTTAGCCCGATTTTCAAAAACAAGGCATCATTGGATTCCATGGATCATAGCGAGTCCAATGCACCCTATGACGTCAAAATGCGTCATGATAGATTTTCCGCCATCTTGGATTATGTCAAAAGTGAAACTAAATTTTCAGCGGTCGCAAATTTTGACGGATTCTCACGAAAATCGGCACAGAGCATATTCAGACCAATACGCACAAAAGTTATTAGGCGGATTTTTCAATTTCGACTTTGTTTGCGTGCTACAGCCAATCGAAATCAGCGGCGAAGGCGCCGATTTTGACGTGAGCCCGTATCTCGGGAACGCTTTGGTGAAACGAAACCAAATTGCACGGCATGGTTCACGGGTGCGTCCTAAGTGCAGTGAACAAATATGGTGTCATTTTGTCTCTAGGGGGCGCTATAATTAGCAAAACATTGTTTTTGCTCATATCTCCTGAAGTGTTTGTATTTGAAATGAAATTGTGATATCCACAGGTACTGTGGGTGGCCCCATTGATAGTTGATGCCAACTTTTCGGGTTAGCCAATCACTGTTGGCGGCGATGCCGCCAAACAGGAAGTTTGCTCGTATCTCGGCAACGCTTTGACTTACGAAGACCAAATTTGGTCACGTGCATCGAGACCGGCCCCAAAGTGTGCCATTCAAATTTGGTGCCATTTGTCCACTAGGAGGCGCTGTAATTAACAAAATTGCATTAATGCTGTTTTGTCTTGATGCGTTTGGATATGACGTTAAATTTTCACGTCTGCCAATATTGTGGAAGGTCACAATTCAGGTCCTGTCCAAAATTGTCACGTCTGCGTAACATTGCGGCCGCCATATTGGATTATGTCAAAAGTGAAACTAAACTTTCAGCGGTCACAAATTTTGACGGATTCTCACGAAAATCGGCACAGAGCATATTGAGACCAATCCGCACAAAAGTTATTAGACGGATTTTTCATTTTCGACTTTGTTTGCGTGCTACAGCCAATCGAAATCAGTGGCGAAGGCGCCGATTTCTACGTTTAACCCATATCTCGGGAACGCTTTGGCGAAACCAAACCAAAATGCATGGCATGCTTCCAGGGTGCGTCCTAAGTGCAGTCAATCAATATGGTGTCATTTTGGCTCTAGGGGGCGCTATAATTAGCAAAACAGCCCATAGGACCGTATGGTAAAAAGTTGTGAAATTTGGCACATTGATTGAGGGCAGTCGTACGTGTAATGTCACCAAGTTACATGTTGCCAGTAAACACAGTATAGCGGCACCAACAGGTCAAAGTTTTAGGCACATTTGTACATGTAACTTTTGAACCGTTAGCCCGATTTTCAAAAACAAGGTATCGTTGGATTCCTTGGATCATAGCGAGTTCAATGCAGGGAACGCTTTGGCGAAACGAAACCAAATTTGATGCCATGTTTTCAGGTCTTGTCCCAAGTGCAGGAAATAAATCTTGGGTCATTAAGTCACTAGGGGGCGCTGTAATCCGCACAAATGCATTTTTGCTTTTTTCTCTTGACGTGTTTGGATGATAAACTACATTTTCATGTATGCTACAAATTATTAGTATTATTACATTACTTTATTGCATATTCTGCGTGGGCCCCACATTGCTGCTCGCAGCTATATTTATTATTATTATTTCTTCCGCCATGGGAGTCTATGGCAGCCCATTGAACCCAATGGTAAAAAGTTGTGAAATTTGGCACATTGGTTAAGGACAGTCATATGTGTCATATCACCAAGTTACATGTTGCCAGTAAACACAGTATAGCGCCACCAATGGGTCAAAGTTTAAGGCCCATTTGTGCATGTAACTTTTGAACCGTTAGCCCGATTTTCAAAAACAAGGCATCATTGGATTCCATGGATCATAGCGAGTCCAACGCACCCTATGACGTCAAAATGCGTCATGATAGATTTTCCGCCATCTTGGATTATGTCGAAAGTGAAACTAAACTTTCAGCGGTCGCAAATTTTGACGGATTCTCACGAAAACCGGCACAGAGCATATTCAGACCAATACGCACAAAAGTTATTAGGCGGATTTTTCAATTTCGACTTTGTTTGCGTGCTACAGCCAATCGAAATCAGCGGCGAAGGCGCCGATTTCGACGTGAGCCCGTATCTCGGGAACGCTTTGGCGAAACAAAACCAAATTGCATGGCATGGTTCGTGGGTGCGTCCTAAGTGCAGTGAACAAATATGGTGTCATTTTGGCTCTAGGGGGCGCTATAATTAGCAAAACATTGTTTTTCCTCATATCTCCTGAAGCGTTTGTATTTGAAATGAAATTGTGATATCCACAGGTACTGCGGGTGGCCCCATTGATAGTTGATGCCAACTTTTCGGGTTAGCCAATCACTGTCGGCGGCGATGCCGCCAAACAGGAAGTTTGCTCATATCTCGGCAACGCTTTGACTTACGAAGACCAAATTTGGTCACGTGCATCGAGACCCGCCCCAAAGTGTGCTAATAACATTCGGTGTCATTTGTCCACTAGGAGGCGCTGTAATTAACAAAATTGCATTATTGCTGTTTTGTCTTGATGCGTTTGGATATGACGTTAAATTTTCACGTCTGCCAATACTGGCAAAGGTCACAATTCAGCTCCTGTCCAAAATTCCCACGTCTGCGTAACATTGCGGCCGCCATATTGGATTATGTCAAAAGTTAAACTAAACTTTCAGCGGTCACGAATTTTGACGGATTCTCACGAAAATCGGCACAGAGCATATTGAGACCAATCCGCACAAAAATTATTAGGCGGATTTTTCACTTTCGACTTGGTTTGTGTGCTACAGCCAATCGAAATCAGTGGCGAAGGCGCCGATTTCGATGTGAGCCCGTATCTCGGGAACGCTTTGGCGAAACGAAACCAAATTTGATGCCATGCTTTCGGGTGTTGTCCCAAGTGCAGGAAATAAATCTTGTGTCATTCAGTCACTAGGGGGCGCTGTAACCCGCAAAAATGCGTTTTTGCTTTTTTCTCTTGACGTGTTTGGATGATAAACTACATTTTCATGTATGCTAATCATTACTTTTATTTTTACATTACGTTATTGCATATTCTGCGTGGGCCCCACATTGCTGCTTGCAGCTATATTTGGGGCCCATGCAGCGTAAGCTGCAGGGGAACCCATTGTTTTTCTACGTTTTCTTATTATTATTATTATTATTATTATTATTTCTTCCGCCATTGGAGCCTATGGCAGCCCATTGAACCCAATGGTAAAAAGTTGTGAAATTTGGCACATTGGTTAAGGACAGTCATATGTGTCATGTCACCAAGTTACATGTTGCCAGTAAACACAGTATAGCGCCACCAACTGGTCAAAGTTTAAGGCCCATTTGTGCATGTAACTTTTGAACCGTTAGCCCGATTTTCAAAAACGAGGCATCATTGGATTCCTTGGATCATAGCGAGTCCAATGCACCCTATGACGTCAAAATGCGTCATGATAGATTTTCCGCCATCTTGGATTATGTCAAAAGTGAAACTAAACTTTCAGCGGTCGCAAATTTTGACGGATTCTCACGAAAATCGGCACAGAGCATATTCAGACCAATACGCACAAAAGTTATTAGGCGGATTTTTTAATTTCGACTTTGTTTGCGTGCTACAGCCAATCGAAATCAGCGGCGAAGGCGCCGATTTCGACGTGAGCCCGTATCTCGGGAACGCTTTGGCGAAACGAAACCAAATTGCATGGCATGGTTCATGGGTGCGTCCTAAGTGCAGTGAACAAATATGGTGTCATTTTGTCTCTAGGGGGCGCTATAATTAGCAAAACATTGTTTCTGCTCATATCTCCTGAAGTGTTTGTATTTGAAATGAAATTGTGATATCCACAGGTACTGCGGGTGGCCCCATTGATAGTTGATGCCAACTTTTCAGGTTAGCCAATCACTGTTGGCGGCGATGCCGCCAAACAGGAAGTTTGCTCGTATCTCGGCAACGCTTAGACTTACGAAGACCAAATTTGGTCACGTGCATCGAGACCCGCCCCAAAGTGTGCCAATAAAGTTTGGTGTCATTTGTACACTAGGAGGCGCTGTAATTAACAAAATTGCATTATTGCTGTTTTGTCTTGATGCGTTTGGATATGACGTTAAATTTTCATGTCTGCCAATACTGTGGAAGGTCACAATTCACGTCCTGTCCAAAATTGTCACGTCTGCGTAACATTGCGGCCGCCATATTGGATTATGTCAAAAGTGACACTAAACTTTCAGCGGTCACAAATTTTGACGAATTCTCACGAAAATCGGCACAGAGCATATTGAGACCAATACGCACAAAAGTTATTAGACGGATTTTTCATTTTCGACTTTGTTTGCGTGCTACAGCCAATCGAAATCAGTGGCGAAGGCGCCGATTTCGACGTGAACCCGTATCTCGGGAACGCTTTGGCGAAACGAAACCAAATTTAATGCCATTCTTTCACATCTTGCCCCAAGTGCAGGAAATAAATCTTGTGTCATTCAGTCACTAGGGGGCGCTGTAATCCGCAAAAATGCGTTTTTGCTTTTTTCTCTTGACGTTTTTGGATGATAAACTACATTTTCATGTATGCTACACATTATTAGTACTATTACATTACTTTATTGCGTATTCTGCGTGGGCCCCACATTGCTGCTTGCAGCTATATTTGGGGCCCATGCAGCGTAAGCTGCAGGGGAACCCATTGTTTTTCTACGTTTTCTTATTATTATTATTATTATTATTATTTCTTCCGCCATTGGAGTCTATGGCAGCCCATTGAACCCAATGGTAAAAAGTTGTGAAATTTGGCACATTGGTTAAGGACAGTCATATGTGTCATGTCACCAAGTTACATGTTGCCAGTAAACACAGTATAGCGCCACCAACTGGTCAAAGTTTAAGGCCCATTTGTGCATGTAACTTTTGAACCGTTAGCCCGATTTTCAAAAACAAGGCATCATTGGATTCCATGGATCATAGCGAGTCCAATGCACCCTATGACGTCAAAATGCGTCATGATAGATTTTCCGCCATCTTGGATTATGTCAAAAGTGAAACAAAACTTTCAGCGGTCGCAACTTTTGACGGATTCTCACGAAAATCAGCACAGAGCATATTCAGACCAATACGCACAAAAGTTATTAGGCGGATTTTTCAATTTCGACTTTGTTTGCGTGCTACAGCCAATCGAAATCAGCGGCGAAGGCGCCGATTTTGACGTGAGCCCGTATCTCGGGAACGCTTTGGCGAAACAAAACCAAATTGCATGGCATGGTTCATGGGTGCGTCCTAAGTGCAGTGAACAAATATGGTGTCATTTTGTCTCTAGGGGGCGCTATAATTAGCAAATCATTGTTTTTGCTCATATCTCCTGAAGTGTTTGTATTTGAAATGAAATTTTGATATCCACAGGTACTGTGGGTGGCCCCATTGATAGTTGATGCCAACTTTTCGGGTTAGCCAATCACTGTCGGCGGCGATGCCGCCAAACAGGAAGTTTGCTCATATCTCGGCAACGCTTTGACTTACGAAGACCAAATTTGGTCACGTGCATCGGGACCCGCCTCAAAGTGTGCCAATAAAATTTGGTGTCATTTGTCCACTAGGAGGCGCTGTAATTCACAAAATTGCATTATTGCTGTTTTGTCTTGATGCGTTTGGATATGACGTTAAATTTTCATGTCTGCCAATACTGTGGAAGGTCACAATTCAGCTCCTGTCCTAAATGTTCACGTCTGCGTAACATTGCGGCCGCCATATTGGATTATGTCAAAAGTGAAACTAAACTTTCAGCGGTCGCAAATTTTGACGGATTCTCACGAAAATCGGCACAGAGCATATTGAGACCAATCCGCACAAAATTTATTAGACGCATTTTTCATTTTCGACTTTGTTTGCGTGCTACAGCCAATCGAAATCAGTGGCGAAGGCGCCGATTTCGACGTGAACCCGTATCTCGGGAACGCTTTGGCGAAACAAAACCAAATTGCATGGCATGCTTCACGGGTGCGTCCTAAGTGCATTCAACCAATATGGTGTCATTTTGTCTCTAGGGGGCGCTATACTTAGCAAAACAGCCCATAGGACCGTATGGTAAAAAGTTGTGAAATTTGGCACATTGATTGAGGACAGTTGTATATGTAATGTCACCAAGTTACATGTTGGCAGTAAACACAGTATAGCGCCACCAACAGGTCAAAGTTTTAGGCACATTTGTACATGTAACTTTTGAACCGTTATCCCGATTTTCAAAAACAAGGTATCGTTGGATTCCTTGGATCATAGCGAGTTCAATGCACCCTATGTAGTCATAATGCGTCATGATCATTTTTCGGCCATCTTGGATTTTGTTGAAACTCAAACTAAAGTTTCAGCGGTCGCCAATTTTGACGGATTCTCACGAAAATCGGCACAGAGTATATTCAGACCATTCCGCACAAAAGTTATTAGACGGATTTTTCAGTTTCAACTTTGTTTGCGTGCTACAGGCAATCGAAATCAGTGGCGAAGGCGGCGATTTCGACGTGAGCCCATATCTCGGGAACGCTTTGGCGAAACGAAACCAAATTTGATGCCGTGCTTTCAGGTCGTGTCCCAAGTGCAGGAAATAAATCTTGGGTCATTCAGTCACTAGGGGGCGCTGTAATCCGCAAAAATGCGTTTTTGCTTTTTTCTCTTGACGTGTTTGGATGATAAACTACATTTTCATGTATGCTAATCATTATTACTTTTTTTACATTACGTTATTGCATATTCTGCGTGGGCCCCACATTGCTGCTCGCAGCTATATTTATTATTATTATTTCTTCCGCCATGGGAGTCTATGGCAGCCCATTGAACCCAATGGTAAAAAGTTGTGAAATTTGGCACATTGGTTAAGGACAGTCATATGTGTCATGTCACCAAGTTACATGTTGCCAGTAAACACAGTATAGCGCCACCAATGGGTCAAAGTTTAAGGCCCATTTGTGCATGTAACTTTTGAACCGTTAGCCCGATTTTCAAAAACAAGTCATCATTGGATTCCATGGATCATAGCGAGTCCAATGCACCCTATGACGTCAAAATGCGTCATGATAGATTTTCCGCCATCTTGGATTATGTCAAAAGTGAAACTAAACTTTCAGCGGTCGCAAATTTTGACGGATTCTCACGAAAATCGGCACAGAGCATATTCAGACCAATACGCACAAAAGTTATTAGGCGGATTTTTCAATTTCGACTTTGTTTGCGTGCTACAGCCAATCGAAATCAGCGGCGAAGGCGCCGATTTTGACGTGAGCCCATATCTCGGGAACGCTTTGGCGAAACAAAACCAAATTGCATGGCATGGTTCACGGGTGCGTCCTAAGTGCAGTGAACAAATATGGTGTCATTTTGGCTCTAGGGGGCGCTATAATTAGCAAAACATTGTTTTTGCTCATATCTCCTGAAGCGTTTGTATTTCAAATGAAATTTTGATATCCACAGGTACTGTGGGTGGCCCCATTGATGGTTGATGCCAACTTTTCGGGTTAGCCAATCACTGTCGGCGGCGATGCCGCCAAACAGGAAGTTCGCTCGTATCTCGGCAACGCTTTGACTTACGAAGACCAAATTTGGTCACGTGCATCGAGACCCGCCCCAAAGTGTGCCAATAAAATTTGGTGTCATTTGTCCACTAGGAGGCGCTGTAATTAACAAAATTGCATTATTGCTGTTTTGTCTTGACGCGTTTGGATATTACATTAAATTTTCATGTCTGCCAATACTGTGGAAGGTCACAATTCAGGTCCTGTCCAAAATTGTCACGTCTGCGTAACATTGTGGCCGCCATATTGGATTATGTCCAAACTGAAACTAAACTTTCAGCGGTCACAAATTTTGACGGATTCTCACGAAAATCGGCACAGAGCATATTCAGACCAATCCGCACAAAAGTTATTAGGCGGATTTTTCACTTTCGACTTTGTTTGCGTGCTACAGCCAATCGAAATCAGCGGCGAAGGCGCCGATTTCGACGTGAGCCCATATCTCGGGAACGCTTTGGCGAAACGAAACCAAATTGCATGGCATGCTTCATGTGTGCGTCCTAAGTGCAGTCTATTAATATGGTGTCATTTTGTCTCTAGGGGGCGCTATAATTAGCAAAACAGCCCATAGGACCGTATGGTAAAAAGTTGTGAAATTTGGCACATTGATTAAGGACAGTCATATGTGTCATATCACCAAGTTACATGTTGGCAGTAAACACAGTATAGCGCCACCAACAGGTCAAAGTTTTAGGCACATTTGTACATGTAACTTTTGAACCGTTAGCCCGATTTTCAAAAACAAGGTATCGTTGGATTCCTTGGATCATAGCGAGTTCAATGCACCCTATGTCGTTATAATGCGTCATGATCATTTTTCGGCCATCTTGGATTTTGTTGAAACTCAAACTAAAGTTTCAGCGGTCGCCAATTTTGACGGATTCTCACGAAAATCGGCACAGAGTATATTCAGACCATTCCGCACAAAAGTTATTAGACGGATTTTTCAGTTTCAACTTTGTTTGCGTGCTGCAGGCAATCGAAATCAGTGGCGAAGGCGGCGATTTCGACGTGAGCCCATATCTCGGGAACGCTTTGGCGAAACGAAACCAAATTTGATGCCATGCTTTCAGGTCTTGTCCCAAGTGCAGGAAATAAATCTTGGGTCATTAAGTCACTAGGGGGCGCTGTAATCCGCACAAATGCGTTTTTGCTTTTTTCTCTTGACGTGTTTGGATGATAAACTACATTTTCATGTATGCTACAAATTATTAGTATTATTACATTACTTTATTGCATATTCTGCGTGGGCCCCACATTGCTGCTTGCAGCTATATTTCTAATTGATTTTGTAACTGGAGATTTGATTTGATTTCTTCTTTCTAGCACATGCACAGTTGACACAATTTCACTGTTGTCTGGTCTCAAATTTTGTGCTGCAGACATAGTCTGTATATAAAGATGTGGCAATATGGAACTGCAACCATTGCTTTGCTTTTGCTAGGCACCTAATACCAACCCTATAAACCACATTTCCATGACATGTTGTTTATATTCAATGTCTCCAGAGGATAAATCACAATATTTGTTGATTTTCATACATTTCCATTAGTGCCACCATCAGACCACATTCTCCATCAAGGGCTCAAGGGCTGTGAAATTTAGTGAGCAAATTTATGCTCCCAGAGGCTGAATCCTTTCCATTTTGGATAATCCAAAATATAACCTCTCAGCTCACCCTAAGGACAAATTATTTCATTCAAATTTGCATCATTCATGCTCCCAGAAAAATGGTCTCTTTTGGTTTTAATGACACCTTATTCTCTAGCACCACCCTCAAGACACTCATCTGCAAAACTGAATCAGAAAGTTTAGATTTTGTGGCCTGCACGACATTGTGTAATGTGTAAAGGCCTGAATGTGTGCCAACAGTGATAACCTAAAGTTTAGGTTATCACTGTTGGCATACATTCAGGAAATACATGGAAATGTATGAAAATCAACAAATATTGTGATTTATCCTCTGGAGACATTGACATTTATCTTATCTTTAATTCCCTAATTAAATCCACAAACCTGTTATGTTAAAATATTTTTGAATCTTTATTAGGGATGTTATTTTCTCTTCTGATATTGATAAATAGGTTTAGATTTGCTCCTTTGCAAAACAAATCTTAAAACTGCTTCCGACCATGTAAGACTATCTAAAGAAGTTCTTTTTTAAAAGGCCAGAGCATACACTGATCGTTATCAGTGTTGAACAAAGGGGAACTTACAAAGAATTATTCTCTACACTTTCAGTTTCAAACTGACCTGAAATTTACCTAGTAAAATATTCAGGTTTTTATGGCCCGTCTAAAACCGTCTTGCCAAACGGCGGCGTTTATGTCCTTTAACATTTATTACTCTTTACCTTAATACTTACCTTTATCATATCTTAACTTTATCTTCTCTTTTAACTTTATCTTCTCTTTTACCTTTTACCGTTTCCCTTTGCACCCAGGGCTGTTACTTTTTCTCAATAAACCAATTCCTTTCACAAGCCAGCTTTCACGCAGTGATTAATAAACTCCATATGGTCATTCAACACACTCTAACATTACTAATCAGGCTTTGTTAAACTATTATCTATTCTATCCATGAATCAACATCAACTTCTTATATTCAGCCTTTTATACCCCTTAAACTCTATTCATAAACTTTAACTTATTTCATTCATTCACTTAACACACCACTTATTGCGTTATCTGCAACGTAACAAAATCCCCAATTTAGAATGGAGCAACACTCCTACATCAAAACATCATGGCACACACACACACACACACACAAACAAACACACACACACACACATACACACAAATGGTTCTTTTACGGTGCAATCTAAGTCAGTTTGAAATTGAAAGTGTAGAGAATAATTCTTTGTAAGTTCCCCTTTGTTCAACACTGATAACAATCAGTGTATGAAACAGTCTCCGCATTGAATTTCTACTCCTCTTGAAGGTAGCATACATTTAGAATAAAGGTAAAAGGAAAAGGGAACGGCGAAAAGCATGCTATAGGGAAAATATGTATGAGTCAACTTGTAAATGAATGCAGTTTGTGTGCTTTGAAAAAAATAAAAAAAAATAAATCAACATCTCCAAGAGTCTAAAACAAGAGAATTAAATGTGGACTCTTGAATATTAGGTCCTTGTCCTCTAAAGCTGTTTTAGTCAATGAATTAATATCTGATCATAATATTGATTAATTCTGCCTCACTGAAACTTGGCTGCAGGAGGATAAATATGTTAGCTTAAATGAATCCACTCCCCCCAGTCATTGTAATACTCATATTCCTCGAAGTACTGGTCGAGGGGGTGGAGTTGGAGCCATATTTGACTTAAGTTTACTCATAAATCCTAAATATAAACTAAATTATAATTCATTTGAAAGTCTGACTCACCCAACCTGGAAAACATTACAGCCAGTCTTATTTGTTATATTATATCGAGCTCCAGGTCCGAATTTTTATCTGAATTTACAGATTGATTGATTGTTAAAAACAGATAAAGTAATTATTGTAGGTGATTTTAATATTCATGTTGACAACCACAATCATAGTCTTAGTACTGCATTTATAAGAGATAAATGTGTGTGTGTTAATACTTCCTTCTTCCTACCTACTTCAGCTGATGCAATAGCCTGTGAAAATTGCCACTGCATCCTGCCATCCTGCAATAACAATTTATTTTTCATTCAAATTTCACCCTAAGTTAGTTTGCATGAGTCTTGATTGTTAAAACAGATAAAGTAATTATTTTAGGTGATTTTAATATTCATGTTGACAACCACAGTGATAGTCTTAGTACTGCATTTATCACTTTATTAGATTCAACTGGCTTCTGTCAGAGTGTAAATAAACCGACTCATTCTCTGAATCACACTCTTGATCTTGTACTCTCATATGGCATTGAAATTGATCATCTAATAGTCTTTCCACATAATCCTATTCTATCTAACCATTTTTTAATAACCTTTGAGTTCATACTACTGGACAATAAGCCTTTTTGCAATACTAAACAAATGTGTTTTGATTTATGTTCTTCACAGAAAATGAGCCAAAGCCAATGAATTTCAGGTTGAAAAAATAATTAATTGTTTCATTTTTCTTTCTATGAAAACTGAAAACGGGTCCCACAGACCTGAATACCATACAAGGGTTAAAGCAGCTGCATATTTTCTACCCCTGATCAGGAACTTACTTTGACCACTTACACAAACGAATCACAGGAAAGTCTCAAAGCGAAGTAGCCTATAGTGCAGTATTTCAATGATCACAGGATACTAAAAGCTAAAGAAACTAAAGTTCAAAATCCAATGCAAAATATAAAACTGTGTTAGGCCTTTCCTTACAACAGCTGTAGTGTTGTATTTTTATACATTCTGTAATGTCTATTTAGCTGGAAAATAAAGTATTGATGCCATGCTGATGGCAGGTCTCTGTTCACCCAGCAGATGTGGACTTTGGTTGTGAACTCATTTTGCACATTTCCATTTGATACTGTGTAAACATTGACTGCATGGCCCATATTAGTAATTTGGTAAAATATTTCCTGTGCTTTTACTTTGAAAATATTGCTGAACACATACCTCACACACGCCTTTTTTCTGCAGGAGGTATAAGTAGAAGTCGAAAATGAAACACATTAATAAAAAGCCAAGGAAGACAAGGCCCAGAAACAAGAAGCGATTCAAACTCAAAGTGAAGTCGTTGAGAAGGCGAGCAGAGAGCAGGTCAGTATTATATAAAATTATACAATTCTGTCAGCTGTTATTTAAGAACTATTATGAGAACGTCTTGCGCTATTATTTATGTGCCGAATAGACTTTATGGCTCAAGACTTTAGCAGCATTGTTTTGCATTTAAGTCCAGTGATATATGAATTGGAGTAGTAAGGTCTAAAACATTCACAACTCGCTCCAAGCGCGGGTGTAACTACAAGAGGTGATTTGTGCTTTCACTTTCACTTCACATTTCAGTGGCGAACCACTAGTTGGAATTTAAATTGAATTGTCAAGAGACATATATATATATATATATATATATATATAATATAAAATTGTAAGCATAATGAACTATAGACAAAGGTTTGTGCCAAAGTTTGATTAGAACCTTGAATCTATTTTTAAATCAATTTTGTTAATACAATCATATAAGCCAAAAGTTATTTGTAGATTAGGCTCCTTTTTGAAGACCTGTCCTTCCTTTATTTAAATAAATAAAGCCACCCACCCTTTGGGGGGGAAAGGGGGGGAAGTTTATTGTTCGTGGGTTTGGCCATAACCACTCCTTCAAGGGTTTTCCTTTCATTTATGATTCACAACATTATAGAACAATACTAAATCCCTCGAAACCATAAAATAACACATGGAATTATGTAGTAAACAAAAACTACTATATTATATATATATATATATATATATATATATATATATATATATATATATATATATATATATATATATAATATGTCTCTTGGGTCAATTCCAACAACTGGTTCGCTACTAAAATGTGAAGTGAAAGTGAAAGCACTTCGATCTTCCTACCTACTTCAGCTGATGCAATCGCCTGTGAAAATTGCCACTGCATCCTGCCATCCTGCAATAACAACATTTATTTTTCATTCAAAATTCACATTAGGTTACTTCATGTTTCTTTTGTAATTCAAGATTTTCTTTCAAGAGTCAAGATATACAGTGATTAAGCTAACAGTGGAATACAAGGCCCTATGTTTCAACAGAGACACCGGCTGTGTTGCAGAACAACGTGTTACTTTACATCCTTGACTTTACTTAACTCATCATAGACAAGTCACCAAGATACAGCAGCAGGGAGGTGCCAATCTAGGGAGTAAATGCAATAGATTTGCTGCTTTTCTGAAGAATTGATGTATTTCAAGGCAAATCACAGCATCATCAGTTATACATTTCCAGAGTGTGTTGTCCTTAAAAATACGTGAGAAAACTGAGTTTCTGTACATTTTTGATAGCATGCTTTAGGAAAATCTTTGTTTCCTTATATGAAAAGTCGGATTCAAATGTTCTCTAAACAAGTAAAATACAATCAAAAAAGTAGTAACCAGTAACCAGAATCACCTACCTGACCAGACATGTTTAATGTTCATACTTGATCTCTGTATTCTTCCACCGCAGCTCACTGTGGTTCAAGGAGGCCTCTGGTGTTGTGTAAGTGTGCGTTTCTCAAGATTTCATATAATAAGATGTCTGGGTGTGTATTGCAGATTGCTGAAGAAATGGCTCAGTTAGAAGGAGATGATGCAAAGCATCAGTTTGTTCTCAAGACACCAAAGGTAAGACCACATGCTGCTGTATTCAACTTTGCGCATTTACTGTACATACAGACTGTTCAGACAGGAAGGTACAAAGGACTGAGACTCAGAGAATCAATTTCCACCTGGTATTAACTTTTTTTGCAATATTTCAATGTTTTTATTTTGTGCACTAGACTAAATTCTTAAGACTCACATTTCTGACATTTACGTAGCCAGTTTATGCTCAACAACAATGCTGCTTAAAAAAAATAAAAATAAAAACATTTGAAAAATAAAATTCAACTAACAGTCTGATGGAAACACAGCAAATGTCTTTTTGTCTCAGGGAACGAGGGACTACAACCCGAAGCAGATGGCAATCAGAGAGAAAGTCTTCAATATCATCAGCAGCTGCTTTAAACGCCATGGAGCAGAAACCATCGACACTCCTGTTTTTGAATTAAAGGTCTCATTTCTCACAAATCATAATATGTCCATACACAAGGTATGTGTTGATATATTGAAGTCATCTCACGTATAAACATGGTTTGTTATCTTCCTGTTGGTGTGTAGGAAACATTGACTGATAAGTATGGAGAAGACTCCAAGCTCATCTACGACCTCAAAGACCAAGGAGGGGAGCTCCTGTCCCTCAGATATGACCTCACTGTATCCTTCAAACACACATGGTGATGAGCATCTGCTGGCTGTGCATCAGCTTCATAGAGATACACTGCTCTCTGCATGAGACAATTTTGTCTTCACAAGGTGCTAACAGATGTAGTTAATGACTCATGAGGTCTATCTGATTGAAATATTGCATTTCTAATAATGGGAGGTAATTAACAGAGTGTGGATTATTTTACTAGTAAAAGACAATAGAGGGTTTGACTTTTATCATGCGGTTTTAATCTGAGTTGCAGTGATGAAGCGTAAAAGAGAAAGTACAATTAAAATGCATCTGCAATCATTTATTGTGTATTTAGTATGTTATGTTTTATGTAGAGTATTTGTACCATTATACGTATTGCTATTGTTTTGATCTGATCGTTAAGAGCAGGTTAGCTGTTTAGCATAGGTTACCATAGTGATCTACCTTGGTAAAAGTGAACCAACTTAGTCATACCGAAAAAGTTTGTGACTTTACCAACAACATTAATCCCTATTATAAAACGAGTAGTTCCTGTCCTTGATTATGATTGAGCTTTCAAAGCTATTGTAAAATACTGTACAAACACACATCTGTGACCATTTTTTTCAGACCTAGTATGCCAAGAAAGATCTATCTATTGATTTTAAAACAATCACAATCAAAATTGAGCTTAAACCACGCTGATGATCCAGTGTGAATGGTGAAAATGGGAAAGGTGAACCCTGTGGAGCAATATCCTTGCTTTTGGTACTATTAAAATGCATCTGCCCAAAGTCAAACAAGCATGTACCAGCAAAGAGAGAACAATAGCACAGTCAAAAGAGAGAACAATAGCACAGTAAACCACGATATCCAGATAAATGTTATCTGGATCAGATAATTACCCTAAGCTATTGTAAAATCACTGTAAATCACAAATTGCTTCAGTAAATGGCCGTATCAAAGCAGAGAGTGCGTTGTCCTTGACTTGTACTATTCCAGGTCCCCTTTGCACGTTACCTGGCGATGAACAAGATAACCAACATCAAACGTTACCACATCGCTAAGGTCTACCGCCGTGACAACCCAGCCATGACCCGCGGACGCTACAGAGAGTTTTACCAATGTGTGAGTCATCTTCAAACACACCTGTTCATTCCTGCCAGGGACCACAGCTGATTTGTTAGCTCTCTGGAATATGTTTCATTTACTTAAAAAAAAGTTGTGTGTGTGTTTCAGGATTATGACATAGCAGGGCAGTATGACGCCATGATTCCAGACGCTGAGTGCCTGAAGATCGTCTACGAAATCCTCAGTGAGCTGGACCTTGGAGACTTCCGCATCAAGGTTTGTCTCATCAGTTCATTTACATTCATAGATGAAACCTGTGCAGACGTTGATCAGCAGGTATCATGTCTGTAACCGTGTCCTTTATTCCCAGGTCAACGACAGACGCATCCTCGATGGGATGTTTGCTGTGTGTGGTGTTCCTGATGACAAGTTCCGCACCATTTGTTCAACAGTTGATAAAATGGATAAGGTGTGCCAATATACTGCTGTGCACATACAGTACATATTTAGAACATCTAATTTGCAGAAGAGCATCTTTAGTTTTTCAACTTTGTAGATTCCACACATGCAAATGCCGCAAAGGCCTAAACCCTCCTAGACAAAGGTTAAAGTTAGTCTGTTGCTAACTTCTTCTCCTTGTTCCTCTGTTCTCTTTCACTTTCTCATCAACTTCTGGCTTTGACCCATCTTCTCCTCTGGTCCTCCACTAGATGTCTTGGGAGGATGTGAAGAAGGAAATGGTGAATGAGAAGGGCTTGTCAGAAGAGGTTGCGGACCAGATTGGGGAGTACGTCAGAATGCAGGGTGAGACTCGAAGCAAATGTTTTACATTGTGGCGTAAACAATTGTATCACTGCTCGGTGAGTGGGGGCTCAAACTGAAAACTGGCTTGTGTTCAAAAAATTGCAAGGGACTATGTTGATGGGTGTTACTTCATGTACTTGTGAGACAAGAAATATTATCCAGGAAGGCTGATAAGCCTTCAAACTCATGCACAAGTTCATAACATTGTCAGACATGATTTTACTACTATGGAATTATCACAGAGATTTGATTTGAGATTTGCAGCAGGAATGGGTGAAAAATATCAATTGACATAAGAATGGATTGACTGATTGGTGAATCGATTCACGAATGCCAAAAAAAATTGTTAGTTAATAATGTTGTGTTGATGTAATGAAACAGGTAGAGGGCAGTTCAGTAGCTGTAATGTTGCTAACTGCTCGATGTGTGTTTTTTAGGTGGGATGGACCTAGCAGAGCGCCTCCTTCAGGACAAGAAAATGTCTCAGAGTAAGCAGGCCTGTGCCGGCCTGTCAGACATAAAGCTACTCTTCAGCTACCTGCAGATCTTCCAGGTCACAGACAAGGTGAGACATGGTGCTATTCAGCTACACATAATACTTTGTTTGTTTTTGGTCTTCTTCTCTTCATCATGTTACTGGTAACTCTTTGACTTTTACCATCATTGTGGCTCTGCTTCTCCACTCTCTGTCATCTCCAGGTGGTGTTTGACCTTAGTCTGGCTCGGGGGCTGGACTATTACACAGGAATCATATATGAGGCAATACTGACTCAGGCACGCGTGACCCTTGCCTCTGCTGAGGCTCAAACCGCGACTCCTGTAGAGGAGAGCGTCAGCGTAGGCAGCGTGGCTGGCGGGGGGCGCTACGACGGTCTGGTGGGTATGTTTGACCCCAAGGGTCGGGAAGTGCCGTGTGTTGGCGTCAGCATCGGCATCGAGAGGATCTTCTCCATCATGGAGCAGAAAGCTGAGGTAATGTGTCGACTATTGTTGGTGCTCCTCCAGTCAAAGCGGTCAGCAGGTGTGTGCAGTGCACTCTCTAACAGTAATGTGCTGTTCA
This sequence comes from Pampus argenteus, assembly GCA_036937835.1. Lineage (NCBI taxonomy): Eukaryota > Metazoa > Chordata > Actinopteri > Scombriformes > Stromateidae > Pampus > Pampus argenteus. The sequence goes on from CM072861.1 coordinate 3,269,073, forward strand.
GGCTTCAGCAGAGAAGGTTCGGACCACAGAGGTGCAGATCATGGTAGCGTCCGCACAGAAGAACCTGCTGGAGGAGAGGCTGAAACTGGTCACTGAGCTCTGGAAAGCTGGAATCAAGGTGTGTGTGTGTTTCATATGTTCTATTCAGGAGCTGTTGATACATATTTTCATATTCACAGAAAGGAACCAATTACTTTCACATCTTTGAATACATGTACTGTAAATCCTCTTATAACAAGCAGTGTTCAAACAATGGCAGAGTCTCGTATAAAAGTCAGGGTGGGGTGGGGTGGGGGGCAGTGTGGTCAAATAAATGCTACATAAAAAAACACTGAGGTACTAGTACAACACCTCACATTGTACAGCAGTAATTCTATTAGTACAACAGTCATATTATACTCACCTTTCTTTTATTCTTAACAAAAATATTGTCTTCATCCTTCAGTTTCCAGTTGTTTCTTCTTTGCTGTACTGTCAACAATACTCAACACTTCCTGGTGTTTTTCTCACATAAGAAGTCTACCTATAAAGAGAACAGATTTTTCATGCAAAAATTCTGATGGAATAAGCGCTGTGGAAATGGACATTACACTGAATTCATTAGGACAACAGGTCAACGTGCAGGAAAAGTTTGTATTAATTGGGGACATTAGAAATAAAGGTATGTCTCTGACAGAAGCCTGTAACAAATAAGATGTGTTTCATCAACAATCAACAAACAAGGTATTCATCACGATGTGGGGACATAAATCTTTTCACACAGTCATGTTATAGGGACGTGTATGTTCGTGTGTGTGTGTGTGTGCACGTGTACAGGCAGAGGTGATGTACAAGAAGGACCCCAAACTGCTGAGTCAGCTGCAGCACTGTGAGGAGTCTGGGATCCCCCTGGTGGCCATACTGGGAGAACAGGAGCTGAAAGATGGAATGGTCAAACTCCGTGTTGTGGCCACCAGAGAGGAGGTACAACTTACACAGCACACACACTGGCAAACACACAGTTGCACTGTCATGAAGCACTACATTTCTCAGCTGGTTCAAATAGTTTGGCAGCTCTTTGCGACAGGAAAAGCATGGTTTTTACTGTTTGTCGGACATAAATCTGTAGCGTTTGTGACCTCAAGTGTGCCTGTATAGCGACATGTGAGTATGTTGCTCTTTGTATTATTAATAGAACTGCATTCTACTGTCTGAAGTGCATGGAAGTGGCTTTAATCAGTATATTTCTATAACAATGTGTGAAACAATATGCCTGTTGTGTACTAGCTGAGTAGTGTAGTACTTTACACACATGTTAAAACAATGTCAAAGTCAAATAAGAAAAAATAGTTACACATAAAGAATGATGATTACACCTAATACCCAGTATCATAACCAGTATTTACAAATAAACAATACCCGTCTCTATATACAGGATAAGCAAAAGCATGTGGATATTGTAGATAAGAGCACGTACAGTGTGTGGATCACTATTTCACTGAGGGAAAATCTACAGTCTGCAGTGTCTGCTTAATGTTAAATGATAGGTTCACATATTTATTCATGTGTCCATTTGAACCCTCCCGTTTATGTGTTTCAGTCATCCTCAAAAACATCCTCACTTTCATTGGAAACTTAAAAGGATGTCCAGACTATAGCAACCAAAAACTCTTCATATAGATTTTTCAGATAAACTTGGGAAATTAAGAACTTATCCTTTAACATGCAAGATGTATACATTATATTTTTACAATGTTTGTATTTCAGTTTAACAACCTCACTGTGTCTTTCTTCCGCTCTGTTTCCACAGGCTGATATTTCCAGAGCTGATCTTATAGCTGAGGTCCGGAGAAGGACCTCTAAGGCCTAGCCATTCCCTTCCGTCCAACTACAACCCCAACCGCATCGCCTGCTTCAAACACTGCAAAGCCTTATACAGAGTTCCTTGTCTAATCCTCAACAGAGCATGCAGCTCTGAAGACACACATCCAGTGTCATTCGTTGAGAAAGTTAACACGAGATGTAATACATCTAAAGATGTGCTTTAGAGGGACAGGTCATAATAATTCATAATTCATAAAACTACTCCAATCTAGAATAAAGTCAATCTAATACGTCATAAAGCTGCTGGTAATCACATGAATTAGAAAAATAAATAGCAGAACAGCATTCCTCCAGAAATGCTTGATCTGTTGAGGACCAAGGATGAGAAACATATTCACTTACTACTTGAACCCTTCAGAAGATCAGACCTAGAGCTCTGTCACTCTGTTTTGACTGCTGAGTTAAAACTGATTTTAAAAATCTAAATACTCTCCTATTACTTCAATAACCACCGCGCTGGATCCACTCACATAAATAAGTATCAACAAGTATCAATTTCTACCTGTATGAAATCATGCCTGTGTCAGAAATAAAGACATAATTTTTACTCCATACTGAATCATGATTACTGAGTTGTACATACTTAGTTTTGACAGCATAGGATGGTGGTAAGGAAGCTGAATAGGGCAAAGGCAGAGCAGGGGGAGGACAAAATGGTGAAGGCTGATAAATGAAGAATGTTACATGACTTTTAGGAAGAAGCTGAGAGCCTCTGTGTGGTCAGGAGGTGCTTCCAGATGACTGGACAACTACAGCTGATGTGATCAGGGAGACAGGTAGGAGTGTACTTGGTGTGTCATCTGGAAGGAAAGTAGATATGGAGACCTGGTGGTGGAATGAGGAGGAGCAGGAGTGTATACGGAGAAAAAGGTTAGCTAAGAAGAAGTGGGACACTGAGAGGAGTGAAGATAGTAGACAGGAGTACATTAAGATGCAGTGTAAGATGAAAGTAGAGGTGGCAAAGGATAAACAAGAGGCTTACAATGACTTATATGCTAGGTTGGACAGTAAGGAGGGACCGACTGATCTGTACAGGTTGGTAAGACAAAGAGACAGAGATGAAAACGATGTACAGCAGGTCAGCGTAACTAAGGACAGCGATGGAAGTGTATTGACAGGTGCCAGTAGTGTGATGGGAAGATGGAAAGAGTACTTTAAAGAGTTGATGAATGAAGAAAATGAGAGAGAACAAAGAGAAGAAGAGGTGACTGTTATGGAACCAGGGAGTAGCAAATTAGTAGATTAGTAAGGATGAAGTGAGGATGGCATTGAAGAGGATGAGGACTGGAAAGGCACTCGGTCCTGATGATATACCTGTGGAAGTATGGAAGTGTCTAGTAGAGGTGGCAGTAGAGTTTTTGACTGGGTTGTTCAACTGGATCTTAGATAGTGAGAAGATGTGAGAGGAATGGAGGAGAAGTGTGATGGTGTCCGTCTTTAAGAACAAGGGAGATGTGCAGAGTTGTGGTAACTACAGAGGAATAAAGCTGATGAGCCATACAATGAAGTTATGGGAAAGAGTAGTTGAAGCTACACTAAGGGCAGAAGTGAACATTTGTCACAGTCTGCCCCCCTTTCACCTACCTCTAAGTAATTTTCCATTCCCTCTCCACTCACCTGCCAGCCACGCCCCCCTCATCAGACCTACTCCCCTCACCTGCTTCCCATCACCAATCAAGCTAGGATTTAAGCTCTCCCTGCTCACTCACTCTCTGCCAGATTGTTCTACATGCTCCTGCAAGACTTTCCAGCACTCTTCTTCGGATTGATCTCCCGCTGCCGACTTTGCCTGCCTTGGACCAACCTGTTTGCTGTACTCCCGGTAACCGACCCTGCCTTCTGTCTTCGACCACGAGCTTCTGATCTCTCTGGATTCTGCCAGCTGGTGTCGGCCCAGCTACTGGTGGCTAGCTCCTGGTACGTCTGCCTCAACTCCTGCCTACCTGCTTGCTGGACTGGTGTTCCCAGCCTAAGGCCCCAGACTTTCCCTGTGCCCAGAGAGACTGATTCCTGCGTGTGCTGCATTTGGGTTCTAATTACACCCGTCACAGTACAATCTGGCCAGAAATGGACCCAGCGCACCCTTCTTTGCCGCAGTCCCGGCTCAAGAGGATCGAAGACGCACTTCAGCAACACGAGGAAAGATTCGCCTCCATTACAGCTGACATCCAGCAGGCTACGGGGAACCAGACACAAGGGTTAGCTATGCTAGCTAACCAGGTCCAGCAGCTGGCAGCAGCCTTTACCCAATCTGCAGCTGCTTCGGCTGCTGCTCCACCACCACCACCCCCGCCTGCTGCTGTTCCCATTCCTTCGGGTCTACTGCCGGAGCCCCGGGTGGGACCTCCAGAACGATATGCTGGAGATCCGGAAGGCTGTAACCCCTTCATCACCAACTGCTCCATCCTCTTTGCTCTGCAGCCCCAGACCTTCGCTTCAGAGGAGGCCAAAGTGGCGTTTGCCATCAACCACCTGACAGGTCGAGCCCGCCTGTGGGGAACAGCAGAGTGGGAACGCCAGACCACTGCCTGCTCCTCCTTCCAAGCCTTCACCATGGAGCTTCGTAAGGTGTTTGGCATAGCATCCATCGGTCCAGACGTCACAGGGGGTCTGATGGACTTGAGCCAAGGTGAACAAACTGTCGCTAACTACGCCATTGAGTTCCGCATCAGGGCCCGTCAGAGTTACTGGAACGAGGCTGCCATTTGCGATGCTTATCTGCGGGGTCTGGAGGACTACATTAAAGACGAGTTGGTCTCTCACAACCTTCCCTCTTCTCTGGATGAACTTATTGAACTTACATCCCGGATTGATCGCCGCGTGCAGGCAAGACGCCAAGAGAGGCGGCAAGGACAGGCAAACCAGCGCCTGCTGGGCCGACCACGTGTTCCTCCAGAGACTTTGGGTACCTCTAGTGGTCAGGGAAGAGAGGCCGAACCCATGCAGGTGGGCCGCACCAGTCTCACTCCTACGGAGCGGGAGCGCCGTCGCCAGGGGAAACTCTGCCTCTACTGTGGTCAAGCAGGTCACTTCATCTCACAGTGTCCAGCAAAAGGCCGGACTCACCAGTAGAGGGGGAAGTACTGGTGAGTCGTCCCTCTGAGCTATTCCTCCGAAAACGATCCTTATGCCATGTTCAGCTGTTACTGGCGGAGGGTTCCCAAACCCTCGCCACCTTCATTGACTCTGGTTCTGATGTCAGCCTCATCGATAAGGACCTGGCCCAGCAACTAGGCATCAACTGCATACCACTGCCTGCCCCGGTTCCTGTCAATGCCCTCGATGGTCATCTCCTGGGGAAAGTGACTCACCAGACCACACCCATCCGCATGCTTATGTCCGGTAACCACCATGAGACAATCCAGTTTCACATTCTGCAGTCTCCCCGAATCCCTCTCATCCTGGGATTCCCGTGGCTCCGTCGCCATAACCCTCATGTCGACTGGGCGACGGGGTCAATCCTGGGGTGGGGGTCATCTTGTCATCAAGTGTGTCTCCAACAAGCAGCTGCTCCCCAGCTGTCCCGATGTCCCAGTCCTCTGCTTGACCTGTCAGGGGTGCCGGTGGAATACCATGACTTCAGGGAGGTCTTCAGCAAGGTTAAGGCAACCTCATTGCCCCCACACCGGCCATATGACTGTGCCATCGACCTGCACCCCGGCTCTACTCCTCCTAGGGGGCGCCTGTACTCACTGTCAGCTCCGGAGAGGGAGGCCATGGAGACCTACATTAATGACTCTTTGGCAGCAGGCATTATCCGTCCCTCCTCGTCCCCTGTTAGTGCTGGCTTCTTCTTTGTCCAGAAGAAAGATAAATCTCTTCGGCCCTGTATTGATTATCGAGGCCTGAATGACATAACTGTAAAGAACCGCTACCCCCTCCCTCTCATCTCCTCTGCCTTTGAGCTCCTGGAGGGGGCCACCATATTTTCCAAATTGGACCTTCGCAACGCCTACCATTTGGTCCGCATCCGGGAGGGGGATGAGTGGAAGACAGCCTTCATCACCCCCACTGGACACTACGAGTATCTAGTCATGCCCTTCGGCCTCACCAACGCCCCTGCTGTCTTCCAGGCCCTGGTTAATGACGTGCTCCGGGACATGTTGAATAAGTACGTGTTTGTTTACCTGGATGACATACTGATCTTTTCCAAGACCAAGGAGGAACACGTCCACCACGTCCAGGCAGTTCTCCAGCGGCTCCTTGAGAACTCTCTCTTTGTCAAAGCCGAGAAGTGCGAGTTTCACTCCTCGTCTGTGTCCTTCTTGGGTTTCATCGTGGGTCCTGGGAGCATCCAGATGGACCCTGCCAAGGTGTCAGCTGTCTCAGATTGGCCCACTCCTGACTCTCGCAAACAACTGCAACGGTTCCTGGGCTTCGCCAACTTTTACCGGAGGTTCATCAGGGGTTACAGCATGGTAGCCGCTCCTCTCACGGCTCTGACTTCCTCCAAGGTGCCCTTCCAGTGGTCATCCGCAGCCGATGAGGCCTTCCGGTCCCTCAAAGCCAGGTTCACGTCAGCCCCTATCCTCCAAATGCCTGACCCAGAAAGGCAATTTGTGGTGGAGGTGGACGCCTCTGACGTGGGAGTAGGAGGGGTGCTCTCCCAGCGGTCAGCCAAAGACCAGAAGCTCCATCCATGCGCCTTCTTCTCCCGACGACTGATCCCAGCTGAGAGGAATTACGACATCGGCAATCGAGAGCTTCTGGCAGTCAAACTGGCTCTGGAGGAGTGGCGTCACTGGCTGGAAGGAACTGCAATGCCGTTTTTGGTCTGGACTGACCACAAGAATCTGGAATACATTCGGTCAGCCAAGAGGCTGAACTCCCGACAGGCCAGATGGGCTCTGTTTCTGACCAGATTTAACTTTTCCCTCTCCTACCGGCCGGGGTCCCGCAACGTGAAGCCTGATGCCCTGTCCCGGCAGTTTTTGAGAGAGGAGGACTCGGCTGCCAGTTCCGACACCATTCTCCCCTCCTCTAGTCTGATAGCATCACTCAGCTGGGAGGTGGAGGAAAGAATTAAGGCAGCTTTAGAAGATCAGCCTGGGCCCAGCTCGTGTCCTCCTAACCGCCTGTTCGTCCCCGCTCCCCTACGGTCCGACGTCCTCCAGTGGGCCCACAACTCCCTGCTCACCTGTCACCCTGGGATCCAGCGGACCAAAGAGGTGGTGCAGCAAAGATTTTGGTGGGCGACTCTGGCCGAAGACACCCGGGAGTTTGTGAACGCCTGCCCAGTATGCAACCAGCACAAACCCTCACACAAGGCCCCTGCTGGATTCCTGCATCCGTTGCCAGTGCCCCACCGGCCCTGGTCCCACATCTCCCTAGACTTTGTTACCGGTCTGCCACTGTCCAACGGCCACACCACTATTCTCACAGTGGTAGATCGGTTCAGCAAGATGGCACATTTCGTGCCCCTGCCCAAGCTTCCCTCAGCCAAGGAGACAGCTGAACTGGTTCTGCTACATGTGTTCCGACTGCATGGTTTCCCTACTGACGTGGTCTCCGACCGGGGGCCCCAATTCACCTCCGTTTTCTGGAGGGAGTTCTGCACGCTGGTAGGGGCCACCGTCAGTTTGTCATCCGGGTTCCACCCCCAGTCCAACGGCCAGTCTGAGAGGATGAATCAGGAGATGGAGACTGCTTTACGCTGCATGGTCTCTCAAAACCCCTCATCCTGGTCCCAGCGGCTTCTGTGGGTGGAATACGCCCATAACACCCTGACCAGCTCTGCAACTGGACTCTCTCCATTTCAGTGTGCCTACGGGTTCCAACCCCCACTCTTTCCCGCCCTGGAGAAGGAGGTTTCCTGCCCATCAGTGCAAGCCTTCATCCGTCGCTGCCGCAGGACCTGGACTCAGGCCCGAACCACCCTTCTTCGCTCCACCGACCGCTACTCCACCACGGCCAACCGTCGTCGATCTAAAGCTCCGACTTTTCAAGTTGGCCAGAAGGTGTGGTTGTCTACCCGGGATCTACCCTTACGCGTAGAATCGAAGAAGTTGGCTCCCAGATTTATTGGACCTTTTGAGGTTCAAAAGGTCATCAACCCTGCGGCAGTGAGGCTCAAGCTACCCAGGTCCATGCGGGTCCACCCCACTTTCCATGTGTCCAAGGTCAAACCCGTCCGTGAGAGCCCCCTGGTCCCCGCTGCTCCTCCCCCGCCCCCACCCCGCATCATCGATGGGGGTCCCGCCTACACCGTCCGTCGTCTCCTTCGTTCCCGTCGCCGGGGAAGGGGTCTCCAGTACCTGGTGGATTGGGAGGGGTATGGTCCTGAGGAAAGGTCCTGGGTCCCTGCACGGCATATTTTGGATGCTTCCCTCATCAGGGAGTTTCATCGATGTCACCCAGATCAACCGGCTAGGTCCTCGAGACCCTCTAGAAGTACTACCAGTCCGCCTCCCTGTTCACCCGAGGTCTCTGACCACAACTCTGAGTATGAGGAAACCCCTTCGGAGGAGGAGGCACCTTCTGAAGCAGGGGAGGAGGAGGACATGGTGCTTTCAGAGGAATATTAACCTCCTCCGGGCCCTCGCCACCCTCCCGACTCAGCAATTCATCTTTAAGGACGTCAGGAGCCGTCCCTTGAGGGGGAGGTTCTGTCACAGTCTGCCCCCCTTTCACCTACCTCTAAGTAATTTTCCATTCCCTCTCCACTCACCTGCCAGCCACGCCCCCCTCATCAGACCTACTCCCCTCACCTGCTTCCCATCACCAATCAAGCTAGGATTTAAGCTCTCCCTGCTCACTCACTCTCTGCCAGATTGTTCTACATGCTCCTGCAAGACTTTCCAGCACTCTTCTTCGGATTGATCTCCCGCTGCCGACTTTGCCTGCCTTGGACCAACCTGTTTGCTGTACTCCCGGTAACCGACCCTGCCTTCTGTCTTCGACCACGAGCTTCTGATCTCTCTGGATTCTGCCAGCTGGTGTCGGCCCAGCTACTGGTGGCTAGCTCCTGGTACGTCTGCCTCAACTCCTGCCTACCTGCTTGCTGGACTGGTGTTCCCAGCCTAAGGCCCCAGACTTTCCCTGTGCCCAGAGAGACTGATTCCTGCGTGTGCTGCATTTGGGTTCTAATTACACCCGTTACAACATTTGTGAACAGCAGTATGGTTTAATGCCAAAAAAGAGTACTACAGATGCAGTATTTGCTTTGAGGATGTTGATAGAGAAATACAGAGAAGGTCAGAGGGGGCTACACTGTGTCTTTGTAGATCTGGAGAAAGCTCATGACAGGATGTCCAGAGAGGAACTGTAGTATTGTATGAGGAAGTCTGGAGTGTCAGAGAAGTATGTTGAACATGTATGAGGGCTGTAAGACAGTGGTGAGGTGTGCTGTAGGTGTGACAGAGGAGTGAAGGTGGGACTGCATCAAGGATAATCTCTGAGCCCCTTCTTGTTCGCTGCAGAAGGACGTTTTAACATGATGTGGACTTCCTTTGTGGTAGCTGATGCAATAGCTTGTGAAAATTGTCACTGACAATTGATAATGTGCAGCCACCCTGCTGTTATTAGATCTTAATGCCACACCATTCTTTTTTATCAGAAGGCACACAGAACATTACTTTGGACAGTCCTCAGCTGCAAAACAGCATTTATTTTTTCATTCAAATTTCACATTAAGTTAGTTCATGTTTCTTTTGTAATTCAAGATTTTCTTGGTGCTCATATTCAGTTATTAAGCTTGTGTGAAGTGAGCCTCTTTTCCCTTTACATTACAGTTGAGTAGCATGCCATTCAAATCAAGCACTGCAATACTTATGACAGACTAATGAAATGTACAATGTGAAAGTAGTAAAAATAATCAAATTTAGTTAATAAATCAAATCAAATCAAATCAAATTTTATTTATATAGCCCAAAATCACAAAATACATTTGTCTCAGAGACAGACAATGAATTATAATGAATTACAATGGATGATAAGAATTGGTTACAATGAATGATGAATTATTACAGTAACAGTGGAACTTGTGATAGAGATACAGATGCACAGCAGCAAATCATTAACTAACTATAATCTGTAATGGGGATATGGCAACAATGATGATGGTGACAACACATGCAGAAGACGCCACGCAGGACCACAGCAGCAGACACAGTCCACAAGAACCTGCTGGGCGAGAGAGCACAGAAACTCCGGGGAAGAAGGTTAGTTAGTAACATGATAGAAAGATAGATAGATAGATAGATAGATAGATAGATAGATAGATAGATAGATAGATAGATAGATAGATAGATAGATAGATAGATAGATAGATAGATAGATTAGATGACAGAGTAACAGTCCTAACAGTGGAATATAAGGCCCTACGTTTCAACAGAAACACCTGTGTTGCAGAACAACGTGTTACTTTACATCCTTGACTTTACTTGACTCATCACAGACAAGTCACCAAGATACAGTAGCAGGGAGGTGCCAATCTAGGGAGTAAATGCAATAAAATTGTCAGTCATACAGTGTTGTCCTTAAAAATACTGAGTATCATATTGCCAGTGAAAAAACTGAGTTTCTGTACTTTATACTATGAAGACATTTTTCGATGGCTTACCTGAGGAAAATCTTTGCTTCCTACTATTAAAAGTAGGAAGATGTTTCTTTTCAAATGTTCTCTAAACAAGTAAAATACAATCAAAAACTAGGAAAAATAAAGTAACCAGGACCACCTACCTGACCAGACATGTTTAATGTTCATACTTGCTCTGGTCTGGTGGGCTTACCGACTGCAACACGTGTCTGATCCCTGCATTCTTCCACCGTGGCTCATTGTGGCTCAGGGAAGCCTCTGGTGTTGTGTACATGTTGTTTGTCAAGATTTAATGTAATAAGATGTCTGGGTGTATATTGTAGATTGAAGAAGAAATGCAAAGCAGTTTGTTCTCAAGACACCAAAGGTAAGACCACATGCTGCTGTATTCAAACTTAGGCATGTATTTACTGTACATACAGAGCACTGTTGGGACAGGAAGGTACAGAGGACTGAGACTCTAAGACTCGGGTATTAACTTTTTTGAAATATTTAAATGTTTTTGTTTTGTGCACTAGACTAAATTCTTAGCCCTCGTGTGGTATTAGTATTTATGGGTCTGGTGGACCCGCTAGAGTTTTGGGCTTTCAAAACACCACAATCCAATAATTTTCTCTTAAAATACTAAACATATGTGTTTTGATTTATGTTCTTCACAGAAAATGAGCCAAAGCCAATGAATTTCACGTTGAAAAAATAATTAATTAAACTGAAAACGGGTCAGTATGTCAGTATTTTTGTTTAAACATTTTTGTCAGTAACAGTGGATAGCTAAAATCTCAGCCTCTGCGTTAGCAGCATCAGCTGCCTTTTCAAGTTCTAGTGCTTCTAGAGCCGCTTTCAGTGTAGCTTTGTCCGAATCCAATTTGGCTCTCTGCTTTTTCAGTTCCGACATGCAGCTTCAGCTATGGCTCTGGCCTTAGTAGCAGTGATAAGCACTGACCTCTTTGACGTGTGCTTGAAGCAGGATACTAATGCTGCTTTTTCCTCATTTTGTGGGTTCTGGGCTTCCATAACTGCAGCAGATGAATCCCTCTGATAATATGTATTTTTCTGGTCTGAGAAAAAAGTGATGTCAAATCCCTGCTCTTAGATAAGGATTAGGAGGGACCGAGGTTGGTTGTCACTCTAATCTGCTCCCTCTCAGATCAGCTGGAGTAGTGTTGGATGCCTTTTTATTTTTATTATTCAAATACATTACATTACATAAGTGATCGTAATTTGCAATAGTACATGTTATTTGCATGCGTACTGATAAAATAAATATAAACCAATTCATCAATCAAATCATATACAACAATCACTTCTCTTTAACAAAGAATGTACAGCACGTTGTGGTCACACATGGATACCATCAAAAATCATAAAAAAATAAATGAATAAATAAATAAACACATCATTCACATCACTCTGCCTTATCCAGAATCAATTATCATACTTTCAGATCAGAGTGCAAGTCATAACTGAATAGAACATTTTTTGAACATTGTTCTTTATGTGCTGTGTCATTTACGGCTTTCCAAAAGTATCTTCCTAATATGATTTTTTGGCTTGGATAACATAACACAATCAACTGTTTTATATGTTTAAAGTGATGAATGTCTTTGAGTCACAGTGGTAAGCACCTGTTTCTCTGAAAGATAAATACCAGGTGACGTTTGAAAAACCCAGAAGTCCACTTACTGTATTTCCAGAATCCTCAACCGTTCTGTCTGCTGATAAATTAAATAATTGTTTTAACCCATTCCTGAAGTTGCATTTCCTAACAATTTAAACAATTGAATTGATTTTTTGTCTATCTTGATGTTACTTTATTTTGTTTTATATATTCACATAAAATAATGTGTTCATACTTGGCATTTCTGGCTAAATGGATTACAGATTAAAAATCTTTATTGTGCAGCAGACAGAATATTATGGTTAGAATAGTCTTTGTTGAATCTTTATTGTGTCTTTCAGGAAAGCATGTGTTGTTAAATGACCTTCTGGATTTTAAAAAACTGTTCGTGTTTCAAAGAAACAGATGCTTATGGTTATGAATTGAATGTAATGCACGATTACACGAGTCGAAGCTTGGACAAAAGGACCACAAGTTTTTGCTCAAGGAAAGAAAAAAAGGAGCAACAGATAAATCTAGGCCTCATGGAATTTGTATTTTAAGGTGTTCCCATTCAGAGAGCCTATTTTTTGTGCTACTGAGAGTATTTAGCAACAGCATTAGTCAGTATACCCCCCATGACACAACTGGAACCAAGGCATGTTTTCACAAGGTGTGTCATGTGGATGTTGGTGACTTTTATTCAACTGTTATATAACAGAAACAGAGTGTAGCTGTCATTGAAGGCAGGATAAATAAATAAATAAACAACTTAATAAATAGTTTAATAAATATTGAGTTAAAAATACAGTTCATTAATGAACACATTTCTAAGATTATTATTTTGATATTAAAAGCAACGTCAAGTGCATTTCATATTTTTGTTTTACTATGGGCATAAGGGTTATTTTTGGGTAGGAACCAAAGTTCTGCCGTCTCAAGTTGACGGTTGTTCCCTTTTTTGAGTTGCCACACATTATCAGAACAATTTGGATCACGCAGCAGACGGGTGCTGATGCTGCGGATAACTAACAAGTGTCAAGACGTTAAAAGGATATTAAGTTCATCGACTTAAATTTCCTCTGTGAAAGTGAAAGCGGCCAATGAGGTATGTTTTGTTGTTTTATTACTTGTTTTATTTAGTAAATCTAACGTAAAGTCTTCTAAGTCATGTATCATATCGTTATGTTTGTACCATTAAGTAATTAAGTAATTAAATAACTTAACTACATTAAGTAGTTAAGTTATGTAATAACCTGCCTGTCTGTATTTTGAGTTTGTTTTTTACTGATTAAGGACGTTTGAATATTGATAAACAAAATACAGAAAAGAGATTTAAAAAAAAGAGATATTTTGAAAACTGGAAAATAAATTATGCTGAGCGAAGCTGTACTGGAAAGAAGGAAGCGCGCGTCTGTCTCATTTCTTCTACTGTTTTACAGGTACCCTGCCTGGGACCTGTTACAAATGCTGTTAAAATGGTGTTGGTTGAACATCTTTATTACTTAAAACAACACATTAATCCCACATTTGTATGTATTTCAGTTTTACAGTGATCTTCAATTGAGAGTGAAAATAAATTCTTGAAGAAAGACAACTTTGCCTTTCACTGGAGAACTGTTAGCTATCTCCCAAACTAAACACACCACGTTTAGGGAGGGCAGAATATCTTCTGTATATTAGATGTTCTAAATATGTATGTGCACAGCAGTATATCGGCACACCTTATCTATTTTGTCCACTGTTGAACAAATGGTGCGGAACTTGTCATCAGGAACATTACACACAGCAAACATTCCTTCGAGGATGTGTCTGCAATAATTAGAACTGCATGATAAAGGTCAAACCCTCTATTGTCTTTTATTAGTAAAATAAAATATTAGTAAAAACTCTGTTAATTACCTCCTATGATTATTATGACAAATACTCTACATAAAACATAACATACTAAATACACAATAAATGATTGCAGATGCATTTTAATTGTACTTTCTCTTTTACGCTTCATCACTGCAACTCAGATTAAAACCGCATGATAAAAGTCAAACCCTCTATTGTCTTTTACTAGTAAAATAATCCACACTCTGTTAATTACCTCCCATTATTAGAAATGCAATATTTCAATCAGATAGACCTCATGAGTCATTACCTACATCTGTTAGCACCTTGTGAAGACAAAATTGTCTCATGCAGAGAGCAGTGTATCTCTATGAAGCTGATGCACAGCCAGCTGATGCTCATCACCAAGTGTGTTTGAAGGATACAGTGAGGTCATATCTGAGGGACAGGAGCTCCCCTCCTTGGTCTTTGAGGTCGTAGATGAGCTTGGAGTCTTCTCCATACTTATCAGTCAATGTTTCCTACACACCAACAGGAAGATAACAAACCATATTTATATGTGAGATGACTTCAGTGTATCAACACATACAGTATGTGTGTATAGACATATTACAGTTTGTGAGAAATGAGACCTTTAGTTCAAAAACAGGAGTGTTGATGGTTTCTGCTCCATGGCGTTTAAAGCAGCCGATGATGGTGCTGAAGACTCTGTACCTTCCTGTCTGAACAGTGCTCTGTATGTACAGTAAATGCATGCGTAAATTTGAATACAGCAGCATGTGGTTTTACCTTTGGTGTCTAGAGAACAAACTGATGCTTTGCATCATCTCCTTCAAACTGAGCCTTCAGCTCCAACAGTTTGGCCATTTCTACATCTACAATACACACCCAGACACACATGAAATCTTGAAAAACACACACAAATACTCAACACCAGAGGCCTCCCTGAACCACAGTGACCCACTGTGGAAGAATGCAGAGATCAGGCACGTGCTGCAGTCCGGAAGGCAAAACATGTCTGGTCAGGTAGGTGGTCCTGGTTACTTTATATTTGCACGTTTTTGATTGTATTTTATTTGTTTCGAGAACATTTAAAAAAGATGCATCTTCCTACTTCTGATATAAAGAAAAAATGATTTTTCTAAAGCAAGCCATCAAAATGGTATAAAGTACAGAAACTCAGTTCACTATTTACAAGCACCAAGAAGATCTTGCATTACAAATGAAACATGAACTGGCTTAATGTGAAATTTGAATGAAATAAATGTTATTGCAGCTGAGGACTACAGAGATGGCACCAAACATTAGTCTTAAGTAATGTTTTGTGTGCTTTCTGATAATAAAGACAGGTGTGACATTAAGGGCTAATAATAGCAGGATGGCTGCACATTATCAATTGTCAGTGGCAATTTTCACAAGCTAGTTACACCACAGTCCGTGTTTACACCACATCATGTTAAAACCTGCGAATTCCTTTGTGTAAGTATCAGAGTAAGTTCCTGATCAGGGGTAGAAAATATCCAGCTGCTATGGTCAAATAACAACAATACTTGCAGGGGCATGGTTAGGAATTGAATACTTTTTTCTTCTTGCTATTTTCCTTGTGGGATATGGTCACCTCTTCAGACCTGCCAAATTGCCAATCAGCATAAAACTAATTTAGATTTAGATATCAACAGACACCAAGTAGAAAATGGGAACAATGATAAAAGGGATCAGGCAGAAATAGAGAGAGAAAAAAATCTGACAACGGGAGTCGAAAAAGTATTCTGAGGACTGGTGGATCCAAGTTTTGATATTTTCAGGTCATTTCCTACATAACTACATGTAATAACATGTAGTTATTTCCAACAGAATAAAATGACAAATATCTGGACAAATATATTTAGCTTTTGAATCTACAAGATATGTGGCTCTACATGACAAGGAAAACAATTTGCACAAATAATATCCATTGTGTAAATGCGTAGACAAGATTTGCACAGGTTTGTTACACATCATACTATACTCAGTAAATGCATCCTGATTGGAGGATACATTTTATACCAGGCAGCAACACCTTATAATTAGGATTTCTAGTAATTTGCATCCTTAAATCTAAAATGACATGCTGAAGAAAGTATTTTATAATTGTTGAAAGTTTATAAACTTTTCAGACATGATGAGGTTATTCTTGAAATATGAAATACATTTTTTATAATATGATACCTCCGATATGTGTTCAGTTCCTAAAGGAGAACCCCCCCCACACATGCCGTGATCTGATGCTTGTTGAATTTGTGCCTTTTCACTTTGTGGAAGTAAACAGCAGAATATTGCCCCCACACCATGTCCTGAACTTCATCACTGGACTGTAATACCTCTGTTGTTCAACCATTATATAATAGATGGTGGGATATGGCCTCGATTCCATTCCCTCCACTCTATTAGAAGCTCTGGATTTCAATACTGTTACTGTCGTAAAGACACAACTCTTTGGATGGTGCATTAGAGGTCAGTGTTTCAGTCTGTTCATCGTGAACCTGATGGACAAACGCTGTTTGATTCAATTTGAATTTGGTCAGCTACTGAGAGGGCTGTGTTCACTCCACTAGTATATATATGTTGGTTCACATTCAGCAGAACATATTATAATACAGTGACACTTTATTTTAACAGATCTGTGTTCTTATGCAGTACATATGTACAAACTGTTACCAACATTGTTTATAACATTGTTATAAAGCACCTAAATTGTAAAAGGTCAATTTTCCGGACTATAGAGCGCACCTAAATATAAGGCGCACCCACTAAAATTTGAATGAAATATATATTTTGTCACATATAAACCGCACCGGACTATAAGCCGCCGATATATACATACCCCGATACATAAGTGTTTATTCATATACTGAACTGATTGTTTACGAACAGTGCCGCAATAAAAGCAGTAATAAACGCGGCAATAAAAGTGCTGATAAACAAAACAGAAAAGTCATTGATGGTTTTATGTATCTTCCTCCTGCGTACTGAAACCATTATTGTGCAGTGTGCGGGAGAAAAGGTGACAGCGGCTGTTAAAGCGCAACTGCGCAACTATTAAAGTGGCTTCATTCTCTCATGAACTGAAGCCACACGTCACTATTTATCTTCCTCCTGATCATTTAAAACTAATGAACACCAGACCACTGTCACTTCATTTCTTCTGCGCACTGAAGACACTGAAGTCGTCCTCTTCAGTGTCAGAGTTGAACAGCGTCAGATAATCTTCATCACATATCGTCTCATCATAGATTCATTAACGGCAAGCTGACGTGCAGCCGCTCTGTTTCCTTCACGGTTAATCAGATCGAAGGCATTTAACTTAAAAGCTGCATCATAGGAATTTCTTCATGGGTTTTCCATTTTGAGGGGGTGAGGGTGTAATAATATTATATACCTGTGACGGAGCAGCTCCGTCAATGACTGCAGCCTGCGCACGCACACACACACACACACACACACACACTGTGGGCTGAAGAAAAATTAATAGAAAAGCCGCACCTCTGTATAAGCCTTATGGTTTAAAGTGTGGGAAAAAAAGTAGTGGCTTTTAGTCCGGAAACTACGGTAAATATCTAATTGTCGTTGATTATAAACCTTTCTGTATACAATTTTTTGGCGCTGAGTGAAAGACTGATGTCTGTCTTCCTGACATCCTTTTCTGTTGACAGAAGTGGTTGGCTACTAGTGGTAATTTTAGAGGCTGTAGTTGATGGTGCTATTGAATTATATTGTTGAGGGTTAGTCCACCCTCATTCATGAAAAGGATAAAAAAACAACACAAAGTAAATACACTTCATTCATTCATTCATTCATTATTTCAATTTTCTGAACTGCCGCAGAGGACACTTAGAGATGCTCCCAGAGTAGTAGAAATGTAACATTTAACACATCATGTATATTCTAATTCTCCCCCTCCTCTCTACTTGAACTAGTGTGACAAAAAAGAGACAAAACAACAACATCAGAATTCCCAAGGGTCACTGGAAGGTATAAAGGCTGGATAGAAACCACATGATATACATCCTTTATGATGATGATGATGGATATCATACTCAGCTTGAATATAAAATTGTAAACATAATGAATTATAGACAAAGGTCTGTGCCAAAGTTTGATTAGAACCTTGAATCTATTTTTAAATCAATTTTGTTAATACAATCATATAAGCCAAAAGTTATTTGTAGATTAGGCTCCTTTTTGAAGACCTGTCCTTCCTTTATTTGAATAAATAAATACATTTTCTCTAGGCTTGTTTCAAGCCACCCACCCTTTGGGGGTGAAAGGGGAGGAAGTTTATTGTTCATGGGTTTGGCCATACCCACTCCTTCAAGGGTTTTCCTTTCATTTATGATTCACAACATTATAGAACAATACTAAATCCCTCAAAACCATAAAATAACACATATGGAATTATGTAGTAAACAAAAACACATTATACAAACCAAAATATATCTAATATTTTATATCGCTCCAAGTAACAGCTTTGTACACTATTGGCAATACCAGCAAAGTCCCTAACTCCCCACCCTCCACGCACCATTGCACCTCCTCTTCCATGCTTCAGGGGGGAAACCATACATGCAGATACTACTGTTGGAACCACACATTGTACATTTGGACTCTGTTGGCTGTGGCGCGCTCATTGTCAGAGTGCGCGCAGGGAGTATTAACTCTATGGTGTAGAGTTTGTCATTTTTTTTGCACCGAGCAGGTGATGTGAAGTGCAGTAAAAAAAACCTCAAGAGACAAAATGAGAAAATGTTCAATAGGGATGAAAAGAAAGGCAGAGAGAGACGAAGATAAGACAAAATAAAGTCACCCTCAACCCAAGACGAGGAAATATGACGAAGCGTACGTAGCGCTTGGCTTCAGAGACAAGTGGCACACGAGTTAAGACCGGTGTGTTTACTGTGTCTAAAAATGAAGCCAAATAAATTAAGGTGCTACTTAAAGACATTACACCCCTTTTATTTTTGTTTCCTTTAGTGTTAATAAGGATATATTGTTATGCAGAGGTGTACTTATAACACTTTAATATAAAAATGATATTTATAGTCGCGGCGGATGTGTGTGTGTGTGTGTGTGTGTATTGTTGTTCTTTGATTAAAGCAGCTGCATATTTTCTACCCCTGATCAGGAACTTACTTTGACCACTTACACAAACGAATCACAGGAAAGTCTCAAAGCGAAGTAGCCTTTGGCGCAGCATTTCAATGATCACAGGATACTAAAAGCTAAAGAAACTAAAGTTCAAAATCCAATGCAAAATATAAAACTGTGTTAGGCCTTTCCTTACAACAGCTGTAGTGTTGTATTTTTATACATTCTGTAATGTCTATTTAGCTGGAAAATAAAGTATTGATGCCATGCTGATGGCAGGTCTCTGTTCACCCAGCAGATGTGGACTTTGGTTGTGAACTCATTTTGCACATTTCCATTTGATACTGTGTAAACATTGACTGCATGGCCCATATTAGTAATTTGGTAAAATATTTCCTGTGCTTTTACTTTGAAAATATTGCTGAACACATACCTCACACACGCCTTTTTTCTGCAGGAGGTATAAGTAGAAGTCGAAAATGAAACACATTAATAAAAAGCCAAGGAAGACAAGGCCCAGAAACAAGAAGCGATTCAAACTCAAAGTGAAGTCGTTGAGAAGGCGAGCAGAGAGCAGGTCAGTATTATATAAAATTATACAATTCTGTCAGCTGTTATTTAAGAACTATTATGAGAACGTCTTGCGCTATTATTTATGTGCCGAATAGACTTTATGGCTCAAGACTTTAGCAGCATTGTTTTGCATTTAAGTCCAGTGATATATGAATTGGAGTAGTAAGGTCTAAAACATTCACAACTCGCTCCAAGCGCGGGTGTAACTACAAGAGGTGATTTGTGCTTTCACTTTCCCTTCACATTTCAGTGGCGAACCACTAGTTGGAATTTAAATTGAATTGTCAAGAGACATATATATATATATATATATATATATATATATATATATATATATATATATATATATGTATATATATATATATATATATATATATATATAATATAAAATTGTAAGCATAATGAATTATAGACAAAGGTTTGTGCCAAAGTTTGATTAGAACCTTGAATCTATTTTTAAATCAATTTTGTTAATACAATCATATAAGCCAAAAGTTATTTGTAGATTAGGCTCCTTTTTGAAGACCTGTCCTTCCTTTATTTAAATAAATAAAGCCACCCACCCTTTGGGGGGGAAAGGGGGGGAAGTTTATTGTTCGTGGGTTTGGCCATAACCACTCCTTCAAGGGTTTTCCTTTCATTTATGATTCACAACATTATAGAACAATACTAAATCCCTCGAAACCATAAAATAACACATGGAATTATGTAGTAAACAAAAACTACTATATTATATATATATATATATATATATATATATATATATATATATATATAATATGTCTCTTGGGTCAATTCCAACAACTGGTTCGCTACTAAAATGTGAAGTGAAAGTGAAAGCACTTCGATCTTCCTGCCTACTTCAGCTGATGCAATCGCCTGTGAAAATTGCCACTGCATCCTGCCATCCTGCAATAACAACATTTATTTTTCATTCAAAATTCACATTAAGTTACTTCATGTTTCTTTTGTAATTCAAGATTTTCTTGGTGCTCATATACAGTGATTAAGCTAACAGTGGAATACAAGGCCCTATGTTTCAACAGAGACACCGGCTGTGTTGCAGAACAACGTGTTACTTTACATCCTTGACTTTACTTAACTCATCATAGACAAGTCACCAAGATACAGCAGCAGGGAGGTGCCAATCTAGGGAGTAAATGCAATAGAATTGCTGCTTTTCTGAAGAATTGATGTATTTTAAGGCAAATCACAGCATCATCAGTTATACATTTCCAGAGTGTGTTGTCCTTAAAAATACGTGAGAAAACTGAGTTTCTGTACATGGAGACATTTTTGATAGCATGCTTTAGGAAAATCTTTGTTTCCTTATATGAAAAGTCGGATTCAAATGTTCTCTAAACAAGTAAAATACAATCAAAAAAGTAGTAACCAGTAACCAGAATCACCTACCTGACCAGACATGTTTAATGTTCATACTTGATCTCTGTATTCTTCCACCGCAGCTCACTGTGGTTCAAGGAGGCCTCTGGTGTTGTGTAAGTGTGCGTTTCTCAAGATTTCATATAATAAGATGTCTGGGTGTGTATTGCAGATTGCTGAAGAAATGGCTCAGTTAGAAGGAGATGATGCAAAGCATCAGTTTGTTCTCAAGACACCAAAGGTAAGACCACATGCTGCTGTATTCAACTTTGCGCATTTACTGTACATACAGACTGTTCAGACAGGAAGGTACAAAGGACTGAGACTCAGAAAATCAATTTCCACCTGGTATTAACTTTTTTTGCAATATTTCAATGTTTTTATTTTGTGCACTAGACTAAATTCTTAAGACTCACATTTCTGACATTTACGTAGCCAGTTTATGCTCAACAACAATGCTGCTTAAAAAAAATAAAAATAAAAACATTTGAAAAATAAAATTCAACTAACAGTCTGATGGAAACACAGCAAATGTCTTTTTGTCTCAGGGAACGAGGGACTACAACCCGAAGCAGATGGCAATCAGAGAGATAGTCTTCAATATCATCAGCGGCTGCTTTAAACGCCATGGAGCAGAAACCATCGACACTCCTGTTTTTGAATTAAAGGTCTCATTTCTCACAAATCATAATATGTCCATACACAAGGTATGTGTTGATATATTGAAGTCATCTCACGTATAAACATGGTTTGTTATCTTCCTGTTGGTGTGTAGGAAACATTGACTGATAAGTATGGAGAAGACTCCAAGCTCATCTACGACCTCAAAGACCAAGGAGGGGAGCTCCTGTCCCTCAGATATGACCTCACTGTATCCTTCAAACACACATGATGATGAGCATCTGCTGGCTGTGCATCAGCTTCATAGAGATACACTGCTCTCTGCATGAGACAATTTTGTCTTCACAAGGTGCTAACAGATGTAGGTAATGACTCATGAGGTCCATCTGATTGAAATATTGCATTTCTAATAATGGGAGGTAATTAACAGAGTGTGGATTATTTTACTAGTAAAAGACAATAGAGGGTTTGACTTTTATCATGCGGTTTTAATCTGAGTTGCAGTGATGAAGCGTAAAAGAGAAAGTACAATTAAAATGCATCTGCAATCATTTATTGTGTATTTAGTATGTTATGTTTTATGTAGAGTATTTGTACCATTATACGTATTGCTATTGTTTTGATCTGATCGTTAAGAGCAGGTAAGCTGTTTAGCATAGGTTACCATAGTGATCTACCTTGGTAAAAGTGAACCAACTTAGTCATACCGAAAAAGTTTGTGACTTTACCAACAACATTAATCCCTATTATAAAACGAGTAGTTCCTGTCCTTGATTATGATTGAGCTTTCAAAGCTATTGTAAAATACTGTACAAACACACATCTGTGACCATTTTTTTCAGACCTAGTATGCCAAGAAAGATCTATCTATTGATTTTAAAACAATCACAATCAAAATTGAGCTTAAACCACGCTGATGATCCAGTGTGAATGGTGAAAATGGGAAAGGTGAACCCTGTGGAGCAATATCCTTGCTTTTGGTACTATTAAAATGCATCTGCCCAAAGTCAAACAAGCATGTACCAGCAAAGAGAGAACAATAGCACAGTCAAAAGAGAGAACAATAGCACAGTAAACCACGATATCCAGATAAATGTTATCTGGATCAGATAATTACCCTAAGCTATTGTAAAATCACTGTAAATCACAAATTGCTTCAGTAAATGGCCGTATCAAAGCAGAGAGTGCGTTGTCCTTGACTTGTACTATTCCAGGTCCCCTTTGCACGTTACCTGGCGATGAACAAGATAACCAACATCAAACGTTACCACATCGCTAAGGTCTACCGCCGTGACAACCCAGCCATGACCCGCGGACGCTACAGAGAGTTTTACCAATGTGTGAGTCATCTTCAAACACACCTGTTCATTCCTGCCAGGGACCACAGCTGATTTGTTAGCTCTCTGGAATATGTTTCATTTACTTAAAAAAAAGTTGTGTGTGTGTTTCAGGATTATGACATAGCAGGGCAGTATGACGCCATGATTCCAGACGCTGAGTGCCTGAAGATCGTCTACGAAATCCTCAGTGAGCTGGACCTTGGAGACTTCCGCATCAAGGTTTGTCTCATCAGTTCATTTACATTCATAGATGAAACCTGTGCAGACGTTGATCAGCAGGTATCATGTCTGTAACCGTGTCCTTTATTCCCAGGTCAACGACAGACGCATCCTCGATGGGATGTTTGCTGTGTGTGGTGTTCCTGATGACAAGTTCCGCACCATTTGTTCAACAGTGGATAAAATGGATAAGGTGTGCCAATATACTTCTGTGCACATACAGTACATATTTAGAACATCTAATTTGCAGAAGAGCATCTTTAGTTTTTCAACTTTGTAGATTCCACACATGCAAATGCCGCAAAGGCCTAAACCCTCCTAGACTAAGGTTAAAGTTAGTCTTTTGCTAACTTCTCCTCCTTGTTCCTCTGTTCTCTTTCACTTTCTCATCAACTTCTGGCTTTGACCCATCTTCTCCTCTGGTCCTCCACTAGATGTCTTGGGAGGATGTGAAGAAGGAGATGGTGAATGAGAAGGGCTTGTCAGAAGAGGTTGCGGACCAGATTGGGGAGTACGTCAGAATGCAGGGTGAGACTCGAAGCAAATGTTTTACATTGTGGCGTAAACGATTGTATCACTGCTCAGTGAGTGGGGGCTCAAACTGAAAACTGGCTTGTGTTCAAAACATTGCAAGGGACTATGTTGGTGGGTGTTACTTCATGTACTTGTGAGGCAAGAAATATTATCCAGGAAGGCTGATAAGCCTTCAAACTCATGCATAAGTTCATAACATTGTCAGACATGATTTTACTACTATGGAATTATCACAGAGATTTGATTTGAGATTTGCAGCAGGAATGGGTGAAAAATATCAATTGACATGAGAATGGATTGACTGATTGGTGAATCGATTCACGAATGCCAAAAAAAATTGTTAGTTAATAATGTTGTGTTGATGTAATGAAACAGGTAGAGGGCAGTTCAGTAGCTGTAATGTTGCTAACTGCTCGATGTGTGTTTTTTAGGTGGGATGGACCTAGCAGAGCGCCTCCTTCAGGACAAGAAAATGTCTCAGAGTAAGCAGGCCTGTGCCGGCCTGTCAGACATAAAGCTACTCTTCAGCTACCTGCAGATCTTCCAGGTCACAGACAAGGTGAGACATGGTGCTATTCAGCTACACATAATACTTTGTTTGTTTTTGGTCTTCTTCTCTTCATCATGTTACTGGTAACTCTTTGACTTTTACCATCATTGTGGCTCTGCTTCTCCACTCTCTGTCATCTCCAGGTGGTGTTTGACCTTAGTCTGGCTCGGGGGCTGGACTATTACACAGGAATCATATATGAGGCAATACTGACTCAGGCACGCGTGACCCTTGCCTCTGCTGAGGCTCAAACCGCGACTCCTGTAGAGGAGAGCGTCAGCGTAGGCAGCGTGGCTGGCGGGGGGCGCTACGACGGTCTGGTGGGC
The DNA here is from genome assembly GCA_036937835.1 of Pampus argenteus. Lineage (NCBI taxonomy): Eukaryota > Metazoa > Chordata > Actinopteri > Scombriformes > Stromateidae > Pampus > Pampus argenteus. The sequence continues at coordinate 3,293,578 of CM072861.1, forward strand.
ATGTTTGACCCCAAGGGTCGGGAAGTGCCGTGTGTTGGCGTCAGCATCGGCATCGAGAGGATCTTCTCCATCATGGAGCAGAAAGCTGAGGTAATGTGTCGACTATTGTTGGTGCTCCTCCAGTCAAAGCGGTCAGCAGGTGTGTGCAGTGCACTCTCTAACAGTAATGTGCTGTTCAGGCTTCAGCAGAGAAGGTTCGGACCACAGAGGTGCAGATCATGGTAGCGTCCGCACAGAAGAATCTGCTGGAGGAGAGGCTGAAACTGGTCACTGAGCTCTGGAAAGCTGGAATCAAGGTGTGTGTGTGTTTCATATGTTCTATTCAGGAGCTGTTGATACATATTTTCATATTCACAGAAAGGAACAAATTACTTTCACATCTTTGAATACATGTACTGTAAATCCTCTTATAACAAGCAGTGTTCAAACAATGGCAGAGTCTCGTATAAAAGTCGGGATGGGGTGGGGTGGGGGGCAGCGTGGTCAAATAAAGGTTATATAAAAAATAACACTGAGGTACTAGTACAACACCTCACATTGTACAGCAGCAATTCTATTAGTACAACAGTCATATTATACTCACCTTTCTTTTATTCTTAACAAAAATATTGTCTTCATCCTTCAGTTTCCAGTTGTTTCTTCTTTGCTGTACTGTCAACAATGCTCAACACTTCCTGGTGTTTTTCTCACATAAGAAGTCTACCTATAAAGAGAACAGATTTTTCATGCAAAAATTCTGATGGAATAAGCGCTGTGGAAATGGACATTACACTGAATTCATTAAGACAACAGGTCAACGTGCAGGAAAAGTTTGTATTAATTGGGGACATTAGAAATAAAGATATGTCTCTGACAGAAGCCTGTAACAGATAAGATGTGTTTCATCAACAATCAACAAACAAGGTATTCATCACGATGTGGGGACATAAATCTTTTCACACAGTCATGTTATAGGGACGTGTATGTTCGTGTGTGTGTGTGTGTGCACGTGTACAGGCAGAGGTGATGTACAAGAAGGACCCCAAACTGCTGAGTCAGCTGCAGCACTGTGAGGAGTCTGGGATCCCCCTGGTGGCCATACTGGGAGAACAGGAGCTGAAAGATGGAATGGTCAAACTCCGTGTTGTGGCCACCAGAGAGGAGGTACAACTTACACAGCACACACACTGGCAAACACACAGTCGCACTGTCATGAAGCACTACATTTCTCAGCTGGTTCAAATAGTTTGGCAGCTCTTTGCGACAGGAAAAGCATGGTTTTTACTGTTTGTCGGACATAAATCTGTAGCGTTTGTGACCTCAAGTGTGCCTGTATAGCGACATGTGAGTATGTTGCTCTTTGTATTATTAATAGAACTGCATTCTACTGTCTGAAGTGCATGGAAGTGGCTTTAATCAGTATATTTCTATAACAATGTGTGAAACAATATGCCTGTTGTGTACTAGCTGAGTAGTGTAGTACTTTACACACATGTTAAAACAATGTCAAAGTCAAATAAGAAAAAATAGTTACACATAAAGAATGATGATTACACCTAATACCCAGTATCATAACCAGTATTTACAAATAAACAATACCCGTCTCTATATACAGGATAAGCAAAAGCATGTGGATATTGTAGATAAGAGCACGTACAGTGTGTGGATCACTATTTCACTGAGGGAAAATCTACAGTCTGCAGTGTCTGCTTAATGTTAAATGATAGGTTCACATATTTATTCATGTGTCCATTTGAACCCTCCCGTTTATGTGTTTCAGTCATCCTCAAAAACATCCTCACTTTCATTGGAAACTTAAAAGGATGTCCAGACTATAGCAACCAAAAACTCTTCATATAGATTTTTCAGATAAACTTGGGAAATTAAGAACTTATCCTTTAACATGCAAGATGTATACATTATATTTTTACAATGTTTGTATTTCAGTTTAACAACCTCACTGTGTCTTTCTTCTGCTCTGTTTCCACAGGCTGATATTTCCAGAGCTGATCTTATAGCTGAGGTCCGGAGAAGGACCTCTAAGGCCTAGCCATTCCCTTCCGTCCAACTACAACCCCAACCGCATCGCCTGCTTCAAACACTGCAAAGCCTTATACAGAGTTCCTTGTCTAATCCTCAACAGAGCATGCAGCTCTGAAGACACACATCCAGTGTCATTTGTTGAGAAAGTTAACACGAGATGTAATACATCTAAAGATGTGCTTTAGAGGGACAGGTCATAATAATTCATAATTCATAAAACTACTCCAATCTAGAATAAAGTCAATCTAATACGTCATAAAGCTGCTGGTAATCACATGAATTAGAAAAATAAATAGCAGAACAGCATTCCTCCAGAAATGCTTGATCTGTTGAGGACCAAGGATGAGAAACATATTCACTTACTACTTGAACCCTTCAGAAGATCAGACCTAGAGCTCTGTCACTCTGTTTTGACTGCTGAGTTAAAACTGATTTTAAAAGTCTAAATACTCTCCTATTACTTCAATAACCACCGCGCTGGATCCACTCACATAAATAAGTATCAACAAGTATCAATTTCTACCTGTATGAAATCATGCCTGTGTCAGAAATAAAGACATAATTTTTACTCCATACTGAATCATGATTACTGAGTTGTACATACTTAGTTTTGACAGCATAGGATGGTGGTAAGGAAGCTGAAGAGGGCAAAGGCAGAGCAGGGGGAGGACAAAATGGTGAAGGCTGATAAATGAAGAATGTTACATGACTTTTAGGAAGGAGCTGAGAGCCTCTGTGTAGTCAGGAGGTGCTTCCAGATGACTGGACAACTACAGCTGATGTGATCAGGGAGACAGGTAGGAGTGTACTTGGTGTGTCATCTGGAAGGAAAGTAGATATGGAGACCTGGTGGTGGAATGAGGAGGAGCAGGAGTGTATACGGAGAAAAAGGTTAGCTAAGAAGAAGTGGGACACTGAGAGGACTGAAGATAGTAGACAGGAGTACAGGAAGGTGAAAGTAGAGGTGGCAAAGGATAAACAAGAGGCTTACAATGACTTATATGCTAGGTTGGACAGTAAGGAGGGACCGACTGATCTGTACAGGTTGGTAAGACAAAGAGACAGAGATGAAAACGATGTACAGCAGGTCAGCGTAACTAAGGACAGCGATGGAAGTGTATTGACAGGTGCCAGTAGTGTGATGGGAAGATGGAAAGAGTACTTTGAAGAGTTGATGAATGAAGAAAATGAGAGAGAACAAAGAGAAGAAGAGGTGACTGTTATGGAACCAGGGAGTAGCAAATTAGTAGATTAGTAAGGATGAAGTGAGGATGGCATTGAAGAGGATGAGGACTGGAAAGGCACTCGGTCCTGATGATATACCTGTGGAAGTATGGAAGTGTCTAGTAGAGGTGGCAGTAGAGTTTTTGACTGGGTTGTTCAACTGGATCTTAGATAGTGAGAAGATGTGAGAGGAATGGAGGAGAAGTGTGATGGTGTCCGTCTTTAAGAACAAGGGAGATGTGCAGAGTTGTGGTAACTACAGAGGAATAAAGCTGATGAGCCATACAATGAAGTTATGGGAAAGAGTAGTTGAAGCTACACTAAGGGCAGAAGTGAACATTTGTGAACAGCAGTATGGTTTAATGCCAAAAAAGAGTACTACAGATGCAGTATTTTCTTTGAGGATGTTGATAGAGAAATACAGAGAAGGTCAGAGGGGGCTACACTGTGTCTTTGTAGATCTGGAGAAAGCTCATGACAGGATGTCCAGAGAGGAACTGTAGTATTGTATGAGGAAGTCTGGAGTGTCAGAGAAGTATGTTGAACATGTATGAGGGCTGTAAGACAGTGGTGAGGTGTGCTGTAGGTGTGACAGAGGAGTGAAGGTGGGACTGCATCAAGGATCATCTCTGAGCCCCTTCTTGTTCGCTGCAGAAGGACGTTTTAACATGATGTGGACTTCCTTTGTGGTAGCTGATGCAATAGCTTGTGAAAATTGTCACTGACAATTGATAATGTGCAGCCACCCTGCTGTTATTAGATCTTAATGCCACACCATTCTTTTTTATCAGAAGGCACACAGAACATTACTTCGGACAGTCCTCAGCTGCAAAACAGCATTTATTTTTTCATTCAAATTTCACATTAAGTTAGTTCATGTTTCTTTTGTAATTCAAGATTTTCTTGGTGCTCATATTCAGTTATTAAGCTTGTGTGAAGTGAGCCTCTTTTCCCTTTACATTACAGTTGAGTAGCATGCCATTCAAATCAAGCACTGCAATACTTATGACAGACTAATGAAATGTACAATGTGAAAGTAGTAAAAATAATCAAATTTAGTTAATAAATCAAATCAAATCAAATCAAATTTTATTTATATAGCCCAAAATCACAAAATATATTTGTCTCAGAGGGCTTTACAATCTGTACAGGGAGTAACACCCTCTGTCCTTAGACCCTCGATTCGAGTGAGGAAAAACTTGCCCACCAAAAAACCTTTTAACAGGGAAAAAGGTGGAAGAAACCTCAGGAAGAGCCACAGAGGAGGAATCCCTCTCCCAGGACGGACAGACGTGCAATGATGTCACATGTACAGAACAAATCAACACACACATATTGTACACTCACAATGAATAATAATGAATTACAATGGATGATAAGAATAGGTTACAATGAATGATGAATTATTACAGTAACAGTGGAACTTGTGATAGAGATACAGATGCACAGCAGCAAATCATTAACTAACTATAATCTGTAATGGGGATATGGTAACAATGATGATGGTGACAACACATGCAGAAGACGCTACGCAGGACCACAGCAGCAGACACAGTCCACAAGAACCTGCTGGACGAGAGAGCACAGAAACTCCGGGGAAGAAGGTTAGTTAGTAACATGGTAGATAGATAGATAGATAGATAGATAGATAGATAGATAGATAGATAGATAGATAGATAGATAGATAGATTAGATGACAGAGTAACAGTCCTAACAGTGGAATACAAGGCCCTACGTTTCAACAGAAACACCTGTGTTGCAGAACAACGTGTTACTTTACATCCTTGACTTTACTTGACTCATCACAGACAAGTCACCAAGATACAGTAGCAGGGAGGTGCCAATCTAGGGAGTAAATGCAATAAAATTGTCAGTCATGCAGTGTGTTGTCCTTAAAAATACTGAGTATCATATTGCCAGTGAAAAAACTGAGTTTCTGTACTTTATACTATGAAGACATTTTTCGATGGCTTACCTGAGGAAAATCTTTGTTTCCTACTATTAAAAGTAGGAAGATGCTTCTTTTCAAATGTTCTCTAAACAAGTAAAATACAATCAAAAACTAGGAAAAAATAAAGTAACCAGGACCACCTACCTGACCAGACATGTTTAATGTTCATACTTGCTCTGGTCTGGTGGGCTTACCGACTACAACACGTGTCTGATCCCTGCATTCTTCCACCGTGGCTCATTGTGGCTCAGGGAAGCCTCTGGTGTTGTGTACATGTTTGTCAAGATTTAATGTAATAAGATGTCTGGGTGTATATTGTAGATTGAAGAAGAAATGCAAAGCAGTTTGTTCTCAAGACACCAAAGGTAAGACCACATGCTGCTGTATTCAAACTTAGGCATGTATTTACTGTACATACAGAGCACTGTTGGGACAGGAAGGTACAGAGGACTGAGACTCAAAGACTCAGGTATTAACCTTTTTTAAATATTTAAATGTTTTTGTTATGTGCACTAGACTAAATTCTTACGACTCACATTTCTGACATTCACATAGCCAGTTAATGCTCAACAACACTGCTGCTTTTTAAAAACATTTGAAAAATAAAAATAAACTGACAGTCTGATGGAAACATAATAAATGTCATTTTTTTCTCAGGGAACGAGGGATGACAACCCCAAACAGATGAGAGAGAAAGTTTCTTTGTTCTCTCGTCTAGTAGTTCTCGTGGACTGTGGCTGCTGCTGTGCTCCTGTCCGTAGTCCACTGCATGTGTTGTCACCGTCATTATTGTTAGTGATGCAGTGATGCAGTGTAAAAAAAAGTACAATTAAAATGCATCTGCAATCATTTCTTGTGTATTTAGTATGCTATGTATTATGTAGTGTATTTGTACCGTTTTTTTTAATCTGATCCTCACGAGCAGGTTAGCTGTTTAGCATAGGTTACCATAGTGATCTACCTTGGTAAAAGTGAGGCAATTTAGTGATACCGAAAAAACCTGACAGCCAGCTAACCTATAAATCTTCATTATAGATATAGTTTAAAAAGGCTTTTTAAGGTTTGTTGGACTTAATCCTATAGAGTTTGTGACCTCAAGTGTGCCTGTATAGCTTACTTACTTAGCGTACAGTAACGTAACAAGTTGTCGTTAACTCAAGTAGCCTACTGCACCTAGTCTGTCTCTACTTTTCCAGATTGTGCAGTACTTGACAACTTGTGTCAACTCAGCTGCAGTGGATCCAGACTTCCACAGGAAGTGCACCAACCTCCTCAACACTTATAGAAAGGCAGTGGCAAAGGCCAATAGCAAGATCACCTGTAAAACCACGTCAGTTGTTAATCTACAAACTATTGCTTTCCTTTAATGCCTTCTTTCACGTTACTGGTACTCATTTGTCTGCTGTACATATGGGATTATGTGATAAAAGGAATATATTAATGTTTTCACATTTTGTTGTTACAGCTTTATTCCTAAATGGATTCAATTTTCTTTTTCGTCAAAGGTCTACACATAATACCCCATAATGACAACAACAACAACAAAAAAGTTTGTTTGGGATTTTGCTAATTTCTTACAAATAAAAAACGAAGAATCACTTGCTCATACGTATTCACAGCCTCAGTAATTAAAGCTCAAAATTGAGCTCAGATGTATTCTGTTTCCCCTGATCATCCTTGTGATGATTTTGCATTGTAATTAGAGTCCACCTGTGGTAAATTCAGTTGTTTGGACATGATTGGGAAAGGCACAGACCTGTCTATATAATGTCCTACAGTTAACAGTGCATGTCAGGATCTTAGATAGTGAGAAGATACCTGAGGAATGGAGACGTTTGATGGTGACCACTGTCATGACGGGAGATGGAAATAAAACATGCAGAATTTCTCACCAGATATTTTTACGGTGGCCCTGAAGTGCAAAACACAATAGCAAATTCAAAAACACAATAGCAAATTCAAAAACACAATAGCAAATTCAAAAACACAATAGCAAATTCAAAAACACAATAGCAATTCGAATAACACATTAGCAAATTCAAAACGTAAAGGGTAGGTACCCTCGGGCGACATGAATCGTCGCTGATTGGACTGATGGTCCTTTGAACCGGAAGGACAACACCGCCAAAATACCGGCAAACATAAACGAACAAACGAAACCAAAATGCTGCGATGTATTGCCAAAACTGTGAAAAAGAGTTCAGGGAAAAACCGAACTTCTGCAGTGATTGTGGGAAAAGGCTACAAGAAGACGCGTGACCTTCAAGTAAGTTAACGGATGTAACGTTTATGCTTGGTTGGTGTATCTTTAGCTACTTAGATAACTAGCTAACTAACTTACGTCAGTTTACAGACTTATTCGGCTATTCCTCTATGAAAGCTACAGTATACATACATATAAAAATTTATTACGTTTACATATTGGTTGACTTTTTAAAGGGACGGTCTGTGTGCATGCATGTAAATTAAAGACGTGATAAGGGGCACGTGTTGTCATCTACGGGTGAGGGGACAACAGGTGTTTCATGAATGCTACTGTTTGGAGTGAAAGATGTATTGATGTTACCACTTGCCAGAGTATCTTTTAGTCGTCAGTAACATTAGAGTGCACGTTATAGGCAGTGAAACTGAAAACAGGCATCTTCACGCTTTAGTTTATAAATATAGTGTGTTATCTTAATGTAATTATTGTGTGCTGTAAAACATTAGGCTACTGCTGTATTAATGTAATAAATAATATAAATATATAAATGAATGAATGAATGACAGACTACTAATGATTCACTATGTTTTTAGATGATGCACAGTCAAATAATGCACTATTTTTTCTTTTTAGAAAAAGTGACTGCTGTGTCCCTCGAGGATGTGCTGATGTTTGCCACTGGTTTAGCAGCACTTCCACCAGCAGGAATGACACCGCCTCCAAGCATTGACTTTTTAACTGATTCACTTTTTGCAAACACACTGAAGCTACCGCTCTTGGAATCCTACAGTGTCTTTAAGACAAACATGGAGTTTGGGATCCAGAATGCTCCAGGATTTGGATGTTTTTAGATGTCAAAGGGACTATGCATAAATGTAAGAGCTAAGAGCTGGGGCCTGATTTAGGCTCTCTTTATTTATTTATTTTTTTATTTTTTCTTAATTTACAAGGTCTCGTTTACTTGTTTGCGTTAGTCACTGCCTCTTGTAAAAGGCAATTTGGGACTTTAAAGTGATTGTTCACCCATGTGAGGGCTTCTATACATTGTTTGACTTGTGCAGTTAGTTACTTGCAAATCTTACCCATAAATATTTCAGAGCCATGTCCTGATGTTTGTTTATTTTGCTGTTTCCTGGTTTTTACATCTCAATAAAGTATATATTTAAAAAAAACAACGTAAAATCAGAGCAAATGTGTTTTGCAACTAATTGGTGTTTACATAAACATTGATCCCTCCTGGACATGATGCAAGTCTGCTTGGTCGAATCCGGTGCTTGTTCCATAGATCCATGCATTCATCCAGGTCTTGCTGCAGAAGATTACTGAAGCTAAATCTCAGTAAGCCCTGGTGTTCATGGCTGTCATTGAAGACTTCAGAGTCTCTCAGGTCTCCAAACAAGTCCAAAGAAAATTGAGACCTAGGGATACATTAGATGCAGAGTAGCTTATTTCACATACGAGGAAAAAAATAATAACCACAAGTCACGTTTTTAATGCACTAGTGGATACGTCTTAACAGAAGTATCACAGAGAAATCTGAATGATTTTCACAATACTGCTGATGTGATTCAATAACTAATAAGAAATCCTTTGGATTCCTTCATTATCACTACAAGATGCGTGTGAGCAGCTTTTCTATTGACACATTTCTGTTTTGTCTTTTTAGTGTAATTTTCACTCAATGAAATCAAACTTTTTTATGCAAATCTTGTTTCAAGTTTTACTCCGGCATTCCCGTAACTATGGTGACTCAGTGTCGGAGGAGGGGAGAGATGGTGAATGCCGTTTTTACACGTGTCCAGAGTACAGTCGTTTCACACTTGTAGCAACAACAGGAGACTCTGTGTCAGACAAGTTCTCAAATGTTGACTAAACAAACATGTGATCACTATACAGCTTCCACTGTACTTTTCATCCATCAAACACACGTACCTACCTCCCTCTTCTGAAAAAAGACCACCATGACTCGATGCGCTGATTCCCTGTTGACGAGCCGTAACTGTGGCTAGAAGTGCCTGAGTTGGCCTGGTCCTTCCAGCTCAATCAGAATGGCACGCCTCACCTCAGGGAGTGGGGAATAGTTAAATCTTCTGCTCAGCCCTGCTTCTTTTAAACGTGTCCTCAGGGTACGCAGACTCATGTTTATGTTGTGAATTGTCGACAGGATATCCAGTATCACGTCATATCCATGTCCTGCATCGAAATATTCTTTAATAGCAGCGCGTACGTTGTCACTAACAGCGCTCATATTTTGAAAACATGTAAACGATGCCCTAAACAATGTCCTTCCGGTTCAAAGGACCATCAGTCCAATCAGAGACGATTCATGTCGCCCGAGGGTACCTACCCTTTCCGTTTTGAATTAGCTAATGTGTTTTTTACGATTTGCTAATGTGTTTTGCACTTCAGGGCCACCGTAGATTTTAGAACTATTTTTAAAAAATCCACCTGGCACAAGAAAAAGTTGTTTTAGAAGAGATAACTACACAACGCAAACACATTTTCAAAGTTATCAATATTTAAATATAAAATCTTTTAGATCGGTGTAACATCTGCTCATCGCTTTATCAGTTTGTTCTGAAGTTTAAATTATTATTTGTACTGAACATGCCCTTTTCTCCTTTATTTTTTTATTTTTTACAAAATGTACATATGATATGGTTGTACAAATTTATAGATTTATTTCACTATTTGTACTGAGGTTGTAGGGCCAAAAAGAAGACCTACTGATCAAATCTTGTCCTTGTTCAATGTGAACTGTCAGTAGTTTTGGCACTAATGAACTTCCATATCCTATTCCATATCCTGGATCAATTTGCACAGAATTACTGTTACTTAACGTTCCACAGTCGGTCTCTACAGGAAATGAATGTCTTCTACTTTCTGTCCATTAAAATGCATGAACTAATATTGGATTTCAGTTTTTATTTTCAGTTAATGTCAGTATTTTTGTTTAAACATTTTTGTTTAAACATTTTTGTCAGTAACAGTGGATAGCTAAAATCTCAGCCTCTGCGTTAGCAGCATCAGCTGCCTTTTCAAGTTCTAGAGCTTCTAGATCCGCTTTCAGTGTAGCTTTGTCCGAATCCAATTTGGCTCTCTGCTTTTTCAGTTCCGACATGCAGCTTCAGCTATGGCTCTGGCCTTAGTAGCAGTGCTAAGCACTGACCTCTTTGACGTGTGCTTGGAGCCGGATACTAATGCTGCTTTTTCCTCATTTTGTGGGTTCTAGGCTACCATAACTGCAGCAGATGAATCCCTCTGAAAATATGTATTTTTACTGTACCGTTCTCCCAGTGTGTTTGCCCTCAAAGTGTGAACACAGATCAACAGCCAGCCAAACTTTTTTTATGAGCGAGGACGTGAACCTTGCTCCTTTAATGACCTTTCATATTACAGTCAAGTTTTAATTTTATTTTAATATGTCTTTTAACAAGGGCAGTAATTACATTTAGAAATTGTCCTCACATATCTAACTGCATATGACTTACAGAGAGAAGGAGGTGCAGAGAAGCAGAAATAATGTCCACAATGTGGCAAATAAACACAGAAGGATGCTAGGAGAATTACCACCTCCCTCCCTCTCTCTTACTGAAAGAGAAAGCTACATATAGAGAACTAGGTCCTATACATCCACATATTACAGAGAACACAGTACCTGCAGGGGGCAGTAGAGCTTTATGGAATGAAGTCACTAGTTTGATGGCAATAAAGGTGAACCTTAAGCATCCCTGTGGAGAAAACGAATAACATGATATGGGCTCATTTAAGAAAAAAATAGTGAGTAAAGGTTGAAACATTACAGGTATTAGAGAAAAAAGGAGAGAAAAAAGGAAATAATGGGACTGAAGTATGCAAACATGAAGCTGAATGAGTAGTGTAACACAATACAATGAAATCACATGCCTGAAGAACAGATGAGCTAATTTTGAAAAAGTGATAATGTCAAATCCCTGCTCTTAGATAAGGATTAGGAGGGACTGAGGTTGGTTGTCACTCTAATCTGCTCCCTCTCAGATCAGCTGGAGTAGTGTTGGATGCCTTTTTATTTTTATTATACAAATACATTACATTACATAAGTGATCGTAATTTGCAATAGTACATGTTATTTGCATGCGTACTGATAAAATAAATATAAACCAATTTATCTATCAAATCATATACAACAATCACTTCTCTTTAACAAAGAATGTACATCATGTTGTGGTCACACATGGATACCATCAAAAATCATAAAAAAATAAATAAATAAATGAATAAATAAATAAACACATCACTCACATCACTCTGCCTTATCCAGAATCAATTCTCATACTTTCAGATCAGAGTGCAAGTCATAACTGAATAGAACATTTTTTGAACATTGTTCTTTATGTGCTGTGTCATTTACGGCTTTCCAAAAGTATCTTCCTAATATGATTTTTTGGCTTGGATAACATAACACAATCAACTGTTTTATATGTTTAAAGTGATGAATGTCTTTGAGTCACAGTGGTAAGCACCTGTTTCTCTGAAAGATAAATACCAGGTGACGTTTGAAAAACCCAGAAGTCCACTTACTGTATTTCCAGAATCCTCAACCGTTCTGTCTGCTGATAAATTAAATAATTGTTTTAACCCATTCCTGAAGTTGCATTTCCTAACAATTTAAACAATTGAATTGATTTTTTGTCTTTCTTGATGTTACTTTATTTTGTTTTATATATTCACATAAAATAATGTGTTCATACTTGGCATTTCTGGCTAAATGGATTACAGATTAAAAATCTTTATTGTGCAGCAGACAGAATATTATGGTTAGAATAGTCTTTGTTGAATCTTTATTGTGTCTTTAAGGAAAGCATGTGTTGTTAAATGACCTTCTGGATTTTTAAAAACTGTTTTTCTTTCAAAGAAACAGATGCTTATGGTTATGAATTGAATATAATGCACCATTACACGAGTCGAAGCTTGGACAAAAGGACCACAACAAGTTTTTGCTCAAGGAAAGAAAAAAAGGAGCAACAGATAAATCTAGGACTCATGGAATTTGTGTTTTAAGGTGTTCCCATTCAGAGAGCCTATTTTTTGTGCTACTGAGAGTATTTTGCAATAGCATTAGTCAGTATACCCCCCATGACACAACTGGAAAGGCATGTTTTCACAAGGTGTGTCATGTGGATGTTGGTGACTTTCATTCAACTGTTATATAACAGAAACAGAGCATTTGTGAAAGCCCCCCTTTACGCATCTAATCATATTTCATCTAAAGATGAAAGAAATGCTTGAGGGTCTGTTGTGCTACACATACTCAAGTCCTGGCACATGAGCAAATAAAACACTGGAAGCCTTGATGAAAAAAAAAATCAGGCCTTATGAAAGAATGCAGACATGCTGATGACAATATGGAGGAGGTGAAGCAGTGACATGAAGTGATGCATAAACAGATGGTCCAATATGTGGACTCAATAAATGGGTGAGGTATGGATGCTTCATTGGCTCTCAGCCTGTCTCCCTGGCTGAGTTGTTAACCTCTCTGCTCCAGTGCTGATATTGCCAAAAAGCCAGTGTGTACACGCAGTGCCAAGATGCTAATAATCCACTTTCATGCGTTCGACAGTCTCAGAGAGTCCAGACTTAACATGCTTCAGTGATTCTATCAGTGGCTCTGTGAGATGTGTTCAAACAGACATGTTTCCAGAGCCATGGAAAGAAGCACAGAGGGCTGATCTTTGCTTTCCTCCCCACTGTGAACTGGTTGTCTGAAATAGAGTCAGTCCTCAGTCCTCCTGGCTCTTTGAAGTCCTAATAGGAGCAAGATTAAAAGGAGCCTAAAGAAAAGCCTTCCACATGGCCATGCACAAAAGGATAGGATCAGTGTCAGACCATACAGGTAATGCATTCTCACGATGATGCTAAAGCAGAGTAAGATATTATTAAGCCACTTTCTAAAGTTATTTGTGTTCCAGCTGCAACCTGCGTCTAATTTGAGGACACACAGCAAGGTGACCCCTGGTAACTACCTCCGATGATTCCCATCGGATGGAATTATTTACATGTCGCCTGTATCATTCTCAGAAATAAAGTGGGCAAAGTGTGATATTTAAATTTGACAACATTACAACAGACCGTCACTGATTATTCTTAGGTGTCCAAACTTTAGCATCATGGATGTGGTGTAGATATTAAAATAGGCTACTATTGATATCAGTTTGGAATCTAGTAGACATTAATCTATTCTTTGTGAACTGGAGAGAAAAATTAATATTCTCTGCTGGCCATTTCTGAGAGCCTCCATATGTCCATTAAATTTAAACCAGCCATCAATGTTTTGTTGAAGTGTTTGTTGAAATTGTTTATCAAGAGAGGATCCATTGTACAATTAAAATCTCTAGCAACCACAATATTCTCAGACAAGTGAATTGCTATAGTTTAAAGTACCAGAAACAACAAGAAACCTCCCTTCAGGGTCAATTTTTTTTCCTAAACAAACATCCTTTCCTAACGTTAGCCAGGTATATGTGATCTTTTTAGCTGACCTTTAATTTATTTATCCTGAAATTTGTGTTCCCCATGTTTCTTGTAGGAACAGTATGTCTGTTGACAAAGCTTTTAAAATGAGTAAAAAACTGTCATTATATGATCATTATATGACCCAGACCTCACATTCCAACTCATCATTGTATACCACTCCCACTGTGCTTGGGTTGCTGGTATCTTATGTGGTATCACTAAACGTATAGAAAAAATATAGAAACACAAACAAAAACTAATAGTAATAGCACCAGCATAACCAGGTAGCTAGGCAGCCTTGAAATTATTAGTATTTCTCAGTCAGACATGAGGCAAAAAGCATAGCAGGGGTTGGGAAATAAGTTTGGCCCCTCGCCATTTTATTTTTGCCTGACAATTTAATTACAGGCCATGACCGCATTTTCCTACTGAAAAAAAAGTGTTCTATTTTTTCTATTATATTAAAATTAAACGTGATTTAACTTTAAAAATTAATTTAATATAATTTAGGGTTAGGGTTAGGATTAATTTGCTTCTATGTGCTGTTATTACGCCCACTGCTGCATCTCATGGCGTCTGCATGAAACAGGCAGACAGATTATGAGGCAGCCCCCCTCCTCTGTTTAGAATTGGTTGTTCCAAATGGACATAGATGGCTTCCTTCACTCCTCTCTCGAACCACCTCTCCTCCTTGTCCAATATGTGTATATCAGTGTCTTTAAATGTGCCTTTTCCTTCAGATGTATATGTACTGCTGAGTCCTGTCCTGATGTGGTGGTCCACCTGTGTTGCGCCATGCGTTTGCGGACTGGTTGCTTAGTTTCTCCAATATACAGATAGAATAGAATAGAATAGAATAGAATATCTTTATTTGTCATTGTCACATGTACAACGAAATTAAAAGTGCCAACCAGTCAGTGCAAAAGATTCCACCAAGTGCAAAATTTATAAAGTGCAAAAAATTACATAACAACAACAACAACAACAACAACAACAAGTGGAACAGATTACTGTGTGAATGATTGTCAGCGTGCCTTAGTTTTAGCAGCATTTAAACAGGTGATTGCCGTGGGGTAGAAACTGTGCATGAATCTGTTTGTCCTTGCCCTGATTGATCTGTACCGCTTTCCTGATGGCAACAGTTCAAACAGGGGGTGGCCAGGGTGTGAGGTGTCTTTTATTATATTGTGGGCTTTCTTCACACACCGCAAGCGGTGAAGATCTTCCAGTGTGGGGAGGGGGCAGCCAACAATCTTTTGGGCGGTCTTGATGACCCCCTGGAGCGCATTCCTCTGAGCTGCTGTGCTGCTAGCGTACCATATACATATGCAGTATGTCATTATACTTTCTATGGTGGCTCTGTAGAAACAGATAAGCAGCCTTTGTGTGATGTTACTCTTTCTGAGTGTCCTTAGAAAGTACAGTCTGTGTTGGGACTTCTTCAGCAGCTCAGAGGTGTTTGCGCTCCAGGTCAGGTTGTCCTCAATGCTGACTCCCAGGAAGCGAAAGTTTGTTACTCTCTCCACGCTTTGCCCGCTGATGTTAAGATCCGGGAACTCTTCACTGCATTGTATTGAATAAACCACATTGTTGAGGTTTTGTCTTGGTGTTTTGTCCTTGGGGTGGACTTCTTCAGATGCAGACAGTCTGGACTTCTCCCAAACAGCCTCCGCCTTTGGTCCTCCGTTAGAGGTCACAAAGCAGGAGATGCACAGACAAAGGGAGATGACTCCAAGATGAACAATCTACTTAGCAACACTGACACATGTGAGAGACTAAAAAGGGACCCAAGAAAAAGGGACTACAAGAAAAAGATTGCCTGCTGCTTACAAGACTGGAAACATACAGAAGCCATTGACCAACACATGTACCACCGACTCTACCCAGGAGGCTCCCGAAGATTCACAAGGAAGGGGCCTCCCTCAGACCAATTATAACCAACATCAACTCCGTCACTTACAATATTGCAAAAACTCCTTTCAAAGATCATGTCCCCTTTGATAGGGAAAACCCCACATTACATCCAGAACTTCAAGGACTTCACCGACAAGATCAGCCAACTGAAACTGGACCCAGATGAAACCACGGTATCATACAATGTCACATCCCTGTTCACCTGCATCCCCACAACAGAAGTGGTGGAGGAAGTTAGAAACAGACTACAACAGGACAAAGGGCTACACACAAGATCCAACCTCACCCCAAACTAAATCTGCTTCCTCTTGGAACTTTGACTCACCACCACCCGCTACAAGTACAATGGGGAATTCTACAGGCAGAAGCATGGCTGTGCCATGGGTTCTCCAGTCTCCCCCCTTGTGGCAAACCTCTATATGGAGGAAGTGGAGAACCAAGCACTGACCTCATTTAAAGGAGCAACACCTAGCCACTGGTTTATATATGTGGATGACATATTCTGTAAAATCAAAAGCCAGTAAGTAGAGGCCTTCACCACATCAACTCAGTCAACAGCTACATCACATTCACCAGGGAGGACACCAAAGACAGGAAACTATCTTTTCTGGATTGTGAGGTCCTTGCAAAGATAATGGAGGTCTCAGCACGGAGGTTTACAGGAAACCCACACACACCGATCAATATCTACTCTTTGACTCTCATCACCCACTGGAACATAAACTGGGTGTCATCAGAACACATCAATTCAGTCAAAATCTACATCACATTCACCAGGGAGGACATCAAAGACAGGAAACTACCTTTTCTGGATTGTGAGGTCCTTGCCAAAGATAATGGAGGTCTCAGCACAGAGGTTTACAGGAAACCCACACACCGACCAATATCTACTCTCTTTTCCACAGTCTCCATTGCTCTGGACTGTTGACCCTAAATACTTAAAATCCTCCACCTTCATTATCTCTTCTCCCTGTATCCTCACTCTTCCACTTGGGTTCCTCTCACACATGTACTCCGTCTTGCTGGGGCTAACCTTCATTCCTTTCCTTTTTAAGGCAAACCTCTCTTCTCCTCCACCTGTTTCCTGCTCTCACTACATATCACAATCTGCAAACATTATAGTCCATGGGGATTCCTTTCTAATCCTGTCTGTCAGCTTCGCCATCACTATAGCGAACAAGATGGGGCTCGGAGCTGATCACTGATGCAGTCCCACCTCCACCTTGAAGTCCTCTCTCACACCTACGGCACACCTCACCACTGTCACACATGTCCTGCACCGTTCTAACATGAATCTGTTTAAACCTAGATTTGGTTGAGCATACTTGGTTACTTGATCAAGATGAGAACATGATAACAACAGTTCCTGAAGCAATTAAAGTAACATCAGTGAGAGCAAAAAGACGTTTTTGTTCAAACAATACTCTTAATGGTCTTGGGATGTTCATGGGAATATCGGATTGCGATGACTACATGATAACCTTGGGTAAATGTAAGAATAAATCTGCTGATAAAGTTCATAAAGGGACCTTTCATGTGTCCCATTAAAATCACATAAAGAACCGTGATGGTACGTGATCAAGTTATGCCTGGAAATGTGACTATCAGCAATTTTAAGGACATTTGGTGGGTTTGTGGTGAAAAAGCATATATATTTCTACCGTATGGGTGGACAGGTTGCTGTTATATGGCAATATTGAAACTCCCATATGAAGTTTTGTCTTTTCAGAGGGGAGAAGGACCTGATGATGAACAAACTAACACCATATATGGAAATAGGAAGAAAAGGGAAATAGCACAGTTCCATAATTTGGAAGCCTACCATTGTTTAGTTTAGAAGAAAAGTGGAGTATAGGATTATTTCCATGGTATGGTGTGACATTTGGCTGATCATATTGACATTACCTATACTCTACAGGGTTTAGTGAACAAGACTATAAAAGGTTTTGACTTTTTGGCAACTAAAACATGTGTCACATGTCACAACGTCAATAGCCCTCACCTTTACCTGCAGGTGGCTTCTGGAGTTTGAAAAATGAAAATAAAAAATGAATCAAATCAAATCAAAATCAAATTAAATTTTATTTATATAGCCCAAAATCACAAAAGTACATTTGTCTCAGAGGACTTTACAATCTGTACAGGGAGTGACACCCTCTGTCCTTAGACCCTCGATTCGAGTGACGAAAAACTTGCCCACCAAAAAACCTTTTAACAGGGAAAAAGGTGGAAGAAACCTCAGGAAGAGCCACAGAGGAGGGATCCCTCTCCCAGGACGGACAGACGTGCAATGGATGTCACATGTACAGAACAAATCAACAAACACATATTGTACACTCACATTGATTGAATTTGATTGATTGATTGATGATTGATAGTGTAGGAAAAAGGGGAGGCTGGAACCCATAGTTGCACTGGAATGGAGACAGACCCTTGGCAGAGCTGGTATTGTGAGCATATTCTACCCACAGGAGTTGCTTGGCCCAGGACATGGGATTTTGTGAAATCATACGCTCGGTCTGACCATTAGACTGAGGATGGAACCCGGAGGACAAACTGATGGTAGCCCCAAGCAGAGCACAGAATTCCTTCCAAAAAACTGAAGTGAACTGAGGTCTCTGATCAGACACCACATCTACCTGGAGACCATGGAGCCAGAAGACATAGAGCAGGACCAGTTGAGCTGTCTCCATTACCAAAGGAAGCTTGGGTAAGGGCACAAAATGAATCATCTTACTAAATCGGTCCACAACAGTCAGGATTACCCTCGGAATGAGGAAGACCAGTAACAAAGTCTAGGGAGATGTGAGACCAAGGCCGATGAGGGAGGGGCTGCTGAAAACCATCAGGAGCCAGGTGAGATAGCTTGTGCAGACCAGACAGCCATTGACAAATGGCAAGATGTTCTCGTCAAGAGTGGTCCACCAAAAATGTTGCTGAACCACGTCCTTGGTTCTCTGGATTCCTGGGTGACAAGTAAGCTTGGAGGAATGAGCCCACTGTAGGACGTTAGACCGCTGATACCTTGGCTGGATCCATCTGGATACTATCCCCACCCCACTAACCCCCTAACCCCAGAAAAGAGACAGAGGAGGCATGTAACACGCACTTCTGTTGATTTGTTCTGTACATGTGACATCATTGCACGTCTGTCCGTCCTGGGAGAGGGATCCCTCCTCTGTGGCTCTTCCTGAGGTTTCTTCCACCTTTTTCCCTGTTAAAAGGTTTTTTGGTGGGCAAGTTTTTCCTCACTCGAATCGAGGGTCTAAGGACAGAGGGTGTCACTCCTTGTACAGATTGTAAAGCCCTCTGAGACAAATGTATTTTGTGATTTTGGGCTATATAAATAAAATTTGATTTGATTTGATTTGATTCTCAGCCTTGACAAAGGCTTGTCTCTGAGCACATCGTTCACCATGGCCTAGAACACTGCTGGGGCATTAGTAAGCCCGAAGAGCATGACAAGATATTCATAATGTCCAGTTGGGGTGTTAAAGGTCTTCCACTCATCACCCTCTTGAATCCGCACCAGGTGATAGGCATTGCGAAGGTTAAGCTTGGTAAAAGATGGTGGCCCCCTGAAGAAGTTCAAAAGCGTAAGAGATAAGAGGAAGGGGGTAGCAGTTCTTAATCGTAATCTCATTTAAACCCTGGTAGTCAATACACGGTCTCAGAGTCTTGTCTTTCTTTGGCACAGTCATAGGAAATGAGGAGGCAGGGAAGTCACCCGAGTAAGACGCTAGCAACATGGCCAACATAGCAGATGTGCTAAGAGAGCTGAAGTCGCTCTGCTCAGAGTTTGGACTAAAACTGGACGGCATTAATAATCGCCTCGGACGTGACCAATGCTATAACGGCACTTGGTGGGTAAAGTGGCTGAAGTTAAATAGGATGTGTCAGAACACACTAAATACATCAAGGAAGCGGAGAACCGAGTGATGGCGACAGAGGAGGAACTTGAGAGCATACGGGCGGAACTGACATCAACTGTAAAACAGCTGACATATGTGGAGATGAAGAATGATGATTTGGAGAACCGAACAGGACTGAACAGAACCGAACAGGATTTGGAGAACCTGCGTATGTTTGGTCTCAAAGAAGGCGGCGTGGGCACACAACCTACTCCGGGAAATGTTACCAAAGTGGCTTGGGCTTAGCGCGGACCAAACCCCGGTATTGGAACGGGTGCATATTGCACCTTGGTGCTGGCAAAACCAAATCAACTCAGAGCCGGTCGTATATGCTTCACAGAAGAATATCCTAGATGATGGAGCTAATCTCACTCTGGTGCAGGACTTTTCAGCAGAAACTATGCAGAAACGTCGGGAGTTCAACGCAGCCAGGAATCTGTTCAATAAGGTGGGAAAATTTCGGGTATTTCAGCTAAATCCTTGCAAGATGAGAGTGGATCCAAGACAGGAAGGAATTCCTCTTCTCTTTACTGCGTGAAGCAGAGGAGTTTTACCATGAAATTCAACCATAAGGATAAACTCTGTTCTTTACCGACAGCCTCTGTTTACTGGGAAGACCAGAAAGAGTTACAGTATGATTGTTTTATACCAGGGAGAGCAGATGGTGGATTTAGGATGTGGTTCAACAAGGGTATTGACAAATATTTCAGATTTATGTGCAGAAGGCAACTTGATGTCACTAATATAATATAATAATATCTCCAGCTGAAACATTTTATTTTTGCACGCATAAACAATTATTGCCTGTACCTCTACTTTCAAAAATTGAGGAAATTATTCTATCTCACTTAGATGGCAGAAGACAATTTTCAGTCTTCTATAAGTTCTACATTCTAAAGAGCCATCTTCCAGTAAGATGGAGGCATGGATAACTGAAATAAAAGAGAGCATCCAGGAAGCTGACTGGGAAACGGCATGTCTTAAGGCTCAGCTCCAGTCTGTTAACACCACATTTAAACTGCTACAATGGTATATAAATGGTTGATGCGCACCTATCTTACTCTTCGCAGGTTTAACCACATATACCTTAATGTACCTGATATTTGTGTGAAATGCAGAGAAGCAAAAGGCACATTACTTCATTGTTTATGGGAATGTTCAAAGATACGACAAATCTGGGAAAAGTGTATTACACTGTATAAGTCTCGTGGTTGGAAGCAAAGTTCCTTTACGAGCCAAACTGTGCTTATTGGGAATATACCCTGAAAACTTTCATGTGTCTCAACAGCAGTCTCTGCTTATTGACTTTGGGCTTTTACAAGCCAGAAGGGTTATTCTTGATGTGGCAGCACGAGCATACAGGTTTGCTACAGCCTTAACCAATTAAAATATTGTCCGACAACGCCCCCCTGGGAATTTCACCCAGGGACTTATTTATGACCCCAAGAAGGAGGCACTCAGGTTCGTATGCAAGGGAGGACAGACACAGTGGCTCAGAGTAGGATATACTTTATTACAATTAAAAATGTCACTAAAACTACCACTACAATCACTCTGGAGATTTGAAAAAGGGGAAATCAACCAGGGCTGAGACCTACTATGGTGACTGGGTCCAACAGAACAGGGATTCCAGGGACACCACACGTGAAGGAAACACGAAAAATAAAAAAAAATAAAACCAAAGAGTGCAACCGCAATATAAAGGGGAGGACACCGTCATCGGGACACCAAACCACCACTACGTGGGCTCAGCACCTGGATGGGAGGACCAGAGAGCAACAGATTAGGAAAAGAAAACTAAATAATGCACTTAATCACAAAAGAAACAAAAATCAGAATTAGATCTACTATAAAATATATAATAGGAAAAAAAAACAAGAAATTAACCAAAGTTTTAATAATGAAATACAAATTAACCTAAATCTATAAATTGAGGAAATCACAATCTAAACTAGTAAATAAATATACTCAAGGGCAGCAACACCACTTGTTGCACAAAAACAAAAAAAGGAAACAAACAAAAGAAAACAAAGAAACAACTGAACAACATTTAATGTTATATATATATATATATAATCCTTATCTAATAGCAGGGATTTGACATTATCACTTTTTCAAAATTACCTCATCTGTTCTTCAGGCATGTGATTTCATTGTATTGTGTTACACTACTCATTCAGCTTCATGTTTGCATACTTCAGTCCCATTATTTCCTTTTTTCTCTCCTTTTTTCTCTAATACCTGTAATGTTTCAACCTTTACTCACTATTTTTTCTTAAATGAGACCATATCATGTTATTCATTTTCTCCACAGGGATACTTAAGGTTCATCTTTATTGCCATCAAACTAGTGACTTCATTCCATAAAGCTCTACTGCCCCCTGCAGGTACTGTGTTCTCTGTAATATGTGGATGTATAGGACCTAGTTCTCTATATGTAGCTTTCTCTTTCAGTAAGAGAGAGGGAGGGAGGTGGTAATTCTCCTAGCATCCTTCTGTGTTTATTTGCCACATTATGGACATTATTTCTGCTTCTCTACACCTCCTTCTCTCTGTAAGTCATATGCAGTTAGATATGTGAGGACAATTTCTAAATGTAATTACTGCCCTTCTCACTTGTAAAAAAGACATGTTAAAATACACTTAAACTTGACTGTAATATGAAAGGTCATTAAAGGAGCAAGGTTCACGTCCTCGCTCATAAAAAAAGTTTGGCTGGCTGTTGATCTGTGTTCACACTTTGAGGGCAAACACACTGGGAGAACAGTACAGTAAAAATACATATTTTCAGAGGGATTCATCTGCTGCAGTTATGGTAGCCTAGAACCCACAAAATGAGGAAAAAGCAGCATTAGTATCCTGCTTTAAGCACACGTCAAAGAGGTCAGTGCTTAGCACTGCTACTAAGGCCAAAGCCATAGCTGAAGCTGCATGTTGGAACTGAAAAAGCAGTCAAATGAGTTGAGTTGTAAGCAAATGGACTTTTTCTTGGAGTCTGAAGACGTTTCACCTTTCATCCAAAAGGCTTATTCAGTTCTAACCTGATAATGGAAACCAGTTATATCTCTGGATCACGGAGGGTGGAGCTGTAGACCACTCCCCTCATTCCGTAACAAAGAGTCACATGAGTCACTCTTCAAGGTGTGAATTGGAATAAGAGTCGTTGTGGTCACATGATCCAGAGAATGAAACCTGCTCTAATGGTGAAGAGCAGTTAAACTTCCTGAGATGAGATCTCAAGGCAGGATGGTATGTAGCAGACAGATTATGACGCAGCCCCCCTCCTCTGTTTAGAATTGTTTGTTCCAAATGGACATAGATGGCCTCCTTCACTCCTCTCTCAAACCACCTGTCCTCCTTGTCCTATATGTGTATATCAGTGTCTTTAAATGTCCCTTTCCCTGGTATATGTACTGCTGAGTCCTAGGTTAACAGCAGACATCATTTAAGAAGTCTCCAAGTTTGTGGACAAGGCACAACTAGCAAAACACAACAATAGCAAGGAAAGGCAGACCCGGAAATTCAACATCCTTCAAAATAGATCACAAAGAGCCACCTCAAGCTCCAGTGGGTCAGAATATGAACAGATGGAAACCGCATCTCCCACGAATCAGACCAAATGGGTGAAGAACCTGTCTGACAGTGACCTCACCACACCGGAAAGTGACGTGCTAGCGAAAGGACTCAACTTTGTCATTTCACCTCATCAGCTACCTACGGTGGAACTCATCACAACCACAGAGTCAGGCATCAGGAACAACAGGTTACCTCATGCTGAAGCAGAGCAAATCAGGATGATGGTATCTGCGGCAATTACTAGTGCAAAGGTTCCTCCTTCAAATCTCACTTACCCTGAGAGAAAAGCCATTGCATCTCTGAGCAAGGACAAAACCATCACCATACTACCAGCAGACAAAGGGAGATGCACAGTTGTGTTAAACACAACTGAGTATAACTCCAAGATGAACAATCTACTCAGCAACACTGACACATATGAGAGACTAAAAAGGGACCCAACTGAGGACTACAAGAAAAAGATTGTCCGCTGCTTACAAGACCTGAAACACAACACATGTACTACCGACTCTACCCAGGAGACACCATCCCATGCATATAGGGCTCCCAAAGATTCACAAGGAAGGAGACTCCCTCAGACCAATTATAAGCAACATAAACTCTGTCACTTACAATATTGCAAAAACTCCTTTCAAAGATTATGTCCTCTTTGATAGGGAAAACCCCACATCACATCCAGAACTCCACCGACAAGATCAGCCAACTGAAACTGGACCCAGATGAAACCATAGTATCATACAATGTCACATCCCTGTTCACCTGCATCCCCACAACAGAAGCGGTGGAGGCAGTTAGAAACAGACTACAACAGGACAAAGGGCTACACACGAGATCCAACCTCACCCCAGACCAAATCTGCTTCCTCTTGGAACTTTGCCTACCACCTCCTTCAAGTACAACGGGGAGCATCCCTCAATTTTCGTTGTACAAAATACAATGACAATAAAGATGATTCTGATTCTGAATTCTACAGGCAGAAGCATGGCTGTGCCATGGGTTCTCCAGTCTCCCCCCTTGTGGCCAACCTCTATATGGAGGAAGTGGAGAACCAAGCACTGACCTCATTTAAAGGAGCAACAATAAAGAATCTTGAACTATACTTAACTGTTAATCTAACTTACATACAAATGTATGTTAGCATTGAGCTACCGGACGTATTTGCCTTGAAGTAATGGCTTTACTTTAAACGTGAATGCTATTAAAACGGTGTTGGTTGAACATCTTTATTACTTAAAACAACACAATAATCCCACATTTGTATGTATTTCAGTTTTACAGTGATCTTCAATTGAGAGTGAAAATAAATTCTTGAAGAAAGACAACTTTGCCTTTCATTGGAGAACTGTTAGCTATCTGCCAAACTAAACACACCACGTTCAGGGAGGGCAGAATATCTTCTGTATATTAGATGTTCTAAATATGTATGTGCACAGCAGTATATCGGCACACCTTATCTATTTTGTCCACTGTTGAACAAATGGTGTGGAACTTGTCATCAGGAACATTACACACAGCAAACATCCCATCGAGGATGTGTCTGCAATAATCAGAACCCCATGATAAAAGTCAAACCCTCTATTGTCTTTTATTAGTAAAAATTCCACACTCTGTTAATTACCTCCTATGATTATAAATGCAACATTTCAATCAGATAGATCTCATCAGGAATTAACTACATCCCTTAGCATCTTGTTAAGACTAAACTGTCACATGCAGGGAGCAGTCTCTATGAAGCTAATGTTCAGCCAGCCAACGCTCATCACCATGTGTGTTTGAAGGACACAGTGAGGTCATATCTGAGGGACAGCGGCTCTCCTCCTTGGTCTTTAAGGTCATAAATGAGCTTGGAGTCTTCTCCATACTTATCGATCAATGTTTCTGTAACCCAGGTGTAACACTTGGGTAACTAAATTGTGCTGACCTGTCAGTATTTGAGTGGGGTTATGTTTCCTCTAGTGGCAATTTTAGTTAATGCAGCTTTAATTTGTAACTTCCTGTTTCCTGCTTTATACCTTCTTTTGTTGAATCTGACTTGATAAAAGCAGTGTGAAAATGTGCTTGCCTGAAATTTAGTTGTACTAACCTAGGAGTGGAACCAACAGTAAGTTAATGCTGAAAATCATTGTAATACATGTTCAAGATCATAGTGTAGAATCTGGTGTTAAAAACGCTCAATTTAAGGTGTAAAAAGATTGTTATTTAAGGTGTTAATTGCTAATCATGTGCAATGGTACTTAGCTAACTGCTGTGTCATTTAGTCTTTTGTTAGCCTAATTTGCATTGTGTTGTTATTGTACTTCATATAAAAGCTAGCTAGATGTGTATTTGGCTATACTTACCTATTTACTTAGCTGAGTAGCTGTCCTCTGTAAAATAAAAATGTGTTAGTATTATGTTTTCATACTTACCTGCTTAACATACCTTAACTTGTAACCTGTGAAACTGTGGAATACTTACCTTATTCTGAAGCCAGTAAAAAAAATACTTACCTGAGTTAGTAACTGTAAATGGAATATAGATTGTAACCAGTGTGTTTCATTTCTTATGTAGCATTCTGCATTGTGTATATTTCATTGTGTTTCAGTTTTACAACGTGATAAAGCATCAGAAGATTTCAGTAAATAAGTCAACCTGGAATCAAGCCTGCTGGTCTTTATTGTTGTTCGCTATCTGTCTACAATACCCCAGAAGTATTATCAGGACAGAATATAAATCCTAAGTCTAACCTGAAATTGTTGTTTTGTTAGTTGTTTCATATATTTAATGTTTTCCGAGTTGCACATGAAAGCAACATGTTTTTCTGAGTTGCACATGAAAGCAACACGTTCCAACCCTCAGGTAGCCTTCAGGTTCACCGCATCTAAACAAACGAAAGGCAGGTAGCTTTTTAGCAGCCAATTAGCGTGCACGTTGTGTAGGAGGCATGTTTGTACGCAGCACTTTTGCACTTCCTTTTGACTCTGGCCGCGACAGCAGAAGGCAGCAATTCGCTGAACAAAAGCGGTAAGATATTGATTGCAGTAAAACTACCGCAAATCAATTAAGTTAATGTAGCTTCAACTAGTTTTTTGTTTACAGTTTAGCACTGTGCTCAAGCGGTTACATGGGCAAACTGTCTTCCATCTTGTGAGAGCTGAGAGTCCCCGACGGTGTTCAGCACTGGAATAAAGTGCATCGGTGAGAGCAACAGTTTCGGTGCTTTTGATATCTGTTAGCTGCTGCTACTCATATGCTGAACGGGTTAGCTATATGGAGATATACTGTGGTGAACTGAGTTGATTAGTATTGTGTTTATGTTGGTACATGTTACTGCAGGCAGCACAAAGTACATTTTGATCGGCCATTTTGTCAATATGTCTGATTAAAGAGAATGTTTCGAGATTTATGTTTCTAATACTGAGTTAAAGAGGGAAATAAGTTTATTTTACAAATGCAAATTGTGGTGTTAAGGAATTTACTTCTTTCAGTTGTGAGTTAAGCGTTAATTTCATGATCCTTATTACAGAAACTCATAAAGAAGAAGAAACTTACAGAATATATTTTGCGCATGATTTAAATCACAATTTCAGATATGTTATTGTTTTGACTTATTATCCAATGATTCATGCAGGAACACTTGATTCCTAGATTTTAAGTGATTGAGCTTTAGTGTAATGCAAGGCCAAAATGTTAAAGGTAACATTGCCATTATACTTTTACTTTAGTGTTATTGTTGTACAACCATTAGATTGTTTACTTAAAGGTCCTGTTTATTAAATTAAACAGGACAGGTCTTTTGGAGACCCCTAGTCTCCATAGGAACATCCAGTCTGTTGGAGAGGATCCAGAGCCTGGATGGCGTGATTCAGGATCATTCCGTGATTTATAGATGGCAAGCCTCCCCAGGATCCTAAAGAAGCTGGATTGACTCTTCGTTGTTAACTCCAACCGGTGGTAGAGCCAACCTGGTTGGTGACTCTGATCACCCTATTAGAGGAACATTTGGATTGAATACAAACAGAACAGTACCGGTACTAAGAAAAACAAGACTCATTATTTAAAATTTTATTTTATTTATTATTTTTCATATTGTTGTTTATATAAATGTTGTAAACATTTCTTGTGCAGTACTCACTAAAAGAGTTTACTTTTACAATTCAATTCATGGTTGGTGTTGTTAATTGTTTGGCTGTTCAGGTCCATGGTAACTGAGCTCTTTTCGAACCAAGTCATTCAGAGTATCTACTGTAAGTGGGTTACATTTCCTACACACCAACAGAAGGACAACAAAATCATGTTTATATGTGAGATGACTTCAGTGTATCAACACATACAGTATTTGTGTATAGACATATTACAGTTTGTGAGAAATGAGACCTTTAGTTCAAAAACAGGAGTGTTGATGGTTTCTGCTCCATGGCGTTTAAAGCAGCCGATGATGGTGCTGAAGACTCTGTACCTTCCTGTCTGAACAGTGCTCTCTATGTACAGTAAATGCATGCGTAAATTTGAATACAGCAGCATGTGGTTTTACCTTTGGTCTCTAGAGAACAAACTGATGTTTTGCATCATCTCCTTCAAACTGAGCCTTCAGCTCCAACAGTTTGGCCATTTCTTCACCAATCTACAATACACACCTAGACACACATGAAATCTTGAAAAACACACACAAATACTCAACACCAGAGGCCTCCCTGAACCACAGTGACCCACTGTGGAAGAATGCAGAGATCAGGCACGTGCTGCAGTCCGGAAGGCAAAACATGTCTGGTCAGGTAGGTGGTCCTGGTTACTTTATATTTGCACGTTTTTGATTGTATTTTATTTGTTTCGAGAACATTTAAAAAAGATGCATCTTCCTACTTCTGATATAAAGAAAAAATGTTTTTTCTAAAGCAAGCCATCAAAAAATGACTTCATGGTATAAAGTACAGAAACTCAGTTCACTATTTACAAGCACCAAGAAGATCTTGCATTACAAAAGAAACATGAACTGACTTAATGTGAAATTTGAATGAAATAAATGTTATTGCAGCTGAGGACTACAGAGATGGCACCAAACATTAGATAGATAGATAGATAGATATACTTTATTAATCCCAAAAACTGGGAAATTAAAGTGTAACAGCAGCATAACACAAATACAACAACAATGAAATAAAAGAACAACCAACAATTAAGATAATAATTAATAATTAAATAAGAAAAGATAATTAAATAAGAATAAGAAATTAAGATAATAATTACATAAGAATAAGTAAAATAAAATATAATATAATAATATAATATATAATATAATATAATATATGACCGGATTTTAACTATTATTATACACGCTGATGGCCTGTGGCAGGAAAGATTTCCTGTATCTTTCCTTACGACAGCGGAGCTGGAGCAGTCTGTAAGAGAAAGTGATCCGCTGTCTGTCCACTGTGTGATGGAGAGGGTGCTGATCATTGTCCATGATGGTAAACAGTTTATTCAGCATTCTCCTCTCCACCACAGTACCAAAGGTCTCCAGCCGGACACCAAGTACAGAGCCAGCCTTCTTGATGATTTTATCAAGTCTGTTGGTGTCGCTGGCTCTGATGCTGCTACCCCAACACACAGCAGCAAAGAAGATGACACTGGCAACAACAGACTGGTAGAAGATCTCCAACATCTTGCTGCACACGTTGAAGGATCTCAGTTTCCTCAGGAAATAGAGTCTGCTCATCCCCTTCTTGTACACAGCTTCTGTGTTAGATTTCCAGTCCAGTCTGTTGTCAATCACTACTCCCAGGTATTTATAGTCCTCCACCTCCTCCACCACCTCCCCCCTGATCAGTACTGGCTGTGAAGGCATTCTCTTCCTCCTGAAGTCGATCACCATCTCTCTGGTCTTGTTGACATTCAGCCTCAGGTGATTCTGCTCGGACCACTCTACAAAGTTGTCCACCAGCGTCCTGTACTCACCCTCCTCTCCCTCCCTTATACACCCAACAACAGCTGAGTCATCAGAAAACTTCTGCAGGTGACATGACTCAGAGTTGTATTGAAAGTCAGTGGTGTATAAGGTGAAGAGGAAGGGAGAAAGCACAGTCCCCTGTGGAGCTCCTGTATCACTGACCACCACATCAGACAGGACACTGCCCAGATGGACAAACTGTGGCCTGCCTGTCAAGTAGTCAGTAATCCAGGAGATCACTGTGTCGTCAACACCCATCACCTGCAGCTTCTCACCCAGTAGCAGAGGTTGGATGGTGTTGAAAGCACTGAAAAAATCAAAGAAAGTGATCCTCACAGTGCCTTCTCCACCATCCAAATGCTTATGGGTTCGCTGCAGCAGGTAGATGACAGCATCATCGACACCTAAATGGGGCTGGTAGGCAAACTGCAAAGGGTCCAGAAACATCCTCACCCGTGGCCTCAGCTGGGCTAAGACCAGTCTCTCCAGGACCTTCATCACATGAGATGTGAGGGCGACTGGTCTGTAGTCTGCCAGGTCAGATGGCCTCGACTTCTTGGGGACTGGAACCAAGCAGGATGTCTTCCACAGCAGCGGGACTTTCTGCTTACTCAGGCTCAGGTTGTACAGATGTCCCAGTACAGGAGACAGCTGGTTGGCGCAGGTCTTCAGGATCCTGGGTGTGATGCCATCAGGACCTGCAGCCTTTCGCTGGTGTAGTCTTTCCAGCTGCCTCTTAACCTGGCCTGTAGTCACCGTTGGGCAGGGGTTGCTGCAGATGTCATCAGTAGAGGAGGTGGGAGATGAGGAGGAGGAGGAGGAGCAGGTGGAAAGGTGCTGTACAGGAGAAGGCCAGGTGGGTTGAGCCATTTGGAACAGTGTGGGTGTGTGGAGGGGTGGGAATGTTTGAGGGGTCACAGGAGGTGAGCTAAACCTGTTGAAAAACTGGTTGAATTGGTTTGCTCTATCCAGGCTCCCTGCTGTCAGCCGGTTTCTTCCTGTCATCCCTGTGATGTGTTTCATCCCCGTCCGCTGTGACGTCATATGCATCCATGGCATTGGCATACAGGAGATCCAGCGTTTTATTGTCTCTGGTGGGGCAGTCAACATATTGGTGGAAGTTATTGTTGAATGAGACATGATTAAAATCTCCTGTAATAACCATGAATGCATCCGGGTGTTCAGTCTGTAGTTTGGCAGCGGCGGAGCTGATGACGTCACAGGCTACCGCTGCATCAGCTGACGGAGGGATGTAAACAACAATCACGATGGTGGACGTGAACTCTCTCGGTAAATAATACGGGCGCATTCCCACAGCTAACAGTTCAATGTCCGGGGAACAGAGACGTTTCTTCAGGTTGACATGCCCCGGATTGCACCACCTCTCACTCACAAAAAGTGCAATCCCACCTCCCTTCTTCTTCCGGCTTGAGGAACAGTCTCTGTCTCCACGTACCAAGCTGTAACCAGGCAACCCGACGCTGTTAGCATGGATGTGCGAGTGCAGCCAAGTTTCAGTAAAACAAAAAATGCTACACTCGCGGTACTCCCTCTGGGTCTTCACCAGTGCTGCCAGTTCATCCATCTTATTCCCAAGAGACCTCACGTTTCTCATTATGATCGCTGGTACCGCTGGTTTATGTCTTTTCCTTTTATCCCTCCGTTTGGTACCAGACCTGCTACCCCGGCGTCTCCTCCGTAACTCCTGCGGGATTACAGGTCTGTCTCCGGGCATCACCACAGATTTACTCAGCGGCATCAGATGTTCACGCGTGTACACAAAAATTAATCCGGTCATTTTCCAAAACAAAAAATACTAAAATTAACTAAAATAAACAAAAAATACAAGAATAACGAGAAAACTACGGAGCTGCTGCAACAGGCTGCCACCAGGAGCGGCGCCAAAAGATAATAAAGACAGGTGTGACATTAAGGGCTAATAATAGCAGGGTGGCTGCACATTATCAATTGTCAGTGGCAATTTTCACAAGCTAGTTAAATCCGTGTTTACACCATATCATGTTAAAACCTGTGAATTCCTTTGTGTAAGTATCACAGTAAGTTCCTGATCAGGGGTAGAAAATATCCAGCTGCTATGGTCAAATAACAACAATACTTGTAGGGGCATGGTTAGGAATTGAATACTTTTTTCTTCTTGCTATTTTCCTTGAGGGATATGGTCACCTCTTCAGACCTGCCAAATTGCCAATCAGCATAAAATGATAAAAGGGATCGGGCAGAAATAAAGAGAAAAAAAACTTTAACAAGAGTTGAAAAAGCATTTTGAGGACTGGTGGATCCAAGTTTTGACATTTTTATGTCCAAATAATATAATAAAAAGAAAAAAAACTAATATTTCTCTACAGCATTAACCGTTTTACTAAATTAATGATATGGGCCAAGCAGTCAGTGTTAATATAGTATCAAATGACAATGTGAAAAATCTACACATGTGGGACTTTAAACCCTACATACAAACAAATATCTTCCTGTTCAAACAATGACTAAAGTGAGTTCACAGCCAAAGTCCACATCTGTTGGATGAACAGAGACCTGCCATCAGCATGTCTGTGAGTATCCCTGTATGACTTAATTTTCCAACTAAATAGACATTCAAGAATGTAGAAAAGACAGCATTACGGCAGTTGTAAAGAAAGGCCTAACACAGTTTTCCATTGGATTTTGAACTTTAATTTTATTAGCTTTTAGTATCCTGTGATCATTGAAATGCTGTGCTATAGGCTACTTCGATTTGAGACTTGGGGATTTCCTGTGATTCCTTTGTGTAAGTGGTCAGAGTAAGCCTGTGAATATTCTCATTCATCCGGGTCATTTCATGACCTGGATGGTCAGAGTAAGTTCCTGATCAGGGGTAGAAAATATCCAGCTTCTTTAATCAAAGAACAACAATACTGACAGGGGCATGGTTAGGAATTGAATACTTTTTTCTTCTTGCCATTTTTTCTTGTTGGGGATATGATCACCTCTTCAGGACCTGCCAAATTGCTAGTCAGCATAAAACAAATTTAAATTTAGATATCAACAGACACCAAGTAGAAAATGGGAACAATGATAAAAGGGATCAGGCAGAAATAGAGAGAGAAAAAAATCAGACAACGGGAGTCGAAAAAGTATTCTGAGGACTGGTGGATCCAAGTTTTGATATTTTCAGGTCATTTCCTACATAACTACATGTAATAACATGTAGTAATTTCCAACAGAGTAAAATGATAAATATCTGGACAAATATATTTAGCTTTTGAATCTACAAGATATGTGGCTGTACATGACAAGGAAAACAATTTGCACAAATAATATCCATTGTGTAAATGCGTAGACAAGATTTGCACAAAGGTTTGCACAAATACTATACTCAGTAAATGCATCCTGATTGGAGGATACATTTTATACCAGGCAGCAACATCTTCTAATTATAATTTCTAGTAATTT
Source organism: Pampus argenteus (assembly GCA_036937835.1). Taxonomy (NCBI): domain Eukaryota; kingdom Metazoa; phylum Chordata; class Actinopteri; order Scombriformes; family Stromateidae; genus Pampus; species Pampus argenteus. The sequence goes on from CM072861.1 coordinate 3,326,248, forward strand.
GCATCCTTAAATCTAAAATGACATGCTGAAGAAAGTATTTCCTAATTGTTGAAAGTGTATAAACTTTTCAGACATGATGAGGTTATTCTTGAAATATGAAACTAAATTTTTATAATATGATACCTCCGATATGTGTTCAGTTCTTAAAGGAGAACCAATTTTTTGGCGCTGAGTGAAAGACTGATGTCTGTCTTCCTGACATCCTTTTCTGTTGACAGAAGTGGTTGGCTACTAGTGGTAATTTTAGAGGCTGTAGTTGATGGTGCTATTGAATTATATTGTTGAGGGTTAGTCGACCCTCATTCATGAAAAGGATAAAAAAACAACACAAAACACAAAGTAAATACACTTCATTCATTCATTCATTATTTCAATTTTCTGAACTGCCGCAGAGGACACTGAGATGCTCCCAGAGTGGTAGAAATGTAACATTTAACACATCATGTATATTCTAATTCTCCCCCTCCTCTCTACTTGAACTAGTGTGACAAAAAAGAGACAAAAAACAACTTCAGAATTCCCAAGGGTCACTGGAAGGTATAAAGGCTGGATAGAAACCACATGATATACATCCTTTATAATGATGATGATGAATATCATACTCAGCTTGAATATAAAATTGTAAACATAATGAATTATAGACAAAGGTCTGTGCCAAAGTTTGATTAGAACCTTGAATCTATTTTTAAATCAATTTTGTTAATACAATCATATAAGCCAAAAGTTATTTGTAGATTAGGCTCCTTTTTGAAGACCTGTCCTTCCTTTATTTAAATAACATTTGTTTACTTTAACCATGCTGTGTTCCCATGCCATACCATGTGATCATGGTTTTAAATGAATTAGTGCATCACATGGCTCATTATATTCAATGTTGATTTTAAGACTTGAAACATTGAAATAAAAAAAATAAAAACATACGAGTTCAGACATTTATTGTTTTCGGATTTTAATTCAAGATCACTAAGATTTACTAAACATTGTAGCATCATTCAGCTAATGGTTTTGGTTTAACAGAGCACTGTTTAGTTTCAGTTTTAGCATTCTCTCAAGTTGATGCAGTTTCACCAAAAAAGCTCTGATAAACCTATTGTACCATTGTATTGCCCAGCACCAAGCAGCACAACAGACACAGTAACAGCTAGCTTGTGAACATAGTAATGAATTTAACAGTTAAAGAGACAGATAGTTTTCTCAGGAGTTGGTGGAGACCAAACCAGAGCTCAAAGGAGCTAACAATTATCAGTTCATTCAACTGAATGCTAATGCTGCTCCATTTCAGTTGGATTAATAAAGCAAGCTATTTGCTAACATGTTATCAATAACACTTAGGGTTGTTCAATCTTATAAGATACAATGCACATGTTTACATCTTGTCCCTCATGTGACCCAAAAGTGATTAATGTAGATTTAAACCTCCTTTATGTCATGGAGAGGAGTAGAAAACTACTCTGTGTACCCTGTTTTTCAAGGGTTAAAAAAATAATGTTGGACATTGTGTAGACATTTGGATAAACCTGAAAGTTTGGAAACTCCCCAGGTTGAACTGCTGTGTCATTTGGAGTTTACAATGAGTATGAACAAGAATTATAAAATTATTGTTTTGAATTTGTGATGTTGCCACCTATGGGACCCTTAGAGTTTGTACCTTTCTGTCAATATGAAGATAGACTCTGAAAAACGTATTCAGTTATTTTAATATGGTGATACAAATTTTTTGACCACAGGGTTTAGTCAGCATGGAGCTTTCACCCGCTCCCTCAGGCTTGGAAGCAGAGTATGAAACACTTTTCACCACTGATTCTCTCCAGTTCCTCCATGAACTGATCTCCACATTTGACGAAGAGGTGGATCAGGTAGGACGGCTCAAAAAGATATTTTCTTATTCAATATTTTTTTTTGTTTAATAAATCAAGGATGTATTTGGAATTCACTGTACTCTCTTTCCCTCAGGTCCTGCGGTTGCGAGTATCCAGAAAGGCCAACTTGGACATTTCAGGTGACCTGCCAAGCTTTCTAGAAGCCACCAGCCATGTTAGGAGAGACCCTGCCTGGAGGGTACTCTCTGTCCCCGCGAAGCTTCAGAGGAGACATGTGGATATTGGGGATCTGGCTCCCTGTGACACCAAGCGCTTCATTAAAGCTCTCAAGTCACCAGCACAAGGGACACAGGTACCACTTGCATCATTTACCAGTGACCATACGAGACCAACACATGATCTGCATATAAATGTTGTTCTATTTTGTCCTGAAATGCCTTAATATAAATACTAATCTATATACTTTGTTTCAGAAGCTAAAACAACAATAACACTACATTCACCTTTAAAGATTTTCTCTAGGCTTGTTTCAAGCCACCCACACTTTGGGGGGAAAAGGGGGGAAAGTTTATTCTTCGTGGGTTTGGCCATACCCACTCCTTCAAGGGTTTTCCTTTCATTTATGATTCACAACATTATAGAACAATATTAAATACCTCAAAACTATAAAATAACACATATGGAATTATGTAGTAAACAAAAACACATTATACAAACCAAAATATCTCTCATATTTTATATCGCTCCAAGTAACAGCTTTGTACACTATTGGCAATACTAGCAAAGTCCCTGACTCCCCACCCTCCACGCACCATTGCACCTCCTCTTCCATGCTTCAGGGGGGAAACCATACATGCAGACACTATCTGTTGGAACCACACATTTTACATTTGGACTCATCAATCCAAATGTGTGTTTCTTGGCTCAAACAATTCTTTTCTTCTTATTGATCTGACTCAGTAGTGGTTTATTTGCACCATGAAGACCTGATTCATGGAGTCTCCAAACAGTTGTTGAGATGTGCCTACTACTTCAACCGTGGGAAATTAACTTCTCACTGCAGCAGAGCTCTTGGTTGTCCTTTCCTGGGGCAGTCTGCCAGTTTCATCATAGTGTTTGATGGCTTTTGGACATGCGTTTGAAGAAACTTTTGAAGTTCTTTTTGATTTTTTTTATATATACATAAGTAATGATGGACTTAGTTAAGCAGTTCTTACCATAATATTTATTCCTACAATAGTAGAATAGGGCTATTTGCTCTATACCAACACTACCTCAGCACAGCACAACTGATGGTCTCAAACACATTAAGAAGACAAGAAATTCCACCAATTAAATAAAAGACACATCTATTAATTGAAAACCATTCCAGGTTATGAAGCTGGTTAAGATATTGCAATAGTGTGCAAATCTGTCATCAAAGCAAACAGTGGCCACTTTGAGAAATCTAAAATATAATATATAAAAGATAATTTCATTTGTTTAGCTTTTTTATTTCATACATAATATCAATAATTTGTTATTGCATGGTTTTGACAATTTAGAAAGTCATAACAGTCAATTTAATTGTCAAAATCTAATTGTGAAAATTAGCTCCAATTTTCCATCACTGGTACATACAATACCAATAGTACAGGAGTTTTCACTGTTAGCAGTGATGCTAAACAAAATTGTGTTCTGTGTGATCACAGACGTAAGACCTTTCCCTTTTCGCAGGTGGATTTCGATGATGGGAACTGTCCTACATACTACAACCAGATTAAAGGCATTCATAATGTTTTTAAGGCAGTGTACAACCAGTTCCTCGGTGAGTGGCTTGCATGACATTGATGCTCATACTGTTACATTAGATGGACAGGAATGTTTGTGTGGATGCATGCGTCTAAATATTCCAGGTGTGGAACAGAGCATCCTCGATCATTCACTCACCTCTGTTCATGTATTAACAGATGTTCCACACATATCTCAGGCTCCAGTGCTGATGCTTCGTCCCCGTGCTTGGAACATGGTGGAGCACAACATGATAGTAGGATAACCTTTTTTCAACTTTCAACTTCACGCTGTTGAATTAATTTGGATCCAAATCTGCCTACATACCCATCTCATTACAATACTGATTCTACTATTTTCATACAAAAATATATTTAATTTTTGCAACTTTTAAGCCAACAAAATAATAAATTAATGAAGGCTTCAATATTACTACTCCAGAATTTTATCCCTGTCAGTGTGAAGAAGGCTTTGAAACAGCATTCAAACTTTTAAGGTGGAAAATTGGTTGTATGAAATACAATTTGACAATTAATGACTAAAATATCAAGAAATTACAAAATATTTTATAAAAAGCCTGTTGTGTTCTGTTTTCTGTTGAAGGTTTTCTGAGGGTGGAAGGGGTGTGGCAAAAGCCCTGACTTTTGGTTGAAAATATGCTATTTAAAGAGAAGATTCATTCCTTGTATCACCTGCGGGACTGTTTAAATTAGTCTCATAGTGAACAAAGAAATACAGTTTCTTCTACTTTGTAATGGCCATTGTTTGTGATTATGTGTGTTTTTACTTACATGTCATAGGCAATATATGAGTAATTAAAAAAGATCATGCATAAGAAACACATTCTCTGTTTTTCTGTGTGTGACTGTCAGGTGGATGGGAAGGAGGCTCCTGGTCCTCTGTTTGACTTTGGACTATTCATGTTTCACTGTGGAAAGACACTGTTTGAAAACCAGAGTGGACCATTTTTCTACCTGTCAAAAGTAACACACACACACACACACACACACACGCACAACTTGTGTAATATGAATATGGACAGCATGAACTCTACTTTTTTTCCTTGTTTTCCAGGTGGAAAGCTTTATGGAGGCCAGATTATGGAACAATATATTTGTCTGGACACAACAGAAGGTCTGCACATGTGTCCTTGTGCATATAAAGCCCCATTTACACTTGGTATTAAAGTGGAAACAGACAACTTTTCAAATTTCCCCCTGTTGCATCCCCCTACTGTTTCCAAGTGGTATTGTTTGGGCCGCTGTCGCAAAGACAATCAATCATCAAATGATGAAATGAACAAAACCACGTTGGAAATAAGAGAGAAGAAATAAGCATCTTCACTGAAGAGGTAAACTGAAATTGTCCCTATTTTATATTGAATTTGGGAACAGGCAAAAGCTATTGTAATGATCTCCACTTCATAATAACATAGTCTGATGAATGTTATTGCTTTGCACAAACAAGTAACTACAGAAGTAGTTAGACTACTACAAGAAAACATTAGTAGAAAAGTGTGAGTTTGTTCATTCATATAGTCTTTAATGGAGATATGAAAGCAGATAGAAATTCTTTCGTAGGCTATTTGTTGAGAAAAGCAAAGTGGGTTGGTAGCATGGTTATGTATTTACAAAATTAAAGAAACTGCGCAACAGAGACAGCGATAACATATTTACTGTCTGTTGATTTTAAGTTTTCAAGTAGATTATGTGATTCATACTGAATTGGCTTGCAGGGCGACCTTGATTATATTATATATCACATTGGTTCTTTCTCTATTCAAAAATACTATCTGATGTTGTGGACACATGACCCTCACTTTTTCAAACGTGTCGTAAATTGAGCCTTCATGTTCTATAGCCATTACACTGTGCAATTTACTTTGTAATGATGAAGCAAGAAAGTTGTCTATTTCCACTTTTACATGTGATGGAGACATTATCTGGATAAAGACATCCTATGGGTCTTTGCATTTACACTTGGTATTTAAGTGTACGCTGTGATCAAATGGCAATATGATATCAACAAACATGGAGTGTATCAATGATCATGCCACGTCCAAATGTTGTCTGGTTGTGAGGACAGCTAAAGTCATGCCAAATATTAATAGGAAATGAAAAGTGAAATTGAGAGAAAAATCTAAAAAGAATGATATATGACACCATGTTCCATCCCTTTAAATATCACAGGTATTGTCGGATTTGTTACATACAGACATATCACTCACTGATCATGCGTTTAGCACACAGACTCCTCATTAACACCTCAGTTTATATATATATATATAAATAATATATATATATATATTTATTAGTGGTGGGCTGTTTTCGAGGGCGAGAACTAGTTTTTGAACCTCTACGCGCCTGTGAATTACCGCACTACCACACCAAACGTGATAGTCTAATTCATTTTTAAGAAGCTTCCCGATTGGTGGCATCAACAGGACTAAGGTTGTGTGTACCTTATGCAATGCAGAATTGGTTTACTGTAGTAGTTCTTCCAGTCTCAAATACCACCTGAATGCAAAGCATCCCTTTGCTATAAACAGTCAGTGATGCATTTTGCAAACTGATGCATTTTGGCTCCTGTTCTAATGCATCCCCTGAAGCAAATTCGGTGTGCCTACTTTCGGGGGCACATTTCAATCATGACTTGGGTAAACATTTCAACAGATCTCATATCATTCACTCAATATAGCATAAAGGCTATTGCTTATGTTTAAATGCTTTAGAAACATTACCGCTTCACAGAGCTGATATGAGTTGCAGCTATCTCTCACACCCGGCCAGTTGGTGGCGCAGCAACAATGTTGGTGCAACTTTCCAAACAGGCGTTATTTGGATTAACTGACCATATGCTGGGAATCTAAATTGATAATACCTGGCCTGAAAAAGTATTACAACTTAATAAAGTGACATATTTACCTCTTCTTCCTGTCATGTTGGACTGAGGGCACACTGAGTGCTACAGTGACTCAATATTGCCTCTTGACGCACAAGTCGTACTGTGAGACAGGATGGGCCAGGGCTAGCTGGTTAGCATGCTCACTTCAGTAGATATCATTCTCGGGATAAGTCTCGGCAGTAGCTCAGTCCATAGGGACTTGGCTTGGAAACCGGAGGTGGAAGGTGGGCTGGTAGCTGGAGAGGTGCCAGTTCACCTCCTCTGAACTGCCGAGGTGCCCTTGAGCAAGGCACCAGCCCCCCAACTGCTCATTGGGCGCTGGTCTGGCTGGCTGCCCATCACTCCACCATCTCTCTCCACATTTGCATGTCTATGCCGTTGTACTGCATGTCTATGCCGTTGTACTGCATGTCTATGCTGTTGTACTGCATGTGTGTGTGTCCGGGTTAAATGCATGTAAAATTAAAATAAAAAATAGAGTGAAAAAATAATTTCCCCATTGAGGGATAAATAAAGTATATCTTAATCTCTGCAACACAATACATAGCTGTCTATGACATAACGTCAAACCTGTTGTTTCTTCACATTCTGTTGATTTTTTTTTTGATTTTTTTAATTATTATTTTTTGAATGTTTTAAATTAAAATTCCAACCAAATCTAAAATATATCCTGGGAGAAATCATTGCCCTTTGTATGTGTGTGTACTGTATGTGAATCGATGTTTCTGTGTGTCTAGCTGGGCCTTCCTCTGGGCAGCATCAAGGCGACGGTGCTAATTGAAAATGTTTTAGCAGCATTTGAGATGGAGGAGATTCTCTATGAACTGCGAGACCATTCAGCAGGACTCAACTGTGGCATCTGGGATTATTCAGCCTCCTTTGTCAATAAATTTGGTGAGCCAAAAGTCCTGGTTTTTAGCTGCACCATTCATTCCTCTTGACCCTTTGTTTTCCACTGAGCCTCCTGGAAGGACTAGGGTCACATTTACTATCAAATTTAGGATTCATATATTGAGTATGATATGGTGTATGAGTATATTTATTGTTATATAAGTTAGTTTCTTCAAGCTAACTTGACACAATTATTGTGAACAGGGATGTTTCCTCACAAGATGTCATGTGTTTCTTGTCCAGGTCACAAACGTGCCTTCCTGCTGCCTGACCGCAGTAAGTATGTAAACATGGAGAAGCATTTTCTGCGCAGTTACATGGATCTGTTGGTTCAGACGTGTCATCGGCGAGGAGCGCTGGCCACAGGAGGAATGGCTCCCCTGCTGCTGCCTCAGGACCCAAACAGTGACCCCTACAGGACAGTGTTGGCAACTGTCACTAGGCAAGAGCATCACTGTTGGCACACATTCAGGCCTTTACACATTACTCTGAGTGCAACAGTAGTGCAGGCCACAAAATCTAGAGTCTGGGATGGATAGAGAAATGGAGAAAGAGAAGGGTAGGTGAGGAAGAATCAAGAGATAGAGTGGGATATTGTTCATATCTCAATTGTATACAGTGCAAAGTTTTTCCACCCTGGAATATTTTAATTTAATATATATCTTCAATATTTAACTATTATACACTACATTTACACTGGTAATTCCTGTATTTTGTGCTGAGTTGACAAATGTTATCCTAACAGTGCCACGCTGACGTCGTTTCTCTCCCTCTTTTTAGACAGAAGTTGCTGGAGATCAAGGCAGGTATCGATGGTTTCATGGTGTATGACCTGAACTTGATTGAGCCCATGCAGAAAGTACGTACTAACAGATCTGTATACTGTTTCCTAGAAGTACAGAAAGGCCGATAACATAATAATAATACTAATAAATAAAACAATAACAATGATTATAAATAATAAATAACCATTCCTGATTGAATATCCAGTAATAATCTCTTCCTTGTTGCAGCTGTTTCAGCTCCACACTGAAGGTGATAACCAGCTTCATCAGCTTCGAAATGATGTCACTGTGACCCCTGACGACCTGCTGTCTATGCCTGCGGTCAGTCACTTAGTAGTCCTATAACTTCACAATATACCAAATAAATGTTATTGCTTGTGAGTCCATTCAACTCCAAACAGACTGACAGCTTCCTCCAAAAAAAGGCAAGGTCACTGGATTACTTCCTGTATGGCACCATACAGGAAGATAGTGCTGATTTACTGCTGATGTTAGATTATAAAATGATGAAAAATGAAAAGGATGTTCTGTAGTAGTCTTTAATAATAAAGTATAATGTCATGTATTTTCATTTTCCTTAGGGAGGAGTCACACTTTATGGTTTGAAGTATAACATTGCAGTTGGTGTCCTCTTTATTAATGCTTGGTTATCAGGTAAGTACATTCATTTATATATTCAGTGCTATCCTTTAGGAACAGACAGGATGAAGGAGAGGCAGGCCAGTCATTTGGCCTTTTTCTGCAGACTGACTGTTAAAACCACTTTGTTTCTAAGGTAAAGGCCACTTTTTCTACAAAGACCAGGTGGAAGATTCAGCCACAGCAGAGATTTCCAGATCACAGGTGAGTTTAGGAATAAATGATCCAACTTCAGCCCTCACAAAGGATTTACTTCAGACATTCATCTATCGGTCCCAGCTCTATTAGACCAAACGAGCAATATGAGCAAATAAGCACAAGAATGTCTCTTACTTCACTGTCCATTCTGTCCATCCTACTTCTACAGTATGTGGAGGCTTTAAGTTTCCACATTATATAGTAATGGTTTTTTTACATGATGAATGTGAAAACAAACTCTGCACATACATGATTCTGTACACAGAAGACACAACTTCACAGTGAAGTAATAAAAAACCAAAGTACTGATAATAATTATTATTAATTATTTTCAGTGCAGGTGGTCTTTAATATTGGAAAATGTTTCATATATTTCAGTCTGTGTATCAATGAAGATATACTGTACATCAGAATACACATGATGTTATGTTGTACATGGTGAACAAAATACTGTCTGAAAAAATACAAGCTTTGCACAAGGAACAATTGTACAAAAATTAATTCCTGTCACCATGTTGAATTCTATCTAAGTGCTAACTGGTTATGATGGATTGCTCAGAGTTTATACATGTGCATATGTTATCATGAATGTATTCAGGAGATATTGCAGTTTATTTTAAATTATCCCTGCCGATTAGAAATTAGAATTTAGGAATGGCATGTCAAAAAAAAAAAAAAAAAGAAGAAGAAGAAAAAAAGAGAGAAGTGTGTCTGTACAAGGTAAAACATTTGGATATTATTTTTGTTTAGGGGTCATGAGATGCTTAAGTAATGACCCAAGGATGGTTCTGATGAATCTGATAACATCCCACTAACAGACCCGACAGACAAATAGAGACAAACAGGACAGGAAACACAACCTCTTTGGTGAAACTAAAAAAGAGCTATGAGCAACAGTCACTTCACAAGACAGCAGATTAATAATTCTGTTTGAGAAGTGGTGTATTTTACCATTAATCAAGCTTGTGTTGTAAATCCACATTTTTCATATGCAAAACTCAACTTTTATTATTTAATGTAAATAAATTAGAGAGAAAAGGACTGTCTGTGTGTGTCTCAGGTGTGGCAGTGGATCCGTCATCAGACTCAGTTGGAGGACAATAACAGGGTGGTGAGCAGGCAGCTGGTGACAGACCTCATTAAGGAGGTCATGGCGGAGCTCAGCGCTCTCTGTCACTCTGTTAGGTAAGCAGACTCATCATAACTATCTTTTGGGATAGTGTGCCTCCCTGGCCGTGCATTGGCTCCACTGCTTCAACATAAAACTCTAGTGTTCATCAGGTCTAAAAAAGCTTTACTCCAGGAAATGTCTGGAAGGTTCAGAAGAAGTACATCACTGAAGATGCGTAAATGATTGTATCAATGCTATTTTAGCCATAATTCTAATGTATTTCACCTCTTAAATGATCACACAGTTTAGGAATAAATGTTACACAACCCAATTGCACCGCAACAAACAATATTGTACAAATAATACATGACTTGCTATTTTTGCTTAAAAGAAAGTTGGAAAAGAGACTGATGAGCCCTGGTAATGTGACGTCTCCTTCATAAACAGGCAGTATAATGAGTTATAACCGACCACTCTGATGTGTGTGTGTGGTTATTCTGTGGCAGTCTGGTTTCATCAAGTGATTATTGGAGGTTAACACAGTGAATGGCTGTGCATATTAGCACTGTGCTGTGATATAACTTTTTTATATCTCAAATACGAATCTATTACTGCAGCACATTTAGGGAAAATATTTAGTTTAGCTGCTTGCATTAGTCATTGTGCCTCCACAAAAATATTTCCCTTACGATCACTAAAAATAAGCAGAAATCCCAATCTTGAACTATTTCTTTAAAAGTTGAGCCAACAGCTTTACTTGTGTCATCTGTTTGTCAACTATGTTTACAGTATGATGAAATCAAAACACAATGATTATGTCATGGTGACCTGGTGGTGGCTGCGGCCACAGCCAGGAGACCTGTAGCCTACCAACGTTAGCCTCCCTGCCATTATCCTCTGGGCCAGAACTTAGTCCTCTTTGTGGAAAGACCAAAAAAACTTGGGGATGTGCTCACCATCAGAGTCCATGGCAAGCCATATCCTTCTGTCATGGATATCAACAGATAGATGGACAGAGACAGAGACAGAGACAGAGAGAACACAGGCAACTTTAAATGAAGAATAACTTCAAAAGTGGACTCCGGAGTGCAGGTAACTCAGATCAGGAGTGAGCAGGCAGAGTAGATAGAATAGAGCTGAACAGAGAAGCAGCACAAGACAGAACTGAACAGACTTGACTAGACTAAGCAGACAAAAGAGACTAAATGAACAAACCACCCAAGAAGGGCAAAACATAATAAATAATGAACATGAATTCACTTTGGTTTTATACTGAAAACTATATCATAGAAGGACAGAACAGCCCACAGCTTCTGATCACAGAATACCAAGAACTGCAGCTGATGTCGCCTTTAAAAGTGTGTGTGAAACTAATGAGGTGTTGCAGTGATGAATAAAGCCTGATTGAAAATGTAATGTTTGGTTGCTATAAGAGAACACAACTTCTATGGACCCTTCTGAAAAGGTTATTCAATGACGAATGAATCTGAGAAGAATGTTAATGTTAACTGACTATGGAAAACATTTTGTTGTATCTGCACTACGGTTCAGATGAGCAGATTTTGCATTTCTCTGTCTCCTTCAGGCTTAAACAGAGATTATACACAGCAGCAGACATGTTCCTGGAGGTGGTCCTGAAGAGAGATTTCCCAGAGTTCATCACCACCTACTTGAATCAGGACCACACCTTCCTCAGCTCCCACAACACTGGACAGGTGGAGGCTCTGAACACAAATATGCACAGTGCCAAATTGTGAAGGTCCAGCTGAATACAGTTTCATGTCCTCTGTTCAACTGTTTCTGTGTACACACACCAACTGACCTCAGTGACTGAAAGACAGAAAGAACCTGCTTTATGAGTTGTTAACTCTGACAGTCAGCATCATAGAGAATGGCTCTGAATACTTTTTCAAAGTAAATTCTTTTCTGCTCTCAGCAACAAATTTTTTAAATCAAGTGCTCTATGTGTATCTTCATTTTAAGTGGTTTGGTTGGTTTCATTGTACCTGCAATTTCTGTGGATAAATTAGTTAAATTATCCCAAAAAAGTAATCAAATTAAATCAAATTTTATTTGTGTCTCGGAGGGCTTTACAATCTGTACAGGGAGTGACACCCTCTGTCCTTAGACCCTCGATTCGAGTAAGGAAACACTTGCCCACCAAAAAACCTTTTAACAGGGAAAAAGGTGGAAGAAACCTCAGGAAGAGCCACAGAGGAGGGATCCCTCTCCCAGGACGGACAGACGTGCAATGATGTCACATGTACACAACAAATCAACACACACATATTGTACAATCACAATGAATTACATGAATGTTAAAATGAGAATGGGTTACAATGAATGATAATTGTAACAGTAGTAGTGGAACCTGTGATAAGAGAGACACAGATCCACAGCAGCAGCAAATCATTAACTAACTATAAACTGACAACATGACAACATAAAGGAATTAAGATACTGCTGCCAAACTGACATAAATGTTCATGAACACACTGTGCCAGAGTTTGTCATTGAATAAAATACTCACCAGCATAAAATTATTCAAATGTCAGACAAGTACTAAATGAGATGAGTTCGAGTCATAAGGAGTTAAGAAGCTTGATCTTTTTCCCAGATATTTAAAAGGTGGCAAAAGAAGTAGTAACATTGGAATAAATAACATAAAATATATTAATTTAATTCAGGTGGACGTCATCATTTTATCCTCTACTTCCGTTAATACAAAGTGTATTTTCTTATCTTTAATTCCCTAATTAAATTCACAAAACTGTTGTTAAAAATATTTTTGAATCTTTATTAGGGATGTTATTTTCTCTTCTGATATTGATAAATAGGTTTAGTTGTGCTCCTTTGCAAAACAAATCTAAAAACTGAACATTCAAGTAGTAGAGGTGAGCTTAACACAATCACATCATATTTGTAAAATATTGCCCAATATTCCTTTATCAAATCTTTGGCATGCCTTTAGTAAAAATATGAGGGGGAAGTCTAACGAGAGTCCTGGAGAGGAGGCCTTGTGGCTACGTAGTGTGGGCTTCAGGATTTAAGGGACACTGGCTGACTAAATGTATTTAATGACAAAACCCTGCTTTTTCAAGACAAGTTGTATATATATAATATCTACAAATATAAATTTAAACAATATGTGAATATACAAATACATGAAAAAACATGCACAGATATAAAAAGTATGTAGCCACCACAGACACAACAGTGCAACAGCAAACAACAAGCAATATGCAAACATGAGTCTGGAGTGCAAGACACTGCCACTCAGGCCACATGAGACAACAAGATCCAGGACTTGTTAATGAGACCAGTTGCAGATGGAAAGAAGCTGTTTTTATGACGGGAGGTTCTTAATGGATCGCAGCCTCCTGCCAGAGGGAAGAGTCACAAACAGACCATAACAGCGTTGGCGCATCAGCTGATTCAGTGGACTTCAGTTAACAGTTGAGGCCGGCAAAAGACAGCGCTGGTCCAGGCAAGTTGGTTATTTATAATAAAAATGAAAGCTGAAAGTCTGCAACTGGCTCAATTTTTATCTCACAGTCACAGAACTAACATCTATCTTCTTATTCTAATATTTAATAATATTATATGAACTTTGAAATGTTTTTCTTAGGCACAAAACAACATTTGGCGTGGCTTTAGGAATGCAGTTTGAATTGAAGTCCCTGCCCAAAAAGAATCCCCTTTGATGTGGAGATAAGGGTTGCAGCAGATGGGTGGTTTCCTGAGGTGCTAAGTGTCATGGCTTGAGGAATAGGTGAGTGTTATTCAGTCCTTTTTGTTGAATGAGTCCAAACAGGTAATATGCTTCGATCAGTTGTAAGATTTCATCTGCCAGGGGTGAAGTCCAGGGCAGAATGTCTCCAAAGGGAGAATTTACACTAAAAGAGAGAGATTCTGGGGAGTCTCCAGGTGACAAGTTTATGGCTTTCTGTCTTTCGCTGTGTGAAGAGGTGTGAATCATTTGGGGGTCGGGAATCTGGCCAAAGTCATAAATTTGTTGCATATCAACAAACCATATCACCTTTAATCAACTGGACCCTCTCAGAATTAGATAGAGATTAGAAAGAGACCTTCTCAACACTCGTGGGCATGAAAGGAGCTTTCAGTCTGGATGTCTGTCTCTTGTCCGCTACATATGCAAGGGGGACGTTGTTCTACAGTCTGGATTCAGTAAGAAAGATAACATGGAAAATAAGAAAAAATATGTTTTTAAATTGAAATTCCTGTAAAGTTTGGGGGGAATGTAGTCTGAACAGAAGCACATAACAAAATATCACTTATGCAAGAATGAGGCGACCATTTCATGTCTACCATCATGTTATTTCTGTCACGATACAACAGTTAAACTAACAATAATGTATGTGGCATCTGTAATGAATAAACCTCTATGTTTTCACCGCCTGCATGAAATTAGTCTTACAGAGCTCATCACTTCCCCATCACACTATTACTATGTACTCACCCCATCTCCCACCTTCCCTCTTTTTTCATACTCTTTAATTAATCATGTTTTAAAATATAATATGGCCACCAAAGATAAGCGTGCTAATGTTATCCTCTGTAACAGCCAAGTTATGACTTTCTGTGATGGTTTTTAGATAAAATTATTAAAAACCCTAGACATATGGTCCTTATGCAAAACAATGCAGACAAATTTATTTTCTATTAGCATATATTACAGTGTCCAAGTGTCAGTGTGCCTCTCTTGGTGCCCTGCCTGGCTCTGCATCACTTTACTTTCCACTAATTACCAACAACATTAGGCAGCACATAGTGAGGTGACAACTTCTAGTCCGAAAAAGGAGAGTGGAGGACCAGTAGAGAGGAAAGAGTTGAAGATGAGGTAGAGCAAGATAAAATTAGTCTAATTTGGCAGAGGAAATCCCTGTCCTCTAGTCTGAACAATACATGTTTCAAGCTATTATTTACTTGTTTGGTAATACTGTAAACTGGAAAATAGTGGTCTACTACTGCATAGTCACCAGTCTGTTGATCTCACTTTCAGTTTTAATCTGAAATACTTGTGCCACTTATTATTTGGGGGCAGCCATACCACCCTGAACACGCCCGATCTCGTCTGATCTCGGAAGCTAAGCAGGGTCGGGCATGGTTAGTACTTGTCCAGGTGCTGTACCCCCTTCCCATGGGCCCACCACCCATGGGAGGGGTCTCGGGGGGGAACCCCTTAGAAAGGTGCGAAGAGAGATGGGCGGCAGTCGGAGACGGGGACCCTGGCGGTCCGACCCCCGGTTGCAGAAGCTGGCTCTGGCAGAAGTGGCTAGGGAGAGGGAAGTCTGGGCTTCCCTGCTGAAGATGCTGCCCCCGCGAACTGACAAACGGATAAGCGGAAGAAAACGAAACGAAACGAAACTTATTTGCAGTCCCTTCCACTATACCAATTTACCAATGTTAGGCTACCTAGTCCCCACACAACACTTGTGTTCCACACACTGGAACACAACACTTCCAGCACAGGCAAAGTATCAAAGGATACAATCCCTCCTTTGCTTACTGGATTTTAATGTAAAATGCACTAACCAAGGAGTGTCAGTGATTGACAGTGATCACAAAAATGGCAAAAATGCAGTGGTAATTATGATGTCTCTCCTCTAGCCCCAAAACCTAAACTTAATCCAAAAAATAAATCTTCAAAGTGCCCCTCAACTGTAAGGACTTTTGTAGGAATTAGCCTTAAAACTTTTTAAACTATAATTATAACTCAGTTGTTGTTAGTTGTCCAGTAAAATTATAAATTAAATAAAATATAGCAGAACAACAGTCACGTCATACTTGTGACTCTGCTGCTCTGAGTTTCTCATTTTAACACACCGGGTGGAACTAAGCTAAAATTATTTTTATGCATGTCAAAAAAGGGGAATAACCATGTAACTGTAATTTATGCATTTCTGTGCAGTGACAAACATTTGAAGCAGATTAGAAAATTAGGAGGCTTCATACTAAAATGTGGGCAAATACACCAATGAAACAGAAGGAATTAGAAATATAGAGGCTTCTCTGTAATAAAAAAAACTGCTTAGAACAAAGGTCTGGTACCCTCTGCAATTGAGGTAAATAAGGGTTTCTACTATTAGAGGAAATATTTTGGGATAACTTAAATGATAGCCTTATCCTTTATAGCTTGGTCATTTAAGGTAATTTTCTCTGTTTTTCTTATAGTCAGCATTACCTCATTTATACCTGGTAACATGCAATCTGTATCCAGGTACATTACCTGTACGTGGAAAAACACAATAATACAAGGTGTAAATGCACCACAACCATGACCCCCACAATTCACACACAGGCAATTGAATTGGCGCCGCTCCTGGTGGCAGCCTGTTGCAGCAGCTCCGTAGTTTTTTGTAATTTTTTGTATTTTTTGTTTATTTTAGTTAATTTTAGTATTTTTTGTTTTTGGAAAAATGACCGGATCAATTTTTGTTTACACGCGTGAACAGCTGATGGCGCTGAGTAAGCCCATGGTGCTGCCCAGTGACAGACCTGTGGTCCCGCAGGAGTTAAGGAGGAGACGCCGGGGTTGCAGGTCTGGTACCAAACGGAGGGAGAAAAGAAGAAGACATAAACCAGCTGTCCCAGCGATTATAATGGGAAACGTGAGGTCTCTTGGGAATAAGATGGATGAACTGGCAGCACTGGTGAAGACCCAGAGGGAATACCGCGAGTGTAGCATTTTTTGTTTTAGTGAAACTTGGCTGCACTCGCACATCCATGATAACAGCATCGGGTTGCCTGGTTACAGCTTGGTACGTGGAGACAGAGACTGTTCCTTAAGGTGGAAGAAGAAGGGTGGTGGGCTTGCACTTTTTGTGAGTGAGAGGTGGTGCAATCCAGGACATGTCAACCTGAAGGAACGTCTCTTTACCCCGGATATTGAACTGCTAGCTGTGGGAATGCGCCCGTATTATTTACAGAGAGAGTTCACGTCCACCATCGTGATCGTTGTTTTACATCCCTCCGTCAGCTGATGCAGTGGTAGCCTGTGACGTCATCAATTCCGCCGCTGCCAAACTACAGACTGAACACCCGGATGCATTCATGGTTATTACAGGAGATTTTAATCATGTCTCATTCAACAATAACTTCCACCAATATGTTGACTGCCCCACCAGAGACAATAAAACACTGGATCTACTGTATGCTAATGCCATGGATGCATATGACGTCACAGCTCTCCCCCCCCTCGGCAGATCAGACCACAACTTGGTCATGATGTCTCCAAGATATGTCCCTCTTGTAAGAAAGCAGCCTGTGCTCACCAGGACAGTGAGGAGTCTGCTGATGCAATGCAGGACTGCTTTGAGTCAACGGACTGGGATGTACTCTGTGAGCCACATGGGGAGGACATAGACAATTTGACTGTATGCATCACGGACTTCATCAAATTCTGTGAGGACACTACCATACCAGCCAGGACTGTGCACTGCTTCCCCAACAACAAGCCCTGGATTACCAGCGACCTGAAGGCACTTCTGAACAAGAAGAAGAGGGCTTTCAGGTCTGGAGATAAAGAGGAGCAGAGAAGAGTGCAACATGAACTCAAACAAAGGTTAAGGACATGCAAGGACAATTACAGGAAGAAGCTGGAGGCCAAACTCCAACAGAACAGTGTGAGAGATGTGTGGACGGGGATGAAGCACATCACAGGGATGACGGGAAGAGACCGGCTGACAGCAGGGAGCGTGGATAGAGCAAACCACTTCAACCAGTTTTTCAACAGGTTTAGCTCACCTCCTGTTCGTTCGTTCGTCTTCTTCCGCTTATCCGTAGTCGGGTCGCGGCGGCAGCAGCTTCAGCAGGGAAGCCCAGACTTCCCTCTCCCCAGCCACTTCTGCCAGAGCCAGCTTCTGCAACCCCCCCACACACCCACACTGTCCCAAATGACTCAACCCACCCAGCCTTCTCCTGTAAAGCACCTCTCCACCTGCTCCTCCTCATCTCCCACCTCCTCTACTAAAGACATCTGCAGCAACCCCTGCCCAACGGTGACTACAGGCCAGGTTAAGAGGCAGCTGGAAAGACTACACCAGCGAAAGGCTGCAGGCCCTGATGGCATCACACCCAGGATCCTGAAGACCTGCGCCAACCAGCTGTCTCCTGTACTGGGACATCTGTACAACCTGAGCCTGAGTCAGCAGAAAGTTCCGTTGCTGTGGAAGACGTCCTGCTTGGTTCCAGTCCCCAAGAAATCGAGGCCATTTGACCTGGCAGACTACAGACCAGTCACCCTCACATCTCATGTGATGAAGGTCCTGGAGAGACTGGTCTTAGCCCAGCTGAAGCCACGGGTGAGGACGTTTCTGGACCCTTTGCAGTTTGCCTACCAGCCCCATTTATGTGTTGATGATGCTGTCATCTACCTGCTGCAACGAGCCCATATGCATCTTGATGGTGGAGAGGGCACTGTGAGGATCACATTCTTTGATTTCTCCAGTGCTTTCAACACCATTCAACCTCTGCTACTGGGTGAGAAGCTGCGGGTGATGGGTGTTGAAGACACAGTGATCTCCTGGATTACTGACTACTTGACAGGCAGGCCACAGTTTGTCCGTCTGGGCAGTGTCCTGTCTGATGTGGGGGTCAGTGATACAGGAGCTCCACAGGGAACTGTACTTTCTCCCTTCCTCTTCACTGTATACACCACTGACTTTCAATACAACTCTGAGTCATGTCACCTGCAGAAGTTTTCTGATGACTCAGCTGTTGTTGGGTGTATAAGAGAGGGAGAGGAGGGTGAGTACAGGACGCTGGTATACAACTTTGTAGAGTGGTCCGAACAGAATCACCTGAGGCTGAATGTCAATAAGACCAGAGAGATGGTGATCGACTTCAGGAGGAAGAGGATGCCTTCACAGCCAGTACTGATCAGGGGGGAGGTGGTGGAGGAGGTGGAGGACTATAAATACCTGGGAGTGGTGACTGACAACAGACTGGACCGGAAATCTAACACAGAAGCTGTGTACAAGAAGGGGATGAGCAGACTCTATTTCCTGAGGAAGCTGAGATCCCTCAACGTGTGCAGCAACATGTTGGAGATCTTTTACCAGTCTGTTGTTGCCAGTGCATCTTCCTTGCTGCTGTGTGTTGGGGTAGCAGCATCAGAGCCAGCGACACCAACAGACTTGATAAAATCATCAAGAAGGCTGGCTCTGCACTCAGTGTCCGGCTGGAGACCTTTGGTACTGTGGTGGAGAGGAGAATGCTGAATAAACTGTTATCCATCATGGACAATGATCAGCACCCTCTCCATCACACAGTGGAAAGACAGCGGATCACTTTCTCTCACAGGCTGCTCCAGCTCCGCTGTCGTAGGGACAGATATAGGAAATCTTTCCTGCCACAGGCCATCAGCGTGTATAACAATAGCTAAAATCCAGTCATATATTATTATTATACTATATTTTATTTTACGTATTCTTATGTAATTATTATCTTAATTTATTATTCTTATTTAATTATCTTATTCTTATTTAATTATTAATTATTATCTTAATTGTTGGTTGTTTTTTTATTTCATTGTGTTGTATTTGTGTTATGCTGCTGCTACACTATAATTTCCCAGTTTTTGGGATTAATAAATCTATCTATCTATCTATCTATCTATCTATCTATCTATCTATCTATCTATCTATCTATCTATCTATCTATCTATCTATCTATCTATCTATCTATCTATCTATCTATCTATCTATCTTCACTGAGCACCAGAGTGCCTCTTTGTTCAGAATTGAGATTATTGTGGGGACTGATTTAGACGGGTCTGAAATGTATATTAATAAATCATCTGCGAACAATGAAATCTTGTGCTCCTCACCGCCTCTATGAATCCCCCTGTGTTCTTTTGCAGCCCATAAACAGACCACAAGACACTCTATTGCCAGTGCAAAAAGCAGTGGCGATAGTGGACATCCCTGTCTAGTGGAACGTGTTAACCTGAAGTACTCAGACTTAATTTTGTTTGTCTGTACTGAAGCCATTGGAGATGCATAAAGGACCTTGATCCATGAAATATACTTTGGGTTTGAATTTTTCTGTATATATTTTTGTATAGAGAAATATATAAACATGAGCTGGGATCCATGGCATGAACAAGAAGGGTATCTCGCCCCCTACAGTGCAAATATGTATACATCCGCGCTAAAATATCAGCTCCAAACCCAATTTTGATAATAGAATAACGGCAGTATTTTTTATATTGCTCGATAAGAGTCTCACATTATCGCAGCGCGTTAACGCCGTTAGTTATGACTAGTCATAAGGCCATCATAGTCATGAGACATATACAAAATTGTCAGGCCACTACTACTGTAATAATTCATCATATATTGTAATCCATTCTCATTTTATCATCCATTGTAATTCATTGTGATTGTACAATGTACAACGTTCTGGGAGAGGGATCCCTCCTCTGTGTCTCTTCCTGAGGTTTCTTCCACCTTTTTCCCTGTTAAAAGGTTTTTTTGGTGGGCAAGTTTTTCCTCCCCCAAACGAGGGTCTAAGGACAGAGGGTGTCACTCCCTGTACAGATTGTAAAGCCCTCTGAGACAAATGTATTTTTGGGTTATAGAAGTAAAATTTGATTTGATATGAAGAGTTAAGTTGTTAATAAATCATTGTGATTAATTGTGTAAATAATCTTCTCTCCTCTGTGTAAAATCCAATAATGAGATGAAATTAAATACTCTTCATGTAATGAATAATGAAGTAAATCACTCATGAATGCTGCCCAGTTATAATGAGATGCCATTACAAATTTTTTCCTCCTCCATGGTGATTTGGATGCATTTCAGCAGTTGGCTGCTGTGTTTTCCACATGGCTGCTCTGATGGGAGCTTGTGATGCTGGTGGTGTAGTTTTCCTGCTGGATAATCAGACATTAGTAAGCAGTACAAGGTAGTAGAGTAGGAGGCTGCTCTGTGCACTCTGAGCAGGTGTTGCAGTCATGCTTACAGCTCCCTGCTATGTCCTGGATTTCTATCAGGCAAAGCTGTCTACTGTTCTTCTACTGTTTTGTCATTCGTTGCAGTAAACTCCTCCTCTCACAATTAATTAAACAGTAGTCCACAGTAACAGATCTACCAATGTCTGTTTGTGTTTCACAGTTACACAGAATGGCCAAATTAGACTTTTAGAAGGGGGGGGGGGGGGGGTAAGTTTTTATAAGTTTAAAAAGGAGTATAAAGCCTTTTGTGTTTCCAGAGGGAGCTGTGTGAGACCTGATAAAATGCCTCATGTAATGTCACAGTTAGAATAAAAAAGTGAGTTTACCAGGATGGCACCTAAAAATACACCACATAATAGCATTACAAACAGGCTCCTTGCATGGTAGCCCATGCCATCCATGCCACCGTCCTGGCTAAACTAAGAGCAGAATGATGATGATAATACCTTTTTCCAACACTTTTTGATAACTCTTTAAAGCCAAAGTTCTCAAATATTGCAATTTACAATTACACATTTGAGTAGACATTCAGTTGCAAGTTTGGGTTTGACGGTCCTTGATATTATGACATACATTTTTCAGTCCTCCAAATTAAACAACCAAATACATGGTTTGACCATGCGACTCCAGAATGACACACATGACACACAGGAGTGTTTTCTAATCTGACACCCCTATTGGCGTTGGCATTTGATTACTTTATCAAATCATTATATCACACAAAATAGTGATGTTTTATGATGTGACAATGTTTTGTTTAAGGTTTGATTAGGTTTAGGCAAATAAGGATAATGGTTTGGGATAATCACTTTAAGATTAGAGCAACAAGTCTAAATTATCATATGAGCTTGATGTGGGTATTGGATTGAGGGCATGTTTTGGAAAGTAGGGATGAACCTCTGGTGCTAGCAGCTGCTGCTTCAAGCCTTTTTTTCATTGGCCACTGAGATGACTATAATGGTTTTGGATCAAGACTGAATTCTCCATGGATTGGGTTTCCCCATGACTGACTAATTGATTAGTCAGGGAAAGGGCTGTGTGTGGGGGCTATTGACTTCCACTGTTTAAATTGTGGATGGAGAAGCAACTGGCTAGAAACATCCAGTCAAACATCTGGCACATTTAAACAAACTGCTTTGTTTAAATGTAAAGATCAGTGCCTGTTACACTGATCAGGCTCACTTTTAGCTATTGACAATCTAAGCTTGAGCATACACAAAACCCGGCTGGTCTATGATAAATAAGTGTGATCTCAGGTGTGCGATATTAAAGGTAAATGCCAGCTTCTCTTTACACTTCAGAGATGATCACAATGATTCAAATCAGGAATACCAAGCTTTGGATGATATTCTGATGCTGGTGCAAGTAAAACCAATTAGATTGCAGTCTGTAGGGATTTGTGGGTGTTGAAAATAGAATTTTAGAATTAGGTGTGTATGCATGCATTAAGGCCCATTACAATCAAACAAAGGTACACATGATGAAAATTAGATTCCCTCTGACAGGAGGCAGCTGTGCTTCAATGCTACTGTCCACTTGACCTTTGCCCTCTGTGAATATGACAGGCATTGCGAGAGAGGCATCTGTTGAGATATTTTACCCTTGGTTGGGTTCCAAAAACAGTCCAGCCAATGCCCGGTGTACAGGTGCAGTCAGACACAGAGGCATTCTGCTTGTTTTTTCCTCTATCCATCCCTGGCAGCGTTAAAAAAAAAAACAATTCACTTTGACAACTCCCCAATGATTTGGGTTGTGAAAGACACAGTTGCAGCTTGTGGAGCCTCATTAGGATTCAGACATGAAATTTCCTTCTTTCTCGCTGTTTTTTCTCTCTTCACTTTGCCATTTATTTGATTGTTTCAGGGTACAGGGCACCTAGTGTTGAAAGTAACTACAACAGTCTAAAGGGTAGTATATGGAAGCTAACATGATACTCAACATTTACCTTTCTCAGTATTTTATAGTTAAAAGAGAAAACTCAGTTATCCATTTTAGTTTTGCAGTGGTGCTAAATGCACATCCTCATTTTAGACTAAACCATGTAACTATAAATATATAACTTAGTTATTCATCAGTTAGTCCTCAGATTTAAAGCAAAACTAAACTTTGAACGAGACTCTGAAATGCATACCTTGCACCTAGTTAAACATATATAGACTATTGCACATGCATTCACATGTTTTAAAACAGTATAACAGCTAAGGTATAAAATAAAAGATATATATGAATAAATGCTACACAATGGCATAGCTATGAATGTTATAGAATAGTGCTTAAATATGTTATAGATCTCTTGTTATTTGAAACAAGTTCGCCTTTTAAGAGAACAGAGACAGAGAGAGAGAGAATTCTTGCCTTATATACAATAATTAATTACATTAATAAATGAACACAGTGCCTACATATTAAACTGAGGTAAAATTGAAAAAAATAAAATCATTGTCTGAAATATAAATGAACACGCATGAGATTACCTTCATGATTGAAAGCAAGATTTGTTCTCTTCGAACTATAATAATATAAAAGAAATCTTTGTTAGTTTGGTTTATTCTAGGCAGGCATGGTTGTCTTATGCTGCTTATTTTGTAATAATAACAATGATTACAAAGGAGTATAAAGACATACATAGGCCTTTTTCACCATAGGTTCCCTTTACAGCAAATTTCAAACTGACCCAGGTAAAATGGAATATTAAGTAAACAACTAAATACACACAGCAAGGATGAAGGCTAAATGCTAAATATCAGTAGCTAGTCACAGAAGAAATCAAAACGTTAAGAGCAATACGGAGTGTGGTACTCTGAGGAGCAGTATCATTAAGTCATGTTACATTTGTTCATATGATATAGTGCCCATGATATTTTTATTCTCCTGAACATAATTTTTGGGACTTGGACAATAAAGATTGTGTTCAGTAGAAAGCTATCTGGCAGCATGCTAATTCAGCACAATGAACAGAAGCAGATTAGAACAGGTCGGGTGTTGGGCAACTAACACCTTTCCTGTACTGATCTGCTTCCATTCTGTGAGGATACTTATGGTGTTGATCATTTAGGGCTCTGGTCGTTTATTTTCTGTGCCCTCAGTTCAGATTTGAGCAGTATGTTTGCTCAAAAGACAAATAACTGTCTGTGGAAAGACTGAACATACATTATATTGCCAAAAGTATTTGGCCACCTACCTTGACTCACATATGAACTTAAGTGCCATCCCATTCCTAACTCATAGGGTTCAATATGATGTTGGTCCACCTTTTGCAGCTTGTACAGCTTCAACTCTTCTGGGAAGGCTGTCCACAAGGTTGCGGAGTGTGTTTATAGGGAATTTTCGACCATTCTTCCAAAAGAGCATTAGTGAGTCACACACTGATGTTGGTAGAGAAGGCCTGGCTCTCAGTCTCAAATCAAATTTTAAATCAAATCAAATCAAATTTTATTTATATAGCCCAAAATCACAAAGTACATTTGTCTCAGAGGACTTTACAATCTGTACAGGGAGTGACACCCTCTGTCCTTAGACCCTCGATTCGAGTGAGGAAAAACTTGCCCACCAAAAAACCTTTTAACAGGAAAAAAGGTGGAAGAAACCTCAGGAAGAGCCACAAAGGAGGGATCCCTCTCCCAGGACGGACAGACGTGCAATGATGTCACATGTACAGAACAATCAACACACACATATTGTACACTCCACATATTGTACAATGAATAATAATGAATTACAGTTGATGATAAGAATAGGTTACAATGAATGATGAATTATTACAGTAGCAGCAAATCATTACATAACTATAAACTGTAATGGGGATATGGCAACAATGATGACGGCGACAACACATGCAGTAGACGCCACGCAGGACCACAGCAGCAGACAAAGTCCACAAGAACCTGCTGGGCGAGAGAGCACAGAAACTCCGGGGAAGAAGTTTAATTAGTAACATGATAGATAGATGGATTAGATAGATGGATAGATAAGGAGAGAGAGAGAATGAGAGAGAGCGAGAGAGTCTCCGCTCTAATTCATCCCACAGGTGTTCTATCTGGTTCAGGTCAGGACTCTGTGCAGGCCAGTCAAGTTCATTCACACCAGACTTTGTCATCCATGTCTTTATGGTCCTTTATGTTGTGGTCCTGCGTGGCGTCTACTGCATGTGTTGTCGCCGTCATCATTGTTGCCATATCTCCATTACAGATTATAGTTAGTTAATAATTTGCTACTGTGCATCTGTATCTTTACCACTAGTTTCACTGTTGCTGTAATGGTTCATCATTCGTTGTTGTTGTTCTCATTTTGTCATTGTCATTATTTGTCACTGTTATTCATTGTGAGTGTACAATATGTGTTTGTTGATTTGTTCTGTACATGTGACATCATTGCACGTCTGTCCGTCCTGGGAGAGGGATCCCTCCTCTGTGGTTCTTCCACCTTTTTCCCTGTTAAAAGGTTTTTTGGTGGGCAAGTTTTTCCTCACTCGAATCGAGGGTCTAAGGACAGAGGGTGTCACTCCCTGTACAGATTGTAAAGCCCTCTGAGACAAATGTATTTTGTGATTTTGGGCTATATAAATAAAATTTGATTTGATTTGATTTGATTTGATTTGATTTATGGACCTTGCTTTGTGCACTGTTGCACAGTCATGTTGGAAGAGGAAGGGGCCTGCTCCAAACTGTTCCCACAAGGTTGGGAGCATGGAAATGTCCAAAATGTTTTGGTATCCTGGAGCATTCAAAGTTCCTTTCAATGGAACTAATGGGCCAAGCCCAACTCCTGAAAAACAACCCCACACCATCCTGTGAATATTCTCATTCATCCAGGTCATAGTTATCTCAAGTAGATTAAATCGATCGCAACTGGACTCTCATCCAAGAGGCTTCATCAGTTCAAGCTAGCATAAACTGATGAAGCCTCTTGGATGAGAGGTGAAACGTCTTCAAAGACAAATAACCAAGTCCAGTTGCAATCGATTTAATCTACTTGAGATAACCCCACACCATAATTCCTCCTCCACCAAACTTCACACTAGGCACAGTGCAGTCCGAAATGTATTGTTCTCCTGGCAACCTCCAAACCCAGACTTGTCCATCAGATTGCCAGATGGAAAAGTGTGATTGATCACTCCAGACAGTGCATCTCCACTGCTCTAGAGTCCAGTGGCAATGTGCTTTACAACACTGCATCCGACGCTTTGCATTGGACTTTGGTGATGTATGGCTTAGATGCAGCTAGTAGGCCATGGAAACCCATTCCATGAAGCTCTCTGCATACTGTACATGGGCTAATTTGCTAACACATGAAGTTTGTAACTCTGTAGAAACTGACTATGCAGAAAGTCGACAACCTCTTTGCACAGACCACCAGTCCAGTTCTACACTGCCATCATTGAGTCCATTCTCACCTCCTCCGTCACCATCTGGTTACTGTTACACAGTGACTGTAGTAGGTACATACATTTTTATATCTGTACATATATTTTCTTGTATATTCATATATTGTTTAAACTTACATCTTATATTATAAATTTGATTCCATGTTTGCTTCAGCCAATGTGGGCATCCCTACATGCCAAAGAGTTCTGGCTAGTTAAAAAAAAGGTGTCAGCAGTTATATTAGCAAGTATAGTCATATCAAGTGGATATCTACCACATTTATAGACTTTTTAGCATCAAGTTTTGTGTTTCCTTGGACAGTTTTACTATTGAGCTGCAGTAGACGTATAGTAACGAAAAGAGGGACTTTGGCAGTAAAAAGGCTAATGTTTAAAGATATCTACTTGATTTCACTCATTTGGACAGCTGACGTTTCATGATAGCTCTCAAATAAACATGTGCAGAAGGACTGTCCAACATCACTTAGTCAAGTGAAATTTTATTGATATTGATCATTAATAATTACTGATAAAACAATGGGACTGAGGACACACCCCTGTGGCGTTACTGTGTTGGTGATGATTTTGGCTGAGGTCCTGTTTCCTATCCTGACAGACTGAGGCCTGCCAGTCAGAAAGTCCTGCAGTAAGTCACAGAGAACACCTTTGGGTGTAGTCCAATAATAATTGGCATGAAACCATACTGCTGCTCACAAATGCTCATTTAAGATTAAGATTAAGATTTACTTTTATTCATCCCTCAATCGGGAAATTATTTTTTCACTCTATTTTTATTTTACATGCATTTAACCCGGACACCCACACGCAGTACAACATCATAGACATGCAGTACAACGGCATAGACATGCAAATGTGGAGAGAGATGGTGGAGTGATGGGCAGCCAGCCAGACCGGCGGCCAGAGAGCAGTTGGGGGGGGGTCGGTGCCTTGCTCAAGGGCACCTCGGCAGTGCCCAGGAGGTGAACTGGCACCTCTCCAGCTACCAGCCCACCTTCCATATTTTGGTCCATGGGACGTGAACCGCCACCCTCCAGTTTTCAAGCCAAGTCCCTATGGACTGAGCCACTTCTGCCCTTAATCTAGCTTCAACTACTCTTTTCCATAACTTCATTGTATGGCTCATCAGCTTTATTCATCTGTAGTTGCCACAATTCTGCACATCTCCCTTGTTCTTAAAAAATGGGCACCATCACACCACTCCATTCCTCAGGCATCTTCTCACTGTCTAAGATCCTGTTGAACAACCAAGTCAAAAACTCTAAAACTACTGCCAATTCTCCTAGAAACTTCCATACCTTCACAGGTACATCATCAGGACCGAGTGCCTCTCCACTCTGCATCCTCTTCAATGCCTCATTTCATCCTTACTAATCATTGCTACTTCTTGGTCTACAACAGTCACCTCTTCCACTATTCATTCTCATTTTCCTCATTCATCAACTTTTCAAGTACACTTTCCACCCTTCTATCACACTACTGGCACCTGTCAACACCTGTCCCTATCTTTAATGAACCTAACCTGCTGCACATCCTTCCCTTTTCTCTTCCTTGCCAACCTGTATAGATCTGTCTCCGTTTTTACTATACAACCTAGCATACAAGTCATTGTAAGCCCCCTCTTTAGCCATTACCACCTGGTGGAGGTGGGACTGTGATCAGTTCTGAGCCCCTTCTTGTTCACTATGGTGATGAACAGTCCATGGACTATGATTATGCAGATGACATTGTGATCTGTTGTGAGAGCAGGGAACAGGTGGACGAGAAGCTAGAGAGGTAGAGGAGCACAAGCAATACAATAATCAACAATATAAGCCTACAAAACACAGCGGCTTAGTTAACAAACTAAGTTCTGCAGTAAACTAAAACCTCTTACTGTGAAAGCACAGTGAATACTGTGCTTTTTCATGGGTGAATTTGCTGAGTCGAATTAATTGAAGAAAAGTAGGCCACAAATGTTATTCTTCCTCTTCCTTCTGTAGTTGTTGGGATTTAGAGGATGCAGTGACTGCCATTCCCTGTCCAAGTTTTGTGTTCCTGTACACCCAGAGAAAAGGGTTTCAGCTTGACCAAGGTTGAAAATCCTTAAGGTCTGATTTAATGTGTACAAAAATACTCTACGGCTAGAGTACTTGTTATTGTCACAACATATTGAGATGTTGGTGTTCCTGGTGGACTGGGAGGGGTACAGCTTGGAGGAGCGACAACAGGTCTCGTCCCGGTTCATACTGGATTGTTCCCTCATAAAAGACATAGAGATATGCTCTTTCTTCTGAAGAAGAGGAAGAGCCATCAACCTACATTGTGCTGCAGCTATCAGTTGAAGATCCTGCGAGGAAGAGAACCCCCCCCCCCCCCCCCCCCAGCAACCAGAAGGGGACAGGCCAGGGATGCAGGTCCAGGTCTCCTCTTAGGCCTGCTACACAGTTGATTTTACTGTGTGCACAGGCACAGGCCCAGTTTCCATCAGGAGTTGGACTAGTCTACGACACAGTGATGTCCCTGATACCTGAGCACTGGCTTCCATGTGTACATGGACATTTTTATATAAGCCTTTCATGGCACTGTATAACAGTAACATTGGAACATGTGGCACCTACAGAGACATGAGGAAAGAGTGTCCCCAGACATCTAAAAAATGCCCTGAACAAGAAAGTCTCAAGAGACTCCATCAGGTGGATACGCCAAGGCCCACTCATCTTTGTCAAGTGGATGGATACACAGGAACGAGTGTCCCCAGACATCTAAAAAATGCCCTGAACAAGAAAGTCTCAAGAGACTCCATCAGGTGGATACGCCAAGGCCCACTCATCTTTGTCAAGTGGATGGATACACGGGAGGTCTCTGTCTGCTCCACAATCCACTGAGCATTTGATGGAGCCACTGTAAAGAGGAGGATGAAAAATCAGGATGGCAGCTGGATCACAACATCTGTCCCATGCCCAACACAAGTTGTGGAATACAACAAGCACATGGAATGTGTTGATTTATCAGACCAGCTGATCCAGTACTACTCTGTGCATCTCAGATCCGTACACAGATTGACATTGCTGCAATAACAGCAATCTCCTTCACAAGGATTTCTGCAAGCAGAAGCAACAGGAACCCATGAGCCACAGAGGCTTCCTGGAGTGTCATGGTGAATGATGAATCAGAAAAAATTTTAAAAAGCCAAAAATCCTTCAAACATACGGTAGCTGTCAAATATGGTGACCACCAAGCTCACTGTACTTGTTGTATTACATTTGGCCGGTGCCATAACTTTCTATGAGCAGCATCCTACCCCTCTTTTCAGCCACAAACTCTGTTTCCTTCACGGATAGCCAGATCAATGGCATTCAACTTAAAAGCTGCATCATATGAATTTCTTTGTGGGTTCTCCATTTTGAGGGGGTGAGGGTGTATGAATATATGCATGGTATGTAATAATATTATATATCCCCTGTGTGCTGAAGAAAAGTTCATAGAAAAGCTGCATCTCTGTATAAGCCACATGGTTCAAAGTATGGAAAAAAAGTAGCGGCTTATAGTCCAGAAAATACGGTAAACACTGATAGATTTTCTGAGTATCAGCAGAAAAAAAGTAAACCAAGGCTTCAGTCCATGGAGCAAAACAACGAAAACACAGCTCTGAACATTCCTTTTTATATACTCTACTTAATCTCTTTCGTTTATGGTGCCTATGTTATCTTATCCTTGGAGGCTCCACCTAAATTTCCCAAAAGCTCTGGAGCAGGTTTTCTTCCAGGATGTCTCTGAACATTGCTGCATTAATTAAATAGTCTCCCAATTCCTGCCACAAAAACATCCCCACAGCATGATGCTGCCACCACCATATCTCATTTATCATTCATGTAATTCATTGTAATTGTATAATGTGTGTGTTGATTTGTTCTGTACATGTGACATCCATTGCACGTCTGTCCATCCTGGGAGAGGGATCCCTCCTCTGTGGCTCTTCCTGAGGTTTCTTTCACCTTTTTTTTCCCTGTTAAAAAGTTTTTTGGTGGGCAAGTTTTTACTCGAACCGAAGGTCTAACGACAGAGGGTATCACTCCCTGTACAGATTGTAAAGCCCTCAGAGACAAATGTATTTTGTGACTTTGGGCTACAAATAGAATTTGATTTGATATGATTTGACCATGCTTTACTGTAAGAATGCAGAATGCACCTGGGCTTAATTTTGAGTTTGATCACAAAGGCTGTGAATACTTATGTACAAGTCCAAACTATTATGTTTAGAATTTTGTAGGAAAACAATTATTGATTTCATTTTGGAGGCTGTAACATAACAAAAAGTGGAAAAAGGGAAGCACTGTGGATACTTTATGCATGCACTGTATCTAAATGTATCTAAACCAAATGCATACATGTAATTCTGTTTTTTGAGTATGATGTTGCCAATTTACAGTATTTTACTATATTTTGAAATAATGATACTTTACTTTGACCCTTAATGTATAAGTTGCATACTGGACCAAGACTGTCTCCAAACTAGTTGTGATGTTAAAAAACATCCTCATCCAAATGTGAAAAACTGCACAGTGAATAGAACAAGTAGCAAAACACATTTTTAGGTGGAGGGGGCTTTAATTTATCTAACCAACACTAGTACAGAACACTAGCAGAAAGTACACCTGAGGCTGACATGAGTTTTATTAGTTTTGAGGGTAATTTTTGCAGTAATCTGCACTTTGGGAGGCCAACACAATACATTCCAAGCATTACTATATCTGTGTTTGTGTCAGAAGGATGTGATGAGGATGAAAAAGAAAAAGAAATCTAAGCACTTTTGTAATTTGAGGTTTTATATATTGAAACTTGGTTCTTACTTGAGTTGGTGTTGGACCTTGCCTCTGAAAAAATTAACAAATGTTTTCCCTCAAGCTATGAGAAGGAATCAGGGCATATCTGAGTCCTGCCAGCCTATTGTATAGCAACCACAGTTTATGCACAATGTGTATGTGCATGTGTGTGCGCTGAAGCTCCACTCTCTTCATCAGGATTCAGAGCAGGCTTCAAGGAGGAATACATTATCAAACTGTGATAGACTCTAAACCCCTATTCATACATAATAAATTATTCAGCACACTGTAAACTAAATTCAAAGTCAATGATAAATGTGATCCAGTAGGCATAGTGGATACTAAAATAACAACAGAGGGCGGAGGGAATGGTTTTACATTGGAGCTGGGAACAGGATGGAGCGATTGAGGGATGGAGGAGCAGAGGTAGAGAGTTAAAGTGAAAGAGAGAGCATTGGGCTGGAGGATTAGGAGACTAACAAACACAGAGTTTTACCAATCCCTCTAATTAGAATTCTAGTATGTGTGCATTTAAAACTTCCTCTGAGTTGGCTTTCTGTGGTCTGAGTCCTGCGGTCTAGAGTGTTGGGGAAAGTCACACATTGTGTTTACCACACAAAATCTAATTGAACAGTCTAATTTCCACTTGGGACTTAGAATGAGACTCATAACCTAAATGTCAACTATGGTTTGCTTGTTGTAAATGCAATGGAGTAGAAATTTATTGACACAGTCTAATCTATTCCAATAATTTAGTGTTAGTTTTTATTGTGCCTATAAGGACGAAACAAGGTTCTATCAAGACAGCTGCTAAATTGATTTAGTTAAATTCTGTATGTAAACTAGATTTAAAAGATAGACTGCTAATGTTGATGTATAGACTATCAGCTGTCAAGTTTGTATGAACTGCAATATGACAAGACTGAACTGTGAATAGATAAATTGTGTTTTTTTATTATATCTTTCTTTTTTATTTGTTTTCCTGTCTCCTGTTCTTTGATTCTGCTGTTATCTCAAATTGTCTGACCTGGGGGATACACATCTTATCATCTACATCATCAACTTAACAACACTGTCTCAGATTTGTGGCACTACCTCCTAAGTGATACTTCATTATATTTTTATGTTCAGGGGTGCCTTCCAGAAAGTGGGTTAAGTGAAAATTTAGTTTTTTAACCCTGAGATGAGGGGAAACTATAGGTTTTCAGTTCCAGAAAGGGAGTTAACTTAACTTAAACTCTGGGTCAGTTACCGTGGTACCTTACTCTGTGAACCTAACCTGCTTGTTGGCAGGTTTTCTTCAACACACCCTAGGTTTGATTTCATCATCCATTCAGTCCCTATCAAGGTACATTCATTATAGGTGACAAGAAGGAGAGGAGGAAGGTGTGCTTGAAAGAAGAGAGAGAAGATGAAAGCCAAGATTCTAGGACTGAGAGTAGGGAGTTTGAATGTTGGAACTATGACAAAAAAATGATAAAAGGTAGAGAGTTGGTTGACATGATGCAGAGGAGGAAGGTAGATATACTGTGTGTCCAGGAGTCCAGGTGGAAAGGTAACAAGCCCAGAAGCTTAGGAGCAGGGTTCAAGTTATTTTATCATGGTGTAGATAGTAAGAAAAATGGAGTAGGAGTTATCTTGAAGGAGGAATTTATTGTGTTTTGGAGGTAAAAAGAGTGTCAGATAGAGAGATGAGTCTGAAGCTAGAAATTGACGGGGTAATGTTCAATATGCTTAGTGGATATGCTCCACAGGTAAGATGTGAGCTGGAGGAGAAGGAGAAATTCTGGTTGGACCTTGATGAAGTGATGCAGAGCATTACTGTATAAGAGTTGTTATTGTTGCAGAATTCAGTGGAAAGTTGTTGCAGGAAACAGGGATGATAAGGAGGTGACGGGCAGGTTTGGTATACAGGAGAGGAACACAGAATGACAGATGGTGGTTGATTTTACAAAAAAAGGATGGGAATGACTGTCGTGAATACTTTCTTTCAGAAGAGGCAGGAACATAGGGTGAGTGGAGGTAGAAGCGCACAGCTACAAGACTAAATTTTTTTGTAAGTAGGATATCTCTGGTGGTGAGGAAGATGAAGAGGGCAAAGGCAGAGCAGAGAATAAAATGGTGGAAATTGAAAAAGGAAGAATGTTGCTTGACTTTTAGAAATAAGTTGAGACAGGCTCTGGGTGGTCAGGAGGTGCTCCCAGACGAAGGGACAACTACTGTTAATGTGATCAGGGTGACAGGTAGGAGTGTACTTGGAATGAGAAGGTGCAGGAGTGTATACTGAGAAAGAGGTTAGCTAAGAAGAAGGGGGACACTGAGAGGACTCAAGAGTGTGGACAGGAGTACAGAGAGCCTACGGTGAAAGTAGAGGTGGCAAAGGCTAAAAAAGGGGCTTACAATGACTTGTATACTAAATTGGAGAGTAAGGAGGAACAGCCTGTCGGTTGGCCTGTCGGTTGGCAAGAAAGAGAGACAGAGATGGGAAGGATGTACAGCAGGTCAGGGTGATTAAGGATAGGGATGGAAGTGCCAATATTGTGATGGAAAGATGGAAAGAGTATTTTAAAATGTTGATGATTGAGGAAAATGAGAGAGATGGAAGAGTAGAAGAGGTGACTGTACTGAACCAGGAAGTAGCAAAGATTAGTAATGATGATGTGAGGAGGGCATTGAGGAGGATGAAGAGTGGAAAGGCACTCAGTCCTGATGTTATACCTGTGGAGATATGGAAGTGTTTAGGAGAGGTGGCAGTAGAATTTTTGACTGGGTTGTTCAACAGGATCTTAGTTAGTGAGAAGATGTGTGAAGAATGGAGGAGAAGTGCGATGGTGGCCATTTTAAGAACAAGGGAGATTTGCAGAGTTGTGGCACGTACAGAGGATTAAAGCTAATGTATAGCTATACAATGCCATTATTGGAAAGAGTAACTGAAGCTAGACTAAGGGCAGAAGTGAGTATTTGTGAGCTGCAGTATGGTTTAATGCCAAAAAGGAGTAGAACAGATGCAGTATTTGCTTTGAGGATGTTGATAGAGAAATACAGAGAAGGTCAGAGGGAGCTGCACCATGTCTTTGAATATCTGGAAAAAGCTTATAACAGGGTGCCCAGAGAGGAACTGTGGTATTGTATGAGGAAATCTGGAGTGGCAGGAAAGTATGTTGAACATGTATGAGGGCTGTAAGACAGTGGTGATGTGTGCTGTAGGTGTGACATAGGAGGGACCCAAGTGGAAGAGGTTACAGGGAGAAGAGATAAAAAAGGAGGAGGATTTTAAGTATTTAGGGTCAATAATCTAGAGCATCTAGAGTGTGGAAAAAAGGTGAATAAGTGTGTGCATGCAGGTTGGAACAGATGGGGGGGAAGTGTCAGGTGTGATGTGTGATAGATTTCAGCTAAAATGAAAAGAAAGGTGTAAAAAAAATTATTTATGTCTGTGTGCGGAGACACTCCACACCTTTGAACATAACTTTGAAGACATGCAGGAGCAATTAAATGAAGATTTGTTTGTTAAAAAGACAATTGCAAGTCATAATAGGCAATATAATGACATTGAAAAGGCAAATACCGACTTTCTGAAAGACAAAATGGTATAAACAGGAGAAGCAAATTAACAGAATCTCCTCACTTTGACATAATGAATCAAACCCCACAAGACATCATGCATGTAATTCTTGAAGGTGTTGCCCCATATGAAATCAGATGTGTTTTAAAGCATCTTGTGCTGTTTGTTTCCCTTATTTTCCTGTGGATGCAAGGGAGAAGCCTTGTCCCATATCAGTCAATACATTGTCATCAAATGACAATACATTGAAACAGTCAGCTGGGCATATGATAGTTTTGTTAAAGATCCTGCCATTTCTCATTGACAAAATTGGAGAAAATGATTACACAAAAATACTACTCATGTTGTTCAAGATTGTCAAAATTCTGTTTTCACCTATTATTGCTCTCTCAACTCTTTCAAGGCTGAAGCTTTTAATAGAGCAACATTTGAAACATTTCTAACAACTGTTAAACTGCTAAACAGCATTTAAGATGTATATTCCCTCTAAGATTAAGGCACTTGGGCCTACAGTGAAGCATATGTGTATGCACTTTGAGTCAAAGCATTGCTTTTTTAAGCAGTGGGCTTTGAAAAGTAGTTTTAAACATATCTGTAAGTCTCTTGTTAAGCACAAACAACTTTATGAATGTTGTCAGAATGAGCAGGAGAAACATCCAATTTGTCCAAGTGAAGTTGACATGGGCCCAGCATCTGAGGTGGAAAATGTTCACTATGTCGAAGGAAAGATCAAAGCCTTTTTTAGGAATAGATCACGTTGAACACATAGTTTCGGTACAGTGGATTACTTTTTTGATATATTCTTTAGCTCCAGACGTGAGCCTGGAAGGAGATCACAAGGCTCAGTGAGTTAGAGGTGCAGCCTTGCACCATGGACGTCAGTGATTAGCTGCTATATTTAGCCAGACCCCAGTAGCCAATGCAGGCTGAACCAGGAAGCATAGGCCTAAACTAAAGCCCACAGTTCACTACCAACCAGTTCAATGTTTTCCAACCATGTTTCAAAATTTTTTTCCCCACTTAGCGACACAAAAATGAGAAATCAAGTATGATATAGTTAGAAATATGAAGTTAGAGACACGAGGCTATGGTAAAAATTGTTGTTATTCATGTTGTCGCTAACAACTCCCCATTATGCCAATCAGAGGTCACTAAGATTAATGTGGAGTCGGTGTGTACATAGACAATGTTGGACTCTAAAGTTTTCTCTGGGCTCCTGACAAACTTGATTAGTAATGACGCATCATCTTTCAACCGTTAGCTGTCAGGATGGATGTGGGCTTCATCGATGATTGCCAGACTTTCTGGAGATTAACTTGTGGTATAACTTCCAAACCAGCAAATGAAAGCAAACATTGCAAAAACTTGAAAGGATGTAGTGTTCCAACAAACTGGAAGAATCTCACTTAGTCTCAAAAAATATAGGTGGAATCATCTTCCAGTTTCAGTCAGGGAGGCAGGCACTCTATATATTTAAGAGTAGGCTTAAAACTTTCTTGATTTTTTTATGCTCTAGTTAAAGTACTATAGTTAAAGCCCTGAGTTATGCTGCTATAGGCCTAGACTGCCGGGGGAGTTCCTTTGATGCATTGCGCTCCTCTGTCCTGCTCTCCCTCTCCATCTGTATGCATTCATGTCCCATTGATGCATGTTACTAACTTGAATTCTTCTTCTTAGTTATTGTGCTTTCATATCTGTCAGGTCACTGGGGATGGCGGTGACCACCCACCTCCACCTCTTCACCCAATTAATTTGGCCATGCTGACTGCATTCTAAGTGTTTCCAAAAATCTGACATTTCCCCACAAGCTGTAGAGAAATGTCAGCAGCAGAACAGCTGCACTTTTTAAAAATGACATGCTGAGCAACATGTATTGAGTAAATTTATGGAATCCCATTTCTACCAGGAAAAAGGAAGAGCAAAGAAACAAATAAATACACTCTTTATACACGGAAATTAGCAAGTCAGTGAAGTGCAGACAGCAACTGGTCTGAAATAACGGCAGCACTTGACTCAAACTGCTGTACAAATCAGTAGAAAAGAGAGAGCCTGCCAATACTTAAGCTGTACAAAAATAGGTGTTAGACTTCCTGTGTGTGACTGTGTGCATTGTGTTTGACATTAAAGGGAAATTCCTGATGTAGTGCTACTACAAAATATGAATCGTCAAAATTTATTGTTTGATTGCTGGCAAGTATAAGCAGGATAGTCCACACAAATCAATGTGCGTATTGAAAAACAACACTACTGTATGTGGAGCCAATATATACTCAGTGTAACATTGAATTTTTTCATAACCACAGTCTTGGTTTGGTTTGGGTCGTCTTTTATTGAAAAATACACTCAGTGATTTTCAGTGTAGATGCTTTGAAAATCAAATGTAACCTGTCGTGTGTCAGGCGTCAGGAGGCAGCATTCGCTTTACTGGCTTCCCAGCTGGGCCAGCTGAGGGTCGGTCAGTGGCAAGATCCTACTACACCTTCCAGCGATAGTGTAGCTGCCTCAACCCGTTTGGTCACCATGCGCCAAGGCAAAGTGTGATAGACTATGCCATTGAGTTGCTGATAGTGGTTGGAATTAGTGGATGCCTTTTTTAGTGGTCTTTCAGAGCGTATTAAGGACCTTCTGACTCCTCTTGACCTACCCTCTGGGCTTGATGCTCTGTCCCTCGCGGCAAAAATTGACAAACGACTGCAGGAGCGTAATCAGACACAAGACTCTTTCCCTATTCGTCAATCCGGCTCCAATCCCTCCACGAAACCCTTGCCCAGACACACTCCAGTTTCAGGACTAACACTAGGAGGAACCTACGCACTCAGATCTCTCCTGAGGAACGCATTCGTAAATTCACTTCCTGGCAAATTGTCCTATTCGCCACAGCAGTTCTTCAGACCCCAGTAAGAAATACCTTGTTGTCAGTTCTCTCTAGTCAAACTCTCTTCTGAATCTCTGTCACTCTCTCAAACTGTGCTCATTGAATCTGGTGCTGGTGCTAGCCTCATGGATAAGAACTTGGCAAAGAAACTTATCCTTTCTCTTGGTACTCAAGACTCTCCCGTGCCTGCCACTGCCCAAGACGATCATGTTATCTATCAGGTTACCCATTGCACCTCCCCTGTAACTATGACTTTTCCTGACTCTCACACTGAGCAGATAATTTTCCACCTCTTTGAGGCACCCCAGCACCCACTGGTGAAATCAGGGAACATTTCTCAAAATGAAGTGATCAGAAGTCAGCAAGACTGTCTGAACGAGGGGTTTCCTGATCAGCTTCAGCGGTAGAAAATCGCACAGCATGCTGTCCTTCTGCACCAGTGGATCATCTGTACCATTCTGTGACCCGTAGTGGTCACAGACACACTCCAAATGCATTGAGTACGG
Source organism: Pampus argenteus (assembly GCA_036937835.1). Taxonomy (NCBI): domain Eukaryota; kingdom Metazoa; phylum Chordata; class Actinopteri; order Scombriformes; family Stromateidae; genus Pampus; species Pampus argenteus. Next base: position 3,364,475 of record CM072861.1, read on the forward strand.
TGTCCAGGTCAGAAATAATGCTCAGATGCTCCGATTGGAATCTTGATTGATTGATTTGGTCACCTCCGCAACATACTCTGTGCATAAAGATGAAAATGTCTGTGCATCTACATGTGTCAGTGTGACGCCACAGAACCTTCCGTCTTGTGAGGCCTCATTTAATTTTTTCTGCACTTCACCTGGCCTATTCATCAAGTCTGCCAGACTGGCCAGAGTCATGCTCACTACAGGTGAAATGGACCAGATCATGACGTCTTCTTTTTGGAAGATGAGGTTCATGCGGTTATGTCAGTCAGCAAGTGAGTCAAAGCAGTGAATGTATATGTTTGAAGACGCTTTCTGATGCCCTTAGCTACCAGGCAGTTTTTCACATCTTCCTCCTCCCTTAACTCCGACATCACAGCAGCCCAGTTGGCACGTATGCCCTTAACTTCCCTCTCCATACACAGCCAACGTGTAGTTTTAGGCTCAGCAGTTTGTGTTGCCCCATTTCCTTTTGAAGTTCATTTAGTCTGTATGTTTGTATGGGGGAATTCTCATAGTATGCGTATGTGTAATTAAGAGTGGTGACATATGACTTGACGCACAGCGGTGGAGTCATCATGTGCAACAAGCGCTGTCCTGTGCGCACCATAGTGGGTGTTTACGAGGAAGGGACAGTCATTCTGGTGCAACTGCTATGCAACTCTGGCCTTTCGACCCACCATCACATTGGCTCTGTCACTTCTAAGTCCAACAACCTAAGCCACAGCGACCCCACGGCCCAACAGAACATCTTTTATTTTTACTGTTATGCATTCAGAAGTGCCAGAGAGAGTTGCGTAATTGCTGATAAACAAAATAAATGGCACTGGCTGCTATTTATACAACGCTGGAGATTTTTTGAATCTTTGTGATTCTTGCTTATGGTAATTAATGTCAGCTTGACATAGCCCATTCAATTGGAATCTATTTTATTAGCCAATTCAAGCACACACAGAATGTGTAGAATAAGAACAGACAAAAGTAATAATATGAAATAATCAAAGTAATATGAAAACTAAGTGTTTCGTCTGCATTATTACCGAGATAAATGTCTCTATCACAGGTTCCACTGCTACTGTAATAATTCATCATTCATTGTAACCCATGCTCATTTTATCATCCATTGTAATTTATTGTGATTGTACAATATGTTGTTTATGTTCAATCAAATTTTATTTATATAGCCCAAAATCACAAAATACATTTGTCTCAGAGGGCTTTACAATCTGTACAGGGAGTGACACCCTCTGTCCTTAGACCCTCAATTTGGGTAAGGAAAAACTTGCCCACCAAAAAACCTTTTAACAGGGAAAAATGTGGAAGAAACCTCAGGAAGAGCCACAGAGGAGGGATCCCTCTTCAAGGACAGACAGACGTGCAATGGATGTCACATGTACAGAACAAATCAACACACACATATTGTACACTCACAATGAATTACAATGAATTACAATGGATGATAAAATGAGAATAGGTTACAATGAATGAATAATTATTACAGTAGCAGTGGAACCTGTGATAGAGACACAGATGCACAGCAGCAAATCATTAACTTACTATAAACTGTAATGGAGATATGGTAATGTGACAGTTTCACTGTCTCGTGGGTACTTTCAGCACAGAGTAGACGGGACCACAGCTTGTTCACAACTTTAGACTTTATTTACAAATCATCCACATCATCCACACGGCAGCCGATCACAGGCTTGGTGCTGCCGTCTGCCGTGTGTCTTTGTCCGTGTATTTGCCCCTGTGTGCGTGGCCGTGCTTCACTCCTGCTTCTCTGTCCAGCACGCCACTATATCGGGAGGCGAGAGTGATCAACCACTTGGGAACCGGTGTGGCAATCACTCTCACCTGGCACTGCTCTCCCGCGCCCTCCCCACACCTCTCTCCCGCAGCTGATGCACCACGCCCCCTCCACATATCCCCACCGCCTGATTTAGGCCGGGGAGCCGTCCGGCCTAACCTACTCCCCCCCGCCTCCCCCAAGGGAGCGGGAGCGGAAGTCGTCCACAGCCATCTGCGCCCCCGGCCTGCGGTGGAGTCACTGGAGGGGAGCGTGGTCCGAGCAGAGGGTGAATGGGCGCCTCCACCCGACGCATCAGTCTGCAAGACAAAAGGGAGAGAACAGTTAGGGGTGCGGAGAAGGGGCTCCCCACAGACGGCCTGCTTTACCCTCCTCGCCCTTCTCCTTTTCAGGGGGGGGTGAAGGGGACGAGGAGTCGTGTCTCCTCTCTCTCCTCGCCCTCCTGGTTTCCAGTCCAGGAGGTAAAGGAGACAGGGAAGAGGAGGAGTCACGTCTGGTCCTCGAGCGCCTCCCTTTCTCCAGGTCTCTGCTCCTCGAGCGCCTCCCTTTCGCCAAGTCTCTGGTCCTCTCTTCCTCCCCGTCTCTTTGACGTCTGTTGACAGCAGGGGAGCGAGAGGCGGGGGACAGGGAGGCTTGGGACAGGTGCCCTTCCTTCGTTTCCCTGTTGAGGAGAAGATGCCGGCCTCTTCTCCGTCTCCGTCCTTTAGTCTTTACTGGAACGGCGGAGGGCGCCGAAGGGCCGGCAACCCGGATCACCTGCCCTTACTGGACACTCGCGGCGGAAGTGTCCGGTCCGCCTGCACCTCCAGCACTCCTGTCCTGCCGCCCGAGGGACCTTCCGTGGGCTAGGCGCAGCGCCCCTAGTGGCAGGACCCTGTGGCAGAAGAGAAGAAGAAGGAGAAGGGATGTTAGTGCGGGGCGGGGGCGTGGGTCGAGCCGGTGTGTGTCTCTGGGGAACGGGAGCAGGTCTTCTCCGGGGCGCCGGCACGGGACAGGCGGGAGCGGATGGCTGACCCTCCTGCGCCCGGGCTCTGGAGACGCTGGCTAGGTGGTCCTCCGCCAGGGTGATGGCCGCGGCCAGGTCCGCAGTGCCCGCGCACCCAGTCCGACGTCGCCGCAGGGATCCCCTCCAAGAACTGCTCCGCCACGATCTGCCCCATCAGCCCCTCGCCGGCGGAGTCCCCCGGTCGAAGCCATCGAGTCGCTGCGTCCTTCAGCTGCCGGGCAAAGATGAACGGCCGATCAGCGGGCCCCAGCCTGGCTCCCCGAAACCGAGGAGCCCATCCGATCGAGGATGGCTCTCCTGACTTCCCCGGGAAGGCCCCGGGAAGGGCCCGGCAGGCCAAGCGCCGCCGTCTGGGCATCCCCCGACAGCAGGGGGAGCAGCCGCACGGCCCACTCCGCCTCCGGCCAGCCGCACGCCGACGCTGTTGCCTCGAACGTTTCCAGGTATGACTGGGCATCATCGCTCCCAGTCATCCTGTGCAGGGTCATGCCGGAGAGCGAGGGACCCGGCGATGTTGTCCCCGCCCGGACCAACATCATCTCCAGCAGCTGCGTCTGCCTCTCCCTCTGCTGCTGTAGCGCCGCGAGCTGTTCCCTGGTGAGCACGGCCTGGTCCCGCCTCACCGCGGCGACCTCCGCCACCATTTGGGCCAGCGCCGTCACTTGCTAAAATGTGACAGTTTCACTGTCTCGTGGGTACTTTCAGCACAGAGTAGACGGGACCACAGCTTGTTCACAACTTTAGACTTTATTTACAACTCATAAATCATCCACACGGCAGCCGATCACAGGCTTGGTGCTGCCGTCTGCCGCGTGTCTTTGTCCGTGTATTTGCCCATGTGTGCGTGGCCGTGCTTCACTCCTGCTTCTCTGTCCAGCACGCCACTATATCGGGAGGCGAGAGTGATCAACCACCTGGGAACCGGTGTGGCAATCACTCTAACCTGGCGCTGCTCTCCCGCGCCCTCCCCACACCTCTCTCCCGCAGCTGATGCACCACGCCCCCTCCACAGGTAACAATGATAACGGTGACAACGCATGCGGTAGACGCCACGCAGGACCACAGCAGCAGGCACAGTCCACAAGAACCTGCTGGACGAGAGAGCACAGAAACTCAGGGGAAAAGGTTTAGTTAGTAACAAGATAGATAGATAGATAGATAGATAGATAGATAGATAGATAGATAGATAGATAGATAGAATGAGAGTGAGAGAAGGAGAGAGTGTGTGAGTCCCCCAGCAGTCTAGTCCTATGGCAGCTTAACTAAGGGATGACCTGAGCCAGCCCTAATTATAAGCTTTATCAAAAAGGAAAGTCTTAAGTCTACTCTTAAAGGTGTTGACCGTGTCTGCCTTCCGAACACAGAGTGGTAGTTTATTCCACAGAAGAGGAGCTTGATAGTTCTAGTGGGGTGGTAAGGTACTATGAGCTCTTTTACATATGATGGTGCCTGACCATGAAGAGCTTTGTATGTTAGGAGAAGAATTTTAAATTATTTTCTAGATTTAATGGATAGCCAGTGCAAGGAAGCCAAGATGGCAGATATGTGATCTCTGATCTTGGTTTCTGTCAGAACACGTGCAGCAGCATTCTGAATCAGCTGCAAACTCTTAAGAGACTTATTAGAGCAGCCTGATAACACAGAGTTACAATAGTCCAGCCTAGAAGTAACAAATGCATGGACTTGTTTTTCTGCATCCGCTAGAGAAATGATGCGTCTGATTTTGGCAATGTTACGTAAGTGGAAGAATGCAGTCCTCAAAAGTTGTTTTATATAGTCATTAAAGGACAAATCCTGATCAAAAACAACTCCAAGATTCTTTACGGTGGAGCTGGAGGCCAGGGTGATCCCGTCTAAGGCAACTAAATCTCTGGAATTACAATTTCTGAGGTGTTTGGGTCCAATTACGAGAACTTCAGTTTTATCTGAATTTAGCATCAGAAAATTGTGGGTCATCCAATTTTTTATTTTTTCCTTAATGCATGTTTGGAGTTTAGTTAAGTGACTGGTTTCATCAGGCTTGATCGATAAATATAATTGGGTGTCATTGGCATAACAGTGAAAGTTAATTGAATGATTCCTAATAATGTTCCCTAGAGGAAGCATATATAAACTGAATAGAAGTGGCCCTAGAACCTTGTGGGACTCCATGACAAATGTTGGTTTGCATGGAGGATTCATCATTAACATGAACAAACTGAGATCGGTCTAAGAAATATAAATTAAACCAGCCTAGGGCGGTTCCTTTGATGCCAATTTGATATTCCAATCTCTGTAAAAGAATCTGATGGTCAATGGTGTCAAATGCGGCACTAAGATCTAATAGGACAAGTAAAGAGAGGAGTCCTTTGATTGATGCCATTAGGAGGTCGTTTGTAACTTTGACTAGTGCCGTCTCTGTGCTATGATTTACTCTAACTCCTGACTGAAACTCCTCAAATAAGCTGTTTGTATGGAGAAAATCACATAGCTGATTGGCTACAGCTTTCTCAAGTACCTTAGAGAGAAATGAAAGGTTTGATATCGGCCTATAATTGGCTAAAACCTCTTGATCTAGAGTCGGCTTTTAACCCTTGTATGGTATTCGGGTCTGTGGGACCCGTTTTCAGTTTAATTAATTATTTTTTCAACCTGAAATTCATTGGCTTTGGCTCATTTTCTGTGAAGAACATAAATCAAAACACATTTGTTTAGTATTTTAAGAGAAAATTATTGGATTGTGGTGTTTTGAAAGCCCAAAACTCTAGCGGGTCCACCAGACCCATAAATACTAATACCACACGAGGGTTAAGAAGAGGCTTAATTAATTAATTTTAAAGGACTGTGGTACATATCCCGATAATGAAGACAGATTTATCATATCCAATAAGGAAGGGCTAACTAGAGGTAATACATCCTTAAGCAGCCTGGTTGGGATGGGGTCTAAGAGACAGGTTGACAGCTTAGATGAAGAAATTATTGAAGTTATTTGTTGAACGTCGATGGGAGAAAAGCAGTCTAAATATATATCAGGTTTTATAGCTATTTCCAAACTTGCTGTATCCAAAATCAGATGAGTGACTGTTGAGGGCAAAAGGTGATGAATTTTGTCTCTGATATTTAGAATTTTATCATTAAAGAAGCTTACGAAGTCATTACTAGTTAGGCTTAAAGAAATAGATGACTCAATAGAGCTGTGGTTCTGTGGAAGAGAAACCTGGGGTTGTTCTTATTTTCCTCAATTAATGAGGAATAATAGGCTGTTCTGGCATTACGCAGAACCTTCCTATAAATTGCAAGATTATCTTGCCAGGCTAGGCGAGATTCTTCCAGTTTAGAGACACGCCATTTACGTTCAGATTTACGTGCCTCTTGTTTTAATTTGCAAGTGTGCTGGCTATACCATGGTGCTAACCTCCTCTGTTTTATTGTCTTCTTTTTCAGAGGTGCAATATAGTCAAGAGTTGTCTGTAATGAGTGATCTATGTGTGAGGGGCTACAGGAAGCTGCTAAGTCCTCTGTAACATTAAGACATGGCATTGAATTTAATACTATAGTAATCGTTTTCCTTAAATTTGGCTACAGCACTGTCAGATAAACATCTGGTGTAGGAGTTTCTGCAAAAAGGCTTATAGTCCAGTAGTATGAACTCAAAGGTTATTAGAAAATGGTCAGATAGAATAGGATTATGTGGAAAGACTATTAGATGATCAATTTCAATGCCATATGAGAGTACAAGGTCAAGAGTGTGGTTCAGACAATGAGTCGGTTTATTCACCCCCCGACAGAAGCCAATTGAGTCTAATAAAGAGATAAATGCAGTACTAAGACTATCACTATGGTTGTCAACATGAATATTGAAATCACCTAAAATAATTACTTTATCTGTTTTAACGACCAAGCCTGATTCAAATTCTGCAAATTCAGATAAAAATTCAAAATAACGACCTGGAGCTCGATATAATATAACAAATAAAACTGGCTGTAATGTTTTCCAGGTTGGGTGAGTAAGGCTAAGAATAAGACTTTCAAATGAATTATAATTTAGTTTAGGTTTAGGATTTATGAGTAAACTAAAATCAAATATGGCTCCAACTCAGAGCTGTTATGCAGTTCCTGTTCCAACTACAAAAGAGAGCTAAAGAGCTAATGCATTACTTGGGTTTGGTTGGGCATCACAGGAGTTTTTGTAACAACTTTTCATCTGTAGTTGCACCATTAACGGATCTGTTGAAGGGCAAGGTGAAATTTGTGTGGTCTCCTTGTTGTCAAAGTGCGTTTTGAGAATGTGAAATCCATCTTGTGCTCATCTCCAGTCCTGGCTGCACCATGTCTGAATGAGCCATTTACAATCCGGACAGATGCCAGTCAAGTGGGTGCAGGGGCAGTATTGTTACAGGAGAGAGGGGGAATTGCTAAACCAGTGTGTTACTTCTCAAAAAAGTTCAATTCATATCAGGTGAACTACTCAACAATAGAGAAGAATCCACTGGCTCTTATTTGTATTTATTTGACATAAACTTATTTCTAAGTTTATGTTTGGACTGGGGAGAAGCCAATAGCTGTGTATACTGATCATAACCCACTGACTTTCACTGACTTTCACTGAAGTTCACTGCGCTGTCCAAACCAGCGTTTGATGCGGTGGGCTTTGTTCTTACAAAGCCATAATTTAGACCTCAAACATATTAAAGGCAAGGACAATTTAATGGCAGATGCATTTTCTCGTGCCCCTGTGGGCTAGATAGCCTGAAGAGTTGTTAATAGTTAATACTTATAGTAATTATGAAATGTTAATACTCCTGTCATCCTTCCTCTTTTGTTCTCATCGCCCTCTTAAAATGCTTCTTTTAGGTACCTAGTTTTTTGGGTCCCTGTCGGGACCCCGTCTTAAGAGGGGGCGTGTGGCGACCCCTGCTGTTTAGGCAGTGGCGTTCCAGTTAAAGGTGTGTTTGTGGGCTGGGTTTGGTAATTGGAGCACCTGGGCCCGGTACTCTGATATTACAAGAGCTCACAATTCATTCTCTTTCTCTCTCTTCCCAGCAGATGATCGTGGCGTGGGGTGGCAGACCGCCGCAGGGTTAACTTTCTTTTCTTTTTGGATTATGCACTTAACAATCACTCATCGCATTTTACACACATGCACATCCTACACCACTGATAATACTGACATCCACATCTCATTTGTAATATTGGTTTGTTTATTTATGTTAAACAATAAACATGCTAAATTGTTAAACTGTGCAACTCCGGTTTTTGTCATGGCCCAAGAGCCAGGTCTAGAAACTGATCTACTTCGCCGTCCTCCACACAGAGGCTCTGGTCAACTACAACTTTTCAACTCCTGACTCTATCCCATCCATTTGTTTCTGCTCACAAACCCCAACGGCGGGGAGGTGGTATAGCAGCATTTTTCAGAAAGGACATTAAAACATCCTCTGGTCCCATTCCTCTGGTCACTGTCATCATCACACCCTCCCAAACCAAGCCCCTCCTTTCTTCTCTGACTTTTCTGACTTCCTCACCCTGTCCTGAAAGTCACCAATGTCATCCTCCTCTCCGCAGACTCCGGCCACCTCACCATCTTCATCCTCCTGGACCTCACTACAGCTTCTGATATCACAATCCACACCATTCTCTTCTCCCGCCTTGAGTCCTTTACTGCCACTGCACTCTCCTGGCTTAAATTACACCTCACAGACAACTTATCATCAACAACTGCACCTCCTCCAATGGAGGCAGTCTGTGGCAAATAACACTTCACACTTCTGGTATCGAACTTACATAAATGCCATGAGGTGAAATGGCTGATGTAATGGAAAAGATTGTGTGTATGTGGGTGCTCTGTAACATGAAAACATGTATCCATCCGTTCTTCTGTCTGTAAGAAAATGTACCCAATGTGTCACTATGACATTAGATAGACTTCGTCAACGTTTTCCTGTCCTGGCGCCTGTAGATTATGGGTCCGCTCAGTATTATATTATGACTGTAACAGCCTTGGATGCACAAGCCAACTGCAGGGAGAGATGCTTCCTTTTGTCTCAAGGCAATAGCCTTATTCTGAATAAGCACGTAAAAAAACAATATGTATCTATGACCAGATATGGAATCACCTGTTTACGAGATTGCTGTTGATTCTTCAATAAAAGAGTGGTGCAGGCTCAGCAGGGCAGACTCTCACGCTGCAAAGCCGAGGGTCTCGCTATGCACAGAGATAAATGACCACACAAAAGACAAACTGACTAAGAACTTTATTTACTTTCTGAACTGAACTGATGAAAGTGGATTTCCACATTGACCATGAGGTTTACTTCATGTTCAATCAAAACACACTTTATAAGCCGTAGGCAAGGTGGGTTGATAAAACTGATAAAGGTAACATTAGAAAGAGGAATGTGACTCATTACAGTCAAAAGTGCATGTACATTTTATTATAATCTCTTCAGATGACAGTTTGCAGTGTTGAGTAGATAATGTTGCATGATGTTTTGTGAAATTTGGTCTTTACCTTGAAACAGCTGCTGTCCCTTGGGCACATGATAGGACACTGATTCTTCTAGTCAGTGTAAGCAGCACACACACACACACACACACACAGGGCTCTGCACCATATGTCCTCTGAGCCCCTTGTGTGACTGCGGCTGTAACCTGCTGCTCTTTATGCGTGTAACGTGGAAGTAATTGGCTGGATTGTCTGGTCGAGATCAGCGATATGGGGGATGAAAATGAGAGAGAGAGATATCTGGGAAAGGTCAGAGAGAGGGGGAATAGAAATGAGAAAAAGTGGAATATTTAAGGCCGGTCAGAATGTGTCTTTCCCCAGGAAACAGGGGGGAGAGATAGATGGATGGACATGGAAGTAAAAAGCAACCACTCTCACACCCTCTCTTGTTGGTAAAACTCTGTCCTTTTATCTGTTCATCATGGTCACTCTATCATGTGGTAAAAAAAAAAACACACAACACACACACAGCTCTATCACAGCCTTGTTACACTAATGGATACTTATTTTTTCTGTTTGTCTACTGTCTTCATATAAAAACGTTGATAACCAATAAAGACAGAAAGAGAACAAAGACCAAATAATTCTGTAACTAAATTTATCCTCTCACTTCCTTCTAGTGGCTTCTTTACAGAGGCACATATTTTTGTTTGTATTTGTGCAGGTTGTAAGATATCTGTCTCAGAAATATCTATTAAAATAAAAATACAGTGATTTTGAATTAATTTTAATTTGGCTGTACAAGGCAGTGAAAATTATATTTGGAAAACCTCAACAGTTACTTTTTTTCCAGAACAGTATGCCTGTTAGCCTGGATAATCCACATAATTCACCCAAAAGTTTTTTTCTTCACCAACACGTTCAAAATAGAAACAGTGAGCTCAGACCTTTTGCAGTGGATGGAGTTTGCTCATTTGTCATGGAGATGATTTAGCTGTGACCCAGGTATGGACCAAGACCAAGATGGACACTGCCGGTACCAAATTAGAACCAGTTCCATAATCCTGATTTCAAAGGAATCAATAAGAAACATCTTGATTCTGCTTATCCATTCCAGCTATTCATCTATCTACCAGATCTGTCTATGTCACACATCAATGCAACAGTGTGTAGTTGTCATTACAAGCAAGCAAGTATGTGGATAATGCGCAGTTAACGTCACAACAGTAGTGTGATATGGACTGCGGTAGACACTCAAAAGTGTGGTTTCATTTTAGAAATGAAAATGAGGACAATGCAATGTTCAATGCATTTGGAAAGCTAATTAGCTGCAATGTTACCAAACATTTAATGTTAAAGGCAGCTAAGCATTAATCTGAAAGACAAGAGACTAGACTCAGGGATACCTATCCACAACGCACCATGTATGCATGTAAGTTACTGTATTCCTGTTGACATTAAGCTGTCACTTTTTCTTGTTTTTAACAACATACAGGAACTCCTCAGCTGCATTCAAACTAGCAGAGCTGTGTTGGTGGTGGCATGTTCTTTTAAAGTACTGGTGAGATGGTGAAATATGATCCAAAAAGTTTGAATGGAAATTATTGCTGATGAGAAACATCAACTGCACAGCAGTTTGTAATATTCAGACTGGATTTTACAACTATGGAAAGTATATGTGAAAAACTGAAAGACTTTACAGTAGGGGTGTGACGAGACACTCAGTTCACGAGACGAGACGAGACACGAGATTGGGTTCACGAGATCGAGATCGAGACGAGACGAGATTTTAAGAAAACTAAATTACAAATATGAATGCCTGGACAACAGACTTTTATTTAACTTTGTTTTTTTGTTTTCCAACGTCATTCGGCTGCTTGTTGGATCACAATTTAAAAGTGGCGGGGGCGTCGCAAATAGTTATGCATGTGTTTTCCGGCTGCTTGTTGGACAACAAATCTCGCGAGATTGATTTCCAACCCGACGAGAAATATCGCATATTTTTGTCTCGCGAGATCTCGCCACACAAGATCTCGTCACACCCCTGACTTCTGATTAAAATGTGTAATCAGAAGTTATAATTGTAAGAAAAAATGTAGCGCTTAAGCATAATAGGATGTGTCTTGAGACAGGACTCAAAAAGGAAGCAGTTATATTAAGACAAATCAGCACAAAGCTGTAAGAAATGAGGTAATGTTGTGTTTACAAGACACACAAAATGTTAAGCACATACACTTCGAAAATTGTATAAAAGTGCACACAAAGGATCAGGGCTCTCTTGTGTGTACTCTTGTGTAAAGAAGCGCCGGCAGTTGGACTCATCTCGGACAGACCATTGCTGACTGGCTCTGAAACCAGTGTATCACCCTCCAAGCCAGCCTGCCAACACCGCTCTCCGGATCACCCTCCTCCTCTGGATTTCCACCTCGCCGCTGCAGCCTGTCTATCTCAACTGATTCATCTTTTGTCCAATAAACTGTATAACTCTAACTCTTGTTCAGTCTGCTTCTGGGTCCCTTTCTGAATCGTGACAATTTAAACCTTTGCCAATCTTCTCATCCGACCAACAACAGAAATTTCGGGTAAGCGTGTCACAACACAACTATTCTATAAGTCCCAAGAGTGAGCCTGCCAGTGAGGATTATGGTCTTTATGTAAAAAAGCTTAGCAATGACAACCAGCTTTATCATCCTGGGCCCCATTTGTCTACACCAGGGGTAGGCAACCTTTAACACTGAAAGAGCCATTTGAACCCGCTTTCCACCAGAAAAAACCAAAACACTGAGAGCTGCAAATACTTTTTGACATCTAATATGGGGAAAAAACGCATTTATTATTATTATAAAGATAATACTGTATATTGCTTTTTCTTAACCTACCTTTACACTTTGTATAAACAACTATAGTGTGTAATGAACACATTTTGAACATTCTGAATTCTTGAATAATAATAACAATGTCTGAATGTCTCTTTCAAAGAAATGAAAAAGCTGAATTTAAATAATCCATATAGCAAACAAAATTTAAAAAAAAAGCCGTCAGCTGTATTTTGAGGGACTAAGCAGCTCAGTGCGTGAATGTGTGCGTGGTGACGTACGTGTGTCGGGAGCGAGCCCGTGAGAGTGAGAGAGAGGCGGGAGAAGAGGAGAGTGTATGAGCGATCGAAGGAGTTAGAGAGAGAGTTAGGAAGCGATAAATGGTAAATAAAGCAGTTGATATCTCGGCAGAAGCGCCCCCCCCCCCCCCTTAAAACCACAGCGTCGGAGCTGGGCATTATCCCTAAGGTGGAAGACCTCAGCTCTGGAGAGACGGATCTCCCCTGTGTTACCCAGCTACGGTTAGGCGACGGGGCAGAAAGGGATAACACAATAAAATATACTTATTTTATTAATATTTAATATTTCAAGATTACAATAATCTTCCAATTTAGAACTAAAACACTAAAAAAATAACTAACACAAATAAAATACACGTAAATGCTTTTTTAAAAGTAATTTATTTTCCCAAGCCACTCGGAGCCGCAGTGTAAGGATGAAAGAGCCGCATGCGGCTCCGGAGCCGCAGGTTGCCGACCCCTGGTCTACACCAAGAAATCCTTGCGTCCAACCTACAGACACCTCTGATCTTGCAAAATACTTGATGCATCAAGATATGGTTGATTCAGGGTTACCGAGATTTGATGATCAGACTGCAGTTTGGGATCTGAGCTTCATACCACAAGAAGAGTTGGACCTGCTCGCAAAATGGCTCGGGCCACAATCAGCTGCTCAAGCAAGAAGAGTCAGAGCAGCTTACATTCACAACCCTGGTGCTGGTCTCAACATGGTGCACCAGAAATCATAGAGCATGCACTGTTAAAGAAAGCGGAGGACTTTCCAAATGTGTTAAACACAAAGAACCAGCGTTTGGGAGAGCTAGGAGATCTTCTTCTGGAGATACAAGCTGCAAAACAGACCGGCTGTCTGCCTGGTCTTTCTTACCTAGATACAGCGCATGGAGTCAACTCTATTCTGACAAAACTCCCATACAACCTGCAGATGAAGTAGGGTTACCGTTGCTACAAAATACCAGAAAGACTGTAATGTGTCCTGATGACATCCAAGTGCACTCAATTATGTGGAAACTTAAACCAGCTCTAGATCATGTTCTAAAATATGTCTGGTGAGAGTGTATCATGTTGGACAGCCAGAAAGAGCAATCAAAATCTATGCTGTTCTTGATGAAGCAACTGATCACTTTTTCAACCTCTTCAATATTGATGGACACCTAGCACCATATACCTTGAAGACATGTTCAGGAGTCATGGATGTCACAGAAAGACAAGCAAACAACTTCATCATCGAGTCAGTGGATGGTACGACGCATCTCTCTCTTCCTACTCTCATTGAGTGTGACATGATACCTGTTGCCATTTACTGCCTACGACAACCCGCCTCAGAGGCAACAGAGTCTACTCCTGAAGCAAAAGAGCTTGTCATACACAACTTTTACGTGGATGAAGTACGTGAATCATTCCCCATTGAAACAGACACTATCAAGATCTTGCAAACGTCTCAAAAATGCTGGCTGAATCAAACATCAGACTACACAAGGTAACATCTAGCAGCAGCGTCATGCAAGTCCAGAAGACTGGGCCAAAGGTGTTAAAGACTTTGATTTTGGAGGAGAATCGCCGCCCCTACAGAGATGCCTAGGTCTTGGCTGGAACCTACTGCCTCTCTTCAAATGAGAAACCCTTGACTAAAAGATGCATTCTTCTCCACAATGAACAGTCGATTTTAGTGATGGGTCGATGAGGCATCATGAAGCGTTTCACCACATTGCGAAACTGTATTGATACTGTGTTGATACTGTATCACTGAATACTGCTACAGGCTACCTAGTTGACAGACTGAACTGACACTGATTTTATGACCAATTATATACAAAAATATAACTTAAGTCATTGTAATTTTTATTGTATTATTTCATATCTTCATTTAAATTTAAAACATATTTGATATTTTTTAGATACAGTCAAATAATGTGAAAATGTAAGTGAAGTGGAAACTCTGAGAGGAACAGGATGAAACAACAAAGGAAATTAAAACAAATACCTTATTTTCTGATATGACATCAAAATGGTTCATAATTGTTGCTGAATGTGAACTGCAAAAAATCAAAAATTCTTTTGGTTAGATGCATCCCGTTGACAGATGCGTTTCCTTAAAAACACACACGTCTGTGTCAGTTCGAAACAGTTTCTGTATCGGTCATGTGAATTTAGCAAAGCGATACGTGCACCGATACAGGGTTTCGTTCCATGAGCTTGACGCATCTATTTGATCCCTTAGGGCACTTCCTGTTGAACAGTACGATTGGGATGCTCCACTTCCAACAGCAAAACAAGAACAATGGAATCTCTGGAGAGACTCCATTAAAGAGCTGGAGCAGCTTGAGAGCCCAAGACCTTACGTTCCTTTTTCATTGGCTACACAGACTCATTACAGACAACTGTTTTTTCAGATGCTTCTGACATTGCAATAGCGTCTGTTGCTTACGTGAAAATTGTCTCCATGACAGGATCAAATCAAATCAAATTTTATTTGTATAGCCCAAAGTTACAAAATACATTTGTCTCGGAGGGCTTTACAATCTGTACAGGAAGTGACACCCTCTGTCCTTAGACCCTCGGTTCGAGTGAGGAAAAACCTGCCCACCAAAAAACCTTTTAACAGGGAAAAAGGTGGAAGAAACCTCAGGAAGAGCCACAGAGGAGGGATCCCTCTCCCAGGACGGACAGACGTGCAATGATGTCACATGTACAGAACAATCAACACAAACATAATGTACAATCACAATGAATTACAATGAATTACATGAATGTTAAAATGAGAATTAGTTACAATGAATGATGAATTGTTACAGTAGCAGTGGAACCTGGGATAGAGAGACACAGATGCAACTTATTATAAACTGTACTGAAGATATGGTAACAATGATGACGGTGATAACACATGTAGTGGATATACAGTGATCTTCAATTGAGAGTGACAATAAATTCTTGAAGAAAGAAAACTGCCTTTCATTTGTGAACAGTTAGCTATCTGCCAAACTAAACACCACATTCAGAGAGGGCAGAATAGAAGGATTGGACTCTGTGGCCACAAATTCTAGCTTGTCCATCTCCACCTAAATTGATAAGTAGTACATTAGCCTCAGTAATTATAATAATTAATAATAACTAATGGTAGGAATATTTTGCTAATCATGTTTTCAGTCAATTTTATGTCAAGTTGTTTAATAAAAATACTGAATTGAATTTTAAGAGAAGTAGTGGACATTGAATTTATGTGTACTTTGATGACAGTAAAATGTTAGGTTTAAGGTGTGCATTTACTCGACTAGTTGTAAAAGGTTACTCCAGCTCCTGTAAGCAACAATATCCTTGTTTTTCCTAGTAAGTAAAATATCACCTACCAGTTACGAAGTACACCGATCATGAGAGGAGAGATGCCACGACAGCTGTGACTGATTATATTAGACTAACTGAGAGGCTATTCAGTTAGGAATATTGTCAGTGGAAGCAGGATTAGATATCTGAATGCTAAGGCAGTGAGAAGCTAGGCTGTTCAATGCATGCATCCATGTCTTTATGGACCTTGCTTTGTGCACTGGTGCACAGTCATATTTGAAGAGGAAGGGGTCCACTCCAAACTGTTCCCACAAGGTTGACAGCATGGAATTGTCCAAAATGTTTTGGTACCCTGGATCATTCAAATTTCCTTTCACTGGAACTAAGGGGCCAAGCCCAACTCCTGAAAAACAACCCCACACCTTAATTGCTGCTACAACAAATTTGTTGCACAGGAGACTGGCCCATTCTTTCACAAATATTTGTAGAAACAGTCTCTATGCCTAAGTGCTTGATTTTATACACCAAGTGATTAGGACACTTGATTCTGATCATTTGGAGGGGTGGCCAAATACTTTTGGCAATATAGTGTCATTAGCTAAAGCTACAGCATGTACACATGTCTATAATTTTACCATATATTCTAATGAAAAAGGATACAAGAATTTTCTAAAAACAACTCATGATTTCCAACCATCCTGTGACCTTTTTGGTAGACTCTACAAATGCTACAAATTCAGTTATACGAACAGATGCCTTACCATGTAGGATTGAGTGGCATCGCAATTTGAGACTGTTCAGTTCTTTTTAATGACACAAAATTGTCCTGTAAATTTGATGGGAAGAGATTTGATGTGCTGCTTTGCCATTGTGTTGTGTTCTATGGCAGGCAGCATTAAGGTGTTGAAATTCACATGGTTTTACGTGTGGCAGAGAGTATTAGGAAGTGTGGAATGTAGAGCAGGGAAATGAAGAGGAGTTGACCTTGAAAAATGTGTTTTGGACAGAGAGGGTTGCTGTTGTATCTGTATGTCTCTCTCCGTCTCAGACTGGAGGTGGCAGGATTTGTGTTCATGGCTGGGGCATTATTTGAATTTGGACAAGTTGCAGAGGGTCCCAGGACTGAACATAGCATTATGAGTAAGGTGTACCGAACTGCAGTAACCAGCACAGTGGAAGTACAAAAGTACAGGAGTACAGTGCACAGAATTGTATACAATGGAAGAGGCAAATCAAATTCCTGAGTTGTCTGAAATACCATCATCATTGTGGGCCTCACATAAGTATGATGTTGGGCTCATGAAGTTAGCTGAGCCTCTAATGGTGCACCCAAAATCTGATTATAAACTCAAAAAAAGGAAATTGGTCGGCTGTTATGTTGACTAAAATCTAACATGTGTTATGTAAGCTATAATTTCATGTTTCAAAGGTAAACATGATTAAATCATGTTGGATAGGCATGAAATCAAACAACTAAACATTTTTTAGATTCATTCATGTTGCCAGAAAGTAAGGCAATTGAGTTAATACAGGTAGGTGGGAACAGTAAAGCGACATCGCGCGAGAAGACATCGACATCGCAAGGAAACCTAGGAAGAAGATCCGTCTTTTTTTGCAGTGGAATTGTGTGCATGTTGTTCAGTGTATTTTACAAGTGAGCATGAACGTTTGTGTTTCACAGTACAAGCAGGTTAGCCGCCCGCCAGCTAATCACACAGTTGTGCTGCTGGTGAGAAAAAGCTAAAAGTTTCTGTACCGGTATGTCTTTACTTTCTTGTGGATGTTAGCCAGGAATGTAAACCGAAGACCGGTACTTTTTGGTCCCGGTACATACTTGGGTCGGTACCAGGGTCCCGTTAAGATTCTGGACGAACGATACTCTTATCTGTACTTTTGAACATCTACCACTGCCGGGACAGCAGCCTGTCAGTCTGCCGTCTGACAAGTCCTGAGCGTGTGGGTTTGTTTAAGCTGCAGCAAATAAAGCTAAAGGGAAGGAGGAAAAGGTTAAAGTTGGAAAAGAGGGAGGAAATGAGTAGAAGTGGCAGCTAAACTGACGGTGAACGTGTGGAGCGCCGAGGTTCGTCAATTCGCCTGTGTCGGGTCGTCACGTGTTTGAAGCCTCGCACCGGAGGGGAAAACTCCGACTGTAAAACGGTGAGCTGCTTGTGTCGTTTTTTTGCGGTAACGCCTCTCATACGTGACGGTGTGTCCCCGACGAGCGTGTGTCAGTGCTGTATGCACACACGGGGCGCAGCGTCAGAGAAGTGAAGTGAAACAATAACCTGCAGGTCACCTGAGATGTAGATGTAAGGCTACCTCATCCCTCTCACTGCAGGTAGCCTAGTCCTAACTAACACGGTTAGGACTGTTCTGTTAAAGCTGCATTACATGGATAGTTGCCTGGCTGTATGCAGGCATGCTGCCTGCTAATTTCTTTGACATACCTCCCACATTGTTGACTTGCTAAGGGGTTTAAAGGACAGGTTTTGAGATGACTTTCCTGCCGTCAGTTTTTTGATGATGTTGCTTTACCCCCCCTTGTGGTAATAATAATTTGAGAATGTGGCAGAAGCTCTTATATTAAAACATCCGTGATTAAAAGAGCCAGGTTCCATCTCTTGATACAGCGGATGGAAAGCAAGCTTGAAATATAAACTCGGTAACTACAGAACAAAGCTCAGGGGCCTCGGGTGCCCAGAAGTTGCAGTGAATGCCGTGAAACACAAATCTGATGGCAAATGCAATCCTGCCTATGGTGTTAAGAAGCCAAAAAAAGCAGAAGTGAATTACTGCCCCGCCTACCCAACTGGTGAAACAGCAGGGACGCTAGAAAAGACAAGAGTGGCCCTACTGTCAGAAGTACAGAAAAGAAATAATGATGACAAGGTGGCGAAGATGATGGACAACACCTTTGCACTCAGAAGAGAAGAGGTAGTTCGAGAGGCACCAATGATAGCAGATTTCAAAACAAGGTCGCAGGCTCTCTTTCATGTGCGTGAGGTAAGTGAATGAATGTGTGACGTAACAATCTGATATCAATTTAATACACTGTGCTACAATACAGATAAATACAAAACAACGTGAGGTGTCTGTCCTGCTCCGTCAGTCTGTCTGCCGTGCTCTGAAACCTTTTTCAACTAGGGTTTGCAGATTGGACTGTATTATGTGCCATAGAAAAGACGTAGAGAAAGATAAATACACATATCATGCATTTGCATGTCTTGAATGGCCTGAACTACCATATCAAATGTGACATCGACATGAATGTAGGCAGAGTTGAGTTTTATTTACAATTGGTTTTTTTTATTGTCATTCCAGGTGAGTTCCAATTCAAGAGAATTACAACAATGCATCTGCAGTCAAAGTTTTTCTTTGAGCTGGATATGCACTCTGTTCAACTGTTCAACCTGCTGTTGTGTTTTTCAACTTCACCAAAAACCTGACCATTGTGTAAATGGCTAATGTTCTGGAAATAAGGGACACTCAAATCAATTCCTGTACATTTTTGTAGATTTAACTAAAGGCGGTAAATTTACATAAGAAAAGGTATGAGCTTGCTTCAGTTTAAAATTGTACATCATACATGAAAAAGCCAGACTTTTCGAAAAGGGTTCACAATCTTTAGAGAACCACTGTATTCACTAATACTCATTACTTACTATTACAGTTTCTAAATGCCTTTCATGTTGTGACTTACTGTGAATCTAGTTAAAAGTTGTCTAAGCTGTGTGAAACCTGCTCTGCTGGTAGGTGGAGATGGGGTTCCTAATGTTTTTATTTTTCTGCATACTTAGACGGACAGCATTGACGTTAGACGAGAATGCGTCCTCAAAGGTCTTTGTGTGTACTTAAATGAAGATCCAGAGAAGCTGGTCAAAGAATACATGGTATGTTAATTTTGTCTGGAAACTTGTACATGCTCTTATTGTCTTTTAAATATAATACACAGTGTGTTGGGCATCGTAGGTTGCCCTCCGGGGACCTGGGGTCTGTTTCACAAAGCAGGTTCAAAAAACTCTGAGTCAAATCCTGAACTCTGAGTTGATCTACTCTGAGATAGGAAACTCTGAGTTTCCGGTTTCACAACAGCTGATTTGAGTTAGTTTAATCAACTCAGAGTAGTTTAACCTGGAGCTCCACAGACATATAAAGCCAGCATAAATGGAGCCCAGATTCGATGATTGAACATGGAAACTGACGACTGACTGAAGAGGGCAGCATTTTGCACCCCAATAGAATTGGAAATATTAATGACTGCATATGGAGAATATGAGCATGTCTTTAGAAAGAAGTGCAACACTGCTAAAGAGAGGGAGAGGGCATGGGAGAGCATTGCTGCTCGGGTCAATGCGTAAGTTTAAATGTAATATTTTGCAATCACAATAACTATTGAAGGGCAAATTGCATGAATGGAGCCTATTAATTTATTTCATGTAGGTGCAATCCGGCGGGGGTGAGGCGCACTTGGCAGCAACTTAAGATGAAATATAAAAACATTGTTCAAACAGGTCTGGGCAGCAGCAGGAGACTCCCCTGACCTCAACTGCAGAGATTGACACAGTGAGACAGCTGTTCATGAAACTCCAGAGATTTATTGTGTGGAATTCATGTGCAACAGGTTCATTTTATGTCCTCTTTATGTATTCCCAGTTACCAGTAAAAGAAATTTATAAAATTCACCTCCTAAAAAAAATCCAGAAGACCAACAAAGAAATGCTATACCTCGACCGCCAGATTAAAAAAGCAGATTTGGTAATCCAAATACTGGAACATAAATTAAAGGTGGGTGCATGGTCACATGTCAATTATGTCAATGTTAACTATTGGAACATTAACTTAACTAGCTTTTGTATTAGTAGGAAATAAAGAAGACCAACTGAAATGTGCCTCATGTTTTTATTTGTGGTGGTGCTTTAAACTCAAAAGTGATTAGTACAAATCGTGTCTCTGACCGCTCGGCCATCCTGCAGAGCTGGCAGGTGGACGGGGTCTTCATCGGGGTCATCAATCTGTAGGGCGGGGTGTTGCTCTCCTCTAATAGTGGCGATATTATGAAGAACAACACCTGCCACAATAATATCGCAGGCCCTCTCAGGGGTCACCCTGAGGTGACGTAGGCACTGGAAACGGGCTTTCAGCAGGCCTATGGTCATCTCCACCCGGGCTCTCGTCCTGCTGTGAGCACGGTTGAAGTTTTGTTGGGGGCCTGGCTCAGGGTCCGGGTAAGGGGTCAGCAGCCTTGGTTGGCAGGGGTAACCCCTGTCACCCAGCAGAAGGCTGTCAAACTCTCCTGTAATGTAGAGAGGATGCATGGGGTGTTGTAAAGGGGAGAGACAAGAGAATTTTACTGCAAATCTTCAGGTTTCTCACCGCTGCAGCCTGGCACTCAGGTTTGACTCGCGGTATATCCTTGAGTCATGAACAGACCCAGGCCACTTGGCCTCCACATCGGAGATTATGTGTGCAGCATCACATATGATCTTGACAGATATTAGTTAAATTATGAGGAAGTGCTTAACACAGTGAAACTTCTTAGTCTACATGTACCTGCACATTAATGCTGTGAATGGACTTCCTATTCACATAATCAGCTTCATTATGTGAGGGAGCCTGATGGGAATGTGTGTACCATCTATGCAGCCAATCACATTGGGAAATCCTAAAACAAATAAAAATAATAAAACTTACTAATTCAAGTCTGAGGTGGCAGCACAATGTCATAATACAGCCTGATATTAAAGGAAATTCAACAGATCTCTACATCCTTCAGGGCGAGGCAGACTCTTCTGATGGCCCTGCATACAGTTGCCTTACTCAAGTGCTCAGCATCTCCGATGTTATACAGTAAACTATCATTGGCAAAAAAACGCAGCGCCACACACAAAATAGTGTACTGCAAAATCATGACTGCGACTTGTGATGTTTGAAATGTGCGGACGGATGAGGTTGTGTATGTAAATTATAGACTGTGAAGTAAAACGGTACCGCTTTTGTAACGGGAGGGCTGAAATATCGATGCGTGTCTGAGTACTCTCTACCGACAGATATGTAATTCACTGCGCAGGATCGTGATCAAAAGGACACGCCATGTTCAAACAGTTGACACCAAACGTTTCCTTCTGGAACTAGAGGACGATCTGACAGCGCAGGAATGAGGAAATGAAAGTAAGTATGTGGCTCTGAAAGTGGGCGGAGACAGAGAGAAACTCAGAGTTTCGTCAGGAAAACCTGCTACCTACCAGGTTAGATTCACGGAGCCCGTTACTATGGCAACCGTGCTTGAGGTAAAGTTACCTCACTTTGTGAAACAGGTTAGAGTTACCCCTCTCTCTCGGGTTTGACTGACCCTCCTTTGTGAAACGGAAAACTCGGAGTTTCCGTGATTCCAGGGTTAACAGACTCTGAGTTTTCAATAAACCTGCTTTGTGAAACGGACCCCTGGATTGAATCCAGTTCTGTGTTTCAGCTAGGATTTTTTTCCAGCAGCAGTGCTGTTGTGCCTGTGCAGCTGCCAGGACCCGTATAGCTTAAAACTACAAAAACTACCATAACGACAGCTATGCGGAAGCAAATGAACAAAATGATAATTTGCCACACGTTGGTCTATGTATGGGAAAAAATGGTCATTTGTTTTGATTTGATTATTTGAATTAAGATAATACTGTAAAAAAAAAAAAGATCTAATGTATATCAGTGAAAAATCATTGCCCTTTGTAAATTGTCTTGTCACAGATGGATGACGAAAACATTGTAACGGCCATGGCAGAGACGGTCTTTGGAATCTTTGTCATGAAGGAGCAGAGCCCGGTGATACCCTGAGTGTGTTAGAATCATTCTGGAGGGAGTGGAGGTACTCGATGAGTTGCGAAATGTACCTTTTGCTGTGGCGATGTTGCTTGCTCTTGTGTATGCGCTAAACCTGAGCTACCCTCTAGAACTAAAATATACCTTTGAAGCATTGCAAAAGATAATAATGGAACTAGATGGAAACAGTGTGTATCTGGTTCACAGACTCATTGCCAGATTGTTCTCAGTCTTCATGCTAGACCTTCCAGCAATTTAATTTGGACTTGACACATCTCGTCAACCCTCTTAGGGTCATGTGTTTTGTTTTCCTTCATTTTTATGATTTCTGTTCTGTTTTATTGTGAAACTTACCTCTCCTCCCTTTTCAGACCACCTCACTTCCTGTTCCTGTGTTTTCCCCTCCAGTGTTGATTGTGTGCCCCGCCCTCAATGGATTCACTTGTGTCTTGTTACCACGCCCCCCCCCCCCCCCCCCCCCCCCCCCCCCCCCTGTATATTTAGTCTGTGTTTCTCCTCCTCTATGTGCCAATGTGTCTTGTACCTCAGTGTCATACATCCCAGCCTTGTTTTTCTAGTGATCAGATTCTTTTTTTTTTTTTTGGATTTTATGTTTTTCTGACCTCTGCCTTTGCCTAGCCCATTTAGATTAGTTTGCCCTGTCTGACTGATTACTGTGTAACAAATTCTCCTTCTGGCAAGTAAACTGAGCTTTCTTTGAACTCTCAAATGTTTTGAGTCCTGCCTTTTGTGGTGCTCCAGTCTTAACAGGACTGATCTCCTGTTGTTGACCCTGCCTGTATTGTACTAACCTTCCCATCGTTCTCCTGGTAAACTATTCTGCCTTTTGTCTCTGACCACAATCTGTGTCTTTACTTTACTGGAGGCGGTCCACTGTTGTGGTGCTGTGCTGCTACTCTCCTAAATTACCTCTAAATTAAGATTAAAGACTTTACTAAACAATCCTGTGGTTTGGGTTACTGCAATTGGGTCCTCACACACCCCAGTACTTTTATCTTTGCTTTTTCACATAACCCTTGCTCTCTCGTCTGATTGTATTTTTTGTGTGTGTTCTGTACTACAGGTGAACATGTGGAGGTGCTTGAC
Source organism: Pampus argenteus (assembly GCA_036937835.1). Classification (NCBI taxonomy): domain Eukaryota; kingdom Metazoa; phylum Chordata; class Actinopteri; order Scombriformes; family Stromateidae; genus Pampus; species Pampus argenteus. The sequence continues at coordinate 3,388,047 of CM072861.1, forward strand.
ATGTCAACACAGGATTCATAGATGTTAAATGGAACAGAAGAAAGAGATGAAATGAGATAGAGGGAGTGGTGGAAATCAAAGGAGGAGGAAAGGACTGAGGGAAAAAGAAGAAGCAGGCGGTGGGGGTAAAGTGATGAAGCAGAGAGCAGGCTGTGGATGTTGATGTCCAGATGGCCTCATCAACACAGAGCATATGTCACATGCCAACCGGCCCACGCTTGCATCTGCCAGGCCTTAGAGAGGCTGTACACGATGCTGGCAGGGTCAGCAGTGGCTCACAGACCTGGACATGGCCGATCATGTCCACTGATGATCAGAAACAGAAGGTTGGGGGTGTGTGTGTGTGTGTGTGTGTGTGTGTGTGTGTGCTCTTTTGGATGCGGCATAAAAGGAGCATATGGAGGCACTGACCTGACCTGGTTATATACCACCACACTTCATCTTAGGGTTTAAAAAACTGAGAATGCGTGGCAAGCAGATGTGGGAAAAGACATGTAAAATTCAGGTGCATATGTGAAACATTATGCCCAAACCCATGTATTATATCACGCATAAACATTCTGTTAACTCAATGGTCAACAGAGTGCCCTTTGGGACCAAAGAGTTATGAGTTCAATTCCCACATGTATTTGCAGTGTCAAGGTGTCAAGCAAAATCTTGATGCGGCATTGGAGGATATGACTGTAATGGATGCACAATCCTCTTTATTCACTTCATGCTTATTATTCACAATGTAACAAAAGCACTTCTCACATAAATTAACACAATTTTTGTTTTTTTTTAATGTGTACATATTTAAGTATGACAAGGAGGCTGGTTGAAGCAGATGATATACTTGCAGTACACCACTAGATGTCACTGTTCTGTGTGGTTTCAAAGCCCCAAAACTTTGGATCATTTTCTGGCACAATCAGACTCTGCTCTGCTATGGAAGCTTCATGAGGCTTCAGCTGCCCATCCCTACTAATCAGTATATATTTATATTTTGCAAGAAAACCAAAAAATTACTTTATCAATTACAAAGTATCAACAACAATCTGCTGATGAGTGGTGGAAGAATCAAGGTAGATATACTGGTGCTAATGAACTTGATAGAAGGCACGTGTGTAGAGAGGGAGTGCCACGCCCATGCCACACAGATAGACAGGACACAAAAGGGGAAGGGAAATCAAGACATGAGAAGACATTGCTAGACTATGACAACATCTTCAGTTTCTTCCTTGAGTCTTTAGGTCAGGTGTACCAACCTTCAAAACAATAATTGTCAATCCAGAAAGACATCAGACACCAGACATCATACACACACTGTAAAGATTTAGTTGAGCCTACCCGTTATAAAGATGTTCACTCTGGTCAGGCTTTTCCACACTGAATGGCAGTAGCGGGATCATCCAGTGAAGGATTCTTTTCTCTTCCATTTTTTAAATTTCTTATTCTTGTTTTTACTGCTAGCCCCCAACAAAAAAATCCACTGTGGAGGAGACAGTGACAAAAAACATGAGTGCCTGCAGGCCTACATACTGCACAGGAGAGGCAAGCCTGAGGTAAAGAGGAAGCTTCTGAAGTGGTAGAAACCACCAGTGTTGTAACATGTTACAGTAATATAATAATTTGTTTTGCAGTAATGAGTAGTGTAAGGGATCAATTTAAAATTCAGTGCAGACAGTGTTTTAACCCTCCTGTTATGTTATGGGTCAAACTGACCCGTTTTAAAGTTTGAACATGTAGAAAAAATAGTTAAAAGTAGTTTTTGTTCAGTATGAAACGTCTTCTGCCTTAATTAGTGTAATCAACATAATATAAATATGGTTCATTGTCAATTTGATCCAGCAGTCAAACTGGAGGTAACTGGGTGTCAGAAATGTCAGATTATTTATTTTTTTGCAACTATGCGACATATTTCCCCCCAGTCACATACACACACACAGACACACAGGTGCAAGTGTTTTGATGGGAACTTTTCATGCTCCTGCGGGAAACATCCACCCATATTCAGTGAGTTTCCACTCAACAGGGGAGGGCAAAACATATAAAAGATTCTCTGCATGGTAGTTCTACCAACATTACACTCTTTACAAAATGAGCAGCAGATTTAAAAGAATGACAGTCCAGGAGGCTCTGCAAGCCGTCATTGATCATGATAGTGAAATAGAGGAGGATGTGTCAGAAGATGAAGACTATCTTTAGTTCAATTCTGATTCTGATTTTGAACCAGATGAGGGAACTCCTATTCCTGTTCATCCATGCAAGACATTTATGTCAAAAAATGGTGAAATACATTGGTCTTTGTCCCCAAATATGCGTCAGACACAACTGTCAAACATAATAAAGACAGTGCCAGGGTCCACTTTCCCCGCTGTGATTGGCTAAGACTGAGTCCATCCTGCTGAATCTTCGTCCTGACGATGGAAAATCCAAGAACCAAACCAGCTCAACTCCAAGGCCTAAATAGTGCAACAACTGTATTAGACACAGGGACAGGAAGATTAACACCTCCTTGTTCAGCCCCCAATGCAGGCTGTGGGAGATGGTTGACATTGGAGTGGTGACCTGCAGTTGACCTAGTTGTCCGCCGGACAACATCTCCTCCAGCAACAGGGAGAGAAGAAGTACTTGCCACCACAGGAGCAGAACCCACAGACAAAGGTGGCATGGAGGGGACTAAGCCAGACAGTGGAACCTGCAGTCGAGGGGTGGTTTGGGTCACGGCTTCTGCCTGGAGTGGGCAATAGGCTTTGAGGCCTCAGAACCAACCAATCACCATCAACCGACAGCTCATCCTCTGACTGAGACTGCGAAGGAGGAGGCGGAGGAGAGGCCGCAGCACAACCTAGAGAATTGACCCCTACCACCACCTTCAGCAATGAACGATGGGCCTTTCTGGCTCTGGTTGGATCATCCCTAGGGGCAATGGTATAGACCGATCCCCCTTCCCTCTGTGCCCTCAAGACACAGTACATGACCGAGGCCCACTGATCTTGGATCATGTGGCGCATCAGTCATCACCAAGACATTTTTCATGGCTATGGCTGGGCTCCAGAATAGTGAAATGGCAAGGATTCTGTTAGGCCGAGAGGCCAACAGGTGCCCCACAGGCAGAGATAGAGATGGAGATAGTAGGCAGGAGTGCAGAGATGCAGCGTAAGGTGAAAGTAGAGGTGGCAAAGGCTAAACAAAAGGCTTATAATGACTTGTATGCCAGGTTGGACAGTAAGGAGGGAGAGACTGATCTGTACAGATTGGTAAGGCAGAGAGACAGAGGTGGGGATGACGTACAGCAGGTCAGGATGATTACGGATAGTGATGGAAGTGTATTGACAGGTTAAGGCTGTAACTAACCTATGCTCGTACCACCACAATCTGGCCAATGGTATTTGGGGCCCCTGAGCGTGTCATGGGAGCTGGGAAAGTCAGGGTTCTTGGCAAAAGGGCCTGTCGTATTCCGGGGGGCATGATGAAGATTGTCGCAGCCACATGCTCAGAGCAGTACTCTTAGCACTACTGTCCTCTTTGCGGAGGCAGACTCAGAATTTTCCCCGTTGTCCAGTCAATATGAAGATTATGCTACTGTAACCACGGCAACCCCAACACTAATGGATGCTGGCTAGACTGGTATAAATGCAACGCTATTGTTTTCATAATGATTGTCTATACAAGGTAACTGAAACATGAGGGAACAGGGATTTTCAACCTAAAACAGGAAGTGACAGGACAACAAAACATTAACACTTTTTTCTGTACATGACAGTGTGTAAGTGTACTTTAACTACACTATTATCCTAATAGTGTTTTGATACACTTACTGAAAATATACTAGAACAGTAATGACAAGTATCTTATGAGTGCACTTTCAATATTGAACTAAAATTTAGCAAAAATATATTTCAAGTGAATTATTCAGTACACAGTACACTATATTTCAATTTAAAACTATACTATGGGGTATTTCAAGATTCCATGAAATTAATATATTTTTAATCTATTACTACTTTCAAGTACAATAGCTGAAATGAGAAATCCCACCCTAAGGATGCCATTCTCTGCTCCACACTACAGGCCACAGACAGACCCTACTTCTTACTCTTCTTGCCTACCCTGCAGGTGTCATTGTTGAAGCATTTCAATTAGAATCATGGATTTTTTATTTTTTTGCCAAACAATCAAGAAAAGATACTTTAAAAATCATACTGAGAATCGGTAATGGTTCATTTAAATATAAATATAGTTTAATCTTCCTCTTGCCTCTAAAAATATAGGAGGAGCAATTATGGACTAGCCTCCTCTGGCACGTGCACACTGTCACACGCCGCCGGCTGTAGTGTAAGCTGGGTCATGATCCTCAAATCTCAGCATGAAAGGGAACATTTGACAAGTGGTATTAGCAACCCCCCACCCCACCCCACCCCCCCGGTGTTAGCAGCCCTCTAACGTCCCATCCTCATGCTGTCCTGTCTTTAATTTGCCTGTCAACTTTTCATCTTTCTTTCCTGCTTGGTGTGTTCTGTCGTCACTCTCCTGAAAGGTGACATGTACAGCTGCTGTAATCACAGCGCCATTCACAGCTTCAGCGTTGACTGTCTGTGTGTGCTTTTGCACCTGTCCCATCAAAAACAAAATCGATGTTGTAAAAAGTGACTGGTGGCACCCGAGGTTTTGTACACCTCTCTGTGGTGGTTTTACAATACGTAAGGCACAAGGACAGTCAAAGGCATCCCGGATTTGAAAGCAGCATGCCACATGCTTACTTTCTAATCTCCCTCTGTCTTCCCTCATGTAGGTTGTGTTTGTGTGGCCTGGCTGTCTTCTAGGCCTACGAGAGGACTTTGATTTCACTGGTTATTTCCATTCATTCCATGATTTCTAAATGTTTTTAAGGCTGCTTTGTCTTTACCTGTGTGAATTTGTCTTTGAACCCTATTTCCAGAGGAGAATAAGAAACATTAAAGTTTGTTGTGATTGTGTTGCAAAATTGTGTTTGTTGTGATTGTGTTGCAAAAGATAAAGAATGTGATCTTCACCAGCTGCTTCTGGAAAACTATTTACACACTAGAACTGCATATATATATATATATATATATATATATTAGTGTTGCTCCGATTGATCGGCTGCCGATCATGATCGGCCCATATTGTCTAAAAATAGCCTGATCGGCGATCGGAAAAACATGCCGATCAGGAAGCCGATCATGCTACTTTTCTCCCATACTTTGAACCATGCGGTTTATACAGAGGTCCGGCTTTTTTATTAATTTTTCTTCAGCCCGCAGTGTGTGTGTGTGTGTGCGCGCGCGCAGGCCGCAGTCATTGACGGAGCTGCTCCGTCACAGGTATATAATATTATTACACCCTCACCCCCTCAAAATGGAAAACCGAAGCAATTCCTATGATGCAGCTTTTAAGTTGAATGCCATCGATCTGGCTAGCCGTGAAGTAAACAGTAAGGACACGTAAACTTGCCGTTAATGAATCTATGCCATAGATTCATTAACGGCTGTTCAACTCTGACACTGAAGAGGACGACTTTAGTGTCTTCAGTGCGCAGAAGAAATGAAGTGACAGTGGTTTGGTGTTCATTAGTTTTAAATGCTCAGGAGGAAGATAAATAGTGACGTGTGGCTTCAGTTCATGAGAGAATGAAGCCACTTTAATAGTTGCGCAGTTGCGCTTTAACAGCCGCTGTCACCTTTTCCTCCCGCACACTGCACAATAATGGTTTCAGTACGCAGGAGGAAGATAAATAAAACCACCAATGACTTTTCTGTTTTGTTTATCAGCACTTTTATTGCCGTGTTTGATGCTGCTTTTATTGCGGCACTGTTCGTAAACAATCAGTTCAGTATATGAATAAACACTTATGTATCGGGGTATGTATATATCGGCGGCTTATAGTCCGGTGCGGTTTATATGTGACAAAATATATATTTCATTCAAATTTTAGTGGGTGCGCCTTATATTTAGGTGCACTCTATAGTCTGGAAAATACGGTATTTAAAATTTAAAATTCATTCTTTGATCGGCAGTGATCGGCAATCGGCAGATCAAGTTTTTTGGTGATCGGTATCGGTGATCGGCCCAAAAAATGGCGATCGGAGCATCACTAAAATATATATATATATATATATATATATATATTGTTGTTGTTAGAGGTGGTGGGAGGTTGTTTTTTCTTGGGACTAGGTAAGTTGGGCTACCCTGTACATTCCCACACACGTAGGAATTGTCTTTGTTAATTTACTAGAATTATTGGTTGTGCCACCTTTGTACTGTTTTGAAAAGTCTTTTTGTTAGTCAGTTAGGCATTTTGTTTGTGTTTCTTTTTTGTAGCTCCAGGGAAGACAGTCCTACTTTTGTTATATTAATTTCATTTTCTTTGGCACAATCACTTTGTCCCAGCCTACCCCACATGAGTATCTTTGTGTTTGTTATAATAAACCTGTTTTCTTTCTACACTACTACCGAGACTTTTCTCATTTTGGTTGTCGTGTTGTTGTCTGACTAGGTTAGTCATAGTGGACGTAACAGTAGTGCTAACCAACTGACATTTCTTCTTTCCATGTTATTGAAACTAATTTAAAACTAAAACATGATGATAGTAAAATCCATCATTAAACCAAAAACTGAACTGAAATTAAAGACACAGAAATCATTGTATATATTTTTTCCTGTTTTATATGACTGATTAACCAAACAACAAAAGTTAAGGTTCAGAAAAAAAAGTTCATTTTTTTAGATTCTTTTTTACATGTAAAAGTAACTGCTGATATTTTTGGAACACAGTATTTTAATCTTCAAATTGTGACAAACATGATCAAACATGATGCTGAGTTAAAATAAGTACTTTGTTAAGGTTTGGGAAACAAGGTTGTTTGGGTTAAAAATGTCTACTATATTCTGGTTAGGAGACCTTTGTTTCCTGGTTCCCACTCTGAGTTCACATTGTTTTTATAATCCATGAGTCAACCACTCAGTCATCTTAATGATATGGTTATTGAAACTATGACAACAAACATGTTGATGCCAATAATGTTTTGTTAACCTTTCCATCCACCTCGAATAAGCGTGTTTTCTAGAATTCTGAACTTGCTGCTCTAATGTTCTGAGAGCTTCCTCAAAGAGCAGAATCCAATCTAACTGTATAACCTGTAGCTATAATTTCATTATTTGTCTTTGAGGAAATTGTTATATGCCCTTTCCTGACATCTCTCTACTCTTGACACTATAATTATTAAAGTAAAAGTACAAATAGTGAACAGGGAAATTAAGTCTCCATAGAACTGTCTGTTATTTCTAAATGTTTACTTTTTATGAACAAATAAATCAAGTCTGCATTATCAAATGAAAAGCGTATTGCTTCCAAACAGCATGACACATGCTTCATACGCTATTTATTGTGGTAATTGCAGTAAGAAGTAATTACATCCTAAGTAAAAGGTGAGAAAAAAGAAAATAGAGTCATGGGAAAGAATGAACAGGCAGTTATATTCCACACAGATTTTTTGTCTGATTGTATCTGTACATATTAAAGTACTTTAAAGAGTTATGGAAAATCCTTGGAAAGAGCAAAATGACTTTATGAAACTTCCACACAAGTGAAAGTGATCTTCTTGGCCCTGTGAACCTTGCCTTCATCCCACAAAGTGACCCCTAATGGTGATGCTATCAGTTCTATGCAAAATATGCAATTAAATAGCAAACAACCTGCTTTTGAATAGAAAATAGCACTGAAGAGGCATCTACAAGCTTTTTCTCCATCTGCCACTTTGAACACCTCACCTCCTGTTTGTGTGTGTGTGTGTGTGTGTGTGTGTGTGAATGTTTATTAACACACTCTAAACCTAAATTCTAATTGGTCCTTGGCTGGCTGCCAAGGAGCCAGTGTCACTGTCTTGCTTTTGCTGCTCTTTTTTAGCATCTGAAAACAGAATATTTATGGTTTAACATTCCTCCTCCAGTGTCGTTTGGATGTGCAAGTCGTCATTAGTTAGCTTGATGGATAAGAAGAAGCCAGTTTTTACAGTTACACTTACAGTTTAAAGAAAATCTCCATTTGGTATTGACCCATTATATTCCTCATTGCCACAAATCCCCTTCCCCAGGATGACTGGTCTTTGTATGTGTATGTCTATTGTTTGTGTGTGTCTGTCTCCTGGTGGTGCTGGAGGGGCGTGCCCGGAGATAACTACCCACACCGGGCAGCGATCATCACCTCACAGACGGCCTGCAGTATTTAAGGAGCAGTCACACATCTAGTCTCTGCCGGATTATTGTTAAGTACTTGTATGTAACAGTCTTCTAGCTCGAAACTGAAACTTTGAACCTGTTTTTGCTTTCAGCCCGCCGTCTGATTTTGCCTCCTCTCTAACCTGCTCTCTTCACTTAAGAAACCAGTCCAGTCTGCTCAAGATACGCCTGTGAGAGCCAGTGTGTGAACCGCACCCTCCAAGCCAGCCTGCTGACCCCACTCCCTGGATCACCCTCCTCCTCTGGACCTCTACCTCGCCCGCTCAGATTATCTCAGCATATTCCTCCTTTGCTCAATAAACTGTTAAACTCTAACTCTTGTTCAGTCTGCTTCTGGGTCCCTTTCTGAAAGATGAGTGGTGTTTTTTCATGGATTTTGTGGCGATCCACATCTGACCACAAGTGAGACAACTATGGGAAAGTCAAAATACACTATTGCCATAAGTATTTGGCCCACCCATCCAAAGGATCAGAATCAGGTGTCCTAATCACTTGGCCCAGCCACAGTTGTATAAAATCAAGCACTTAGGCATGGAGACTGTTTCTACAAATATTTGTGAAAGAATGGGCCGGTCTCAGGAGATCAGTGATTTCCAGCGTGAAACTGTCATAGGATGCCACCTGTGCAACAAAACCAATTTCCTTGATTCTTGGCCCCTTAGTTCCAGTGAAATGAACTTTGAATGCTCCAGGATACCAAAACATTTTGGACAATTCCACACAGTACAGTAATTTCCCATTTAAAAAAAAAATAGTAATAAAAACAGTAAAATTACGGACATTATCTGTAAATTAACAGTTCGCTTGTTATTTAATGTGTTATTCCAATAATAACAAACTAGTTATTTCCTGTTTTTTACAGGAAAATTACTATAACAATTATACAGTATTTTTCCTGTCCCTGCAAATGTATATAAAATTAGGATAATTGTCTGTTATTTTATGTTTTGCTCGTTATATAAAGGTTTATCTCCATACTGACAACTTTTTTTTCTGCAATTTTAAGGTAAATCTTATTTGTTCGTTGTGTTTTTACACTAAAGAGAGAAAGAGGGAGAGACAGATGGAGAGAGACTGACAGGGAGAGAGAGGGAGAGAGAGAGAGAGAGACCAAGGGACAGACATCAAAGCTCTGGAGTAAGAAAGCAGTGCAGCAGAAACTTTTTTTCTTTATGTGATTTAGTGGACTCCTCTCCAACCCGGAAGTCCACATACGGAGGGCAGCGTAAGATGAATGAACAGAACAGACGATCAGCATCTGCTAGGAAGCACCAATCCTAACATGAATAACACTCCAAATACTGGAACATATGCTTCACATCATATGTGATAATTCTAACTGTACAGATACTATATATCATATTCTTGTCTTTTTGCACATTCTACTTACATATTGATAGTATAGATAGATAGATAGATAGATAGATAGATAGATAGATAGATAGATAGATAGATAGATAGATAGATAGATAGATAGATATACTTTATTAATCCCAAAAACTGGGAAATTAGAGTGTAACAGCAGCATAACACAAATACAACACAATGAAATAAAAAGAACAACCAACAATTAAGATAATAATTAATAATTAAATAAGAATAAGATAATTAAATAAGAATAAGAAATTAAGATAATAATTACATAAGAATAAGTAAAATAAAATAAAATATAATAATATATAATATATGACCGGATTTTATCTATTATTATACACGCTGATGGCCTGTGTCAGGAAAGATTTCCTGTTCAGTCTGTAGTTTGGCAGCGGCGGAGCTGATGACGTCACATGCTACCGCTGCATCAGCTGACGGAGGGATGTAAACAACGATCACGATGGTGGACGTGAACTCTCTCGGTAAATAATACCGGCGCATTCCCACAGCTAACAGTTCAATGTCCGGGGAACAGAGACGTTCCTTCAGGTTGACATGTCCCGGATTGCACCACCTCTCACTCACAAAAAGTGCAATCCCACCGCCCTTCTTCTTCCGGCTTGAGGAACAGTCTCTGTCTCCACGTACCAAGCTGTAACCAGGCAACCCGACGCTGTTAGCATGGTTGTGCGAGTGCAGCCAAGTTTCAGTAAAACAAAAAATGCTACACTCGCGGTACTCCCTCTGGGTCTTCACCAGTACTGACAGTTCATCCATCATATTCCCAAGAGACCTCACTTTTCCCATTATGATCGCTGGTACCGCTGATTTATGTCTTTTCCTTTTATCCCTCCGTCTGCTACCCCGGCGTCTCCTCCGTAACTCCTGCGGGACCACAGGGGTTTACTCAGCGCCATCAGCTGTTCACGCGTGTACACAAAAATTGATCCGGTCATTTTCCAAAACAAAAAAATACTAAAATTAACTAAAATAAACAAAAAATACAAAGAATAACAAAAAAACTACGGAGCTGCTGCAACAGGCTGCCACCAGGAGCGGCGCCAATTCGAACAGAGTGATATATTATTTATAGCATAAATAACTTGTATAGTTAAGTATTTATTATGCATATATTATACATATACTATGTATCATATGGCGTGTGTATATATACACATATGCATACATGTGTACATATTATTAAATATTGCAGTTGTGTATGTATGTACACCTTGCACAGGCTAAATATGACACATTTATATGTGTATCGATATATATCTATATCTATTATTATTATTAATATTATTTTTATTAATATCTTATTTTCAGTTGTCCAGCTGAAACAATTGCTATTGGCTGTTTTACCGTGTTGCTTTGAGTACGATTGGTCAATGTTGCTGTCATCCAGGAAACTGGAACTTACTGCTTGTCTATCGTAATGTTGTGTAAAAAGTCTTAGAGTCTCAAAATGAAGAAGTTAAAATTGTCCCAAAATCACATCAGAAAAACTTGTTTGGTGTCAAAGGAGTCAGTGTCCAGAGCAGCAACAAAGTGTTCTTTTATTGCCAGGCAAGAAAAGGAGAGCACATCACAAAAACACACAATGCGTATCAGAGATAACACAGAGATGCTCTAAGATGGCTCTGATCTGAAGTGGCCCCTGCCCTGTCTTTTATACCCTTGGTCACGCCTAGGTCTTGTGCCTACGTGGCAGTTTGCACGATATTTGCAGCTGTAGACACCATTAGATAAGTTTCTAAACTCTCATTGGTGCCCCTACTCTCATCTATGGCCGGTGGCACAGCTGCTGACCTTCGCCGGCCGATTTCTCCTTCTCTTTTTCTCCGCTCCGTACATGAGACTCTTCTCTCTTTAAAAAAAAAAATATATATCTCTTGTCAGTTTTACACCAATATCTTCACCATTCCCTCTGGCCTTATTTTTTTTAAGTTATTACTGCCTGTTTTACACCCTTATTTCTAAACCTTCTTTTAAGGATATTTTTAAAAAATATTAAAGTTTAATACACACACTTCTAAATAAAGTGCATTGAGTGAGATTATCAACTATATATTAAGTGCTAAATCAAACATTTGTGAAGTATACAAGAAACTAAATCAAACATTTTGTGAAACATGAAATATGATTGTATAACATGAAATATGATTAATCTAATGCTATAACATTGTTTTACCCTACTTAAAGCTTCATCATATAATGTCACATTGAATCATTCTGCAATGCAATTGTTGTTCTCTTTGGCACATCACAAGTCTCAACAAAAAAATATACTACAGTAATCCAAGTTTTCAAAAGTCCAGACATGCCAAGTTCCCCTGAAAAGTCGTCATCCACACTGTAGCTTCATTGATGTCTGATCTGTGGGTGTGGGTGCTTGACTGTAGTGCAGAGCTGAGAACCTGAGCATTCTTCAGTTTTTTGCATTTTAAACATAGTCACTGTTTACTGAAGTTGTTTGGGACAAATGCAAAGAATGGGAAGAAACACAGAAACACAGACCAAAAACTTCACCTTACCAATCATCGACATGAGTGTGGAGTGTAGATAATGACTGAATTTTTTATTTAAAGTGAATTATAAATGAAATCTTACCTTTTACAGTAAATACCATATTTTCCGAACTATAGAGTGCACCTAAATATAAGCTGCTTCATTCTCCCATGCACTAAAGCCACAAGTCACTATTTATCTTCCTCTTGAGCATCTAAAACTAATGAACACCAAACCACTGTCACTTCATTTCTTCTGTGCACTGAAGACACTGAAGTCGTCCTCTTCAGTGTCAGAGTTGAACAGCCTCAGGTAATCTCACCATAGATTCATTCACCATAGGTTTCTTTCCCATCGATGGCATTACCCTTAAAAGCTGCATCATAGGAATTGCTTTGTGGGTTTTCCATTTTGAGGGGGTGATGGTGTAATAATATTATATACCCCCTGTGGGCTGAAGAAAAAATCATAGAAAAGCCACATGTCTGTATAAGCCACATGGTTCAAAGTATGGGAAAAAAAGTAGTGGCTTATAGTGAGGAATATACGGTACTTTGTTTCTCGAGTCTGTGTGTGTATCCTGTAGGAGCACCAAAGATGCAGATAATTACTGCCAATTTGAAGGAGGATTCTGATTTTTTCTGCTGTGTTGCACCTCTATTACAGATTCACTGACCTTTTATGGTATGTTTTGATTTTACTTATTAATACACTGTATAGTTAGAATTCTTAATTAACACTGTAATGCTTGTCCACAAATGTTATAACAAGTAACTCATGCAAAGCCCCCAAGGGTTAGAACAATATTGTGGAAACTCATGATTTATCCTACATACATACCTGCCTTCAGTAGTTTTCCACTCACCACTCCCCTGCTCACCCCAACAGCCAGCCACACCCATCTCATCAGCCACTCCATTCACCTGTTCACTCAGCTGCAGCTCTTCAGCAATCAAGACTGGTTAAAAGCTCCACTCTCCTCGCTAGATTGTTCTTTGTGCTCATGCAAGACTTTACAGTGTTTACCCTTTGTCTGATATCCTGGTTCCGGCCCTGCCTGCTCCTGCCCTGGTAAATACTTATGCCCTTCTGTTTTTGACCGTCCTCTGGGTTTTTCCCAGGTCCCTCATAGACTGCCATTTTCCCTTTGCTGCGCCGAACGAGGTCTGTAGCTGAGGTTCAACTCACCTCACAAGGTTTTTTGGACGGACAGGTGGCAACGAGATGGGGACAAAGGGGAAGACAGAACTTATATAAACACATAGACTGGGTAATGGGGAACAGGTGGAGAGAATTAGGGATCACAGAAACAGGTGACACACATGAGATGGTCATGTGACCTGAAATGAGAGGAAAGGTGACAGGAAGAAAAGACATAACATACAAGAACCCCCAACATCTCACTATGTTGTGACATCTTCAAACTGAAAAAAAAAAACATGTGGTGTAGTATTACAGTGAACCAGCTATATCAATTCAGATAGTCAACATGGTAAATTCCTTTACATATTTTTCTCATACTCTATGCAACCATCTCTTTGTGAATGCAAAGGTGAGTTTGGTTATAGGATTTGAAATGCAACAGCTGTAAGGTTACACATTCAGTACTGTTCAAAGGTAGCACGATTAAACTTTTCAAGTGGCAATATTAAAGCTTTGTGTAGTTCACTTCCTTCTGAAAAGGATCAGGATTTATCATATCAGTGTACACGTATACAGTAATGAATGAAAACAGAATTCTCCCTTAGAAATGTAATGTTCAAACTGAAATTAAAAACATTTGATTACCTCAACCATTTGATTAATATTGAGGTTTAACATCTCAGTTGTAATGCATTCTTTCTGATGTACTGTCCATTTGTGGTTTTAACACAACCTGACTAAGCCATCTCTAGCGTGTCTTCAATTTTGCTGTAGTTTCAGAGAGCACCGTGGCTTGTTTCCAGTGTGGAAAAGAAGGCCACTGGGCTAAATAATGCCTTGAGAATAATTTCCCAAGACAGACAGACATCCTCCAATTGAGAGGAAGGGAGGGGGCCACGTGGAGAGGAGAAAGCTGTCCCAGGACCTGACACATATGAAGAGGGAAGTATTACTTGCACACACTGCTGCTTGACACACTAACCACACTTGCTACACCAATATGGCTTAAAATACAAGAACCCATACAACATCTAGAAAGACAAAAAGAAACAGACACCACCAGTAGGAAGATATACAAAATATGTTACTGAACTATACCAAACATTGCCTGAAACTGTTTCATCCATCGGAGGGAAAGAGTTAACATTTCTGATAAATTCAGGAGCAACATACTCTGTGATTTAAAAAAAAAAAACAACAAACGGCAGATTTCATGGAGCCTGGATATTTACATTGCACAGCACCTGTTTCAGTTGGACCAGATGAAAACTTTGAAAGAATGTTCATCGCAATTTAAATGATACAATACACACAAGTACAATGTTTTGGTCTGTATTTCAGTGTGCCTTATCAGTGAATTTAACAGAGAAACGACAATCTGTTTCAGATGCATTCCAGCCCTCACATCTTTTTTTTTTTTTTTTTGTCAAAACTGCAGCTTCCTCCAAAATTCAGCTGCCTGAGACACTGTGGGCCAAAAATGAGTAGTATGATGTTGGTCTCATACGAAATTGTGATCCAGTGATCATTACTCCAAAGTCTCATTTACGTCCATGTAAGCAACAATATCCTTTGAAAACAGATACTGTGGATGGAATTAGACCTGTTTTTTTAATTTCTTTTGCAGGCTGGTGTGGTAACCCCTCATTGTTTGCACGCAGTTGCTGCATGTGAAAAGGCATTAATGGCGTCCAAAGACATCGTCGGTTACTCTGATGTAACCTTGCTTGTACCTCATGCTGTGTCTCTCATCCTCCTGGAGCAGAAAACGTCACATTTGTCTATGGCCAGGTGGTTGCCTGGCAGAGCGGCAAGTTCAATGCACGCCCAGGATTGACCTGTCTGACACTGTATTATCTAATATTTTTGTGTACTATGTAGATGGCTTGGCATCCAGAGATGAAACTGGCCTTAATCATGTAGGCCATTTTGTGTTTCAGGCAGTGAAGTTCAGCTCTCTGGTCATCTTCCATGTCGTCTTTCACAGGCAGCTGAGTTGATCGTCCTCATTGAAGCATGCAAATTGGCCAAAGATAAATCAGTTAACATTTATACTGACTTGAGATACACCTTTGGGATTGTACACAATTTTGGGCCTTCCGCGTCCTCCAACACTCTCTATGACACTGCTTTCACCCACGGATCTTCCTCCTTCTCTCTCTGCTATGCAGTCTTTCACTGCGGATGCTGAGAGACAGCTGTGGGAAAGTGTGGTGCTACTATATGGACAGGCCCAGACTCTAAAACATGCCTGCCCAGATATTGTTCCCTCATTTTGCCAAATCGATGCTTGGTTTAGACCATGTGTCAAAAGGGGGGATGTTAAGAGAATTAACAAAACAATGGTTCACAAAAGGGTTTTATACATATGCTCAGAAGCATTGACAGGCCTGCATGATTTCTGCCTTACAGTAGTGCCTTATAGTCTGAAAAATACGGACTATAAGGCGCATCTAAAATCATTAAATTTTCTCAAAAATCTCCAGTGTGCCTTATGTATGACCTTTTGGTTGTGTTTACTAACTGATTTTATGTTGTACGTGTGATGCCCACTAAAGTGTTATCACGTATGTGGTTTTATAATGTCTTAAAGATTTGTTCAGGAGTACCTGTTTGAGTGGCGCTTGTTGTCCTCCGGGGGGCGGGCTTTACGTCAGTTTGGTCCGCTTTGCAGCTTTCTTCTTTCTGCTAAGAGGGATGAAACGCAGAGTTTTCCCTGTCCGATTTATTTCTCCTGTCCTCAGGTTGGTGGAATAGCCAATGAAGCCAAGTACCTAAAGTGTAACATGTTGACATGTCAAAGGAGTTGAGTTGTAAGCAACTGGACTTTGAAGATGTTTCACCTTTTGTCCAAAAGGATGTCTTGCTTATAACTTGACTACGTTACCCTGGATTAGTGAGATTCTACACAGACATGTTGACATGTCGCTGAGTGTTTTAATGCCCGCCGATAAGGTTGTTTTATGCATATGTGGATGTAATGGTACGTGGGACAGAGGTTTATGTTTAGCTCCCTAAACATTTTCATGAAGTCTAAAGGTTGAGTGTATCATATTGTGTAAAATGGTTAAAAGCTAATGATAAAACTAGTTTCATATATTTTAAAAGTGGTAAACAAGTTGCAAAACAGAGTTTTCCCTGTCTGACTTATTTCTCCTGTCCGCAGAGAGTGCATAGAAACTGTTTATATAGTGCTAGCCAGTACCTGTAACATACACATTAGGCTATTACTCCACGAGTCAGGAGCCTCACAGAGGCCGGAATCATCACTGAACAGCCTGGTGACGGCAACGAGACTGACTCGGATAATGACAAGAGGGATCTGGGCTGCTGGATCCTAAAATCACGCAACTGTTAAACTCTGAACAACGGTTTTGTATGTTTGTGTTAAAACTGAACAATGTTGAGAGGGATCCGGACATGTTTGATGCGGAAATCACCCACTTAACCTTGTATTTTTGTGTTAACCTACAACTGAGAGTTATTGTAAATTAGTTAATAAAAAGTTTGACTTATCCGACACGTTTAATTTAGCTTATTGCGCCTTATAATCAGATGCACCTTATAATCTGATGCGCCTTATTTCTGGACAATGACAGCAATTGACAAGTTACAGTTTTTCTCCATTGGTTTGGCTCATTTCTTGAAACTGAGATGACATTCTCATAACAACATGGACAAATCCCCAAACTATCTTGCAGTTTCTCACAACAGAATGGCATTTATCATTGCTTTCATCACATTTCCAAATGCTTTGTACATGTGTCAAACCTTTAGTACATCCTTGCAAATAGCTATGTACAAGTATCCTACAGTTAACACAATCAGCCAACATTTAGTAAATTTTTCCAATGAATGTATATTGCTGATCTATCCCAATTGGTTGGTTTTCAGTGTCATGGTTATTGTCCTCAAAACATGTCAGCACATTTTCATCGTATAAGTCATCATATGCAGAATAGTCTGCTCAATTGTCAAAATAGTGTTAGGAAACTGGAATAGAATACAGTACATATTTTGGAAGATGTTATAGTAAATTTAGGATAATCAGGTCTCGAAGGGCCCCACCTACCCCAGTTTGTAATTATATGGGACAACGTTAGTTTCCACCGGGGTCCACGTATCCGGGGATGGTTCAACATGCATCCAAGAATGCACAATGTGTTCTTGCCACCATACTCTCCATTCCTCAATCCTATCGAGGAGTTTTTCTCTGCTTGGAGATGGAGAGTGTATGAACACCATGCGGAAAACCAGAAGGCTCTCATGACTGCAATGGACGCTGCCTGTGAGGACATAACAGGGGATCAGTGTAGAGGACGGCTCAGGCATGCACAACGCTTCTTCCCGCGCTGTATCTCAAGAGACAACATCAGATGCGATGTGGATGAGAATCTGTGGCCGAACAGAGCACAGAGAATGGATGGCCAGGAAGATGAGGATGGTGACCAGGAGAGAGAGGGGAGTGAACGTGACTACACAAAATGTCTTCATTTGTGACTCTTTGTATTTACAGTGCTGATTTGTTGATTTTTTTTCTTTTTTGTGGGTTTTTGTATTTTGTGTACACAGTATATTTTCCTTTTTTACGGTTCCCTACCTACTGTAATGTGTACAATCTACGTTAGTTGAGAATAAAAATGAAAATTCCTCGGCAGAATGAGTGCAGTGTGTGTGTGTGGTGTGAAAATGTTATGCCTATAGTTAGAAATATGCCATGACAAAGCGTCTAAGCATTTTGACTTGCAGTACTTACACAATACCAAAGGGACAATGCATTTTGGAGGCACTGACTAGTTATATGAGAAGGGAATGTAGTTTTGACTGAAGGGTAAACTGTTTTGGGAGCTGTACAAACATTGCCAGGTGATCCATGTAGTTGTGCAGTACCATCCAAGTTATTTTGACAGAAGTACTGAATGAATCAAAATGTGCCAAAGCAATAGAGAAGGATCCATGCCATTTTTATGGTACTGACTATTTACATGGAAAAGGAATTTCATTTTGAAGCATGGATGAGTAGTTTTGGGAGGCAAATTACATTTTGCTGGTTATCTCAAGTGTTGTGCAGAACTGCAAGTCTGTTTGGCCAAATTGCTTTATAGTTATGAGAATGTCATCTCAGTTTCAAGAAATGAGCCAAACCAATGGAGAAAAACTGTAATTGATACTGCGCCTTATAATCCGGTGCGCCTTATGGCCTGAAAAATACAGTATTTTTTTCTTCCAAAGATATTCAATAAAACCATTGAAGTAGTGTATATAAATATAATTTTTAGCACACGGCTGTCTAATCTGGCTTCTAGATGCACCTCAGATTTTCAAATTGATATACACTAACAATAGACTTTGCCAAATAGCACAAAACATTGGATATTATCCTACCTCTACGGGCAGCCAAAGGCCTTTGGAAATCCTCTCATTTAAGGTCAGCATCATCCCTGTGCTTTACAGCTAAAATACTAAAAAACGGTGGTGGTATTTTCTCTGAATGCCAGCTCCAGCTGCTAACAAGCACAATACACTCCCCAGCAAACAATCACCTGAAAAGAACTCACATTGTGCATCACTTCATATTGGAAATTAAAGAAAAAAAAATTATCAGGGTATTTTTTTGTAGGAGGAAGAGGGGCAGAAGCTGCAGGTGTCTCGGCGGTGCAGCCGTCTGTATTTGTAGTGCTGAAGCGTTGAGAGGAGTAAATGTCATACCTGTGGCCTTTCCCATTGAGACCAAGCATTTTCCAACATACACACACACACACCACATGCCTGTCTTCAAGCCTATCTATTGAGAATTGAATGGCGTTTGTGTGCATGCCTGTGTACTCAGTGCCATTGTTTATATTGTTACAGTATATTGAGTGGGTGATGGATGAAGAGAAATTGCTCAGCAGGTGAGTGAATGTCTGGAATGACTGTTTTTCTTCTTCTTTGTGCTTCATCTTCTTTCCTATATTCCTGCTTAAAACACTGTCAAACAAACCTACACAAACATTTTGGATGTGCAGTTTAGAAATAAAACAATGAAATAATAAAGGATAGCTTAAATATTTGATGTTATTTATTCAAATATTGTCTCAATTTACATTGATTTGTGTAAGTGCTTTTCTTTATTAATTATATCTGATCTGATCTTGATATACTGAATGTGGGCATACTCTGCAGAAAGCGATGCTGAGGAGGATGTGTCTGAGGATGAGGATGAGGTTCAGTATGAACCCGAACAAGACCACGCATCTGATGAGGAGGACGCAGATGTCACAGATGCTGAAGGAGAGGTCTTCAAATCAAGAAAAGGTGACATTTCATGGTCATCGAGCCCTCTTAACACCCAATGCAGGGCACCAAGGGAGAACATCCTCACAATGACTCCAGGGCCTACGAGATACACTGTGTCGCATGCCCAAGACATCAAGTCAACATTTGAGCTGTTTCTTCCACAGTCTTCAGAAGATCCTGCTTAAGATGACCAACATGCCCTTGCCCACCGAATAAAACCTTTTAACAGGGAAAAAGGTGGAAGAAACCTCAGGAAGAGCCACAGAGGAGGGATCCCTCTCCCAGGACGGACAGACGTGCAATGATGTCACATGTACAGAACAAATCAACACACACATATTGTACACTCACAATGAATTACAGTGAATGATACGACTTCAGTGGCTTCAGTGCACAGAAGAAATGAAGTGACAGTGGTATGGTTTTCATCAGTTTTAAATGCTCAGGAGGAAGATAAATAGTGACTTGTGGCTTCAGTGCATGGGAGAATGAAACGACTTTAATAGTAGCGCAGTTGCACTAACAGTGTGCGGGAGGAAAAGTTAACAGTGATTTGGTGTTTAATGGTTTTAGTACGCAGGAGGAAGAAAAATAAAGTAACTTAGTTTTAATGCACAGGAGGAAGATGAATAAAACCATCAATGACTGTTTTGTATATCAATATTTAGTTTATTGCTGCTTTATTGCTACTTTTATTGTGGCACTGTTCAGAAACAATCAGTTCAGGTATATGAATAAACACTTATGGTACAAAATCTTTCTGTCTAAATAACTTATTTTTCAGCCTGGATATCGGCAGCTTATAGTCCGGTGCGGCTTATATGTGACAAAATATACACTGCTCACAAAAATTAAAGGAGCACTTTAAAGAAACACATTAGATACATCAGATATCAATATGAAGTTGGATATCTATACAAATAACGACAGGGCAGCGTCTTAGGAACAAAAGGATGCCAAGTCTTTTGATGGAAATAAAAGTTTTCAGCCTACATAGGGCTCAATTGTGTAGACACCATAAAATCAGAGTGAAATGAAGATGTGGGCACAGGGCCCACTACAGGACGTCGGGCCCTCAGGCCACCTTCATGAAGTCTGTTCCTGATTGTTTGGGTAGAGACATTCACACCAGTGGCCCTCTAGAGGTCATTCTGTAGGGCATGAGCAGTGCTCAGCCTGTTCCGCCTTGCACAAAGGAGCAGGTATCGGTCCTGCTGAGGGGTTGAGGACCTTCTATGGCCCTGTCCAGCTCTCCGAGAATAACCACCAGTCTCCTGAAATCTCCTCCATGTTCTGGAGATTGTGCTGGGAGACACATTAAACCTTCTTAACCTCAATAACAATACAACTCTGCTCTTTCCCCCTTTATCTGGGCCACAGAGTTCAATAACACGCAGCCTGCAGTTAAAACAAAGCCTGAAATTATAAAAATAAAACAGCAGCCTCTTGAAAAGGTAAGTAGACTATATAAAATGAAAATAAGCCAGTTTAATTTTAATTTATGTGCATTGTCCTATTTTCTTTAGTTTTCCGCAAATGCCAAGTTAAGTAGCCTAAGTCAGTGCAAATAAGTGAAATAAACAAAACAATCCTTTTCATTTCTCCCCATTACGCAGCGTCAGACACAAATAAATTGCAGCCTGCAATTAAAAGGCAGCTTGCCCAAAAAATACAACACAGTAGAATAGTCGAAATTAATAAAATGAATATGAGACAGTTAAATTTCGATTTCTGTGCATTATCCTCTGCTCTTTAATTTTCTGCAAATGCCAAGTAGCCTAAGTCAGTGCAAGGGTCAAACACAGCAGCATCCTCTTCTCTTTCCCTTTCTTATCTCAGCAACAGACACGCACAATATATCCTCGGACCTGAGTGATAAAACACAATAATTATGTCATTCCAAATATATACTGACAAAAATCAGAAATCCATTCATAAAAACAGCCACTTTGTTACTAAATATGTGTAAAGGGTTAAAAAGATAAAAAGTAGTTCATTAAGTGTAAAGGGTTAAAAAGATAAAAAGTAGTTCATTAAGATTTAAGAAATGGTTAAAAAGATGTGTTAAAAAAATTAATACAAGAGTTGAGTATAAGTTAAAAACAAACAAACAGACACCCCCCATATAATTTTTATTTTATTGTGTCTAAAGTGATGAAAATCACTCTCTGTACTTCACTGGTTGAACAGAGCGATACCAAAACATGTCAGCAGATGGCGCATAGCGCTGATGAGGCTGGTAAAACTTACTACGAGGCAGGAACTGCAGAGTAAAGCCTGCAGTGAAACCGTACTGACGTTCATGTTTACTGCCTCTTTTGTTTATATATACAGGTGGGTTAATCTTCATCTATAATGCAGACATGTATCCCAGCATAAGGGACGAGTGTTTTGGTATCATTGAGGAGAAGTTGTTGTTGGTAGTGTTGCCGTGGTGTGTAGTTTTTTCCATGTTTTGTGTATGACGGCGAATGCTAGCTAACTGATGCTAACTGATATACACGTAACTACAGTAGAAGTACTTGACATGCGGGGCTTGTTTTGTTTGGTTAAGTAGCTAAAATTAACTGTTTCTCTTTATACTGTGCGTGTTTTGTCACTGATTCTGTGTATTATATGCACTTTATTGTTTAAATGGTAATAGGTAGATGTTATTGTTACTTGATATGTTTGGAAAATGTTTAATGTAATTGTATGTATTTAATACAAACCGTTGCTTATGTCATCTGTAACAGTTATGATTTGATGACAAGAGTAAAGCCTGCAGTGAAACCGTACTGACGTTCATGTTTACTGCCTCTTTTGTTTATATATACAGACCCGCCCTGACACACCTAGGTCAGGTGGGCAACAATCTTGGGGGCTCGTCCGGGATTAGCTCCACTTTCTGAGGACAGCTAATCTATTAAAGAACCTGACTTCAACTCCTGAACCAACGTGCTGCAGCAGCAACTGAAAGATGTCGGCTGTAAGGGAACTGCGAAGGGTAATCCAGCGGAAGCTCCACCAGATGATCATCTCCGCCAACTCAGATATCCTCCACAAGCTGGCAGTGGCCATCAAGGATGACGTAGAGGAAAGTCTTCCAGGGGACGATGCTACAGATGTGGACCTCTATGACTTCATCGTTGACTATTTGAGAAGCGACGAGTTGGCAAGTCAAGAGGACCGAGGCATGTCCAGCCTGCTAGTCTTCCAAGATCTCATCACTGAACTGCAGGCACTTCCAGTGAGTGAAGAGGAGCAACCTGAGCAAGAGGAGGAGACTGAACCAATGGTGGCACCTTCAGCAGTAAACATGAAGACAGACAAATCATCAGTTGTAGTCAGCCAGGTAACTGATGTGATTAAGTTGACAGATGTTGCTGCATTACTGCCTCGCAGAGAATTCAGGATACACAGTGGACAAATTTCTGACTCAGATTCTGATGTTAGTTATAGCTCACTGTGCAGACAGATTGATGAAGGGTTATCTGAGAATTTCACAGAGGCAGAGGTTATTCGTACTGTCCTTAAGCTAATTAAGCCTGGTACCTTTAAAGACATGCTGATGACAAAAGATGGGTTAACTGTAGCTGAGCTCAAACGTTTCCTCAGAGCACACTTACGAGACAAGAGTAGTGCCGAGTTATTCCAGGAGCTAAGCAATGCTAAGCAACAGGAAAAAGAAAGTCCACAGCAGTTTATGTACCGATTAATGGGTATAAAACAGAGAGTAGTGTTTGCTTCACAGCAAGGTAGCTCAGAGTTTCAATATGACACCAAACTTGTCCATGGAGTATTTCTTCACTCATTGTATCAGGGAATAAGTGAGAAATATGCATATGTCAGGCGAGACCTTAAACCTGTCATTAGCAACACCAGTGTGATGATTTTATCCTGGAAATAATGACAAAGTCGATCAGTGAAGAAGTAGGGAGACAGGCACGCCTAGGTCATACATACAAAAACAAAACAGTCACAGTCAGTGCCACTCAACAGGGAGAGAGACAACATGCGGGTCTGCCTCCAGCTGAAGTTCAAGCCAGCGTTCTTCAAACTAAAGCTGAAGTCCAGGCAAACCGCATAGCTATTCATGAACTGACAGCACATGTCTCAGCCTTGGCAAAATCTATTGAGAAGGTTTTCATCCCTACAAACAGTACTCCTGAACTACCACAAGTCAACTCAGCAAGCACTGTACAACCACCCAAGTCTGCCACAAAAGGGAAATGTCAGCCATGTTTAGCTCAAGGGACAGCAATCTGCAACCACTGTTTCAGATGTGGCCAGGAAGGGCACAGAGCTGTCGGCTGCTTGTCAAAGACCAAGTCTGCGGGAAACGTGAGGAGGTCACTGGGGAGGGACCACCAGTGACCAGACAAGAATCAGCGTCCCCTGTCACAGTAACCAACCAAGACTCTAACACACAAGCTAACAGCCAGCCACCATTAAAACACAGAGTAAGAAAAGGAAATCGTGTTGCAAAACTAATAGGCAAAAGGTGTATCGTTACCTGTTACCTCAATGGTGTGAAGACTGACATGTTATTAGATAGTGGAGCACAGGTTACCATACTGGGAAAGGACTGGCTTGAAAAACACTTACCTGAGGTCAAAGTTCAGTCACTCGAAGAGCTCCTGCCAGATGATCCATTAAGAATAACAGCAGCTAATGGGACTGATGTACTCTTTGAGGGGTGGGCGGACATACTAATGGAAATTAAAAGCACAAAACACGGTCAAGTGTCTATCCAGGTACCCATACTAGTTAGTCAGAACTGCGTTAGCGGTCTCTTACTGGGGTTCAACGTAATTGAGGAAATCATAATAGAGAGTCTTGAAACTCCAGGAAGTGTCAGTCTCAGTGACTTACTAGCAGAGGCATTAAAGCTCCATCGAAACACAGCTGAAACCATCGTCTCAGTAATCAGTGCAACTTCAGCCCAGGAAACACCTACAAATGACACTATGAGAGTAGGAAAAAGAGGTCTCAAAGTTACAAGTGGCCAGATTTGTGAAATAAAGTGTCATGTCAGGTCTCAGCTCAAGAGTGGAACGATGCTGTTTGAACCCAGCTCAGAGAGTGTGTTACCAGAGGGACTAGAACTGTTTCCTGCATTAGTTGACATCCCACCTGGTTTCTTTAAAACTGTAAAAATCCCAGTCTGCAACTCCACAAAGCATGACATCTTCCTGTCACCGAGAACAGTCTTAGGCTGTCTTGAAGAAATAATTGACAGCACACCAGTGAATCTCTGTTCATCTCCGCAGCAACCAGCAAAGTCAAACTGTGAGACAAATGTGTGCACCGCACAAGTTGATCCAACGAACAACACCAGTGAGAGAACCAGCAAGTCAACTGAGTCACACACACAACATAAATGGCATCCCCCTGTTAATTTGGACCACCTTGATCAGCAACAGCAGGAGGTCGTGCATCAGATGCTTTATGAGGAATCGGATGTGTTTGCAAGAGGAGAAGGAGACATAGGCTGTATACCCAGCTTACAGCTAAAAATCAATGTTGTGGACGATAACCCTGTTCAGAAGTGTTACAACTCCATACCTAAGCCTCTGTATAGGGAGTATGTGCAGAATCTCCTAGACCGAGGTTGGATTCGCAAATCAGTGTCTTCTTATTCCTCCCCAGTGGTCTGCGTACGGAAAAAAGACCAGACTTTGAGACTGTGTGTGGACTTCAGAGGGGTGAACAGGAAGACTGTCCCAGATCGTCATCCATTGCCACGAATCCAAGACCTCCTTGACAGTTTGCAGGGCAACACCTGGTTCTCCATCCTGGATCAAGGCAGTGCGTATCACCAAGGGTTTGTGAGTGAGGAATCCAGACACCTCACCGCCTTCAGTACACCGTGGGGGTTATATGAATGGATACGCATTCCATTCGGCCTGACGAACGCACCTGCAGCTTTCCAGAGGTGTATGGAGGGTGTGCTGGAAGGTGTCCGAGATGAATGTTGTGCGCCATACCTCGATGATGTCTTGTGTTACTCAGTTTCCTTTGAAGATCATATACAGCACCTCAGACAAGTTTTCAGCCGCATGAGAGAACATGGCATCAAACTCAGACCGACCAAGTGTGAGTTGTTTAAAAGAGAGGTTCGCTACCTTGGCCGGCTAGTGTCTGGAGAAGGAGTAAAGATCGATCCACAGGATTTGGCAGCAGTGATTGCACTTAAAGAGAAAGAGCCTCGCACAGTTGGTGACGTCAAATCCCTGCTGGGGTTCCTGGGATACTATCGCTCCTTCATCCAAGACTTTTCTCGGCTGGCGAAGCCGCTCTTTGAACTGCTACAAAAAACCATGGAGACTGCTGAAAGTAACACACAGAAGCAGACAAGTAAAAGTAAAGGCAAAGCTAAGAAAGGAGATAAAGGACAGCTCCCCTCAAAAACACCCATCACTTGGAGAGCAGAGCATCAGGATGTCGTCACAAAGCTAGTGGACATGCTGACTAAGCCACCTATCCTAGCTTACCCGAACTTTGACCTTCCGTTCATACTGCATACGGACGCATCCAATGACGGTTTAGGAGCAGTGTTATATCAGCGTCAGGACAACAAGTTGAGGGTCATAGGCTACGGCTCAAGGACTCTAACACCCGCCGAGAGAAACTACCATCTGCACTCCGGTAAACTTGAGTTCTTAGCTCTCAAGTGGTCTATCTGTGACAAGTTTAGAGATTACTTGTATTATGCTCCAACATTTACAGTATACACAGATAACAACCCTCTGACTTATGTCCTCAGCACCGCCAGACTAAACGCCGTTGGACACAGATGGGTTGGTGAATTGGCTGACTTTTGCTTTGATATCAGATACAGGCCGGGGAAGATGAACGCGGATGCTGATACTCTGTCCAGGTACCCTGTAAACTTTCAAGAGGGCATGAAAGAGTATACAGAGAGTATGTCACCGGAGCTTGTGTCTGCAGTCTGGCAAGGAAACAGAGCAGTTCAAGAGGATGACGTGCCTTGGGTTGCAGCGTTGCAGCTCGATGGTGAAGATGCAGATGTGGTATCACCCGACAGTATTTCCAGTGTCACACCAGAAAACATCTGGGCAGCACAACAGGAGGATTCAGCCACAAAGGAAGTTGTTGCTTTAAAACTTCAAAACTGGACTCCAAATGAAAGAGACAAAAGAAACATGAAGAAAGAGACAAGGAGACTGCTGTATGAGTGGAATAAGCTGGTGGTGGATAATGGCATTCTATACCGACAGACAGGACAACACAAGCAGCTGGTCCTCCCTGAAAAGTTGAAACCCATGGTGTTAAAGACTCTACACAATGACATGGGCCATGTTGGCGCAGAGAAGGTAACCCATCTCGCCCACGAGAGATTTTATTGGCCCAACATGCAGAATGACATAGAAAACTATGTTAACAAGAGATGTCCCTGCATAAAACAGAAACGTCCCAATCTTCCACAGAGAGCACCGATGGGACACATCTCCACAAGCAGTCCGTTCGAGTTGGTGTGTATCGACTACCTCCATCTGGAGCAAAGCCAAGGCTACGAGTATATCCTGGTTCTTGTCGACCATTTCACACGCTTTGCTCAAGCGTACCCAACAAGGAATAAATCAGGAAAAACAGCAGCAGACAAGATTTTCCAGGACTTCATTCCTCGTTTTGGATTTCCCGAGAAGCTCCACCATGATCAGGGGAGGGAGTTTGAGAACAGTTTGTTCAGCAGGTTACAGCAGCTGGCAGGTATTGGTCATTCACGCACAACACCGTACCACCCACAGGGTAACCCAGTGGAGAGACTGAATCGTACACTCCTTCAGATGATGCGTACCCTGGAAGAGGAAAAAAAGAGTCAGTGGAAAGATCATCTTCCCCATGTTGTGCATGCCTACAATTGCACAAGGCATGAAGCCACCGGCTTTGCGCCATTCTTCCTCTTGTATGGTCGACCACCACGCTTACCTGTTGACCTACTGTTCCCACCTCAGAGAGAGTCTGAGACACCTGATAGGCAGACATATGCACAGAAATGGGCGAAGAGGATGCGTTCTGCATATGAAATTGCAGCAAATAATAGTGAAAAATCCTCAGCCAAAGGAAAAAGACAGTATGACAGAGCGGTCAGAGGTATTGTTCTTCAGCCAGGTGACCGAGTGCTGGTCAAAAACCTGTCGGAGAGAGGTGGGCCTGGCAAGTTAAGGGCGTACTGGGAGCAGATAGTACACCGTGTTGTGGAGAGAGTTGATAATGGTCCAGTATACAAAGTGCAGTCGGAGAAAGGACCAAAAACACTGCGTGTGCTCCACCGAAACCTACTTCTGCCAGTGAATGAGCTGCCCCTGGAGGAAACACTTCCTGCACAAAGTCAGAAAGATAAGACAAAGACAAAAAAACAGAACCAGACAGTTACCACAATGCATGAAGACGATACAGACAGTTCTGATGAGGAGTACACTTACCAGCCGATCCCATGCTACAGATTAAGGAGATCTCAACAGACAGAGCATCGTCAAACAAAACAGCTTCCTCAGTCTGAGCAGAGGCTAAATGCCAGAGCCTGTGAGTTTCGCCCTGCTGGTGGAGATGAAATGGACGCTCAGGAGCAGGAGAATTTACCACAAGCACAAAACAGAGCTCTTGAGGATGTTGAAGTGGAAGAGGGACATCACAGGTTGGAGGAGCCACACGACAGACAGGAGGGACATCCAGTGGAGGAAATGGAGGAGAGACTACAAGAGGACATGGTAGCAGAGGAGGATGGACATCAAGCGGAGGCCGAGTCTGTCAGAAGATCCCAAAGGACAGCTCAACCAAGACAGGTATTCACCTATGGCACACTGGGACAGCCATCTTACCAGCAGTGGGATGCAGGAGTAAACTCCCTTATGCCAAGGTACCCTCTCTCAGCCCATCTCAGTACTGTTCACCTGCCATACGTTACACCTCCACACCCTTATTATTTACACTGCTTCACCCAGGCATATTGACATATCAAAGACTCAAGTATGTCTCTTATTGTAGACAAATGTCAGGAGACATTCAAAAAGCAGGGGAGAGTGTAAAGGGTTAAAAAGATAAAAAGTAGTTCATTAACTGTAAAGGGTTAAAAAGATAAAAAGTAGTTCATTAAGATTTAAGAAATGGTTAAAAAGATGTGTTAAAAAAATTAATACAAGAGTTGAGTATAAGTTAAAAACAAACAAACAGACACCCCCCATATAATTTTTATTTTATTGTGTCTAAAGTGATGAAAATCACTCTCTGTACTTCACTGGTTGAACAGAGCGATACCAAAACGTGTCAGCAGATGGCGCATAGCGCTGATGAGGCTGGTAAAACTTACTACGAGGCAGGAACTGCAGAGTAAAGCCTGCAGTGAAACCGTACTGACGTTCATGTTTACTGCCTCTTTTGTTTATATATACAGGTGGGTTAATCTTCATCTATAATGCAGACATGTATCCCAGCATAAGGGACGAGTGTTTTGGTATCATTGAGGAGAAGTTGTTGTTGGTAGTGTTGCCGTGGTGTGTAGTTTTTTCCATGTTTTGTGTATGACGGCGAATGCTAGCTAACTGATGCTACCTGATATACATGTAACTACAGTAGAAGTACTTGACATGCGGGGCTTGTTTTGTTTGGTTAAGTAGCTAAAATTAACTGTTTCTCTTTATACTGTGCGTGTTTTGTCACTGATTCTGTGTATTATATGCACTTTATTGTTTAAATGGTAATAGGTAGATGTTATTGTTACTTGATATGTTTGGAAAATGTTTAATGTAATTGTATGTATTTAATACAAACCGTTGCTTATGTCATCTGTAACAGTTATGATTTGATGACAAGAGTAAAGCCTGCAGTGAAACCGTACTGACGTTCATGTTTACTGCCTCTTTTGTTTATATATACAGACCCGCCCTGACACACCTAGGTCAGGTGGGCAACATATGCGCCTATGAAGGGATTGTGTTCTCACCTGTTTAATGTGACTTCTGTTTTTTCTGTTTGTGACATCACTGGACAGCTTGGCCTATCACACAGCCCCTGTTT
Source organism: Pampus argenteus (assembly GCA_036937835.1). Classification (NCBI taxonomy): domain Eukaryota; kingdom Metazoa; phylum Chordata; class Actinopteri; order Scombriformes; family Stromateidae; genus Pampus; species Pampus argenteus. The sequence continues at coordinate 3,417,618 of CM072861.1, forward strand.
GTTTCATTCTTTTTCCTTTTTCACACATTTTTGAAAAAGGTCCAGGGAGCCACTAACAGTGGATGAACGGCTAGTCCATTTCAAAGACCCTGTCCCTTCAGGCAGTATATGTCAAGCAAGCCTGGAAAATATGGCATCAAAATCTGGGCAGCATGTGATGCAAAAAACCGCTATGCTACATGCAAATATACACAGGGAAAACTACCAGTGGAGTGCCAGAAAAGAATCAGGGCAAGCGGGTGGTCCTGGATATGACAAAGGGTCTTCAAAGACACAACATAACTTGTGATATGTGATAAGCCATATGACCTTGGACAAGAACTGCTGAGGAAGAAGCTGATCATGGTGGGAACAGTCAGGAAAGTACAGTGCTTTCCTTTTGTTGCATTCTCAAAAAGAACCACAGTTGTGTCGTACTGTCCAAAAAGAAAACAAAAAACAAAAATGTCCTTGTAATGTCCACTCTCCACAGGGATGCTGCTGTGAGCAGTAAGGAGGACAAGAAGCCAGATATTATTCTGGATTACAACAAAAACAAAGGAGGTGTTGACAACCTGGACAAGGTCACTGACACATACACATGCAAGTGGAAGAGAAAAAGGTGGCCAATGGTTGTGTTCTACAATATACTGGATATTTCTGTATACAATGCATTTGTGGACAGAAATAAATCCTGGATGGGATGCTAGAAAAGCCTCTGCCAGTTTGGTGAGAGAGCTTCAGGCTACACCCACACCAGCATCCTGCAATAGGAAAACCGGCAGGGGATTCCAGAGGTAGCAAGAGAAAGAGGTGCCAGTCCTGCCCCTCCAACAAGGACAGGAAAACAAGCACCACTTGCCAACAATGTAAACAACACACACACACACACAAAATATTGTCACTCAAAGTTCACTTTATGGTTCACACAACACATTGTTTTTCAGTGTTTAGTTTATGGTTCATACACAACTGCACACAGGTGTCGTGAAACTATATTGTTTTTCAATATTCAGTTAATGGTTCATACTGACACAAATACCTGCCCTGTACACACATCTTGTTTTTTCAATGTTCATTTTATGGTATAATTTTCAATTTGCACTTGCAATTCTGATTAAAATAAAGTTGGTTTTATGAAAAGGAATTTACCTTCATCCTACCATGAATCTATACAGGTCGGTGTTGACCCGTAACACCACAGATGTCACTATTGTTAGACATGGGTAATATAATTACTCATTTTATCACTATAAGAAATATATTTGGTGAATTTAAACCATTTTTGTAATCAAAAACGAGTGGTATATTTAAGATCAAAGGGTCTATGGAGGCAAATAAAAAGTGTGTTTCTATGGATATGAATACATACTAGGTTAGCTATGAGGTGAAAATCAATATTGGATAATAACTAGTGTTTTTAAGTATTTTTATGAGTTAAATCACAGGTCAAATTTGGGTTAAGAATAACTAAATGATGCATTACACACAGTGAGAATGATCAAAGGGAGCAACAGAAGACTGAGCAGAGGTGGAAGTTGGCAACTACTACTGAAGTACCTAAAATGCCATCGACAGCCACTAGATGCTCCAACTGACTTCCTGTGATTCTCCTTGCTCCTCTCTCTCTCTTGCACCTCCTCTCAGTTCTCGAGGTGTCCAGGAGATGCAGGGATTGGAGACTGCACCCAATCACAATATTAGCTGAGCAGATGACACGCTGCAGTCTGTGTTTGTTCTTGGCAGTGGCTGCAGCGTACCAGATGGTGATGGAGGAGGTGACGATGGACTCAATGATGGCAGTGTGGAACTGGACCATCATTGCCTTAGGCCACATGTGTCAAACTCACGGCCCGCGGGCCACATCCGGCTCGTTGTGTAATCATATCCGGCCCGCAAGATCATTTCACATTATTGTTATTAATGGCCCGTTGATATGAAGCGCTGATAACACAATACTGCACAGAACTACAGACCCCATAATGCAACGCTTCAGCTGCCATGCGCGATTCCCACGTCAATCAAGTCTAGCTTCAAGTTATTGCGAAGATAGGCGTTAGCCGAAGACATCCCTCACAATGCCAGAGAGAAAAGTTGATTCTGAAAACCTGTGTGTCTCAATTCTGGAGCTAATGTGGCTGTAATTAAAGAATTCAATCTGAGATGGCACTATGAGACATAGCACAACATAAACATAATCTGAAAGACCTGGATGCAGAGCAGAAGATACACAAAGAGTTAAAGAAGAATCTGACATTTCAGCAGACGTTTTTTATCCGTGCAAAATCACAAAGTGAAGCTGCTGTGAAAGCAATTTTTATCGTGGCCGAACAGATCGCCAAATCAGCCTGGCCATTTAAGAGAAGAGGAGCTGCATGATCAAGGTGTTCGATGTCTTATGTCCAGACAAAAAGCAGATAGTGGCAAATATAAGCCTGAGTAAAAATACAGTTACTGGTCGAATTTGCCAGATGGCCACTGATTTAAGAACACAGTTGAGTGAAAGAAGCAAAGACTTTATTGCCTTCTCTCTTGCTGTGGATGAAAGTACTGACATGACTGATACTGCACAACTGGCCATCTTCATCCGTGGAGTGGACTCCAATTTGTGCGAAAATGCCCTGGGACAAACTTACTGGACTTACAACTGATGGAGCACTGGCTATGTGCAGTGAAAAAAGTGGACTAGTGGGAAGGATGCGAGTGAAGATGCAGGAGGAGAACTCTACTGGTGAGTTAACAGCATATCACTGCATCATAGACCAGGAAGCACTATGTGGCAAAGTCCTGAAGATGGAATGGGCACTGTAACGCAAACTGTAAACTTTATCCGAGCTAAAGGGTTAAATCACCGGCAGTTTCGGTCCTTTATGCAGGAGAAAGATTCAGAGTTTGTCGACATTCCTTATCATACACAGATGCGCTGGCTAAGTCGGGGGAAAGTTCTCAGCAATGAAATCAGTCAGTTCATGGACAGTAAAGGAAAAGACTCCACCGTTTTGAGGGATGAAAAGTGGAAGTGCGAGTTGCCGTTTCTGGCTGACATAACAGCTCATCTTAACTTCTTAAATCTGCAGCTCCAGGGACGTGACTGTATGATCACTGACATGTATGATGCAGTGAAGGCATTTCAAGCGAAGCTGCTTTTATGGGAGACACAAATGCAACAGTGCAACCTGCCTCACTTTCCCTGTTGCCAAGTAATGTTGAACCAAGTCGGCACAACGGTAATCCCAAAAATGCTCTTTGGCGATAAACTGAGTGCACTACGTGTTGAGTTCGCACGGCGCTTTAGTGACTTTGAAGCACAAAAAAAAAGACTTTTGAGTTGCTTCACAACCCATTTGCCTTCAATGTGGAAACTGCACCTGTGCAGATTCAGATGGAACTGATTGAGATGCAGTGTAATGGGACACTGAAGGCAAAGTACGACACTGCAATGCCCGCACAGTTCATTCACTCCATCCCTGCAGTAATGCCCCAGCTCTGTCTATATGCAGCTCGAACTTTGTGCATGTTTGGTAGCACATATTTGTTATTGCTGAAAAGCACACATTTTATGTATATTTCCAGGTTCTGTAGCATGTTCATATTTTTAACTTGTATACTTTTGACAGGAGATATTTTTGGGATAATTAAAAGTTTATTTTGTATTTACATTGACATAGGAGCAAAGGAATTTGAATGCTATTTTAATGTTTAGTTGTTCATATTTCTAACTTGTATAATTTAACAAGATATATTTGTATGGAGAGCAAAATATTAAATATAAGTTATTTAAGTTTATTCCAGAATAATATTCCAGTCTGTTTTTATTCATATTTATGTTCCAAAAACATTTAGTTTTGGTGTGTTCAATAAATGTTTATCCTGTTCAACCTGAAGTGTGTTTTGAATTTTGGCCCCCTGTGCATTGGGTTTGACACCCCTGCCTTAGGCAGAATGAATTTCTTTAGCAGGAAGTACATCCCCTGCTGGGCTTTCTTGATGAGGGAGCTGATGTTCTGAGATGGGGAAGTGTGGGTCTGTGTTCCCACAACCATCTCTACTGTCTTTAGGGCATTGAGCACCAAGTTGTTCTGCTCGCTCCAGGAAATTAGATGGTCAATCTCCAGTTTATACTTCTGTAGTCTGTGAACTTCAGTAGTTTGACGGACTGGTGCCTGGAGGTGCAGCAGTTTGTAGATAGTGAGAAGAGGAAGGGGAAAGAACACAATCTTGCTGGTGGTGCTGGTGGTTCGTGTGTTGGAGACATGCATCCCCAGCCTCACATGCTGCCTCCTGTCAGACAGGAAGTTTGTGATCCACCTACAGGTCACACCTAGCTGGGGGAGATTGTCCTGAAGAAGGGCTGGGATGATGTTGTTGAAGGCAAAGCTAAAATCCACAAACAGGATCCTGGCATAGGTTACTGGGGAGTCGAGATGTTGGAGGATGAAATGGAAGGCTAGGTTTACTGCGTCATCAACATACCTGTTTGATCTGCTCAGGCACTCAAAGGACTTCATGACCACATAGGTCAGGGCGGTGGCCCTGTAGTCATTGAGTCCTGTGATCCGTGTTTTTTTTTGTAACTGGGATGATGGTGGAGGTTTTGAAGCAGCTGGCACATGTCTTTTCTCCAGTGAGGTGTTAAAAATGTGAGTGAACACTGGTGACAGCTGATCTGCGCAGTGCTTCCGGCTGGAAGGGGAGACAGTCAGGGCCAGCTGCTTTGTGGGGTGTTATGCCCCAGTCTAGGGGTGTTTAGTGCATAACACGAACAGGCCTCATCTTCCCCAAGTCCCAAATAGCCACTTACAAAAATTAGAGATTAATTAAACAAGATTTATTTACAAGGATCAGACACAGTTAAACTATCACAACTACAAACACAACTTCAGGATGGACCCAGACCAAAACAACAAACAAAACAAGTCTAACTAGAAAATAAACAACTTCCCTCAAACAAAATAAATGACTAAGATCTTACCTTTGCTAACTTCAGAAAAACAGCAGAAAACAAGGGCAAAACCAAAATGGCAGTCCACCCCTACTCTTTCGATCAAAACTATTTACAATCAAGCTTTCAGAGCAGAAGGACATGTGGCAGGTTGGGAGAAAGGGAGGATGTGAAAAATGCTGCTGTCCATCTCCCTGCTGCCATCTTTGCTCCTTATATCATCGGCAGTACTCAGTTGCAGCCAATCAGAGTGGAGGGCTTGGCATCCCTCAACGAATCGCCTTCCCGGGGTTGGCACAGTCCTATTTACCTGTGAAAACAGTGGTAGAGACACAAACACAGCAGCCTACAAACAAAATAACCAAAAATTATGACCACAGTCATAACAGGTGTTTTTGTTTTTTAAAAATCCTGTTGACACCCCCCTCTAGGATGGACAGAGGTGTCAATGAGGCAGAGGTGGGGGGAGGCAGCACTGAGGTGGGTTCTGCGTGAGGGCCTCAGTTGAGCTGGAGGTCTGGGTGAAGGTGTTATGGGGGATGGTCCCAGGGGAGTCCCATTGCCTTTCAAATCGACAATAGTACTTATTCAGGTAGTTGACCAATCAGGAGTCATTGATTGTGTGGGGGCTTTTTGGCTTTAAGTTTTTTTTGGCTTGTAATCTTCTTGAACCCCTCCAGACAGAGGTAGTTGGCTGAGAAGTGCTGTTGAAGTCTCTCAGATTACAGTTGTTTAGCATCCCTTATAGTATATATATATACCTTATATTTGTCTCTGTCTCCACACCGGAATGCTGCCTCCTGCCCTGCCTAAGGTGTTTGAATCTGAACCAGGACTTGCCAATATTATAACTCACCCTGCTGTATGATGAAAGTGATTAGCATATGTTCTATTAGCATCTGAAACCTCCTCCTCCTACAAGTTTACCTTGATCATGTCTGAACTAGGGTAGCTGTCTGACAGTTTCTGTAACTTTCCAAAACAATCTGATTTTATGCACACTCCTCATATTGATTGGCCAGTTGGGATGTCACCCTAAGTTACTCTATGTATATGTTTATGTCACAGAAATATCTGTATTCATATTGAATATATACCAGAAATGGGAATGACTTGTACCAGAAGTTGTTAAAAATGTTTTAGTAATGTTGCATGTCAATCAGTGTGAATTCAGATGTGTGTCAGAGGACATGGACAGCACTATAAACAAGAAAACTGCTGGTATCTCATACTGTCACTGTCAGGTGGAAAATGTGATTCTACAATTTTACAGATTTTACTGCCTCATGTTACAGCCTCTGTCCATTTCTTCATCATCAAGCTGTGTATTGGAAGTGTCATTGGGAGATATGTCCTGGCAATGCTTTCATCTGCAAAATACCTGGCAGATCAGTAGAGTTATAAAGTCTAAATTCAAAAAATGAAATACTCCATCCTTCCAGTACTTCAGAGTTGCTTAAAACTGTGCCTAATTACAGTAGTGGATTACTGGGCACTGAATTAAAGACTATGTGTGCGTGTGTGCGAGAGAGAGAGAGAGAAAGAGAGGGAGAGAATGTTTGTCATTCTTTGAACACAAATCAAATCAGTTGGTATGACTGACAGTATGGACCGATATGAATTGGTGCTGGTTTAAATGTTAATGGATATAAATATTTGGTGTAGCGCCAGTGTGAAAAGCAAATTAAGCATGTGTGTGTGTGTGATTGTATGAGTGTGTTGTGGAGCTACTTTTGCATTTATATTTATCCAGTTTAATGTGACCTTCCACCTCTTTGGGGCATAATTTCCACTGAAGAAATGAAGACAAATTGTGTAATGTATTGCTCCAATGATGTACGAGATTATTTTTAGATTTGTGGTGTTAAAGACATTGTTTTTCAATTGCAGTCCCTGAGGATGTAGCAATAGGCATAGTGTGTTTGTGTCTGTATGTATGTGTGTGTGTGGTCGGGATCATAAGGGGCTGGTGTTTCTGACTCTACTGTTTGCCAAATACAGATTGTGCAAAAGGTTCCTATTAGCACAAGGCTCTCAGTGAAAGTCCTCTGCTCCCCACTTGCATGCCAACTGGCTGTTTGTGCTCTCTGACTGAAGAAGTGTCAGACACAGTGCAGCTATTTGCACCGCACACTGCTCTAGTACAACGCCCTGAGTTACTGTAGTCAGCATGCGGAAATAGGAGAACTGAGTGAATCCCCTTCGATTTAGCTTTGCTCGCTGCAGGACTTTAGGGTGCCATTGTTGATCTAGCAATTTTGCAGCGTCTTTAACAACAATTTAAATAGATAGATAGATAGATAGATAGATAGATAGATAGATAGATAGATAGATAGATAGATAGATAGATAGATAGATAGATAGATAGATAGATAGATAGATAGATAGATATACTTTATTAATCCCAAAAACTGGGAAATTAGAGTGTAACAGCAGCATAACACAAATACAACACAATGAAATAAAAAGAACAACCAACAATTAAGATTATTAATAATTAATAATTAAATAATAATAAGATAATTAAATAAGAATAAGAAATTAAGATAATAATTACATAAGAATAAGTAAAATAAAATTTAATATAATAATATATAATATATGACCGGATTTTAGCTATTATTATACACGCTGATGGCCTGTGGCAGGAAAGATTTCCTGTTCAGTCTGTAGTTTGGCAGCGGCGGAGCTGATGACGTCACAGGCTACCACTGCATCAGCTGACGGAGGGATGTAAACAACTATCACGATGGTGGACGTGAACTCTCTCGGTAAATAATACGGGCGCATTCCCACAGCTAACAGTTCAATGTCCGGGGAACAGAGACGTTCCTTCAGGTTGACATGTCCCGGATTGCACCACCTCTCACTCACAAAAAGTGCAATCCCACCTCCCTTCTTCTTCCGACTTGAGGAACAGTCCCTGTCCCTGCCTCTTCCCCGGAATTTCTGTGCTCTCTCATCCAGCAGGTTCTTGTGGACTGTGCCTGCTGCTGTGGTCCTGCGTGGCGTCTACTGCATGTGTTGTCACCGTCATCATTGTTACTATATCTCCATTACAGTTTATAGTTAGTTTTATGATTTGCCGCTGCTGTGCATCTGTGTCTCTCTATCACAGGTTCTACTGCTACTGTAACAACTATCATTCATTGTAACCAATTCTCATTTTAACATTCATGTAATTCATTGTAATTCATTGTAATTGTACAAAATGTGTGTGTTTTGTTGTCTACATGTGACATTCATTGCACGTTTGTCCGTCCTAAGAGAGGGATCCCTCCTCTGTGGCTTCTCCTGAGGTTTCTTCCACCTTTTTCCCTGTTAAAAGGTTTTTTGGTGGGCAAGTTTTTCCTCACTCGAATCGAGGGTCTAAGGACAGAGGGTGTCACTCCCTGTACAGATTGTAAAGCCCTCTGAGACAAATGTATTTTGTGACTTTGGTCCACAAACAGCTGTACAAAATCTTGTAGTTGTCTTGCTGCACAACTTGCTGCAATTGAAAGAGTCTGTCAGCACTTTTTTGCGTGCAGAGATTTCCAGAATTGTATGTTTGAAGAGTAGAATATTTCTAAAACGAACCTCTAGTCTGCCATTACCATTTTTTATATCGCCACACTCTTCATCAGGTTAATTAAAACAAAACAAACTATATCCTCTACAAAACTCATCTGTTGCAGAAAACAGCTGATGATATTCTCTAATGACATTATTCCTAAATTAGGTTGAAAAGGCTTTGAGGGGCGTGACTGTCCATTGACGTATAAACACAGAAATTATATATCATAATGTTGGAAGTTGAATGGATTACAAGCGTAGCTACCTATAAATGTTTCACTATCTGCAAATCCCAAAACAATGAATTTAGGTATCTGTCCCAAAAATATGTTTTCTTGATTACAAACATGCATACCTGCCGGGATACAAAAAATTCTTGAGACAGACTCTGTGGGGGGTATTTCACATTGGTGTGCATTAGAGCTTTGTGCTAATTTAACAAAAAAATCCAACGGTGCAGAATCCGTAATAGCTGCTAGTGGCGGTATTTCCACATAGACACTTTTTTTAATACTTGTTTGCGTTAGGTACCAGAAACAGATATAATTCTGATTTTACACATTCTTTTGACATTTTATGTAACAAAGCCATTCTTGCAAGAATATATCCTTGGTTCTTGTGTTGCTGTGTTTATTAGGTTTCCTTCACTTCACTTATTTAAAACTGCAACACTTTTTTGATTGGGAACTCCCCCTTTCTCCAGGTGGCCTTTTTATTGGATGGCTTGACATTGTCACTATTCCTGACCCGTTTTGCTGTTCATTGCTACATTCCACAACTTTGGTAATGACGGTGGCTAACTGGTGCAGCCACCGTAAATCCTTTCTTGAGCAAAGGAAACGCTAATCTAAACAAACCATGGAAAATACCTTGAGCGATATCTCAATGCTGTTGATATGTGTTTTACAGAGCCTACGATAATGTGGTTTGTTGTGTGTCCTTGTTATCATTCATTTGCTCCAGCAGCATAACCTATTCTTAAAAGGTGGACATAACTGTCCCCCACAGTTTGATATTCAACAATGTCGGTATAAACAAAAATGTTGTAGATGCCCGCTTCTACTTCCGCGGGGTGTGGCACCATATAAAATTCCTCTGGTATTTCTTCATCGATTAATACAGTATCCTCTGCAGTTTCAAAGACTTCTGCAGGTGTAAACCCCAACATCTGATCAAGTTTTCCTCGAAATGTTAACTCCACGCCTCTTATTGGTAAAACAATTACTCTTTTTTTGATAGTGTTGTACTGAAGGTTGATGTAGTCCATACCATTAACGGTCAAGCATTTATTTATCTCTGTTATTATATGTGGCATACTTGAGTAGAATCCAGGGATTGTTGTTAGACAGACTCTCTTGTTCAGTTTTTTGTCATACACAACAAATTCTGTATCTTTGGTTGGGAAGTTTATCCATGTTTTAGGATATTAAATTTCTATTAATCCCACTTCATAAGGCACATTACACTGAAAAAGCTGTGGTAGCTTTTTTTCGTTTCGTTTTCTTCTGCTTATCCGTGGTCGGGTCGCGGGGGCAGCATCTTCAGCAGGGAAGCCCAGACTTCCCTCTCCCTAGCCACTTCTGCCAGAGCCAGCTTCTGCAACCGGGGGTCGGACCGCCAGGGTCCCCGTCTCCGACTGCCGCCCATCTCTCATCGCACCTTTCTAAGGGGTTGCCCCCCTGAGACCCCTCCCATGGGTGGTGAGCCCATGGGAAGGGGGTACAGCACCTGGTATTCCCAGGCAGTCTCCCATCTAAGTACTAACCAGGCTTGACCCTGCTTAGCTTCCGAGATCAGACGAGATCGGGCGTGTTCAGGGTGGTATGGCTGCGGTAGCTTAGTTCTAAAATGTGCTATTGTGTTGTTGGGTAAAATGATGCAGAAGAATTGCTAGGCAATGTCACAAAAAAACACTCACCATCCATGCCATGATAATTCCTCAGTATGCTACTTGGTACGGCAGTTGAATGATTTGTCTCTCCAAAATCCACTAATTAATTTGTCAGGCCATCTATTTTAATAGTCTGATTTTTATCAATAATACTTTTTTGCAGCTCTGGTTCATAAAAGGTCCTCTCTATTATTTCTCCATCATAATATTTTAATGTGTAAACTTGAGGTCTCTGTGGTACACATTCCGCTACAGTAAAGTATTTGTCTGTATAATTCTGTTCATAACCTTTTTTAAAAGAACCTCTTAATTTTTAAATTCTCACTGTATTGCCTGTTTTATATTTAAAGTTAACCAGATCATTGTGCTTTTGCTGGTAAATATTGTTGAAAACAATGTGTTCGCTGTTGTTACCTCAGATGGGGTCATTTTAATACTACGATGATAACCGCTGTTGAGTCAACCAAGTCCTGCAGAACATCAACATAATGTTTGGAATTATTGGCTGTTAAATATCTCCACATCTTAGTTTTCAGAGTCCTGTTGAAACGTTTGTCAATACACGCTTTAGTCTTGTTGGATGTGGTAAAGTGCATAATTTTATATTTTTTGAGAAATTCTTTAAATTCCTTGTTTAAGAATTCCTTTCCTTTGTCCGTCTGTAATTTTCAAGGTTTCCTGCCCTCATCTAGAATATTTTTAAAGGCTGCTTTTCAGACAACACACCCAAGCATATTTTGAAAACATGTTGATACATATTAATAAGTAAACGTACTCTATCATTTTCTGAGGAATAAGACAACATATCCACTAGATCTGCCTGGAACTGCCAATCTACTTTGTTTAATAAAACCCCATTTTCTTAAAATGCACAGGTGCAGTTTTGTGAAGAGTGTAAACATCTTGTTTTAAGAGCCAGTTTTTTATATTAGAATCTGTGCAGCAAATGCCTGTATTTTTAAACACCGCCTGTTTAAGTTTTTGTATGCCGCCACATCCTCCCACATTTTTCGGGTCATAGTATATCTTTTACATAACTTTCTCAATTGCTGTTGTCATAAGAATGAGCAGTCATTGTCTGTGTATAGAATTTTTATTTCTGACACATTAAACAGTATTTTCATGAAACAATAAGACGTATTTAGTTTCTGTGCTCTCTCGTCCAGCAGGTTCTTGTGGACTGTGTCTGCTGCTGTGGTCCTGCGTGGCGTCTACTGCATGCGTTGTCACCGTCATCATTGTTACCATATCCCCATTACAGATTATAGTTAATGATTTGCTACTGTGCATCTGTTTCTCTATCACAAGTTTCACTGTTACTGTAATAATTCATCATTCATTGTAAACATTCTCATTTTATCATTGTAATTCATTATAATTCATTGTGAGTGTACAGTATGTGTGTGTTGATTTGTTCTGTACATGTGACATCATTGCACGTCTGTCCGTCCTGGGAGAGGGATCCCTCCTCTGTGGCTCTTCCTGAGGTTTCTTCCACTTTTTTCCCTGTTAAAAGGTTTTTTGGTGGGCAAGTTTTTCCTCACTCGAATCGAGGGTCTAAGGACAGAGGGTGTCACTCCCTGTACAGATTGTAAAGCCCTCTGAGACAAATGTATTTTGTGACTTTGGGCTATATAAATAAAATTTGATTTGATTTGATTTAAAAACATGAATATTTCAAAAACTCAAAACAAGTGTGAGAATTTTTACAACATAGTGATTTCACAAGATCATGCATTACATTTTCAATATTCACAAATTTTTCTGTTTAACACCTCGACACACAAATCTACAGTAAAGGCACAGAAAGAGGCTACATGACCCCTGTGAAATTCATCATCGTTAGAAGGAAAACAGTTTAAAACATCAACAAGAATATATTTGATGTAAGAGTCATTATCATTTGAAGGTAGCCTGTTTAAAACATCAGCAAGAATAGATTTTACATCTACGTATTTGCTAGCAACTGTTTGCACCACTGAATGCCAATCATCTGTCGGTTGTCTTGCAACATCTATGCCATTTACAGCATTATCAACAGCATCACCATCACCAATATCATAAAATCCTGGATGAACCACAACTGTCTTAGATTCAACAAACTCAAACTGAAATCATTATCTTTGGTCGTAAATTCATCCTCTTCACTTCCCAAAATTTCTCACTTTCCATCGATGGTCACTCTGTCACTCCCTCCCCTCTGGACAGAAACCTTGAAATCTTCATCGACCCTGCACTCACCTTCAAGCCTCACATCAACCACGTTATCGAGACTTCCTTCTTTCACTTAGATAGATAGATAGATAGATAGATATATAGATAGATAGATAGATAGATAGATAGATACCGTATTTTCCGGATTATAAACCGCTACTTTTTTCCCATACTTTGAACCATGCGTCTTATACAGAGGTGCGGCTTCTATTAATTTTTCTTCAGCCCACAGTGTCTGTGTGTGTGTGTGTGTGTGTGTGTCTGTGCGCGCAGGCCGCAGTCATTGACGGAGCTGCTCCGTCACAGGTATATAATATTATTACACCCTCACCCCCTCAAAATGGAAAACCGAAGCAATTCCTATGATGCAGCTTTTAAGTTGAATGCCATCGATCTGGCTATCCGTGAAGTAAACAGTAAGGACACGTAAACTTGCCGTTAATGAATCTATGCCATAGATTATAATGAATAATCTGTAACTAAGGCTGTAACTAGTGGTGGGCATAGATCGATTTTTTTTATTCTATATTAATCTCACTGAAATCTTGAAATTAATCTAGATTAATCTAGACTAAAATGGCTCGTTCAGAATGCGAAATTCCTGAGTACTGACCAAAAGTATGGGTTTCTTAAGCCAGGGGATGCATTAGAACAGGAGCCAAAATGCATCAGTTTGCAAAATGCATCACTGACTGTTTATAGCAAAGGGATGCTTTGCGTTCAGGTGGTATTTGAGACTGGAAGAACTCCTACAGTAAACCAATTCTGCATTGCATAAGGTGAACACAACCTTAGTCTTGTTGATGCCATCATCGGGAAGCTTCTTAAAAATGAATTTATACATCCACGCTAAAATATCACGTTGAAAGTCATCAGTTTGCTTATTATAGGACCCAGCTCCAAACCCAAGTTTGATATTAGATTAACGGCTGTATTTTTTATATCGCTCGATAAGAGTCTCACATTATCGCAGCGTGTTAACCGATCACGGCCCACCACTAGCTGTTTTCCACAACAAAATGTGGAAAAAGTGAAGCGCTTTGAATACTTTCCATATGCAATGTACTTCTGGCAGATTGAATAATTTACAATCCTTAATGATCCTAGTTGAATTACAGATGTGTGGTATGGCACCTGCACTGTGTCCTGCTGAAAAAAGCTACACCAAGTAGTGAGAGCAGCTGAGAAGACCGTGGGTGTCTCTCTCCCCTCCCTGCAGGACATATACCACACCCACCTCACCCGCAAAGCCCTCTGCATTGCGGGTGATCCCATGCACCCATCCAACAGCCTCTTCAGTCTGCTGTCATCAGGAAGGAGACTGAGGAGCCTCCGGGCCAGGACCAGCAGACTGAAAGACAACTTCATCCACCAAGCTGTCAGAATGCTGAACTCTCTCCCTAACATGCCCGCATGCCAGATCTGACCTGACCCCTGACTTTGGCTGTTGCATAGGAACATTAAACACATTTTTGCATAGAATGAATTGCTTCATGCTTGATTCATTATGACTAAAACTACTGGTTGGCTGCATGGCGTAAGACATCAAAGTTTAAAGAATGAGTGTGATTTCTGAATACCTTGTGCCACTCGCAACAAAAGCAGGACATTAACCACCATGAAGGCACATGTATCATACTATAGGTATAGCATTCTATAACTTCCTTACTTTCCCAATGATTAAACAGACATTTTAAGCATTTTCCAAGGGTGTGTCTTAAGGACTTCACAACTCAAAATTGGGTCCTTCCTCCTGCAATTTGCACCTGCGTGAGAAGATGAGGTGGAAACTAATGTTTTATTGCAGGTAAGTAACTTGGTACTGTAGTCTGAATAGGAAAAAGGTGTGCACTTGAAAGCTTTGATAGTGTGGTAGTGATTATATTCCTTAAGAAAATTAGGATGTTTCCTTGGTTGGAATAATAGTTAAGCCTGGGTGTGCCATCTTCCTGTGACAGAACTACAAGGATTCAAGGATTCAAGGATTTTTATTTGTCATTGCAACACATGTAAACATGGGATGCAACGAAATTGGTTTCCCTGGTCCTGGAGCAGCCCAATATCCAAATATAGAATAAAATATAGAATAAAAAATAAAATAAAATATATATATACATATGTATATATAGAACATAAAATATAAAAGTAAAGCCAAATTTAAATTTAAGACAAAGTATATACAATGAAATAGAAAAACAACAACAGTATAACACCATGGTGATGTTCAAGTGTCCAGGTTGTGCAAACAGCAGCATTGTGCAAGTAATTACAGTGCAAAGTATTTTTTTGTATTATTGTCCGTGCATCTGTAGTGGGGGGTCCAGATGGGGGGTGGGGTTGGGGATGGGGGGCAGGGGCTACAGGGGTCCTCCAGAGTTCAACAGTCTCACAGCTTCTGGGAAGAAGCTGTTCCTCAGTCTGGTGGTCCTGCTCTTAATGCTCCGCAGCCTCCTGCCCGAGGGGAGAGGGGCAAACAGAGCATGTGCGGGGTGAGTGGGGTCCTTCATGATGCAGGAGGCCCTTTTCCTGCACCTGGAGGTGTAAGTGTCCGTGGTGGTGGGTAGGCTGCATCCCACAGTCCTCTGTGCAGCTTTGACCACCCTCTGCAGAGCCTTCTTCTCTGCTGCAGAGCAGCTGCCGTGCCACACAGTGATGCAGGTGCACATGACGCTTTCCACCACACATCTGTAGAAGGAGGTCAGGACAGAGCTCCTCAGACCAGCACGCCGCAGCTTCCTGAGGAAGTAGAGGCGCTGGTGTGCCTTTCTGACCAAATAGGAAGTGTTGGTGCTCCAGGTGAGGTCGTTTGCGATGTTGACGCACAGGTACCTGAAGCTGGAGACCACTTCCACCGCTGTCCCTCCGATGTGCAGGGGGAGATGTCTGCCCCTTCTGAAGTCCACGATCATCTCCTTGGTCTTCTTCGCGTTGATGCAGAGGTTGTTTTCTCTGCACCAACCCTCCAGGTGTTCCACTTCCTGCCTGTAGCCCGACTCATCGTTGTTAGCGATTCGTCCAACCACAGCTGTGTCATCTGCGAACTTCACGATCAGACAGCTCGGGTGTCTCGCTGAGCAGTCGTGTGTGAGCAGAGTGAACAGGAGGGGGCTCAGCACACAACCCTGGGGGGAGCCTGTGCTGAGGGTGATGGTGGAGGAGGAGATGTCGTGGATCTTCACAGACTGCGGCCTTTCCGTTAGAAAGTCCAGCACCCAGTTGCAGAGTGTAGAGCTCAGCCCGAGTGTGGTCAGTTTCAAAACCAGGGTCTGCGGTCTGATGGTGTTGAACGCAGACGTGAAGTCCACAAAGAGCAGGCGAACATACGAGTCCTTCTTCTCTAAGTGGGTGAGGGCTGTGTGGACCACAGAAGAAATGGCATCCTCTGTGGATCGATTTTTCCTATATGCGTACTGGTGTGGGTCCACAGTGATGTCGATGCAGTCTTTGATGTGGGCCATCACCAGTCTCTCGAAGCACTTCATGACTATCGGGGTGAGGGCAACCGGCCGATAGTCATTCAGGCCTGTCACTGTGGAGGTTTTGGGGATGGGGATGATTGTGGCAGTCTTCAGGCAGGTAGGGACCGCTGCTTGTTGGAGGGAGGTGTTAAAGATGTCTGTCAGGACATCCGTCAGCTGGTGTGCACAGCTCCGCAGCAGCCTCCCGGAGATGTTATCGGGACCCGTAGCTTTGCGTGGGTTAATCCTCTGGAGGGTTCTCCTCACTTCTGCTGGGGTCACGCTGAGAGGCTCTTCACCTGGTGGTGGAGTGAGTCTGGTGCTGGGGGATGTGTTCGGGTCATCAAAGCGGGCGTAGAAAGTGTTGAGAGCGTTGGGCAGAGAGGGGTCCCTGGGGCACTGTGCATCTCTGGTGCTGTAGTCTGTGATGCACTTTATGCCCCTCCACATACTCCGTGGATCGTTAGATGTAAAATGTCCCTCGATCCTCCGGGCATATGTGGCCTTGGCCCTCTTTACTCCTGCTATCAGCCTTCTCCTAGCCGCTCTGAGTGCCAGTCTGTCACCTGACCTGAACGCAGCATTCCTGGCTTTCAGCAGAGACTTGACCTCCACATTCAGCCAGGGTTTCTGGTTCGGGTAGACTGTTATTGTCCTGGTGGTGGTGACATCCTCTGCACACTTGTTGATGTAGCCGAGGACAGAAATGACCACAAAAATGGACAAGCGTTGATGAGATGGACACAACTATTGATTGATATGAAGCTCATAGAAACCACAACTTCTGTGGTGACTGTACATGATCTCAACAGTCACTTTCGGTTAACCTTGTGCTCCACAGGTAGGATGTGAGCTGGAGGAGGAGTAGAAATTCTGGTTGGATCTTGATGAAGTGATGCTGAGCATCCCTAGAGGTGAGAGAGTTGTCATTGGTGCAGACAGAGATGATAAGTTTCTGTGCTCTCTCGTCCAGCAGGTTCTTGTGGACTGTGTCTGCTGCTGTGGTCCTGCGTGGCGTCTACTGCATGTGTTGTCGCCGTCATCATTGTTGCCATATCCCCATTACAGTTTATAGTTATGTAATGATTTGCTGCTACTGTAACAATTCATCATTCATTGTAACCTATTCTTATCATCTATTGTAATTCATTATTATTCATTGTGAATGTACAATATGTGTGTGTTGATTTGTTCTGTACATGTGACATCATTGCATGTCTGTCCGTCCTGGGAGAGGGATCCCTCCTCTGTGGCTCTTCCTGAGGTTTCTTCCACCTTTTTCCCTGTTAAAAGGTTTTTTGGTGGGCAAGTTTTTCCTCACTCGAATCGAGGGTCTAAGGACAGAGGGTGTCACTCCCTGTACAGATTGTAAAGCCCTCTGAGACAAATGTATTTTGTGATTTTGGGCTATATAAATAAAATTTGATTTGATTTGATTTGATAAGGAGGCAATGGACAGGTTAGGTATCAAGGAGAGGAATGCAGAAGGACAGATTGATTTTGCAAAAAGGATGGAAATGGCTGTAGTGAATACTTTCTTTCAGAATAAGCAGGGACATAGGGTCCGATAAGAGTGGAGGTAGGAGCACACAGATAGACTACATCTTGTGTAGACAGTGTAATCTGAAGGAAATCAGTGACTGCAAAGTAGTGGTGGGTGAGAGTGTGGCCAAACAGCATAGGAAGTTGGTGTGCATGATGATTCTGGTGATGAGGAAGATGAAGACGGCAAAGGCAGAGCAGAGGACGAAATGGTGGAAGTTGAAAAAGGAAGAATGTTACGTGACATTTAGGATGGAGTTGAGACAGGTTCTGGGTGGTCATGAGGTCCAGACGACTGGACAAATACAGCTAATGTGATCAGGGAGACGGGTAGGAGTGTACTTGGTGTGTCATCTGGAAGGAAAGTACATGAGGAGACTTGGTGGTGGAATGAGGAGGTGCAGGAGTGTATACAGAGAAAGAGGTTAGCTTAGAAGAAGTGGGACACTGAGAGGACTGAAGATAGTAGACAGGAGTACAGGGAGATGCAGCCTAAGGTGAAAGTAGAGGTGGCAAAGGCTAAACGAAATGCTTACAATGAGTTATATGCTAGTTTGGACAGTGAGGAGAGAAAGACTGATCTGCACAGGTTGGCAAGGCAGAGAGACAGAGATGGGAAGGACATACAGCAGGTCATAGTGATTAAGGACAGGGATGGAAGTGTATTGACAGGTGCCAATAGTGTGATGGGAAGATGAAAAGAGTACTTTGAAGTGTTGATGAATGAGGAAAATGAGAGAGAACGAAGAGTAAAAGAGGTGACTGTTGTGGACCAGGAAGTTGCAAAGATTAGTAAGGATGAAGTGAGGAGGGTATTGAAGAGGATGAAGAGTGGAAAGGCACTCGGTCCTGATGATATACCTGTGGAGGTATGGAAGTGTCTAGTAGAGGTGGCAGTAGAGTTTTTGACTATACAACAGGATCTTAAATAGTAAGACGATTCCTGAGGAATGGAGGAGAAGTGTGATGGTGCCCATCTTTAAGAATAAAGGAAATGTGCAAAACTGTGGTGAGACCAGTGATATTGTTTGGTCTAGAGACAGTGCCACAGAAGTAAAGACAGGAGGCAGAGCTGGAGGTAGCAGAGATGAAAATGCTTAAGTTGTCTTTGGGAGTGACCAGAATGGATAGAATCAGGAATGAATACATCAGAGGGAAGGATGCTGAGTTTTGAACTGCCAGACAGGAGGTCTAGAGGAAGACCAAAGAGGAGATATATGGATGTAGTGAAAGAGGACATGGAGGTAGTTGGTGTGAGAGAAGAAGATACAGAAGACAGGGTTAGATGAGGCAACCGATTTGCTGTGGCTGTGTGCTGTGGATGAAGAAGAAGAAAAATAATTAGAATAATAATAATAACAAGATGATGATCACATGTGTCAGATGTCTTCCTTTATCTTTATTCCGGCATCTGATAACTTCTTACCTCTTTTCAGTGGATGCTGTGAGCAGTTTTTTTCTGGTGTTCATTCAGTCTCTTACCCAGAATCTTTTGTTTGTGTGTTGAATGTTCTTTGGTAAATGATGACTCCTTGTGACCTGAAGGCTCTGGTTATGTGACAGCTGGGACACCATTAGCTCTCTAAAAACACATCTATACTGTAAACATGTATTTATTTTAGCTCAATTAGATCCAGACTATAAAAGTTTTGTCAATGAGCCAAATGACTGCAGAAGTTTTATTCCACAGCGCAAATGCCATGACTTGAATTTATATATTAAAAAAAACAAAACAAAACGAAACAATGCAATCCTAAAAGATACACAATTCCGCAAATAGAGTGGAGTACCACAACTCAGTAACACAGAACAATTTATTTGGTACAGGCTCACATAAGCCATGAGCTTCCTGTTTTCACATCTGAAAATAGTGGCACGACAAGCAATAATGTGGTAAAGCCAGCCATGTCATTGAAGAACAAAAAAAATACAAGTAATGAAAGCCAAAATGACAGCATAGCAGCAACTCTCCAGGAGCCAAAAGGGAAAATGAGAGCAGTGCTGTGGCCCTTGTGCTGTGACACATGTTGTGTCATTGGCTGTGAAATTACTTCATCCCTCTGTTTTGCCCGAGGAGGACATGTGACCCAAGTAGAGAACTGGACTGCTTTGAAGAATGAGAGCTGTGATTTAGTGTTGAACTTTGAAAGGACTGCTGTCTTTTTCGGCACTGGGTATTGGTGGTAATAAGGAGGATATGAGGGAGTATTGGAGGAAGGATATGGAGGAGCAGAGGCCACTGTCTGGGCACTGGCCCCTCTGTGCTCCCTGTTATGAGACAGTGGGAATGCTGTGAAATATATCTCATTACAGCTAAGCCCCTCTGGAACAGGTAGAATCCCACTGGACACCAGAGATAAAAAGCTGTCTCTCCGATAGCTCCTGGCTGGCTGAGCTGAGGAATCAAAGGAAATCACATTTATTATTATTTTTTTTAATTTAATGAACATAGATACTCTTTAAATAGCTTAGGTCAACATGTTGTTGTCTTTATTATTATACTAAAAATTGCTCACTGGGATGTTATGTTATGTATGTTCACCTTGTGTCTTTAGTAATTCATGTCAAGTTACAAGGAGTGAATGTGTTATTCTAAATTATATTAACGTATTACAATGTAATAAAATGTATGTCACATATATGGAAATTATATGTTCAAATGTAGTCACCATCAAATCATCCTGTCATTTTGTCACTGCTCTGTGAGGTTAGGAGAGAATTCTAGTCATTCGGTATTGTAGTATTGAATTTTTGGGACTGATTAAAAAAAAGACTTAAAAATTGAATCAACAGAAACCAGATATTCTGACTGTGGATCAAGATCCAAAACAACTGTCTGGTTAGTATTGTCTGAATTCACAGCAGTTCTTGTTAAGTAGTGATGCCAGTGCACTATGGCAAAATCCTTCATTTGTGATAAAACACATGATTGAAGATTATTGCAGTCCTATCTGTTATATTTGTCTTTTCTTTCAATATATTACACTAGACAGAAAGTCGATAATAGAGAGTATAAGTATTTCTCCTTACCATAACAAAGGTTATCTTTATAACAGCAAAACACTGAACATGTGTTGAAAAAAGTTTGCAGTTGAGGCCAAGTTTCCTTACAGCAACTGCACTTTGAGTAACATCCTCCTACTCTCCAGTCACCCTGACACCTAGTCTACATTTACTGATGACACACTGCAGTTGACTGTAGGTTCTGGGTGATTGGCTCAGGGACTGGTAGCCACTTTGTTTGTAAAGATAAAATGGCAGCGAGACTCAAGTGTCAGGGAGATAGAGAGCAGGGGCAAAGAAAAGAGAGTGTCAGCATGAAACACAGAGTTGTTTGGCTGAGGAATCTTGATAGATTGTGTTCAGCTGTTTAATAGTGGACAGGCCTGGCTTCTGAAACCCACAGTAGAGCCAAGAGGAAAGCCCAGGGGCCTGGCTGGCTTTAGTCTGCATCCTCTACAGTCCAAATGTCACAAACACTAAGAAATTGCCCAGTGCTCCATCACAGTAAATCACTGCTGTGCTGTGAAATTAAATGCTGCACACTAAATGCTAACTACTGTTTGAAGTCAAAGGAGTTAAATTGTAAGCAACTGGACTTTCTTGGAGCTTGAGATTGTAAAGCCCTATACAATTTGATTTGATTTGATGATGTTTCACCTTTTATCCAAAACGATGACCTAGATAAGTGAGAATATACGCATCTGTACATCTGTACTGTATGAATGCAGCTGAATGAATATGAATAGATTTCTAGCACTGGCTCATTGTAACATGGTGATCTTGATCAGTTGTTTGGTTGGTGTATTTTTCTTTTCATGCATCTGTGTAGCACTTTGGAGGAATATTCCTAATTATTTTGGTGACCCCTAACCCTTCTAGCATCTAAGAAAAGTCTTAATGAAAATATACTTCAAAATATACTACGATACATTCAAATGTGCTTTTGATGTCCTTAATTTCAAAATAATTAACCCTAATATTCTAATGACCTGAGTCCAGTGGGTTAATAGAAAGAATAATTGCATTAAAGAATAAACAAGATTGATCAAGCATAATTACAAAGAAATGTAGATGAATTTGAAAGTGACTGTTCTTTGAACAGATTATTTGTCACACTTTCCTTTGTTGTGCTCTTAATCGCCTTTTGTCGTCTTATTAAATCCAGAATTTATAAAAATGCACTTCTTCACCCAGGGTCTCAACAATCCTCCAAATATAGCTGTCCCTTTTAATTTGAAATACAGACATTCAAACATTCAAAATTGTTAACCTGTAATAATCAAATCAAATTTTATTTGTATAGCCCAAAGTCACAAAATACATTTGTCTCGGAGGGCTTTACAATCTGTACAGGGAGCGATACCCTCTGTCCTTAGACCCTCGATTCGAGTAAGGAAAATCTTGGAAGAGCCACAGAGGAGGGATCCCTCTCCCAGGACGGACAGATGTGCAATGGATGTCGCATGTACAGAACAAATCAACACACACATACAATTACAATGAATTACAATGAATTACATGAATGTTAAAATGGGAATTAGTTACAAAGAATGATAATTGTTACAGTAGCAGCGTACCCTGTGATAGAGAGACATGCACAGCAGCGGCAAATCATTAACTAACTATAAACTGTAATGGAGATATGGTAACAATAATGACGGTAACAACGCATGCAGTGGACGCCACGCAGGACCACAGCAGCAGCCACAGTCTACGAGAACCTGCTGGACTAGAGAACACATAAAGAAAGAAGAAGAAAGTTTAGTTAGGGAGAGAGAGAGAGAGTGTGTGTGAGTCCCCCAGCAGTCTAATCCTATGGCAGCATAACTAAGGAATGACCCGAGCCAGCCCTAACTATAATATTTATCAAAAAGGAAAGTCTTCAGTCTACTCTTAAAGGTGTTGACCGTGTCTGCCTCCCAAACACAGCATAGTAGTTTATTCCACAGAAGAGGAGCTTGATAGCTGAAAGCTCTGGCTCCCAATCTACTTTCAGACACTATAGGAACCACAAGGAACCCAGCATCCTGGGAGCGCAGTGTTCTAGAGGAGTAGTAAGGTATTATGAGCTCTTTTAGATATGATGGTGCCTGACCATGAAGAGCTTTGTATGTGTGGCGGCACGAGTATACAGGTTAGCTACAGCCTTAACCAATTAAAATGTTATCCGACAGCGCCAGATTGTGGCGGCATGAGCATACAGGTTAGCTACAGCCTTTACCAATCAATATGTTATCCGACAACGCCACCCTGGGAATTTCACCTATATTTATAATAACTACCCCACGAAGCAGGCACTCAGGTTCATATGCAAGGGAGGACAGAGACAGTGGCTTGGTGTAGGATATACTTTATTACAATTAAAATTTCACTAAAATCACTCTGGAGATTTAAAAAGGGGAAACCAACCAGAGCTGAGATCTACCATGACTGGGTCCAACAGAACAGGGATTCCAGGAACACCACACGTGAAGGAAACTAAAAAAGGAAAATAAAAATAAAAACAAAGAAAACCAAATAAGTCACCGGGACACTAAACCACCACTACGTGGGCTCAGCACCTGGATGGGGAGGACCAGAGAGCAACAGATTAGGGAAAGAAAACAATGCACTTAATCACAACAAAAGAAACAAAAATCAGAATTAGATCTACCAAAGAAATACATAATAGGAAAAAACAAGAAATTAACCAGAGTTATAATAATGAAATACAAATTAACCCAAATCTATGAATCAAAGAAATCACAATTTAAACTAGTAAATAAATATACTCAAGTGCAGCAACACCAATTGTTGCACGAAAACAAAAAAGGAAACAAACAAAAGTACTTACATTAAAAATGTGCAGATATAAGACAAAGACAAACAAGAAACAACTGAACAACATTAAATGTCACCTGTTCTCTCATCCATGCACACCCACACACACACACACACACACACACACACACACTTAAAACAGCACTACCCCTTAGCCAGCCAGGCAGAGGTAATGGTAGTCCTAGCAGCAAGCAGAGCCACAAAACAGTGCCAGACGAGACAACACAACCCGGAAGGCAAAACAGCCCAGTCTGGGAGGCAAAGCAAGACAGTCCGTGAGGCAAAACAGTGGACACAGTGAGACAACGCAATCGCCCTGAAGGCAAAGCAATCTTGAGACAAAGCAGTAGTAGGTTACTTTGCTGGCGCTGTACGGTGATGCGCTGTGCAACAGTCTTTAGCCCTACAATAACAAAAACGAGTGATCAACTTACGAGTGGCTGGAGGAGGAAGCAAGCTGAGGCCATTGCGCTACATACCGGTCAGGCAGTCCCGGAGAACACAGCATGGAGCGGAGGACACATGCAACACACACCGGCGATGAACAGCGAGCAACGATCGATGGTAATCAGAGCGGGAGCGGCATGCAGTCGACACACCCAAGCGGACCTCTATAAAAGCAAGAACAACCATCTGTACTGAACGGCAATGTGCGTGAACTATAGTCGTTGTTGACAGCCTACCTGTCACTACACTGAAGAGGAAGCGTGGTTCCTGTCAGAACACGTGCAGCAGCATTCTGAATCAGCTGCCAACTCTTAAGAGACTTACTGGAGCAGATAACAAGGAGTTACAATAGTCCAGCCTAGAAGTAACAAATGCATGGACAAGTTTTTCTGCATCCGCTTGAGATATGTGAGTCTGATTTTGGCAATGTTACGTAGGTGGAAGAATGCAGTCCTTGAAATTAGTTTTATGTGGTCATTAAAGGACAAATCCTGATCAAAGACAACTCCAAGATTCTTTACGTTGGAGCTGGAGGCCAGGGTGATCCCGTCTAAGGCAACTAAATCTCTGGAAAGAGAGTTTCTGAGGGGTTTGGGTCCAATTACGAGAACAGTTTTATCTGAATTTTGCATGAGAAGACTTGTGGGTCATCCAATTTTTTATATCCTTAATGCATGCTTGGAGTTTAGTTAAGTCATTGGTTTGGTCAGGTTTGATCAATCGAAATATAATTGGGTGTCGTCAGCATAGCAGTGAAAGTTAACGGAGTGATTACTAATATTGTACCCTAGAGGAAGCTTAAATAAACTGAGCAAACTGAGATCGGTCTAAGACAGGGGTGGCCAACTAGTCAGAGACCAAGAGCCACTTTTTTTTCTGTGTTGCTGCAAAGAGCCACATCATACACATGGGCACACATAAACATCATCCCATTCCCTAATCATGTATGCACGCACACACAGACCTCTGCTCAGCCAGATTTAATGAAAATAACCACACCAACATGATAATATCAGTTATTTTAAACAGTTAACATTGTGTGCACCGTCTTACACACACAAACTCTCAGTTCAAGCAAGTCCACAAAATAGTTTTCAATAACATTTTTGGAAAAACTGCATCTGCTTTTCTGCCTGACTTTTCAAAGCGACGCTGAAGATTTGAAGCTTTAAAATGCGCTAATGCTGCGTGACATATAAGGCAGATCGGCTTGCCATTACGTTCAACAAAAAAATATAAACTCTCCCACTCTGTCAAAAACGTCCTGTGTTCTTCTTCATATTTTCGTTTGGCTGTGCTTTTTTCCCCCTGCCATTTTGAGAGCTAACATGACGGAAATTGTTTACATGCAATTGATGTCGCGCCAAAGATTTTCTTGTCGCCCGTTTGACATCACTCAAACAGGCTTACCTGGTCAGCGTGCCATCTAGCCGTAAGGGGAATGAAAGGCAACGCCAGCCAATCATATTTGACGCATGTCATGCAAAAGCTCCTGAAGAGCCGCATGAAACTAGTTAAAGAGCCGCATGAGGCTCTGGAGCCACGGGTTGGCCACCTCTGATCTAAGAAATATGACTTAAACCAGCATAGAGCGGTTCCTTTGATGCCAATTTGATATTCCAGTCTCTGTAAAAGAATCTGATGGTCAATGGTGTCAAATGCGGCACTAAGATCTAATAGGACAAGTAAAGAGAGGAGTCCTTTGTCCGATGCCATTAGGAGGTTGTTTGTAACTTTGACTAGTGTGGTCTCTGTGCTATGATTCACTCTAAATCCTGAATGAACCTCAAATAAATTGTATGTATGGAGAAAATCACATAGCTGATTAGCTACGGCTTCCTCAAGTACCTTAGAGAGGAATGAAAGGTTTGATATCGGTCTGTAATTGGCTAAAACCTCTTGATCTAGAGTTGGCTTTTTAAGAAGAGGTTTAATTACAGCTATGTTAAAGGACTGTGGTACATATCCTGATAATAAAGACAGATTAATCATATCCACTAAGGAAGGGCTAACTAGAGGTACTATATCCTTAAGCGGCCTGGTTGGAATGGGGTCTAAGAGACGGCTGATGGCTTGGATGAAGAAATTATTGAAGTTATTTGTTGAAGGTTGATGGGAGAAAAGCAGTCTAAGTATACCTTGATGCCATTTCCAAACTTGATGTATCAGAATTCAGATGAGTGCCTGTTGAGGGCAAAAGGTGATGAATTTTGTCTCTGATAGTTATAATTTTACCATTAAAGAAGCTCATGAGGTCATTACTAGTTAGACCTAAGGCAATAGATGACTCAATAGAGCTGTGGTTCTCTGTTAGCTTGGCTACAGTGCTGAAGAGAAACATGGGGTTGTTCTTAGTTTCCTCTATTAATGAAGAATAATAGGTTGTTCTGGCATTACGCAGAGCCTTCCTATAAATTGCAAGATTATCTTGCCAGGCTAGGCGAGATTCTTCCAGTTTAGAGGCACGCCATTTACGTTCAGATTTCCGTGCCTCTTGCTTTAATTTGTGAATGTGCTGGCTATACAATGGTGCTAACCTCCTCTGTTTTATTGTCTTTTTCAGAGGTGCAATAGAGTCAAGAGTTGTCTGTAACGAGTCAGTAGTAATATTAACAAGCTGAACTATTTGTGAGGGGCTAAAGGAAGCAGAAATGTCCTCTGTAGCATTAAGATAAGATACTTTATTAATCCCACAACGGGGAAATTTACTTGCTACAGCAGCGGAAGGAGGGAAAGAAAAAACAGTGTACATATTTACAGAAAAATGTACAGGAAAAAATTACAGATTTACAGAAAGTATAAAAACAGGTATGTACAAGAGACTACAACATGATCAAGTGCAGGCGTTGTAAAGTCTCACAGCAGCAGGAATGAAAGACCTGCGGAACCTCTTCCTCTTACACCGTGGATGTAACAGTCTGCTGCTGAAGGAGCTGCTCAGAGACCCCACAGTGTCGTGTAGGGGGTGAGAGGTGTTGTCCATGATGGATGTCAGCTTAGCTAACATCCTCCTCTCACCCACCTCCTCTGTGGAGTCCAGAGGACAGTCCAGGACAGAGCTCGCTCTTCTAATAAGTCTGTTGAGTCTGCTCCTGTCCCTGTCCGTGCTGCCCCCTCTCCAGCAGACCACAGCATAAAAGATGGCTGAGGCCACCACAGAGTCATAGAAAGTCCTAAGGAGAGCTCTGCATACTCCGAAGGACCTCAGCTTCCTCAGCAGGTGGAGACGGCTCTGGCCCTTCTTGTAGAGAGCATGGGTATTGTCAGTCCAGTCCAGTTTATTGTTCAGGTGAACACCCAGGAATTTGTAACTCTGCACCACCTCTATGTCCAATCCCTGGATGTTCACCGGTGTAAAGTGTGGTGCATTCCTCCGGAAGTTTACCACCATCTCCTTCGTCTTGCCTGTGTTGAGCTGAAGCTGGTTTAGCTCACACCAGCTGACGAAGTCCCTGATGACGGTCCTATATTCCAGATCGTCCCCCTCTGAAACACGTCCAACGACGGCTGTATCATCTGAGAACTTCTGGATGTGGCAGTGGGCGGTGTTGTGGGTGAAGTCCGATGTGTAGAGGGTGAAGAGGAAGGGGGAGAGCACCGTACCCTGAGGGGCACCTGTGCTGCAGAGCACCACGTCAAACACACAATGCTGGAGCTTCACAAACTGTGGTCTGTTGGTGAGGTAGTCTGTTGTCCATGCAGCCAGGTGTTGGTCTACTCCCACCCTTTCCATCTTCCCTCTGAGCAGTGAAGGCTGGATGGTGTTAAATGCACTGGAGAAGTCAAAAAACATGACCCTCACAGCGCTCTTGCCATCCTCCAGGTGGAGCAGTGACCTGTGCAGCAGGTAGATCACTGCGTCCTCCACCCCGATCCCAGGCTGGTAGGCAAACTGCAGGGGGTCCAGCTGTGCGCCCACCAGCGGTCGCAGGTGCCGTAGGATGATCCTCTCCATAGTCTTCATCAGGTGAGAAGTCAGGGCAACAGGCCTGAAATGGTTAGGCTCCTTGGGGCGCGGCGTCTTTGGTACCGGGACCACACAGGAGGTCTTCCACAGGGCCGGGACCTTCTCCAGGCTCAGGCTCAGGTTGAATAAGCGCCTGATGACACCACAGAGCTGGTCAGCACAGTCCTTAAGTAGCCTGGGGCTGATGCCGTCCGGGCCTGGCGCCTTCCTTGCCTTGATCTTTTTGAGTTGACTCCTCACCTGATCATCTGTTATGGAGAGGGGGGAGGAGGATGACTGGGGTGGGGGTGTGGGGGTGGTAAGTTGTGAGGGTGTCGGGGGGGGGTTGAACTGGTGAGTGGGTGGGGGTTGGGTGTTGAAGGTGTTGAGGGTGTCAGGCTGAGGAGTTGAGGGGCAGGGGGAAGGGGGGCCCGCCAGGGGAGGTGTGAATAGGGGTGAGGGGGAGTGAGAGAGGGAGGGGGGGCAGAATCAAATCTGTTGAAGAACAGATTCAGTTCATCTGCCCAGTCCTTGTCCCCTCTTACTGGGTTCCTCCCCACTCCTTTACCATGGCCTGCGATGGTCTGCAGTCCTCTCCAGACGTCCCTGGCGTTGTTCTGCTCCAGACGCTTCTCCAGTTTCCCTTTGTAGCTGTCCTTCCCCTTCCTGATCATCAGCCGGAGTTCCCTCTGGACTCTCCGCAGATCCTCTTTGACATGGCATTTAATTTAATACTGTAGGAATCAGCCTGTGAATATTCTCATTCATCCAGGTCATGGTTATCTCAAGGAAATTAAATCAAACGCAACTGGACTTGGTTATTTGTCTTTGAAGACGTTTCACCTCTCATCCAAGAGGCTTCATCAGTTCATGCTAGCTTGACAAGGCTGGGACTAGTCCTTTCATATTCCCACAACATTTTCAGGGTTCCCAAATTGTTGTGTAATAAGCCTGTGAATATTCTCATTCATCCAGGTCATGGTTATCTCAAGGAAATTAAATCGAACGCACCTGGACTTGGTTATTTGTCTTTGAAGACGTTTCACCTCTCATCCAAGAGGTCAAGCTAGCATGAACTGATGAAGCCTCTTGGATGAGAGGTGAAACGTCTTCAAAGACAAATAACCAAGTCCAGGTGCGTTCGATTTAATTTCCTTGAGATACTGTAGGAATCGTTTCCTTAAATTTGGCTACAGCACTGGCAGATAAACATCTGCTGTAGGAGTTTCTGCTAAAAGGCTTATAGTCCATTAGTATGAACTTAAAGGTTATTATAAAATGGTCAGATAGAATAGGATTCTGTGGAAAGACTATTAGATGATCAATTTCGATGCCATATAAGAGGAAAAGATCAAGAGTGTGGTTAAGACAATGAGTCGGTTATTTACACTATAACAGAAGCCAATTGAGTCTAACAAAGAGATAAATGCAGTGCTAAGTCTATGATTGTTGTTGTCAACATGAATATTAAAATGGCCTACAACAATTACTTGAATCAAATATGGCTCCAACTCCACCATATCGACCAGTACTTCGAGGAATATGTGTATTACAATGACTGGGAGGAGTGGATTCTGTCAGGCCGGGACTCAATGAGGACTCAGATGCAGAGTTTGGCAGACTCACTCTCAACGAGAAACAACAAAAAGGCTATGACTACTCTTATTAAAGATTAACAAAATCAAAATCACTCACAACGAGGAACAACAAAAGGCTATGACTACTCTTATTAAAGATTAACAAAATCAAAATCACTCACAACGAGGAACAACAAAAGGCTATGACTACTCTTATTAAAGATTAACAAAATCAAAATCACTCACAACGAGGAACAACAAAAGGCTATGAAACATTAACTTAAGGCGCTCAAAAACGAGGCTGAAAACACACTAGGCTAAATACAAAGAAACAAAAAGGACTAGACTGAGAAGTACAACAGAAAATCACTCTTACGAGGAAGGCAAACAATAGAACACTAGAGCTAAGATGATGTGACTGTGGGCTATGAAATAAGGCTTTGGTGAACGCTACGAGAGACGAAACACTTCGGCACTGGACAAAGGGAGACGCAGACATACACCAGGTAATGGGGAACAGGTAGAAACAATCAGGGTGGGGAAGACAGTCAGACTGAATGTTTTTATTCACAGATAAACTGCTACATTGTCCGAGTTTTAGAGCCACTCTCCCACTCTTCAGCCGACTTTGTGCGTCTTCATTAGAATTCTCCAGCGGTCTTTGAGCATGGTGCCAGTGCGTCCTTCAAAGTCATAATCCAATAATATGCGAGACCACTTCCCCTGGCTGTGACGTTTTAACATTGAGGTTTTTGTCCATTTCTTTCTTGTTTTTTTGACCATTGACTTCTTAGACAGCTGTGATATCTCATTGTTGGAGATTCTTGTGATGCAGACAAAATTCGTTTTTTTCTCAAACATACAGTGTTATCCTTGTTTTTTGCTTCCTTTTCTGTTGATTCATTGGCCTTTTCTAAAAGACAAGTGTCTTGTGTAACTGTGTCCTCAAAAGTCTCAATCTTCTGTGACGACTGTACTGCCTTTGTGGCTGCCTTGAGAAGGTCGTCAGAGGGATTCTTCTCCAGGTATTCAAGAAGGACTGGATTGTCTCTAGCAGGCGGCTGAAGTTGAAGCTCATGATGAATGGGTGGTAGGTGTCCCCCTGTGTTACTATTGTTGACAGTTTCACTCCCAAGCTCTGTGGAAGTTCACAGTTATTCTCGATCCACTTGAGAGCAGAGGCAGCAGATGATTTTCGGCCTTTTTCCAAGAACATGGCCACAGACTGGACAAGCAAAAGTGTCATAATGTTTTAAAACAAACTTTCATCTTCCACCGTTTCTTTCAGGTATGACCGTATTTTGGCGGCAGACATGTCGTCCTCAAATAAGACTTCCAACTGTTTTCCATGCATGACTCTTGCGAGGAAGGCACATATCATAGTTCTTATCATAGGGGTCTCCTCTGTGAGACGGACTCTGAGAAATGGCCTCGATGACTGAAAGTGTTTCATTGAATCCATTAAGTTTTCCTTCCTTGAAACGCCGACACAGACTTACAAACATAAAGTCCAGCATCCAGCCTGTAGCAACAGCTGTAACGTGGGAGAAACACTTCCATCTGTATTACTTGGTGTAGCTGTTTTTTTGTTGAGTTCAACCTCCCGGGCTTTCTGGCTGGACAGGCGGTGACGAGGTGATTAGTTTTGCCGCAGTAAAAGCAGTTGCCCTCCTGCTGGTGTCGTCGTCACTCCTCCGGCGTCAGCCTCGCCCTGTCAAGCTGCAAGGGCTCCTCCTCCCTGGCGGTGGAAGAGGGAAAGCCGTGCTCTGGCGGCGAATAACGGAGAGCCTGCCTGTCCAGGGCTGTGAAGTGGAGTCCTCTCTGGTATCGAACCGCTCCGTGGTTGCCGGAGCTCGCGAACCCGGTTGTCTGTCCGGATGGCGACCGCATGCAGCTCTTTAGCACGCCCCTAGTGGCTCCCTGGAGTTTTTTCAAAAATGTCTTTTCTTCTGCTTTTTTCCGTAGTCGAGTCGCGGGGGCAGCACCTTCAGCAGAGAAGCCCAGACTTGACTCTCCCTAGCCACTTCTGCCAGAGCCAGCTTCTGCAACCGGGGGTCGGACCGCCAGGGTCCCCGTCTCCCGCCCATCTCTCTTCGCACCTTTCTAAGGGGTTCCCCCCCTGAGACCCCTCCCATGGGTGGTGAGCCCATGAGAAGGGGGTACAGCACCTGGTATTCCCAGGCAGTCTCCCATCCAAGTACTAACCAGGCCCGATCCTGCTTAGCTTCCGAGATCAGACGAGATCGGGCGTGTTCAGGGTGGTATGGCCGCCACTGCGTGAGATGAAGAATTAAAAAGAATTGTTTTATTTATTTTACTCATTTGCACTGACTTAGGCTACTTAACTTTTTCTGCATTTGGATAAAACTAAAGAAAATAAGACAATGCACAGAAATTGAAATTAAACTGGCCTATTTTCATTTTATATAGCCTACTTACCTTTTCAAAAGACTGCAGTTTTATTTTTATAATTTCAGGCTGCATTTTAACAGCAGGCTGCGTGTTATTACACCCTGTTGCCCAGATAAGGGAGAAAAAGAAGAGTTGTATTGTTATTGAGGTTTAAAGAGGACTGCATTTCATTTCCATACTAAAGTCTGAAATTACAGGAGGCCTATTATGCACATCCCATTGTGGTTTTTTTTCTCGAATCCTCAAAATAAAAAATGACACCAAAAATCTGTATTTCTATTTCTTGTATTTCTATAATTCAATCATTGCAACAAAACATTCATTCATTCATTCATCTTCTTCCGCTTATCCGTTTGTCGGGTCGCCGGGGCAGCAGCTTCAGCAGGGAACCGGGGGTCAGAGCGCCAGGGTCCCCGCCTCCGACTGCCGCCCATCTCTCTTTGCACCGTTAGACCCCTCCCATGGGTGGTGGGCCCATGGGAAGGGGGTACAGCACCTGGTATTCCCAGGCGGTCTCCCATCCAAGTACTAACCAGGCCCTACCCTGCTTAGCTTCCGAGATCAGACGAGATCGGGCGTGTTCAGGGTGGTATGGCCGCCACTGCGTGAGATGAAGAATTAAAAAGAATTGTTTTATTTATTTTACTCATTTGCACTGACTAAGGCTACTTAACTTTTTCTGCATTTGGATAAAACTAAAGAAAATAAGACAATGCACAAAAATTGAAATTAAACTGGCCTATTTTCATTTTATATAGCCTACTTACCTTTTCAAAAGACTGCAGTTTTATTTTTATAATTTCAGGCTGCATTTTAACAGCAGGCTGCGTGTTATTACACCCTGTTGCCCAGATAAGGGAGAAAAAGAAGAGTTGTATTGTTATTGAGGTTTAAAGAGGACTGCATTTCATTTCCATACTAAAGTCTGAAATTACAGGAGGCCTATTATGCACATCCCATTGTGGTTTTTTTTCTCGAATCCTCAAAATAAAAAATGACACCAAAAATCTGTATTTCTATTTCTTGTATTTCTATAATTCAATCATTGCAACAAAACATAAAACAATAATATTATTATGTAAGTTAAACTTGAAGCACCAAATATCGTACAGCAGCGTAGTCACATGGTGCATCATTCTCCCCATGCATGCGCTGCAGGGAAAATAAACATTTAATCATGACTGCTCATTTTGTGTTTGTAGCCTAGTTTTATATTTTAATAGTAGGCTTATATAGCTAATATACTGACAGCCTATGTTGCCTTTATATTAGGCTTATATAAGGCTTTTAATTTTTTGCTGCTCCAGACAGGTATAGTTTTTGGTTTTTTCTTGGGCCAATATAGTTTTTTGAACATTTTGGGTTGCCAACTCCTGATTTAAGCTAACATATTCATCCTCCTGCAGCCAGGTTTTAGTGAGCCACTCACCCACTATCAGCTGGTGGGTGGTTGTCTTGTGAGGACAGTCAACATGGTGATATTTACTAGCTGCTAAATACTACAGGACTTTTACAGCATAGAGAGCACTGCTGCAAAGTTAATAGTGGTAATCTTGATGTCTTTGGAAAGTTAAGATTTTTTTCTAAACAAGTCAAATTTTACTTTTACAATTTTGTGGAGGTACAAATTTGCAAACAATATAGAAGATAATTCCACCACTAAACTATAGTATCTTATAGTATAGCATCTTAAAAAAACACGTTTGAACATTTGGTAATTTTTAAAAAAAGTTTTACTTTAGGGTACCCTAATACAGTGGTCCCCAGTCTTTTTATCACCGTGGACCGGTCAACACTTGACAAAAATTCAGATAAGAAAATTTTATTTTCAGAAACATTTCAAACATTTCAGAATATAGAGTCATGTCAAGAAGCTTTTAGTTTCATCTTCTTGCATGTTTGTGTGCCCGCTAAGACTCGCTAAGGTCCAGACTCAGATAATACATAAAACAGAAATAATTAATTATTTCTTGTGCGGCCCGGTACCAATTGATCCACGGACTGGTGTTGGGGACCACTGCCCTAATACATGCCTTATGGTCATGCATATTCAGGTATTTTGGAAAAGGGTTCATTATATTATCACAGAGGTCATAAGAGTGGATTTTGATTTCTGCTTCTGTCTTTACATATTAGGTGACCCTAAACCCTTGGCCCATATTATGAAACCCCTAACCAACTGGATGGTTGGTAATCAGATGATAATGAGAAAGATGCAGAGGGCCCGGTATTACAAGACTGTCTCACAAAGTTAGGTAAAGTAGTTGCTTTTGAAAGAATATCCGATAGTATAACAAATAATAAATATAATGAGAAATGGGGAATGTTTTAAGACTGCATTCTTTACAGGGTAGCTAAATATTTCTGCATACACTGATCATAAGGTTTTTTTTGGGTGGAGTGGGATAGAAATGAAGGTGGAGGTCGACTGGCTGTTATGCAGGGATCTGTTTTCCAGAGGTTTACTTGTGGTTAGTGAATTTTACAAGGGACAACAGTATAGTGGATGTTTCCTGGTAAATTGACTGCTTAACAAATTGAGCATGGACTGATGTATCTGTCTAGACTTATCACGTGTTTTTTTTATTTAATTTTCTATTTGTCATTTTTATGTTTTATTGTCAAAATAAGATATGCATCTTTTATCTTGTCTTTGCCTTTTCCCACTATTCTCTTAATCTTGCAAAATGTAAAACCCAGATAAAGTATTTGCTCCAAAATAACACTGTCCAAGATCTCACTCATTTGTACTCCAAAAAAAAAATCACAATCTATTACAGTACAGTTGATTGGTGTACTTTTGTTTTTTGATGCTGAGACATGAAGCACGCATGTTTTTCCACTCCATCAACATGAAGGATTCCCATAGGCAGAGTCACCTGCTCAGACTGTTCATGATGTTTTGCTCAGTTTTTGTTTTTCTTCCTCTTTTCTTCCAGCTGACAGATATTGCTTCTGTGTTTGGCAGTCTTTGCTTGTAGGTTCAGTTTGAGATGATCTCGAAGTCAGTCGTCCAAAGAAGTTAGACTGTATGTTTTCATGAACTTTGCAGAGACAGGTTTCTCAGTCAGATGTGGTTGGCTGTACAACCCAGAAATTAGGTGTGCACAAAAAAGTGCATGTGACAGATGACTCAATGGATTCTATAGAAAGACTTTGCAATAAAGATTTTTTTATGACACCATTTACAAGCCTTTTCTGCATCCCCCCCCCCCCCCCCCCCCCCCCCCCGCAACTAAGTGGCTGACACCATTTCTCAATTTTTATACCTTTGTTTAGATATTGCTTTGTGTTGATCGATCTTTTGTTCACTTTGATTTCTTTTCCAAACCGCTTTCTGAAGAAAACCAAGTAAAGTATGATTTTTCCTGGCACAATTCATTATATCCGACACACTCTGTCTTTAGTGCCTTGTTATTTTTTTTTTAATAACTTTCTTTATTGGAAGTACTATAGCAGTCCAAGAACAATCCTGATACATCATTTTCCTATACAGCAGGGAACTTCCATTGTTTTTCTGTATTATGCTTTTTAATCCCTCCCACAATCCCTTACATACTTACACCCTTACACCCATAGAACAATAAGCAACTAAATACAAATAGGTACAAATTGATAAGTAAAGACAAAAATAAGTAAATAATAATAAAGAAAATTAATAATAATAATACAAAATAAATAAATAAATAATAAAAAATACAAATAAAAATAATAATAAATACAAAAAAAAGAAAAAAAAGGGGGGGGGCTCAATCAGTGCAGTCAGGCAAAGATGTTAAAGATTCAATATGATGTAAGAGAGGTCTCCATGTCCTCTCAAATAAGCTCAAGGAACCTTGGAGGGAGAATCTGAGCTTTTCAAATTTTATAGACAGCAACACCTCTTTCACCCACCTGTCGTGGGATGGGGGTTGAGAAAGTTTCCAGTTAAGAAGTATAAGTCGTCTAGCCAATAGGGTTGTAAATGCCAGAACAGTTTGCATCGTTTTAGAGGTATTAGGCTGTAGGGAAGTACCAAACAGAGCCAAGAGGGGGTCAGGGGAGATTGGAGTGTTATATGCTAAACTGTGCCTTGTTATTTTGTTCAATTTTGTTATTCTGATATTATTTATCAGCACATTATGAAAACATAATTCTTTAATCCTCTGTAGGGACTTTGTTTCATCCCATCTTTTTTCCACATTTTTGATCAAGGGTATCAGGCACACACTTCAGAGGTCTGATTTTTCAGTAAATAAGTCTTTCATTTTTTGTTTCTCTATATAATTTGGAGTTCTCAATTTTTATTCTTTTTCATCCTGACGTCAAGAGTGGAAAGGCACTCAGTAGCTGATGATGTACATGTGGAAGTATGGAAGTGTCTAGCAGAGGTAGCAGTAGAGTTTTTTATTGGGTTGTTCAACTGGATCTTAGATAGTGAGAATATGCCTGAAAAATAAAGGAGAGTGTCAATTTTTAAGAATAAGGGAGATGTGCAGAGTTCTGGCATCTACAGAGGAATAAACCTGAAGAGAAATACACTGAAGTTATGGGAAAGAGTAGTTGAAGCTAGACTAAGGGCAGCATTTATGAACAGCTGTTTGGTTTTATTTTAAAAAAGTACTACAGATGCAGTATTTCCTTTAAGGATCTTTATAGAGAAGTACAGAGAAGGTCAGAGGGAGCTGCACTGTGTCTTTGTAGATCTGGAGAAAGCTTATGACAGGATGCCCAGAGAGGAACTGTAGTATTGTATGAGGAAGTCTGGAGTGGCAGAAAAGTATGTTAGACGGTGCAAGACATGTATGACGACTGTAACACAGTGGTGAGGTGTGCTGCTGACAGATGAGTTCAAGTTGGAGGTGGGACTGCATCAGGGATCAGCCCCTTTTTGCTTGCTATGGTGATGGACAGATTGACAGATGAGATTAGACAGGAATCTATGTCTGTCTGACTATGATGTGAGAAAAACAAACTAAACCATGCTTTCACACCGCCATGCACCACAAATATGTGAACAACCAGGGGAGAGAACACTCTTGACCAGGTCTACAACAACATCAAACAGGCATACAGAGCTGTTCTCCACCCTCACCTGGGGAGCTCAGACCATCTCTCTGCTATGCTAATTACAGCCTATAGACCACTGTTAACCAGGAGCAAGCAAGCTGTGAAGCAAATCAGAGCATGGCCACAAGGAGCTACCTCAGCCCTTTAGGATAGCTTTGACTGTAAAGACTGGTCTGTTTTTAGGGAGGCTGTCACCACCAAACAGCACATCAACCTAATCAGTCTGTAACGAGATACCTATCCAAATGCATGGATAATGTTACCATCATCAAAAACATAAGCACAAGAGCCACCAAAAAACCCTGGTTCACCAAGAAGGCATGTGAGCTCCTGAGAGCACGAAACACTGCTTTCAAGTTCAGGGACAAAGACGCCCTTAGATCTGCTGGGGCCAACCTGATCCAGGGTGTGAGAGCAGCCTTACAATGGACCCAGCTGATGTACAGGGGACCCTACTCAGGGTGAACCCCGGGAAAGTTGCAGGTCCCGACAACATACCCACAAAATCACCATAACTGATGTCATTAAAGGTGTGCTGAGAAAACCTGCCTTCAGCCCATGCCATAGCCCTGCCCTTAACAAACCACAAATATACTGAATCTTGGAGGTGTCTGAGGCAAATGATGTGGGTCTTAACTGAAAAACAGAGGTGCACCTAAATAAGGATGTGGGTCTGTTGCTCGGGAATCCTGCAGTGTTGGTGTAGCCAGAGTAGGTGGAGCTGAGGCTGCAGGCTGATACTTGTGCGATTAAGACTGCTAATTGCTGGGCCAGAAACTGGCTGTGTTCGAACAGGGCGTGGATGTTGTGTGTGTGTTGTCCAATTATTATGACCAGATGGCTGATGTCTGCGGGGTCCAAGTCTTAGCCAGATTGTTCTGTCATGGTTGACAAGAGGTGGACCTATTAGACCACCCTTGTTTTTTTTCAATTTCTTGTTAATTTTAATGCCTGGCTCAACTAAAGGTACATTTGTTTGGATAATTATAATGATAACAACAAAAATAGCTCATGAGAGTTTAATTTAAGAACTAAGAACTATTCATTTTCCATGGTTTTCTTGATAATAACCAAAATTACTTAAATTCTAACATCAATAGCTATGGCATTGTACCGCCAAAAACACTACTTTTAAGCATTCCATGTTTTCTTTTCTGTTTGTTTTAAACACATGATACACACAAGAGTTAATACTTGATTGCATAACCATTGTTTTTAAAGACTGCAGCCATGCGTCTTGGCATGCTCTCCACCAGCTTCTGACATTGTTCTGCTGTCACAGCAGCCCATTCCCGTTGGACAAATTCAAACAAATTTTCTTTGTTTTTGGGCTTGTGGTTCTCCATTTTGTGTTTGATGATTTTCCACAGGTTTTCAATTGGATTAAGATCTGGTGATTGAGCAGGCAAAGGCATGGTGCGAATGTTGTGGTTCTCCATCCAGGCTTTACTGGCATTGTCTTGTTGGAAAATCCGGTCATTCGAGGCAGAAAAGAGTTTTCCAGCTGATGGAAGAAGACTGTTTTCAAGGGTAGTCCTGTACATGACCTGGTTCATTCGGCCTTCACACAATTGCATTTGCCCTGTTCCACTCAGACTGAAACAACCCCAGATCATGACTGATCCACCCCCATGTTTTACTGTAGGGGCAAGACAGTCTGGGTTGTAAGCTTCTCCAGGCTTTCTCCTAACCAGTAAGTTGGCTGGAGTGGGCATCAATTCAAAATTCGATTCATCACTGAAGAGAACCTTAGCCCAATCATCAACAGTCCAATCCTTGTGGTCTCTAGCAAAGAGTAACTGGGCCTTCTTTTGCCTTTCATTGATGAAGGGCTTCTTGCGTGCTCTGTGTGACTTCAAACCAGCTTCAACAAGTTGTTTTCCAACTGTCCTTGCCGAACAAGTCACATTTCTCGACAGTGCTCACTCATTTTTAAGGTCCCTGGAGGTCTGACGACGATTCCTGACACAGGAACGGATGAGTGCCATGTTCAGCTTGTTTTTTTGTTGTTGTAATGAACGGCTGTTTCTCACTCATGCCAATTTCCAGCAGTGCCAACATGGCTGCCTTTGCGGCTTCACATAATTATTTTGTTTTAGGCATTATGTGAGAGCTGACAACTTCTGAGTTGTGCTATGGCTTGAATGTAAGCAGGAAACCACTCTAGGCCTTTGCATGTGCAGTGCTGCTTATGACATGAAATGGCCTCTTATATACCCTGGGAATCAATTAAGAATGCTTAATTACTTTTAGAATGTCAAATAGGACATAAAGTATTATGTGACCAGCTGCATTTTTTGTTGTGTTCATTGTATTATACGTTTAGTGGTACCAGATATTAGAATGAACAAGAAATTG
Source organism: Pampus argenteus (assembly GCA_036937835.1). Taxonomy (NCBI): domain Eukaryota; kingdom Metazoa; phylum Chordata; class Actinopteri; order Scombriformes; family Stromateidae; genus Pampus; species Pampus argenteus. The sequence goes on from CM072861.1 coordinate 3,456,811, forward strand.
AAGAAAACTAAGGGTGGTCTAATAATTTTTTCCATGACTGTATGATGCAGACAACACGATGACAGAAAAGGTTTTGCAAAAGAACAGTCTTTAATAAGTGTTGATTTGCTGGAGTTGGAGCTGGAGCTGGAGTGGTGCAAAGGTAGTTATTTTGAGTCCAGGAGGTGAGCAGGCAAGGACAGGAACTGGAAACAGAAAGGGCATTCAGGATTAGCGGGATGGAGCAAAAAACAAGTTGAAATGATTACAAAGCCAATTTGCATCTCTCTACCACAGAGGTAAGCTCACAATCTGGCGATGAGTGGTGAACTGAACCAGGCTTATATGCAGGTTCAGAGTGGCAGGTGGCTTGACTGTAGATTGCTGATCGTGTACAGGTGAGTAGTCAACTCCAGCTCCGCCCAGCTCTAGAAAAACACACACAAAAGACAGGGAGGACAAGACACATGCCCACAAAAGGGAGGGGAACACAAGGAAACACTAGGATCCTGACTCTGTGACACCAGGCAGTCCCCACATCCCTCAATAAAAATGACCAGACAGATATGATGGAGCCCGGAATTATTTTATTGTTAAACTTGGAATATATGAGTAACAGCTTTTCAGTCTGATGTATAGAAAATGCAGAACATTAATTACCATAGATCCTGACTGATCCTGACACCATGTCTGAAGATTTAATTAATTGTGCTTTTCCATCTGTTTGTGAACTAATGAACAGTGCCTCTCTTAAATCAGAGACTATAAATACGATACATGTATACAACTGTTTAATAAACATGAAAAAGAGCCTACATTCTATGTGTTGTTGTGGGAAACAGCATTTCTGAACTCTGGGTCACTGGATAACACTCATGTAGATGATACTATTTGTTAGAATCTTTCTTAAAATCTGGAAGTCAGATTTAATTAACATACATGCAAATGGCACAGGCATAACATGACGCACTTTGCTTGTCTCAAAATTGCATAAAAACTGCTATTGGAACAGTGCTGGCCTTGCACCTGTGGGAAAATGGGTTACTAAGACTTTTGCAGGGTCAAAAACAATAACATTGTGATGTATGTGTCATGTATAAATCATAAGTGTTCCTCTTATGGTCCAGAGTCTTGTCTCAGTGCTCACTGCGAGCCCCTGTTTTCACATTGTTTCATATCAGTAGCAAAGCACTTAAAAGAGCAATCATCCACAAGTGGTGTGAGCTTCAGAACATTCATCTGCACCACAGGCCACAACACACCCATAGCCCCAGTTTCTCCACCTCCTCCACACACAATCACAAACACACTTCCAGGACTATTGGTAGAACATTGATGAGCCAAGGGAAGTCAGCTGCTCCACTGTGTTGATTCCAAATTCTAAATCAGTTTTACCACACTAATGAAGAAGCTGAAATGTGCAGAAGGAGGGCCAGCCAGACATCAGAGTTAATCATTCCTTCCAGGAATTTATGACTGCGTCGTAATTTAATCCAGTTGTCCTTTCACTAATTGCCAACACCTTTTACATGCATCATTATGTTTCAAAACAATAAATTCTTCTTGAATTATTTGCATTGGGACATTCAATTTGGTATTCAACTTTTTTTTTAATTAAAATATACCGTAATTAGGTATTTAGTCTTAGTTGTTGTTTGCCAGATGATGCCAGTCAGGTTAGCACCTCAATATATAGCTTAAAAAGCTATTATTAAAAATTATTGGTATTATTGAATATATGACCAACAAAGTCATGTGTGTGTGTGTGTGTGTGTGTGCTGACCTTCAGATCAGAGATGATTAATGATATAGCTGACAGCTCAGAAGAGGTTTTTCAGAGGACACTATTTGTGCTTGATGTGTCCAGAGACTGTAGTCAAAAACAAACAAAAAAAAAAATCTAATTGCTAAATTATGTACAGCTTCTGCTTTTAAAAAGACCTCTAAATATTTCACCGATATTAATAATAAAAAAAAAAAATCTAAACTAAATTCCTCTTTCCTGCTGTGTTTGTGCATTGTTCATTGCGGATTTCTGTAGCACCCCCTTGCCAAATTCATCAGTAACAACTAATGTTCCTGTCCTCTCCACCCAGAAGACCCAGATTTTCCCAGGCCCGCTGCTTTTTCCACGGCCCAGAGGCCTGCTTGTTTCCCCGGACAGCTCTGGAACCAGCAGGTGGCTAACACCTGCAGAGCTGGCTCTTCAGCCAGCTGTCTGGCCACTTTACCCACACAGACAGTCCACAAACAGGACTGCTATCATTCAGTCTTATTACAATCTTATTAACTACAAAACTGCGTTTAGGTTCCCAAAGCATGCCAAAAAATAAGACCAAGACCAAATTAAAGTAATTTATTCAAGATGATCCATAGAAGTGTGCTTTGAGCTGACAGTCCTATTGCTAGAGTGACATTGTTAATCAAAGCAACACTACGAAAATGAAGCATGTCTGTTTTCAGCCACAACTGTGGTTCATGCTAGGTTCAGGTACAAAAACTATTTGGTTAAGGTTATTGAAATATCATGGTTTATTTTAAAAGCCTGACTGGTACTGTATTATTAAGGCTGACATCAATATCAAAATAGAAATATGTATGCAGGGAAAAGGTCAGGGTCAACCACCAGAGTTCAGCAATCATCAGTCAGTAGCTGAGAATAAAATCAAGGACTGACATCGTTATTAATGATAATTTTTGAAAATGTAAAAAATTTGCGTCTTACAGTTTCTGACTTGACTGTATTATGCAAGGCTGCATTCACAAATGTTGTTTGTCTCTAACTGTGAATATATATTTTATATACTGTATGTAACAGTATCATTTTTTTTAAATCTTGAAATCATAAACCCTTTAAATAGTGTCAATATTTGCCAGATTGAATTATCATTCAGAAACATACATTGTAATAGTAAGCAATTGTTTATAATTGTCCTGGCTTACGCAGGAGCAACCAAATCAATGACTTCTGCAGATATAGTTAGCTCTCGTTGGTGTTTGTGGAAATTTAAGTGGGATAACATGAAAATGTAATGGGGAGCAAAAAGTAGCATTTGTATATATATATATATATATGGCAATTAAAATTTAAATACTGTAATATAGCTTAAATGGTCAGTTTGCCTTTCAAATGAGCTGAAAGAAATGGGCTTAACAGTTTCTGTCAATTCTGTCAGCTGTGTGGGTGTTTGTTGTGTTGGTTATCGGTCTCCTATTTCAAAGCAAATATATGTAAATATTCAAATTAAATCTACATTTCTTCCAGTATAAAATCGTTTGCATAAACGCTTGCCCCACTGCTGTGAAATGCTGCCAATGAAAGTGCAAAGCAGAGAAAAACACAAGTCAAGAGAAGGCTGGACTCTTCTTGGCGTTCTTCCCCTAAATCCCGGCCTGAGGCCACCTCCTCCCACACCTCTTTTCTCTATCCAGCCTCCCCTCACTCCCCATCTTCCTCCATCTCATCTCATCATCTCTTCTCTTCCATCTCTATAGATAAGTAGTTCTCAACCTTGTGCAGTCTTGGCCCAGTCTACAGGGTTTCAGAACTTCCAGACAGCAGTGGCTCTTTTCAATTATTTTCTTCCTGAATGTTTAATGTCAACTATGTGTCCACATCCAAAATTATTTTTATACTCAGTTAGTGAAAAAGAATGCATCACTCTTCATGAGTGGACTGCAGCACATGTTTTATCTCATTAGATTACCAACTAAGCATACACCAATTATAAATACACAGTTTGATTTCTATCAGTGATTTAGATGCTGATAATCTAAACACAGCTCATCTGGTGTATGGTTGGTTTTTCTTATGTAAGACAACTCAAAAACATTCACAGTACTTTACTTCAAAGAAAACACAAATTAGAATGTTTTATATAAACTATATCAGCTATTGTGCATATTTCCCAGGTTTCAGAAGAGGATAAAAAGGAGGACATGTTGGTGGAAGCACTTTTGAACCTCTGAGTGACAGTTTCCCTTGGGTTGTGGAAGGTGATTCTGTATATCTGACACTGATAAATGACTTTTCACTTTTTTTAATATTTTTTTATTTTTTTTTTAAATAGTGTTAACTACTAATATCTGTCACATTTTAAGTCTTTCTCTAATAACCTACATTTGTGGGCTGTAGTAATTGATTTAACCAACTAGTTTTAATGCAACACATATATTACAACAATCAAATTACACTATACTGTCAAGAAATATATGAAATTAAAGTATATAATTGAGTCATTATCACTGGTAGTAAGTTCGTAAATACCGATAAACTACAGCTAAAATACTAAGAACCTTCAATCTTACTTATCAACTCAGCTAAGTATCGGGCAGTTTTGAAACTTTAAGGCAGACATAATTCTGTACTTTCTAGGAAAGTACACAGCCAATTCTTAGAAAGACCTCCTCTATTACCCATCAATTCAAGTTACAATTGTAGTTGTCCAAGGTGTGTTTTGGTAATAGAACAAGTTTAATTATGTATCTAGATATAAAGATAGTACTTTCCAGTAAATGTTTCTTAAATATTTTTTCTTCCTTTCTATACTGTTTATGAAGGATTTTGAAACAGGTATATCTTATACTTCCCTACTAACAATCTCTGTGGGAACAGATTTCCTCTGGCAGTTCACAGAAAATACTGGGTAGATTTTTGCAGATATTTTTTACAATTTACTCAGTAAATAAACTGAAACTGTACAGTAAAATTAACGCTGGTTTGTTACTATGTTATTCGCTTGTTCTTACCTTATCAACGTTGATTATTGTTGCTATGGCACTGCAGACATTGTGTATTTATGTGTGTTAATTGTGTTTTTTGCTATAACATCCGACACTCTTTCACCAGAAAGTTTCATCACCAGATTTTTTTCACACTTTTCTGGTCCCAGCAGTGGAACTACTGGATATTTTAGTCAAAGATGAACCCCACACTCCACAAGTTTTTGTCCTCAGCGACTAATTTCAGCCATGGCCTTCCTAAATTTCCAAACAGAGTGGAAGACACGCTGGATCATTGTTACACTGTTATAAACAATGCTTTTCACGCTGTCCCCCGCGCTTCCCTAGGCCACTCCGATAATGTTATGACTTCTTACATCAGCTTCTGTGAGGACTGTTTTATCCCATAATATACCAAGGTGAGTTATGGTAATGACAAGCCCTAGTTTAGACCTGAATTCAAACAGCTTAGGAGTTAAAATACACGTTTAACAAGGTGGTAAGGGAAGCTGTTGTAATTTCAACAGCAATTCTCAAGCAACGACTCTGCCTCTGTCTGGAGGGGGCTCAAGATGATTACAAACTTCAAGCCAAAAAGCCCACACCATCAATGACTTCCGATTGGCCAATGACCTGAATAAGTACTATTGTCGATTTGAAAAAGGCAATGGGACTCCCCTGGAACCATCACCCATAACACCGTCACCCAGACCTCCAGCTCAGCCGATGCCCTAACACATGTCCCCCCTCAGTGGTGACTCCCCCCACCTCTGCCTCATTGACACCTCTGTCCATCCTAGAGGGAGATGTCAACACAGGCTTTTTAAAAAACAAAACTCCTGCAAAGCAGCTGGACCTGACTCTATCTCCCCTTCCATCCTGAAGCACTGCGCAGATTAACTGTTTCCTGTGTTCACTGACATTTTTAACACCTCACTGGAGACAGGACATGTGCCAGCCTGCTTCAAAACCTCCACCATCATTCCGGTCCTGAAAAACAAGGATCACAGGACTTAACCATAATGATGCCCGTTGCCCTGACCTCTATGGTCATGAAGTCCTTTGAGAGCCTTGTCCTGGCACATCTCAAGTCCATCACCACTCAACACCTGGACCCTCTGCAGTTCGCCTAAGATCGCACAGGTGTGTTAACGATGCAGTAAACCTGTCACTCCACTTCATCCTGCAACACCTGGACTCCCCAGGAACCTATTCCAGGATCCTGTTTGTGGATTTCAGGTCTGCCTTCAACAACATCATACCGGCCCTTCCTACAAGCTCTCCCAGCTGGGCATGCCTGACTCCACCTACAGGTGGATCACAAACTTCCCGTCTGACAGGAGGCAGCACGTAAGGCTGGGGATGCATGTCTCCAACATATGGACCATCAGCAGCAAATCCATCCAAGGTTGTGTTCTTTTTTTCTTCCTCTTCTCACTATATACAAATTGCTGCACCTCCAGGCACCAGTACGACAAACTACTGAAGTTCGCAGACGACACCACCCTCATTGGACTCATCTCTGATGGGGACGAGTTCGCCTACAGACTGGAGATTGACCATCTGATGTCCTGGTGCAAGCATAACAACTTGGTGGTCAATGTCCTAAAGACAGTATAGATGGTTGTGGACTTGAGGAAGAACCTGATGCTAAATCCAGATAAAACTGAAGTTCTCTAATTGGACACCTCAGATACTCTCTTTTCAGTGATTTAGTTGCCTTAGACGGGATCACCCTGGCCTCCAGCTCCACCGTAAATAATCTTGGAGTTGTCTTTGATCAGGATTTATCCTGACCATATAAAACTAATTTTGAGGACTGCATTCTTCCACCTACATAACCTCGCCAAAATCAGACGCATTATATCTCAAGCGGATGCAGAAAAACTAGTCAATGCATTTGTTACTTCTAGGCCAGACTATTGTATCTCCTTGTTATCAGCTGCTCCAATAAATCTCTTAAGAGTTTGCAGCTGATTCAGAATGCTGCTGCATGTGTTCTGATGGGAACCAAGATCAGAGATCACATCTCCCCCATTTTGGCTTCCTTGCACTGGTTACCTGTTAAATCTAGAATAGACTTTTAAATTCTTCTCTTAACATACAGAGCTCTTCATCGTCAGGCTCCATCGTATCTGAAAGAGCTCGTAGTACCTTACTACCCCACTAGAACACTACACTTCCAGGATGCTGGGTTCCTTGTGGTTCCTATAGTGTCTAAAAGTAGATTGGGAGCCAGAGCTTTCAGCTATCAAGCTCCTCTTCTGTGGAACAAACCCCTTAGTGTTCGGGAGGCAGACACGGTCAACACCTTTAAGAGTAGACTTAAGACTTTCCTTTTTGATAAATCTTATAGTTAGGGCTGGCTCAGGTCATCACTTAGTTATGCTTCCATAGGACTAGACTGCAGGGGGACTCACACACTCTCTCTCTCTCTCTTTCTCTCTCTCTTTCACTCAACTAAACTTCTTCCCCGGAGTTTCTGTGCTCTCTCGTCCAGCAGGTTCTTGTGGACTGTGCCTGCGCTGTGGTCCTGCATGGCATCCACTGCATGTGTCGTCACCGTCATCATTGTTACTATATCTCCATTTCAGTTTATGGTTAGTTAATGATTTGCTGCTGTGCATCTGTGACTCTCCATCACAGGTCCCAATGCTATTGGAATAATTCATCATTCACTGTAACCCATTCTCCTTTTATCATCCACTGTAATTCATTGTGATTATACAATATGTGTGTGTTGATTTGTTTTGTACATGTGACATCCATTGCACGTCTGTCCGTTCTGGGAGAGGGATCCCTCCTCTGTGGTTCTTCCTGAGGTTTCTTCCACCTTTTTTACCTGTTGGTGGGCAAGTTTTTCCTCATTGAAACTGGGGATCTAAGGACAGAGGGTGTCACTCCCTGTACAGACTGTAAAGCCCTCCGAGACAAATGTATTTTGTGACTTTGGGCTATATAAATAAAATTTGATCTGATTTGACTTATAGATTTGTGGATTTAAAGATTAAACAAGATGTACTCTTTCTGTTCTGTGTACTTTCTGCAAACTTGAAGCTAACTCTCAACTAAACTATAGACAATTTATTGTGAATATGTGTCAACATCCTTTCAGGTTCAAAATATCACCCTGTGGATAAGGTAGCAACAGTCTCAGTGCTAAATATAAGCCTCACTTTTATGTTACAATTCATCTGCACAAAAGCCTTGTGCTCGCATAATAGATGTGAATCACTTTGGGAGCAACTTGCTGCATATATTTGCCTATTAAGGAGGGAAATGGCAGGACTTTGTTATGGCAACTCACAGGCTTTAACCTGCACATTTACAACAACCAGCATGACCATGAGTGGCAGGAATGAAAAAAAAAAAAAAACTTTAATTAAAACAGAGAAGAAGGAAAATAATATTCCAAGTTGCTAAGGAGTCCCCAATGACTTAGTCCAGTGTTTCCGTACTCTCCCAGAGACAACCTGGCTAAATGGAGCGAATAATAAATTGGATTACCCTTATCAGTGGGTAGTCAATCTGTGTTTGAACCTTGCTCTTTATAGCCAGTAATGATCATTAAACACAAAGAAGGCTTTTCTTGGTCTCAGCACAGTTTACAGATGAGCTACAGCAGGGAGGCCATCCAGGGATGTCATACAGAGAGAAGAGATACACAGACTGCAGTCACTGTGCTCTCTCCTGCTGTGTTGCATGTGCTGTGCCTCAAAGCCTTTATATGGATCTACACTGATATTTAATTCAGTTTTTAGAGCAACAACCAAAAAATAGATTTCCATTAAACAGCTGCTGATTAAATATATAGTTTAGACAACATTGAGGGAGGGGGTATAGATGATTGTACATGACATCTGTCAGGCCGGGACTTAAGCAGGACTCAAATGCAGAGGTTTTAGAGAGCTGATTTATTTATTCTAACAAAAAAAAAAAAAAAAACACTCCAAAGGAGGAAAAGCTCTTGGGTAAAAGCAACTAACAAAACGACCAAGACTAAAAAGTAACAACAGACAATTTCTCTTTTGAGGCAACACAAAGACTTACAAATTAAATCACTAAGACCATGGCTATGAAAGTTACAGCAGAAAATCTCTTTATCAAAGAAGCACAAAAACTTACAAAAATACATTGTGGCTATGGTAGAGAAGAAGGCTTGGGTGATCGACAGGAGATGAAAGACTTCGGCACGAGACAAAGGAAAACACAGAACTTATATAAACACACAGATTGGGTGATGAAAAGAAGGTGGGTACAATCAGGGATCACAACAACAGGTGACACACAGGGGAAAGACAAGTGACCTGAAATTAGAGGAAGGGAGAATTTCAAAATAAAACAGAAAGACAAGACACATAACAAAAACAAGAGCCACAACATCTCACTATGTTGTGAAATTATGAAATAACCTAGATTCAAGGTGCATTTATCTGTTTTTTTTATTTTTCAAATCTTCAGCAAATGCAACTGCAGTGACTTGATAGTAGATGCTGTACATGGGTGGAGATGGTAACTGTCAATGACCTTTGACATCTTCTCAGGGGATGCTGGGAGATGTTTTGATATTCTGACTGATTGTTAATTTAATCTCCTGTTCAAGGTTCTTGTTGTTTCACTGATGTAGTGTTCCCCACAGCTTTTACATATGATGCCATGATGATGTCATACACCACTCCAGTCTTCCTCTCAGAGGGAGTCCTGTCCTAGATCATCATCCTCATCTTGTGACTGATGACAGACATGAGATGTGGAGTTTGAGAGATGTGGGTATTTACCAGGCAGGAAGGGTCTAATGAAACATAATGTTGAGTTGGATTATATATATTTTTTCATATTGATGAAGCATTGCATTTATGTGCAACATATAGCCCATATTCATACAAGACTTGTGAAACTTACTTTTCCTGGACTTAATTAGTAGTGATATTACTGGAAAAATCTCATTTCATGTACAGAAGGTTTACTATTGTGGTATAACAACTCTCAGGCTGAAAAACACAAACATATCATGCTGTCTTTAGCATATTCTGAAGTGTCAATGTGGCACGACAGTTCGGACAGACTTTCCATCCCCAAACATGAAGAAAGTACTGAGTTTCAAATGCAATTTTTTAGCCAGCACCAACAGTTTGGCCTTCCTGAAAAAAGAAACAGAATTTTTTGTTTTTTCTTGTGACTGTGTTGATATAGTTCTTTGGTGGGTTGAGCTGTGATGCTGTCCATGGTGCTGGATTTTTGTTCCATTTGAGGCCGCCCTCCCAGTAAGTCTATCAAGCTCCTCACTGTTGCTAAGCAGTCCTATGGTTCAAGCAGGATTGATATCTAGAAAGTAAACTGGAGGAAACATGAAGACAGTGAAGACACCAGCTGAAATGAGCTGAATGAGGCCGGGGTTGGGCCTTGCAAATGGTTTAATAGAAGCAGTGCACATTTAGTATGGAACAGGAATAAAAAAATATTTTTAACAAACCTGTAGAACCAGGAGACAAAGGTGATAGCGTTGTGTCTGAATCCTACTGCTGCCTACTGTATCACTTAAGCAAAGAGTTCATTTGGACTAGTTAGATCAGTATCACTTGATCTATCAAGCTAACACTGATTATACTTAGATAATGTATATCAACCATGTGATTTATTTTCATAGGTGTCTAACAACTAAAATTTGATTTAATGATGTGATTGGAAGAGTAATAAAGGCTCTGCTTCACTAACAACAAATTAAATTGTTATTATCAGTATGATGATTTGTGAGCTTTAACAAAAAAATTCCCTTCTACTGTTTTGGGGGCATATATACTATATGTGTCTATCCCTAACATTGTTGGCATTACTCTGTAAATCATAACTTTTTTACTGTTTGTACTGTTTGTCTGTAAACAGTCACATTTTTATACTATCAACTGATCCTAGTCCCACTCTGTAGATTCAATTGCAACCCTAAAGCCCCTCACCCTCACCCCCAGGATGTAAAAGCATAAATCAGCTGCTGGCAGTGTGGAGAATATAGAGTTGAAATACATTCACATTGAAAGACTCAGAGTGTATGTAATATTAATAGGGCTACAGTACAAGTGTACTACTACATAGTAATTTTGTAGTATATTAGTATGGGCTGTCATGCCGGAACTTAATCAGGACTCAAGAGCTCAGTGAGCCGATTTATTTGGCACAGCAAAAGCAAAAAGCAAAAAGCACTATTAAGAAGGAAAAACTCGACTCTAGTATACAAAAACTACTGAAATTAAAATCACTCTCAAGCAAGGAAAATCAAAAGGCTATAAAACAATAATTTAACTAAGGATGGGTAAATTTCAAAATAGTTGTGACATGGGCAAATTCCCATCCTCTCTGCCACTGACTTCCCATTGTCCTTGCATCTGCTAAGGCCTTGCTAAGCTACTTAGTTAAGTAACTACTGTAGCTTTCAGTGTTGGTAGCGGAAAACAGATGGTTTGCTCTGCAGAGGTGTAGTGAACATAACCAGCTTCTGGACTTGGGTTTCCTAGGAATTCAATGTGAATATTGATAACAGTAGTTAGAGCATTTGGCTGATATTTGGCCCATATATATTTTTCACTTTGGTCACAATATGATGATGCTGTGTAATTGTGTAGACACATTCAGAAATATATAGGGCATCTATACCCTCAAATTCTGCTAGCTCCCTCCCTACCTGCATATTTTAAAAGTGCAACAGAGTGGTGGAGGGCAATGACTATAGGATGCGTGGTATTGTTTGTTTTTCACAATACTTCAGTGTATTTCAGGATTAACTATGGGTTGGGGGGTGGGAGAAAGCGGTGTGTGTCTGAGTTTGACTGCAATTATTTTTAGGCTTAAAGCACAGGTTGCACAAAGCACATATTTTAAAACAACAGGTGTCCATATGTACAGTGAAAAAGGTTTTCCACACAGTAATCATTCCTCCTGTTCATAGTGGCTGTGCTTTCAATGTAAGTGACAGAGGCCAAAATCCACAATCTGTCCACACTGTCATTTTGTTCAAAAATGTACTTAAAATGTATCTGATGCTTTTAAGTGGCTTCAGCAGTCTGAGTTACTCTCTTTGTGTTTCCTCAGACAGTGTTTCCCTGTAGAGTTGTGGAACTAGGGAAAGGGGAAAAAAATGGGGATTTGGCACTGAAAATGCTGTAATGTTGATGATATCAACTTGATTGGACTCATTTGGATGCTGAAGCTTCATATTAGCTTTTTGCCCCTCATCACCTGCGTTGTAAGCCCATTATGAAGGGATCTTCTAATGGTCAGTATTACCAGGAGGAAAGATCCACATTACTTTCACTGTTAAGTCCGGTCTGCACTCTCCCTCCCTTTTTATTATGACGTTGCTTGACACAAACACGCCATTATCACTGATCTTAAAACACAAAGGTCTTCCATCTCTGCGTCAAATAATTGTGAGATTGTTGTAAATATCCAACGGAATCATTGAAGTTGTCCAAGTGCTGGAGGCAACAAAGCCAAATGTAGGTCAAAGAATGGATTTGCATTAAACATTTTGCATTTGTTTGCAGATGATTTAAGGGTGTAGGAATTCACTTAGAGTGAAAAGTGTAATCGTGCATGGGGGGCTGCACCAATAAATTGCTTACATATTGAAGTGGCACTGTGTTGGAAATTGAAAGCAGAAAGTCCAAATAAATCAGGGAAGCGAAACAAGTGCAACACAATCTGCCTGCCGGCCTCTGTGTGTGTGTGTGTGTGTATGAGTTAAGGCGATTTCAGGGACACACATCCAATTTAAGACCAATTGATTGGGGACAGCTTGTGCTTGGGGACAAAAGTTGTGTCCCCAATTGGTAAAACACTGAATTTTGGGTCAGTGGTTAGGATCAAGGTCAGCATTATCAGACAATGTTTTGGTTCCGCTTTGAATATGTAGTATTCATGGCCTGTATATTGGATCCAAGTAGACCTTAACAGTAAGTTAGGACTAGACTGTAAAAAGTTTGGGCATACACTTCTCTAAAATCATTGCCAAACCAGCACACTGATATTGGATGATTTTGCTTAACGTTTAATATCAATACAATTACTTTAACAACATTAATTCATGGACAGCATTTTTAAGTTTGCATTCATGGGAGCAGTTCCACGAATGGTAAACATAATTATCTCCTTTGAAAATTGTTATTGCCTGTTTATGAGATGAGATGAGATTCAACTTTATTGTCATTGTGCAGAGTACGAGTACAGAGACAACGAAATGCAGTTAGCATCCATCCAGAAGTGCAAAAACAGCAGAAAGTGCAGAGTATGTGCAAATGTACAATATAAATAGGAGTATGAAGAGCAAGTATGGGAAGTACACTAGATGAGTGATACGAGTGCAATATGTCAGTGAGTAAGAAAAATACACTATAGCGCTAAGTACACTAGGTGAGTATGATTACACTATTTACATATGAATATACTATGTCAGTATTTTACACTATATATACATTGGGTAAGTTAAAGCAGAATGAATACACTTATAAATAGAAAACACTTTAAGAGTGTACTATAGAGAGGTAGGATATGGAAATGAATGTACATTATAGACAGAATAAATAGTTGTATAAATAGGGGTGGAATGAGTCCTGCTATCACCATGGTTTTGAGTTCAACAGTGTGATAGCAGCAGGGAAGAAGCTGTTCCTGAACCTGCTGGTCCGGGAACGGAGAGACCTGAAGCGTCTGCCGGAGGGGAGGGGGGTAAACAGTCTGTGGTTGGGGTGGGAAGTGTCTTTGGTGATGCAGTGAGCCTTCCGCAGGCGTCGCTTACACTGTATAGTGTCTATGGTGGGGAGTGAGGAACCGGTGATGCGTTGGGCAGTTTTCACCACCCTCTGCAGTGATTTCCGGTCCGCGACAGAGCAGTTACCATACCACACTGTGATGCAGTTGGTGAGGATGCTCTCGATGGTACAGCGGTAGAAGTTCACCAGGATCTGGGGAGACAGGTTGATCTTCTTCACTCTCCTCAGGAAGAACAGACGCTGGTGAGCCTTCTTGACCAGAGTGGAAGTGTTGAGGGTCCAAGTAAGATCCTCGGAGATGTGGACACCCAGGAATTCAAAACTAGAGACACGCTCCACCTCTGTCCCGTTGATGCAGACTGGAGTGTGCGTGTCAGGTTTAGACTTCCTGTAGTCCATGATGATCTTTTTGGTCTTCTTGGTGTTAAGAGTCAGATTGTTGTCTGCGCACCACGCCGCTAGGTGCTGGACCTCCTCCCTGTAGTCCGCCTCGTCGTTGTTGCGGATGAGGCCTATAACCGTTGTGTCGTCTGCAAACTTGATGATGGAGTTAGAGCCATGTACAGGTGTGCAGGCGAAGGTGAAGAGGGAGTAGAGGAGGGGGCTCAGCACACAGCCCTGTGGAACGCCAGTGCTCAGAGTGAGGGTAGAGATTTGAGCTGGGCCAGGACCAGCCGCTCGAAGCACTTCATGATGATGGGGGTAAGTGCAACAGGGCGGTAGTCGTTGAGGCTCGCTGCTGTGGAGTGTTTAGGCACCGGCACGATGGAGGTGGTCTTAAAACACGAGGGGACAGCTGCTTGGGCTAGAGACATGTTAAAGATGTTGGTCATGACTCCGGTCAGCTGTCCAGCACAGGCCCTGAGCACACGTCCTGGTATGCCATCGGGACCTGCAGCTTTTCGTGCATTAATCCGGCTTAGTGCAGCACACACATCAGTGGGGGAGAGTATGAGGGGCTGGTGGTCCGCAGGGAGCACAGCCTTGATGGCAACCTCCTGGTTGTCCCTGTCGAATCGAGCATAGAAGCTGTTGAGCTCTTCAGGGAGGGAGGCGTCACTGGTAGGGGGGCTGGAGTTGCTGGATTTGTAGTCTGTGATAGCCTGGATACCTTGCCACATGCGTCGGGGGTCGGACTTAAAGTGTTCCTCGATCCTCAGCTTGTAGTCGTGCTTGGCCTTCTTGATGCCCCTCTTCAGGTCAGCCCTGGATGAACTGTAAGCCTGTGCGTCACCTGATCTGAAAGTGGTGTCGTGTGCCTTCAGCAGAAGGCGGACCTCTTTATTCATCCACGGCTTCTGATTCGGGAATGTCGTGATCTGTTTGAAGGTGGTGATGCTGTTGATTGTGGAGTTGATAAAGTCCATAACTGAGGAGGCGTATGAGTTGATGTCTGTATGGGAGTCACAGGTAGCCTGAGTGGCAAACTCACTCCAGTCAGTGTTTTCAAACTGGTGTTAGAGCAGAGAGTCAGCTTCCACAGGCCAAACTTTGACTGTCCTCACTGTGGGTTTGATGCGTTTGATGAGGGGGGTGTACTTGGGGAACAGGAACAATGAGAGGTGGTCAGACTGTCCAAGATGGGGGAGGGGGACTGCTTTGTAGGCATCGGGCATGTTGGTGTAAACATGATCCAAAGTCTTGTTACCTCTTGTGGGGCAGGAGACATGTTGGTGGAATTTGGGGAGTACTGTCTTTAAGTTGGAGTGATTGAAATCACCCGCAATGATAAAGGCAGCCTCCGGGTGTTTAGTCTGTTGCTTGCTAATGGCTGTATGAAGGTCCTTCATAGCTAGCTTTGCATTAGCATCAGGGGGGATGTAGGCTGCAGTAACAACAGTAGATGTAAACTCTCTGGGCAGATAGAACGGTCTACACTTAACCATGATGTATTCCAGGTTAGCGGAGCAATGACTCTCGATGATAGTAGTGTCCGTACACCATGCTTTGTTCACATAAATGCACAAACCTCCACCTCTGGTCTTACCGGAGTCATCTGTTGATCTGTCTGCCCGGAAAGTCTGCCGCCCGGGAAGCTGAATAGCGCTGTCCGGAATGCCGCTGTTGAGCCATGTTTCTGTTAAAATCATGACGTTGCAGTCCATAATCCGTTTGTTTGTGGTGATCCGCAGTTGTAGGTCATCCATTTTATTCACCAGGGACCGAACATTGGCGAGGAAGATGCTTGGTAGAGAAAGCCAGTGAGGAGTTAGCTTTAGCTTAGCCTTTAGCCCTCCGCGAGTCCCTCGCCGTTGTTTATGATCCCGACGCCGCCTACGAGCCCTTCCGGTCGGCAGGGCTGAGTCGGTGGGATCCGCTGTTCTTTCGATCTCTGGGATAAGCCGTAGATCGCCGAAAAAGTTGCCAAGAAAGTTTGTTCTTAAGTCCAAAAGTTTCTGGCGGCTGTATGAAGTGTTTGCAAGACTGTTCTGAGTGAGCAGACTTAGGTAGATAACTAGGCAAATCATTGTTAATTTGCAAAAACTGGAGAGACGCTGAGCCTTGCGTTGTACACGCGCCGCCATCTTGGTCTATCATCAATATACGCAGAGCAGACCAAGGTCTGGCAATATTTGAAAACTTGAAACAATGAATCTCTGCTGTGAACATTGTCTTGAGCAGGGCCTAGAACTCAAAAAGCAAATTACATTTCTGACAAATAAGTCAGGCAATCTTGTAATTCAAAGCAAGAAGGCAAAAAGTGTCAAGACAAGAATCCTCAACATCAACAATTTTTCAACTCCGCCCACACAGGAGAGGCATCATTTCACCAGAAGAATCTCAGATGAACCGCAACTGAAAGCCACGTTAGGTAGCTATTTTTATTCTTTTGTAAATTCCTTGTGTGTCTGTAATGGGTAGGATATTATGTATGCAATATGCTACATATTATGTAGGATTTGTGTGAAATGTCTGAACATCTACTACATGGATTGGCATGAAAGTTTGTGTAAGCATCAATGCTGAAGAAGCCAATTGGAAAGGTTAGAAGATTCTGATAACATTGAACGTTGTCTTACCACCTTTAAGAGACTAGTATAAGTCTTCAACTATCTGCATCAAAAAGTGCTTTTGTAGCTGTGAACTCAGCAGATACAAGATACTATGATATGTTGAAATTAGTTGTGGTGAAAAATATGAGAAACAGAGACACTTACCACCAGACGTTTCGCTTCTAAGAGTCACCTGCTGATGAGGACTCTCACAAACTCTATACCAGGGGTCACCAACAAGGTGCCATAAAATTATAAATAATCAAATTTAATTTTATTCCGTTGCTATTCTTTTTAAATCACACTTGCATTTATATAGTTTTAAAAATAACAATATCTTAAAAATATGTTCATTATACATGAACTTTAGATAAGTTTAACTTTAGATAAGGACTGGGATCTGGCGAAGTGCAGGTGGTCTAGCATCCAGTGCAACGAGTCCGTGGACAGCAGCAGTACAGCGCAGCTGTTGGTTTTTATCTGGATGGTGTTTGAAGATTTCTCCACAAGAGAAGAACTCCTGACATTACTACCCTTAAAGACAACTATGAGGGGAGTTGACATTTATAAGGAGTGCAGAAAAAGGTACCATTGGAAAAGCTGGTAGCGGTGACCACAGACAGGGCTCCTGCTATGATCGGCTGACTAACAGGTTTAATTGCTCACTGTAAAGCTGACCCAGACTTCCCAAAATTTCTGCATTACCACTGCATCATTCACTAGCAGGCAGGCAAGTTACACACCAGATTACAATACACTGGTGAACAGCATGCAATGTCAGTCTTCTCACTAACAAAGAAACCAATACAAGACGTTGTCAGTGGCAACATGGTAGTGCCATGGCAAAGTTGCATTAAAATATTGAATTTAAAAGTGTGTTCATGACATGTTGCAGATATAATTTTGTTAAAAATGCTGCAGATTTGGTCATTAGATTTATTTAAAAATATGTAAGTTGTTTTTTCTTTAACATTACATAATTGATAAACATGGTGCAACATAGTGAAAATGGAACATTTTTCCTATGAAATGTAGTGATGTAAGTGATCATCTGAAAATTTAACAATTACTGAGATTAATAAAGTGATGAATGTTGATAGCTGTTTCACACCTTGTTATCACTGTTAATAATTATTGTGAGAAATCATTAACGTGATCAGTGTCTTCACATAGATGAGTATCATTAAGCATTATTAATAATCTATAACTGAAGGCAGACTGAGCAAATTTGTTATTTCAGGAGAGCTGGTAGCCCTTCGTATGACTCAGTACTCATGAAGATAGCTCTCAGTTTCAAAAAGATTGGTGACCCCTTCTCCAAACCTACCTCAATGACTTTTATAAATAAGTCTAGTATGACACCTGCACCAAGGAGGAGATGATAGAGAAGATGATTTAATTTCTCAAGGTGGTTTTTCCAGAGGTGAAGGCTAAACTTAAAGAACACAACTTAGATATGGCTGAGGAGGTTGCTGACCTGGTTGATGCTAATGTATTGGGAATGGGGACTTCCAGATTGAATATCTTCATGGAGCAGTGGGAGCTTTCACCCCACTTTTCTCCCTATTGCTCCTGCACAATTCTGGGGTGTGTGGCTCAATTGGCCAATCAGACATGGGCCATAGTATAAGAGTGGGTAGTGTGTACTTTGGCCCTCCTTTAGCTTGTGGCCCATAGATACGCCCACCTCCTGGTCACCTCACTCCATGCTCACATGAGCAGGTAAGTTAGCGGTAACTTCACTGGCTCATCAGTCCAATTTTTAGATGTTTGCTTGAGTTTTACAAGGTAGGTGTCCCCTCCTCAGACTCACCTATTGGTACGTGCTCCTCATGATAGCCTGTTAGGCTCGTACATAAGTGTGAGTACTAATTGTTTGTCTGTGTTAGGGCAGCGTCGAGAGGCCCTGCTGTTTTGGCTCCACTTCACTGCTGCTTTTCGGTACAGTCCAGCTCTCCGGTCCTCCTTTACAGCTGTCAGCGCTACTCTTGGCTCCTGCCTCAACACAGATCACTATCCAGGTTGCATGTTCGGCCCTGAACGCCACTGTATACTGGCCGGTGGTGTGGATTAGTGTGTTATTAGGATTACATATTTTTATTAATAGTTCTTTTTATTTTTCATCTATCATTGTGATCCAGGTTTCAATGGACCGTTGGATCTGGTATATGGTGACTTCATTTATTTAGTGATTTATTTAAGTGATTTACTGTTAATTGAGTTATTGCTTTGTTTTGTTTGTTTTGGAACATATTATTGTTTCTTTTTGAGTGATTGCTTTGTGTTAAGTTTGGCTAGGTCATTTATTTATGTACTTTCGTTAACTATATTAATTTTCTTTACTTACATCAGTAGCAGGCTTACTGGCATTTATTTTGCATTGATTTCTTATTTCTGTGAATTTATGGTTGGTTGTGTTTTTTTTTGAATCCCACTGACTGTTTTATCCTGTCTTTTCAAGTGCTGAGAGCTGACGGTGGTGGTCTTGGTGTAGTGTGTCCCCTCCTTTCTGAGTAGGTGTGTGTTGGCACCCCTGATTTGTCCCTCCTGTCACGTGTGTGTGTACACAGGTGGGCCGGGTGTTCCTTCCCTGGGATTCCTCTCACTCAGTGCTACCTGTCCCTTATCACCACCAGTAGGCTTCAGCACTGAAAGTGTTCCCGCTCCTGGTATGAATGTGTGGTTTTAAGCAATTTAGTTTTGTTAACCCTTAACCTCACACAGTTTGGCCTGTCTTCACTTACGATACCTAGTCTCCCTGGATTGAAACACCAGGTCCTGGCTTTTACTACCCTATTGGCAGGACACCTTATTTTTTTCTCTTTCTTTTTTTTCTTAGTGTGATGGTTTAATTATGTAATTATTTGACTTTTTATGGTTAATTATGGTTCTTAGATACTGATTTTAGCTGTAATTTAAATTCTCATAAAATTTGTAAATAGGGGGTGAAAACCATGTGCAGAAGATAAAATTTCCTTCATTCCTCCAACTTTATAGAAGGCTTGCGAAGGTAGCTTAATGGACAGGAACAGGAAATCTCACTATGACATTTCTGAATGTATCTGAATGTCTTAAGATGATTTTTTTGTTGTTGACATGTTTGACCTGCATGTGTACCAAGAGGATAAGTGAGAGGTAAAGCTGGTTTTAAATAAGATAACCATTTCTGATGGAGACACAAATCTGTCTGATTGCATTCACCGCTCTTGTTGTTTTAAGGTATTTAAAAGCACCAAATAAAATATGTGATGTCAGACCAGACTGCAATCCTCTCAGTAATGGGACAAACACAAGTCAGGAGCTCCCACAGAGGAAAGCTTTGTTCTTTAATGTCGGCTCTCCCTGAGGGTTTAGTTTAATCAAACAGGATCAACAGTCAGTGTTATCTACATTTTAACCACATAATTAACAAAACCATGCTATGACAACAGTGGTCAACGTGTCATCTTTGCACACAAAATATAATGCTATGAAATATACATCTACTTCTTCCAACTCCACCCTCAGGACATACTAGCTAAGCTAAATCAATGTGGGTTGTCTTTGGCTGATGGCAGGGTAGTGTGTTGTTGTTTGAAAGAGCAAGGCTTTTTATTTATTTATTTTTATTTTCTCAGATTTAGATTTTGTTTAGCCTTCTCTTATAATACATGCCATGATGGTGTGCCTTGCCATATCCAGACCAACAGTCATATCTCTTTATCAGGGTTTTATTTGACTCATCTCAATCAGTTAGTAGCTAGTAGAAGTATTGCGTCCATTTGGAGAAACACATAATACATCTTTATCTTTATATTTATTACAGAATAAACATTGTTCTCCAAAGAACACACATTTTCAATTTAGCCAGCCACTTTTTGCAGGTGTCACTTATCGTTAACCATTTCAGATTGTAATTAAGTTGAGGTTTGATATTTTAAGGTATGATCATTGGCTCTGCTCTCCAGAGGAAACTCTGAGTCTCCAGACGTTACTGTAAAACATGCCTGGTCATAAAGTATGTCTTAGGTGTTTGTTTAATTATAGCGAGTTGGCACCTGATACATCTATAATGATTATCTATAATTCATATTTTATTTGTCCAAACATGCCCAAAATAGCAGAGTTCAAGGATACTACTGTATGTGGAATTTTGATAAAAAGCCATATTAGTTACATGGCTTGCTCAACAGTGTGGAATTTTGTCATAAAGTAGGCTATAAACTCTCTGTACACTAATATGGAATGAAACAACAAGATGTGCACTATCCAGTGGCAAACATCTTAAGAAGGCACCTAACAGCAAATAATATTTTACGGTTTGGAATAGGTTTAGAATCTATTAGAGGTGGGAAAAGTTTGCACACTCTCCTCCACAGACCTTTTGGATTTTCAAATTATGAAGCATCCCCACGAAACCCGGAAAACAACCCGACAAGGTCGAAACTGTTTCTGTTTCATATGTATTAGTAGTATTTGTGGGTTCTTCAAAAAAAAGACTTCCACGTCACCACATAAATCATTTTCATACACTCCATAAGTATTTGGTTCGGCTCTTTAACATCATGAGTTGTTCTGAACATTTAGGCCTCTAGGGGCCACTGTGGATCTTAATATGTGCAGTTTTGGGGTATAACAAATTCAACAACTTGGGAAGTCACGTTTCACACAGAAGATAATCACAGCGTCTGAATGAGAAAAGCTTTACTCAGTCACCTTTGGTCAATTACTGAACTACAGAGCCTTTACTCTGTTCCACTATTTTCTCCTGCACCACAGAATGAAGGTATTAGGGCTACATTAATTTACTTGGGTCTACTAGGGTCCAACAAGTGGGCATAATACAATACAATTACTGCTCATTTGCATTTTTAAAAGGTACTTAACCTAATGGTTGACGTGTGTGGAGTTGAGACTTCTTCAATTTCTGAAAGAGAAACTGAAAGTATTTCTCACCAACAACACACAATAAATGTATATACTACTAAATATTTACCGCAAATATGTTTTGTAGGAAATGTAATGCAGTCAAAATAATGAGGAAATGTTGTGAGTCAGTGACGATGTATTTCATATGTTTCACACACAAAGGGGCGCAACATACACTGGATATAAAAAGTCTACACACCTTAGGTTTTTGTCATGTAAAAAAATGACAGCAAGACAAATAATTTCACAACTTTTTTCACCTTAAATGTGACCTATAACCTGTACAATGCAATCGTAAAAGGGGAAAAATATAAAATGAAAAAACTTAAAATAACTTGGTTGCATAAATATGCACATCCTTAAACTAATACTGGTTGCAGAACCTTTTTATTATTATATATATAATATTATATATTACTTTTATTACAGCACTCAATCTTTATGGGTAGGAGCCTATCAGCGTAGTACATATTGATGTGGCAATATTTGCCCACTAGTCTTTGCAAAACTGCTCCAAATCTGACAGATTGCGAGGCCATTCCGTGTGCAAAGCCCTCTTCAGATCACCCCACAGATGTTTGATGGGATTCAGGTCTGGACTCTGGCTGGACCATTCCAAAACCTCAATCTTATTCCAGTGAAGCCATTCTTTTGTTGATTTAGATGTGTGCTTTGGGTCATTGTCGTGCTGAAATATGAAGCTCTTCATCTTCTGCTTTCTATCAGAAGACCAAAGGTTTTTGTGCCAACACTGACTGGTATTTGGAACTGTTCATAATTCCCTCCTCCCTGACTAAGGCCCCAGTTCCAGATGAAGAAAAACAGCCCAAAATAATGATTCTGCCACCACCATGCTTGTAGGTATGATAATGAACAGTGTTGTATAAAAAGTTCAACCTTGGTTTCATCAGACCATAACACATTTTTCTACTTAAAATTACTAAATTAAATAAAAACAAAATTAAGACGGGCTTGGATGTTTTTCCATCCAAGCCCGGCTTAATAAGGCCGGGCTTGGATGGATTGGATTGGATAAGGCTTCCATCTTGCCACCCTACCTCATAGCCCAGACATTTGAAGAAGACTGGAGATTGTTGTCACATGTACTACACAGCCAGTACTTGCCAGAAATTCCTGCAGCTCCTTCAGTGTTGCTGTCGGCCTCTTGGCAGCTTTCCTGACTAGTTTTCTTCTCGTCTAATCATCAACTTTAGACGGACGTTCTGTTCTTGGTAATGTCACTGTTGTGCCGTATTTTCTCCACTTGTTGATGGTCTTCACTGTGTTCCATGGAATTAAATATACCATGGAACACAGTGAAATTCTTTTCTAGCCTTCACCGGACTGATATCTTTGAATAATGAGATCCCTCTGATGCTTTGGAAGCTCTCTGCAGATCTACTAGAACAACTGACCATTATTTAGGGTTGATCAGATATCTTTAATTGGTGACAGGTGTGTGCAGACTCAAGTTTAACATGAGTTTGAATGTAATCGGTTAAATTTGAACACAGCCACATCCCCAGTTATAAAAGGGTGTGCACACTTATGCAACCACATTATCTCAGTTTATTTTTTACTTCACCTCCCTGAAAGATTTCTGTTTATTTTTCAGTTGCGTTGTACATGTTATACGTCACATGAAAGGTAGGAGAGGTTGTGAAATTATTCATCTTGATGGCATTTTTCTCTCAGTTAAGTTCAGGGAATGGCTTATCATGATCACGGTCTTGGCTTAATGGAGAATATGTCTGAAGTGACTTGTATGAGTCAGTAGCATAAGACATTGCGTCTCATGCTACTTATACAAGATCTGTGACTCAAAACACTGCAAACACCATGTCCTACAGATTGATTACAGAGTTATTTTTTTGTAAGTAATTTAATATAATAATTATTTCGAGAGCACAGCTCTTTCATGTAAGAGCACCAAATTCGAAGTATTGCCCAAACTTGTGCATAAACCATAAAATATTTACCCCAGTAAAAAACCTTAAAAGATAAGTATTTTTTCATTCAAAGCTTCATTTGTTTGACACCTCATTAGAACATCTGTGAGGATGGCCTCTTTTATTCGTTGCTCCTTTTTTTCTGTCTCCAGTCACTTTGATTCATTGCAACTGGCCCACTTATCTGCAGACACACTCTCTCTCTCACACACACACACATATCTTACATGATGGTAAATCTGAGCATTTCCGTGCTGCCAGAGACGTGAAGACAATAGAATTGAAATGTTCCGTGTAATCTATTCAGACTTGCCACAGTTCCCATCCTCATGCTTACACACATGCATATATTATATGCATGTGTATTTGTGTCTGTGTTCTGCCTTGTTTCCTTTATCCAATACCTTGTTATAAGTGATGTGCATTTAAACAGAACAAACACATGGATCTGTGGCACTGAATCCCTCTGGGGACCAGTTCATTTTACACCTAAAAAACACATACTTAACTAATTGAATATGTAAATGTCATTGCCTCCGTAAAGTGTGTGATCTTATTGAAATACAATGACATCACAGGAAAAAAACAAGAAACCTGAAACATTCAGGATCAATTATGCTTGAAGAAATGGGAGCTGTGATAGTAAATGAGGTCAGTGGCTAAATAGATCAAACACATACAGTATGTTCTGAGACAACAGGCTTTGCTCATTTAAAGTAGAAAATGGATTTCACTAAATGGTGCCTGAATGCACGACCTCTCACATTTAGTTTCCAGTTAATGACGCTGAGGTTTTAACAATATCCAATACAATTATTTTGTTAAATCAGATTAGGCTAATGTTATTGTGCAACTTACCGTATTTTTCGGACTATGAGGCGCATCTAAAATCATTACATTTTCTCAAAAATCATCAGTGGGCCGTATAATCCAGTGCGCCTTATGTATGACCTTTGGTTGTGTTTACTAACCTCGAACCGATTTTATGTTATACACATTACGGCTAATAACGTATTACTCCACGAGTCAGGAGCCTCGCGTAATCATCACTGAACAGCCCAGTGACAGCAATGAGACTGACTGGGATAATGACGAGAGTGATCCGGGCTGCTGGATCCTAAAATAAACAGTTAAACTCTGAACAACAGTTTTGTATTTTTGTGTTAAAACGGTACAATGTTGAGAGGGATCCGGACATGTTTGATGCTAAAATCGCCCACTTAAACTTGTATTTTTGTGTTAGCCTACAACTGAGAGTTATTGTAAATTAGTTGAATAAAGTTCGACTTATCCGACACACATTTTGTTTTTCACTTATTGTGCCCAATAATCAGATGCGCCTTATAATCCTATAATATAATAGCTTTCTCATCATCCTACATCACAAAATCACATCCTGAACACACTCCTTTCCAATTCCCACCTTTCCATTCTTGCTTAAACAAGTCATCATACCTAAAGAATAGGTATATCAGTGTCCCATGGTGACCTATATGACTATTACAACAGTTATTCATATGATTGTGTAGTTAAGTTCAGACTAAACTCCTTTGTCCCTTTGAACTGTTTTCATTTTCCTTATTTACAGGTTTAAAGTCCAACTAAAATCATGATTAATCATCCCTCTTTGCTCTCAGAAATAATATCAACATTTTTTAAATAGGTTGTTAAAAATGCATTATTGAATAGAAGAAAATTTGTTTCTCTTCAATTCTTTACATATTAGAAATGTCTCTGTTTGATTGACAGCAGTTGACAGGCTACCAGAGTTACACTGTATGAACAGAGACAAAATAAATAAGCTGCTGTAGGTTCAAGTCAAGTCACAGACAGCATGTTGCTAACATATTGCTTTTTGAAGAGCAACGACCAAACCAACATCTAACAGGTTTGAATGTGATGCAGTCAAGGAGGTAATTGGCTACCTAGCCTGCTAACTGACCTTAGACTTTCTTGATGTTTGGTGGCTGGTTCAACAAGCTGAGCGACAGGAAAAAAAAACGTGGGTTCATGTTTGTAAGTTAGATACTTTAGCAGGAAATGTGGGTCGTTGGACTCTTGGATGACAGGATGCTATCAGGCTTAGTGTCACAGTCTGCTCTGCCTATGACAGACCGCCATGTTATTGCTTTAAGCAAGATTTGATTTGCTGTATCAAAATAGCTACATGCATTTATCCAGGAGACGTCGCCTTTTGGTTTTTTCTTAAAGAAGAACAAAAGGTATGTGATTTACAGAGCAGAGATGTATGCTGTAGCAAAAAATGAAATTTAAGTAGCCAAAAAAAAAGCTGAACTTTAAGAAATATCCAGACCTGCTTTATAATGTCATTCTGGTAATAAGGTCATCGCACAGTGGCGTAGCATAGCCTCAGCTGCTTGTTGGTAGTAAGAAACAGGAGAGTGGTGTATCAGTATGAGTGCCAACCTGTAAACTCAGAAAGGAAACTCATGATGTGGAGTTTGTGTATCCACAGGTTGTCCCCACACCATAAATATGAATGATAGATGAGTGTTCCAGGGATATAAAAAGCATGTTAATCGTATTATAAAAAGCGAACGTTTCTCTTTAGGCATGCTGTTCTTTTAACATAGAATGAAGACTGACTTTTCCATCCCATTGACTGTATTGACATTTACACATGCTATCTATTGCAGGAAGGACTGAGAAATACAGGTGCAATATTATGCTTGGACTAAACCTGCCTAAAATGTGACTTATTTGGGAAATATGTTTGTTGCTTTCCAGCTAAAGCAAAAGTCATTGTAATGATAACAAATAGTGATGAAGAGAAGTTACGTCATGGTTAAGAGAATTATCACATATATCTATTCATTGACAAACAAATACAACAGTCAGCAACTGTGAGGTGGCATATTCTTGGTAGATTCTTCGTCGTGTCCAGCTTGGGATTGTATGAGTTCGTTTGCTCCGGAGTCCCTGGAATGATACAACATGATTATAACATTATAGTAGAATACATTATGTATTAAACCCTGTTGCTTCCTACCATTATCAACTAGTGACAAATGCAACCAAATTAGTAGGACAGAAGAATATGTTCTTCTTTTTAAAATGTTTTTATTTGAATTAATGAACATTCATTACAGATATTCAACATATACATTTTTTCTTATCCAAGTTATTCTACCCAATCTGCTCCAAAAATATGTATGTTCTGCATGCAAAAAATAAATAAAAATAAAATAAAAATGCCGAAACTGCACGGCATTGGCATAGAACCCACTTTCATTGAGATATCTTTGAAAATGGCCAGTTTGGCCAAGATTTAGCCTAACTTTGAAGTGTTATTTAGTCCTCTCCTTTCATATGATAGCAGCATCTTTTTAACTTTTATTTTTGAACATCATTTACTCTTGTGAATAGCAGGTATCGATTTTTTCTTAAAATGAGTCAGTGTTGTCCTCATTTCCAATCTTCACATTCTACAGAGGAATTGTAGTCACACAGGGAGTGAGTGTCTGCGAGTCACTGTCTAACCTTAATGTAGACAGAACTTACATAGCCTTAACGGTGTGAATAGTAATTAAACAAGCAGCACCTTAGTTATAAACATATTATTTTCTCTTTTGGATGGATGGAGGGAAGGTACTGAGTCTGTTATATTGAACATTTGAGAGCAGTGTTATTATTTTCAAAAAAGTGGCTGACAACATATTTAGCAGCTTTCTGGACAGACCTTAACTCCTCTCTTTGAATATATATATATATATATATATATATATATATATTATATATATATATTGCACTAAAGTATATTCACCACACTACATCTTCTATTCACTATTCATACACAACTTTTGCACATGCTCCTGCATTATTTTGTATGGGGTATTATATCATCCAAGAAGGTGTGCTTGAAAACAGATTTTGTATCTGTAACAGTAGTTTTATATTTGTACATTTAAGTCTGTAAGTTCTGTACTGTAAGCTTGCATATACATACCTTCAGGCTGAACATTTCGGTGTGTACCTGCTAACTCTGTTTTGCATGTCTGTGCATTGAGTTTCAGGCCTGCAAGCCTGTATTCACAAGTTGTGAGGCAAAAACACTCATGTGGGAGAGCGTGCGCACACACATACACACACACACACACAGACGTTTGCTCGTATTGCAATTCTTTACCACAGGCTTTGTAAGAAGGAGGAGTGTGACCTTCAACTTTTGACCAATCAGCTTTGATGGAGCCACAACAGTGAATCTTATTGGTCAATCATATGACAACCAGTTACTAGCTAGAAGATCTTAGATGGACCATGGAGTTGTTCACACTCTGTACCAGGTAAAATGTAAACTCTCTGTATTAAATGGACCTGTAAACCAACTTAAGCTTAATATACAGTTGCTATGCAGTTATAATTACTTAACGAAAAGTCATTTTGTGAGATTTTGAACAAACTAACTTTATTTTTTATTTTTTTCGATCAACAATGTTTCCCCACTCTCTGCTAGTAAACTAACTCTAACACTCTAACATATATTATGTCACCAAAATCATCTTTATTCTGTCCACCTTTAATGTCATTCATTCGGGGGTTTATATGAGTATGATTATGACAGCAGATTTTGAAGAGGTTGTTGTGATCCAGGGGGGTTTAGTGGTTTAGGGACACAGTATACCTTCCTGCCACTACATCCCAGTCAGCTGTGAGTGGTCCAACAGACTGTTTTCAGATTACAAAAACTCAAAAACTTGAAGTCAAAGCACTTCACAGCAGTTATCAATCAAAAGCCAAACAATAAAAACAGTAAAACAAGCTTACAGTAAATTAGGAATTACAGTGTGCATAGTGTAGCAAACTGAAGGGAAGTAATTTAAAAGGGTACTAGGGTAACTATTCTGTACTAGATATAACCTTGGTTCTTGTATTTAATATTGTTGCTGTTACCCTGCTGCCACCTTGATGCAGTCTGTGCCTATCACATTACCTTCATTTGAGTCATAGAGTTAAGCATCCCTTCTACTAACAATAAATAAATATCTAGAGATTTTCAAAAAAGCATGGTCTTTAGACAACAATTATTATCCTCAGTTGCAGACCTGTTTCACTTCTTCTTGTTTTATTTCTGGCACCATCAATGAAACATCAGCATATCCCTGATGTGCACCTCACCATTCCTCCACTGCACCGGAAATACCAAAGAATACAATGGATGCAAACAAACACACCACACACCCTGAATCAGCACAGAAAACCAATTCATTTCTGAAAATGATACCAATGCCATGTAACATGTAAGTGGGAGGCAGCAGTGAAATGCAACGATGCAACAGTGTTACTCTTCCCGTCACTCACTGACTTTGCGTTTTTGTTTCAAAGACTTTAAAATTTGCAAACTGTTTAGTGCCGATAGTGTGTGTGTGTGTGTGTGTGTGTGTGTGTGTGTGTGTTTGTGTGTGCCACCAGGAGGCATTATCGTTTTATTATTATCGTTCATAAGCCATAGATTAACCACCATTAACCACCAGTCTTTATTTAGCATTCAAATATATAAGGAGAGGATGCACACACATAATTACATTCAGATATTTCTGCATGTATGGTGGCTGATCTGTGTGTATACCAGATCCTAGGGTTAGGGTTAGGGTTAGATACATGTATTTGTATTGAATCGTTTCTGTACGTGGCGTTCGGTTCGGTATAGGGCCGTGCAGGGCCTTTTTTTTTTTGGCTCATGGGCCTGAAGTTGCGTGTGTTTACGTTCCGCCGCAAACACATGCAGCCATGCGAATGATGGCTACTGCTAGCAGGTGCTATCTTCCTGGTTAAATATTAAATTACATATTGTATTTCAGTAGACTCTGACCCACTTCTATGGTGGAAGGCCAACGAGGCCATATATCCCCTAACTGCAAAGTTAGCAAGGCGCTATCTGGTCATACCCGCTACGTCTGTCTCTAGCGAGAGGGTATTTTCAACTGTGATGCCAGCAGATCTGCACTTAATGTGGACAAGTTCATTTTTCTGGCAAAAAATAGGGTTGAGTAAAACTGAACAGGGTTTCATGCTGGAACTGTTATTGCTGCACTTTACTTGTTGAAAAATGTTGTTAAAAGCCGTTTAGATGGAATAAATTTTTTTAATAATATTTCATGCATTTGTTGTTTATTTAAGAATTTTATTGAACTTATTACCAGGCAGCACTTTGCATTGATTTCATTTTCCTAAGTTGTTAGTAAGTTGTTACAGTAATTTGTTGTTTACAAATAATAAACACCCAAATGAACAACAAGAAAATTTAGGTTTTGCATTTTGTTCCCATACTGTATCGAAAATGAACCGAACTGTGACCTCAAAACTGAGGTACGTTGTGGCAGGAAGTTCAGACTTGCATTTCCTCCCCACTGGTAAGGGGGAGGAGTTAGGGGGAGAAATCAATAGGAGCACCTGTGAGATGGGGGGAAGGGGAGATTTTTTCAAACAACAGGCCACATGGAGGAGAAAAGGAGGAAGCAAGTGTGAGCATGAGAAATCCACCAATATATAAGCTGGAAAGGAAACGTATGAGTACAACAGGACCAAAAAGCAACCCCGGATTGTATGGAAGAGGCAATCTTCTTGTCTTTGGCGCGGCACTCGGAGCTGGATGGTTTTTGTGTCGACCATCCCCGGGGTCCAGCAAACCCTCTCCCCATATCCGATATCTGGTCGCACTCCTAAATTTAATTTGTTATTGTTGGTGGAAAACCCTTGATTTATTGCTTGAACTTTATTTTTGATGGGGTTTATCTTTTTTGTTTGTAATTAACAGATTGACTAAATAACATTTGCTTTACAGATATTTTGGTGACCAGAATTTATTTTGTAGCTAGGGCTATCTGCTAGCGGGACTTTTGTTGTTAAGCAGATACTTCATTTACTCATTATCCTTTTCTATTTAAAGAGTCCCAGGTTGCTCCTGTCTGGCGCCCAACTTATATTATAAGTATCTGTTTTCAGCCCTAACGCTACAACGTTCGTATCGAACCGAGATTTATGTGTATGTTACACCCCTACCAGATTCTGTGAATATTTAGCTGTGCAGAACGTACTTTTCTGTCCTCTCTTTAAGTTTGGGTTCCAGTGGATAGACAACTTTCCCATCAGCCACTCTGTAAAAGCTTCTCACACTCAACCCCCTACCTACACACACACAAACACACACAGTCTGTAGCGTTTGCTTAATGCTAATTTGGCTGGTGGCAACCTTGCTGATTGGGTCATTAGTTGCTCCCTAACGTCCTGTCAGAGGTTTCATTTCCTGTGCCCTCTGTGGGTTAATGAGGTGTATGGCAATGGGGAGCGGGGGGTGGCTAAGAAGGAATAGTTTATTCTGCCAGTGATTTTTGCTTTGGCTCTGCCTCATTTGCATGGCAGGAAGAGGCAGGCTCCTGACCAGCAGGGAGTCTCCCTAACAGCGCCCAGAGAAGGAAAGCTAGCAGAGAATAAATGATTTGGACCAATTAGACTGTCCAAATGGCCACGAGACAGCAATGTTTAAGAAGTCATTATGGGAGAAGTAGGTGATCATTTACACAAACAGGGGAGTAAACAAAGACATATCCAGTTAAACACTTGAATGCAAACCTCATCCCCCAATACACACTGTGGCACACACTTATCTTCTTCCCACATCTGACCTTAGCAGAGTTTAAAGGAACATTTATTTGTTTTATTTCTGAAAGTGAGATAATATTAATCTTATGGTAGTGTTAAAAGTACTGCTATTAAACTATCATCCACTAAGAATGATAAAACTAAAGCATTTTATTTTGATTTTAAGGGAAACACAATTGATAAATGCATGGATTGAAGTTAATGCATTGTAATATATATATATATATATATATATATATATATATATATATATATAGCTATTAATAATATTGTAATTGACACATTTAACACATTTAATGGGATATACAGTGCATTCAGAAAGTATTCAGATCCATTTGCTTTTTTCACATTTAGATTGGTCTTATGCTAAAAGCATTTTAATTCACTTTTCCCCTCATCAATCAGGGCTCAATACCCCATAATTACAAGGCAAAAACTGATTTTTTTATTATAATAGAATCATTTATTATAAAGGAAAAAATGGAAATGTCACATTAACAGCAGTATTCAGATCCTTTAGTGTGACACGTCTGGTGCCTTCCATTCCTCTTAATTTTTTAGATGTTTTCTATACCTTGATTGGTAAATTCCACTGGTTGGCTTAATTTAGAAAGACACACACGTGTCTATATAAGGTCTCACAGCTGACAATGCATATCAGAGCAAAACCCAAGCCATGAGGTGAAAGGAACTGTGTGCACAGCTCAGAGACAGGACTGTGTCAAGGAAAAAAAAAGGCTACAAAATTATTGAAGGTTCCCAAGAACACAGTGGCCACTATAATTCTTAAATGGAAGACGTTTGGAAGAACCAGGACTCTTCCTAGAGCTGGCCGCCTGGCTAAACTGAGCAACTGGAGAGAGGGGTCTTGGTGAGAGATCCCGTATGGAGATGGAAGAAGTTTCCAGAAGGACAACCATCACTGCGTCACTCCACCGATCTGCTTTTATTTCAGAGTAGCCAAACAAAAAGCTTCTCCTCAGTGAAATACACCAGAAATCCTGCTTGGATTTTACAAAAAAAGTACTTCAAGGAGAAGATTCACTGTTCCGATGAAACCAAGATTGAATTGTTTGGCCTCAATTCTAACCATCAGCTCTCCCATCACCTGCCCAATACCATCAAATCATCACATTGATTTCCTTAGATAAATCACTGAAATTAACAATTTATTTATTTCATTATTAACTAACCATGCCCTGGATCTGTACTGAACACACATGCTTGTACCTTCTCAGTTACAGGAAAGTCAGTTTCCACCTTTCCTCGGGATTAAGTCTCTTTCATCATTTAGCTGCTGAATGTAATGGGCTGTAATTATGTGTGATTATGCTTAAACCTCCCTGAATGTGACAGCCAAAAGCAATAACATCATTACACTAAACACTTTGATGTGTTTGTGCAGTACATGATTGTTGTTTGGGGGGTCTACTAAAAATAATGTACCTACTGTATATGGAAATAGTCAGATCATCTCTCCACAATGTGGCGAGAATTCTCATCTTATGATTTCAATATATATATATATTAGAATGTGAATAGCATTTGCAGCCTCCGCAATGAGGCACGTGACAACATGTATGCAGGCGGCCTCTTTGGATAATTGCTCTCATTTTAATATTAATGTGGCTCCCTTGTCAGCAGTATTGAGCCATGCCAGTGCCTTTACATGCAGATGGCATCAGACTGAAAATAAAGATCAAAGACAAGAGAAATCCCATTTGTTCCACTCCCTGTGTAATGCCAAGGCTTTAGGAGAATCTGCCTGCTTGATTTCTGGGCTCAGAGAAAGGAGCTAAATGTGAGATGTGCCTGGCACAGATGGCAGCAGCTGATATCTAGCCAGTAAGATTGAGAACACACTCTGCGGCTGCCGCTGTTACTACTGGCAGCCTTGCTACACTCTCTGCTCTCTGGGTTTCCGTGGGAGTGTCAGGGATGCTACTTTTAGCTGCTTGCCTCTCAGTCACAGAAGTCAAAGAAACACACATGGAGTCCAGCCTCTCTGAGAATGATTACAATATCAATAACACTAAAAATAATAATAATAATAAAAAGATTTTCCAAGTGAGGTTATTGTTTCCTCATTTAATCTAAAATTATTATTATCAGTTAAAAGGTCCATAGTCAGAAGCAGACAGGAGTACCGCTGTTAACGATGCATCAACAAAATAATCAATATCGATTTACAATATCAATCTACACTATATTAAGAAAACTTTCAACTTCACCTTGCCTTCAGACAATCCTTTTCTTCGGCAGAACCTCTGTATTCTACACATGCCTCACACTATATTATGCCACACTAGTACTCTCTAACCAAATAGCTGATCACAAGCATTTCTTATTTCTTCTTATTTCTTAATATAGCATATATTTAAACTGATATTGATTATAAGTGGGCCTTTGTTAGGAGACACAAACATTGTGTTGCTAGCACTGTCCACATCAGTATATTACTTAGCTGCTGTGCCAGTATTCCTGTCGGGTTCTTGTAACTGGGTGGGTGCATACTGACATCCACTGCAGGTAATAAACTATCCCTTTAACTCACACTGCTGGAGACATATCTACATGTAGTACAAGCAATCTTCCAGCAACTACTTCTAATATCAACTATCAACACAGTTAAAGTTTTCTTAATAGGTTTAATTCAATTATCATTTTTCGATAAAGGTGTTTACATCTGTACCAATATCCTGGTTATTATCAGGTTTTTAGAGTAACCCAGTTATGATATGCTACCTGTAGTGCTTCAATAGAAACCAGGATACATTTGATCCAGGTCTTTAAACTATCTCTGTCCACAGATACATGAGCAGCTGATATGTTGAGGACACAACTGGATACAGATGATCAGAAACAAGAATAATTTTAGAATAATGTAAACATGAAGATGAATAACCAGGTTTCTAATGGTGAACAAAACCGGGATATTTATGCATGAAATAAAACTGATGCTGTCATTCTGTGTCTGTTTGAGATGGTTTGAAGGTCATTAGTGGTGGGCTCACAGATTCACTAACACATCTAGAGAAAATATGCACACAACCTCTACTGTATGATCCTGCAGTTCACATCTGTGCATTAATAAAATACTGCGGAAATGAATGTCATACTTTGTTTCCTTTTGTGCCACGACTGTGGAGGAAATTGGGAAAATAAAGTGTGAAATGAAGAGATGTGCTTTCGTCTTGCTAGATGCAAATTACATGTCAACACTACAAAGATAGTTAATGAGATTTTGCCCTATCTAATTTTCACATTGTTGGCTAAAGTGTGTAAAATCCAACAAATAGATTCAACCACCGCATGTAAAAAAAAAAACCATCTGTGTGTATGCGTTGCTTATGTAGCATGTCACCACAGTGAGGCTAAGAATAGGTAGTCACATCTGCATCAAACCCACATTAAGGACTGAACATGAATATGTATGAAGATTGAACTAACTGAACTTCATGTGTTTTGGAGTTAAGCAGGCTGCATGCATATTCAATAAATATATACTACGAATGTTACTACTTATAAACATACATTAAATTGAAGACTGTATACCAACAATTCATTTATCAAAGACACTTTTATAAAAATGCAACTTGTCTGCTTAAATTGAATTCCATTTATTATTTTCGTCAACCCACTGGGGATTTGGAGCAGCTTTATGGATGCGGATACTATAATAGCTCACCAGTTTAAAGTGTTTACCCACTGTAGTCATTCTGCCCTGATCCAGGTAAAGTATCTGCCTTGTAGTCTTCAATGGCTAATCAACACTTCCACTCTGTTTTCTTTAGACTGAACCGACATGCAGTTTAGTTAGTTGTTGACTCGCCATGTGGATTATGTACACTCACACACTACCTAATTATCATTATTAATATTAAAATATTATTCATTTTGAGAGGTTAACGCATTACATTCTGTTTGCTCCACATGTATTTCTTTTTGCTTCATTATCTTCATTTGCAATGATCATGCAAAATCTAGGTTATTACTCACAAGAATATTCTTTTACTTTAATTTTTGTGCGCCTTATAACATCCACACACTTGAACAATGACACTGATTTCTGTTAGCAGACACATACTACAACTTTCTGCTTGTGCATTTTCTCTCTTTGCAGCAGTTTTTCCCCCTAAATGATGTGTGTCATGTGTGTTTGTACAGGGCAGACAAGACGATGACCCAAATGCAAACAAGATGGGCAGGCAGGTGGGTAGGTGCAGGCAGTTACTGAGTGCCAACAGACAGTGGTGGTAGCAGGGTATGACCTGGTTAGGCTACAGACCAATCAAGAACTTTGTCAGCCCAATTATGGAACAACCAAGAAAATTACCGAGCAGGATAAACCAACCCAGCATCTCCACATCCCAACAATAGGATGCAGGGCAGCAATGCTCTGTGTTCAATAGAAGATCCACCACTTAGTATCTTCATTTGTATTCAATATCACCAGAGCCCTTCAGATGTCACTGTTCAGAGATCAGTGAGGAAAGTTTACCCGGTCACATGTCACGTCACTACATCACCTTGTGAGTATACTAACAGCTAGCTGTTACTGACAGTTATTTTTTTCCTAACTAAAATTAGTAGCTGAATTAGTTAACACTAGTCGGGTATTATATATATTTTTTTTTTCAGAAGAGATGTCTGGCATGTTGGATACTAGCAATACTAATCAATCTAGTGATACAAGTGACATTAGACCCGACCCGATTTAAACCACCAGCAACCTGTGGCTTGAGATTGGGAAACAGGATCATTCAAGAATTACGCAACTGTGAGTTCACGTCTATGATATGTGGTGATGTCCCTATGTTAAACGGCGTGCCAAGGCATTGTAGTATTACCAGTTTACAATGGGGCTTCTGTCATGTTGGGGTGCAAAAGCAATGTACAGCAGAAATTAAAAATTGAGGTGCACACAGATTAAACCTTATTTTGGTTGGCAGCACAAGTTTTTGAAACAAATGTACAAATGAACAATTTCTTTTCCAACAAGGTTGCCCATAATTTGTTCAATAAAAAGCTCACCTAAGATGATTTTCGTATAATCCTCCCATTAACGATTATCTCCATAACTTTACACCACCACTTGGACTTGTTCTGTTTGTGCATGGACAAGTCTCTTAACCTTAGCAACCACATTTCAATAGTTTTCACCAGATAGTTTCTGTTTGTGTCTCTAACTAGCCTAGCTAAAGCAATGGCTTCTCTCTCCTCTCTTCTCCTCTCTCCTGTTCTGTGTGCCACATGTTTAGTTACTCCTCGTCCTCCTTTAGCAGTAATGGTAATTGTAATGAATGTAGTTTATTTGTAGCGTTGGAGGAATGGGTTAGTGACTTAGAGGCATGGTACCGCACCACTGAACAGTCAGTAGCCCCTCCACGTCTACAACAGATTTTCCCCACTCAGCGACACACCTACTGAGAGGCCAACTCTGATCATTGGCAAAACGGCGAGAAAAGAATCACAATACACAACGTTAACTTTCCACGTAAAAACATACATTCACACTTATTTCTGTGTGTAGAGTAACAAACCTGAGGTCTTAACATTGGCAATACATAGTATTTTGAACAGCAACCACAATGCTAAATGATAACATCAGCTATACTAAGTGAAAGGCGTACCGCCTTCAATAAGACGAAACGCAAAATTAAAGCGCTAGTAAACATTCCTAATTAAGCATGTTTGATTCAACAGATTATGCCTTTGACAAGCACAAAAGTCAAGCAAGTAGACAGACTCGACCCAGGAGCGACATGTTTTTGTACTCTGCTGCACTTTTATCTCTCACTTAACGCACTTCCTGCTTCCAACATATGCCACTAGATGGCAGTGTAAGATTAACAACGAACTCAAAATCACTATTCTCTTAAAGGCTTGAATCTCTTATAAAATAAACCTCCAGAAAATGAATAAAATAACAACACAAACCCGAGGGATAGAATAATACAGGTTTCTTCCACCTTTTTTTCCCCTGTTAAAAGGTTTTTTAGTGGGAGGGCACCCTTGGTTCCTTACTCGAACCAAGGATCTAAGGACAGAGGGTGTCACTCCCTGTACTGATTGTAAAGCCCTCCAAGACAAATGTATTTTGTGACTTCGGGCTATATAAATACAGTTTTATTTGATTTGACATACTGACCTTGTTCCATACTTGAGTCATTGAGTTCTCTCCATTCACTAATAAAGGCCATTACTGAACTTTCAAGTTCTTGAAAAAGAGGACAAAAACTGAATTGGATCTTGAATTCAAATAGACCTTATCTATGAACCAGTATGATCTATTATTTTCACATAATGTAACAGAGGGATGCTTAAAGACACACATGTGGTAGGTGTGCACTTGTATTTCAGTTTTATTATTGATAGGCTGGTTTTCACATGACTCATGGAGTTTTAGATAGCACATGTGATTTGGAAATAGATTAATTAATGTGGCTTTTTATCTTTGTGGTCTGTACTTTGGCTTCCCGGGATTTCATAAATCATTTTAATTAACTCTGCCAAACAACAAGCACCCTCCTATTTAAAGCACATTAGTTAGAGTGGGAGTGGCAGATCATATTGATCACACACACACACACACACACACACGCATAGAAAAAACATGATGCAAATCTGAGACTATGTCTGCTGGTTGAGATCAGGAAGCCAAACAAAAGACACAGTCAATTTCCATAAAACAGGGTCTATAGGTCACATTTCCCTGCTGCAGCTGTGCCTGAGAACAGCAAGCAGCAGTTCCTCTGCACGCTGTGCAGGTCTGTGTGCAGACTGATTTTTAGCTGCTGAACCAGACAGCACAACAAAAGTGCATCCCTGCGGAATAGAGAATAAGTCTACGAATAAGGATAGGAAGATAACAGATAGAGAGAGATTCCCTGCTTGCCGGGGGCTTGGAGTTGTGCATGCTGTTTTGTTCATGGCCTGAGGATGTGCAATCTGTTTGACTGTTCAATGTATCAATTAAAAATCAGTGTTTCACCTCATGCCACGCTCTCCAGTCTGGCGTGCCCAGCAACAGACAAATCTCCCACCCCTTGGAGGGTCCAGTGATTTAAACACAAACTAGATGTAGACACCTGGACCTCCTGCTAGTTACATACTTGCCAGTTAATTCACCTTGTGTGTGGGCAGAGCCACAGGCTGTTAAAGCAGAGGGGGAAATCCTGAAATCCTAGCGGATCAATTTCATGAAATGCCAAGCAGCTAAACTAATTAGCTGTTAGAGATGATGTTCCGCTCCACTCACACTTCTATATATTTTATAATATAGTGGGGATAACTCACTTTAAAGGTTAATGAGTCTATCGTGATACAAAACAACAATGACCAGAGCTAAGGAAGTCTAAACGGACATTAGAGTATTTCTGTTTATATATATTTTTTTCTTTCTCACTGTTTCTCTTACTTAAGATCTGACATCATTACAATGTAGTCCAAACAGGGCAAGGGACTGTAACTGTTGACAGCAGACAGCTGTTCGAAAACAGACTAGCAGTTTAGCCAAAATATCTCAACCAAATTATTTGGGAAGTTTCAACCCACAGAAAGCAATTTTGTGCCTTGTGAGTGTTGAACTGGCCTTTAACCAAATGCAGTGTCTGACCTTTACCACAGGCCAGTTGTGTGATGGGAGTGAGCCCACTGTTTGGTTATATTTCTGTATTCATATTTGGACTGAAGACAAAATGGCCATTTGGATCAATGATATAACAGATACACCACCCCCTCAGTGCCCCTGCCACCATCTGCAGACTGATGGTCCATAACCAGGGGACTGAAACTCTGCTAAGCTAAGAGAATGGCTGTTGCCCTGCCCCAGGGCATTGCTTCAGAAGGTCACATACACAGTACTGGTAAATGGGGGGAAAACATGTTTAATATGAGATACGTGTAATTAAACACAAGACAGAAGACAGCAACAAAGCACAGAATGTGATATTTTTTATCTATGTCATGCAAGATTATAACATGACCAATGTCACATGAGGAAACCTGCTGCCATTTCTGTTAATAACTAAAATAAAACTTGCAAGTGGTTTGTGTTGATGCCCTTGGTTTCGCCTTTTAGCGTATATTCATGTTGACATTTATATCATGATAGAGTCATGAAGAAGATCTGCAAACACACTCAAATACATTGAATAGTTCACAGTAGTAAAGAACTAGTTACAAGTAGTAAAAATAGTTCATGGTAGTAAAAAAACTATCAACTATTTAATGTATTTATGTGTGGAAGTTGTTGACCTTGAGAACAGCATTGAACAATAATGTTAAATCAAGGTCTGACTCTGCACCTCGTCTCACCGTTAATCATGTGACCAAAGACCAATACTTTTGATAGCAACTGAACTAACTCCATGAAAATCGAGCAAACTCCATCATTTGATAATTCTATGTGTTTTTACCCTGACAAAGACTTAACTCTTTCCTTTGTAACTGCAGCACTGCACATATACTGTGTCGCATATACTGTAACTCCCATTTCTGCTCAAGAAAAGTTAACTGGAAGGAGGACTGATATTACATACTTGTGGCCTACTTTCTAGGTGTTATGTGTTGTTGTTCATCATCGCAATCTTAGTGAGAAGAGCGAGTCTTTGGGGAAATAAAAGTCTCCCCAAGGGAAGAGAGAAACATCTCAGTCCCCACTGATTCGGAGCAGAAACTCTCCAAGGAGTAAGGTAGCGTTATTAAGGCCGAACACACACACACACACTCTCTCTCTCTCTCTTGCTCTCTCTCTCACACACACACATGCACACACATACTAGGTTTCCATCTCTTCGACATTACATTGACTTACATGTATTTCCTGGAGACTTATCCTAACCTTAACCTTAACCTGACTTGATTTTGTCCCCATAAGGGAGGCAAGTCTCTACAACATCACTGTGTCCCACAATGTGAGGAATACCTGGACCACACACACACACACACACACACTCACACACACACACACTGTCAGCACACAGAGCTTAAAGAAAGAAAAGCCAAGAAAAATAATGATATTATTTAGTTTTTTTACTTGTAATTAAATTGTGACCTCATATTTATCAGGTTCTGTCTGGCATTTCCATTATTGTAAAATTAAAATTATTATTTTCTATTTATTAACATTTTGTGTGAGTGTACTCTCAGTTTTATGCATTAATGGACAGATAATATTCATTTTCTTTTTACACAAGAGAATCAGTCACCTCTTTACTGTGTTACCTCACTACTCTGTGACAACGCCTAAGTCATTTTTCTGAGATTTTTCAGTAAACACAAAAAAACTGTACCGTTTGTTGAATATATTATATTTACTAACAATTATATTCAAAACAAGTATAACAACAGAAGCCAATTGCTATACAAACAACAGGGTCAGTCAAACATGGAACATGAGAAAATTAAATGACAGGCACATTTTCAAACATACCAAAATGACTTTTTTTAAGAGGGTGACAAATGCTGAAAAGATCATAAAATATTGTGCAATCCAATATTTCACTGTGTTGTGAATTCTTCCCTCATCTGGATTAGATGAAAAGCTGATGCTACTACAGTCCTAATATGTAGGAATCTGAAACATTCAGTTTTCTAACATTTTATTGATTGTTTGTTTTATAGCGTGTGTACTGCAGCAGACATACAATGATGACAGTGACTAAATTCCAAGCTTGGAGCAGCATAGAGAGCAGAAGATCACCATAATGAGGCTAAGTTGTTTCATCAAGTTCCAAGAAACAGTATATATTAGTATTAAATTACCATTCAGAGTAAAGGAGGAAATCAGGTGATCAGAGAGCAACAAGGGGACCAGGTGGGAGTGTATAGATGGAACCACAAAATATCTCCCAACCATGACTCAATATTGTTTTTTTATACCATGACCACAATCCTCCCCTAACCTTAACCACATGGTTATTATTGTCACCATGACAACGGAGGTCTACTAACCTTAGCAAAGTGCCTATTTTAACCCAAACCATGATCTTAAAATCTAACCTGATGGTAACCACAGCATTGTCACATCGTTAAACATCAATATTTTTTGACAGTGACGTGTAAAGATTTTGGAAATTACAGACAAATGATATGTTTCTGCCAATATGGGCAACACATCAGAAGAACTCTTGTATGCGTCATTCTGAAGTGCATGGAGGACTGGAGAAGAATACAGTATCAACAGAAGGGAAACAAAAGAACAAGGCCCAAAAGCATCTGTGGATACTGATGAGCAAATTTTTCCTTTAACAATGTTTCTATTGTTTTTCTCTTTACTGTGAGTAATACATTTGTCCCAAACCTAAAAATTATTTTAAAAAACCTCCACTTAAACTACATTTTGTGTTTACTTGTGTTTTCTTTGACTAATATTTAATATAGTTTGATGATTTGAAACATTTAAGTGTGACAAATATAAAAAAAAAAAAAATCATACCACTGTATACCTTGTCATATTGTATTGATTAACCTGTGACATTTTGACATTTTTCTTTTGTTCTTCTAGTTTTGTTTTTCATCTCAACGCCCTTGTTGTGTACATATTTCCCTTTCAAATGCTCTTTACCTTTTCCTCTTAGTTATAAAAATATAAAAAAAAAAAAAAAAAACTGAAATAGATTTCTATATAATTCATACTTTGGAACTCCCTCCATACAATGAAAAACAGAAGAAAAAGGTTGATCATATCATAGAATTTATACAAAAAGTTATGTAATATCTGTGGTTATGTAAGTTAAATGAAATAACATAAAACAAATTGAACAAATCTAGTTTTATACTGAAACAAATCAGCTTTCACATTCTGAGGAAACGGGTAATTATGCCAATCACAGTGATGTGAAAACAGCTGAAGAGAAGTGTGAATTTACAGCGACTTAATGCACATAATTGGCAAATGTGTTCATATCCATAACGCAACTAAAAAGAGCAAAGCAGAAAGTCTGAACCCACAGGAGGAATGGTGTTTTGGGGGGAGGGCAGCTGCACCTATAAACAGGTGCTGGCTTATCCTGCTCTTTGCTATTTTAAGACAATCATAAAGAGTGCAGATCCTGGCTGAATATTTCATGTGGGTTGGGGTGGTTGGTAGCTATGGCCATCTGGCTCATCTGGTGTCTTTCTTCCATTAAAGAGGGATGTGATGCTGTGTTGTGGAAGGAAACAAAGTTGTGGAATGATGAGTGTCCCGGCTGAGAGCCGAGTGCCTTGCCACGCGCACCTATTGGTGAATATTTAATGTCCAACCCCAATCAGAACAGCAGAAGACTTTAATGTTTGTTTACACATCTGTTCTCCTCTCCTGTATCCAGGTTGGTCTAATATTTACTTACTATTCAAACACAATGAGGAAATACAAAGGCTTCACATTGACCTACTATAATATAAGTTCTGCTCTGAAGAGGTAAACTTCTCATTTCTATTTCATTCTACTTTGTACTTCTGCCCCAGTGACTGCAGATCAAACATTTGCACACAAATGTTATGATTGATCTTAAAAACAAATCATGCTTCACAATTTTAAAAAGTACAAAACAACTATGAAACCCAACAGATCATATTAACAGATTATGATCGGTTAGATTATTATACCCAACAAGTTTAACAAATGTTATAGTATTTTTAGAAATAACAGATATATAAAAGGTAGACATTCACTGGTGTTAAGTGTCACTTTCTGTACGCATAACTTGCCTCGCCAGATGATAAAACATCCATGTTTACAGATTCCTACAGTATGTTGTATTTTCCAGTTGTTGTTTGTTTTCTTGTTGTTTATGGAACTAAATGTGTGGTCAAATAAAGAAAATAAAAACACAAGCCCGCTGGTTTGTACTCTATCGAGATATCCAGCAGTGAAATAACCTAGCTCTCCCTGTGACATCACATGTAAAGGCTTCATACTGAGCTACAAGTCATGCTCTGAATGCATTGGTTATGAACTCCCACATCCAGTGAGTGGTTTGCACTAGAAAGGATGCCATAGCAACCTACCCTCCATTATATCTGTATCAGACATACCAACAAATATCACTTTCATTTCCTCTGAAAACATGTCCTCATGTCATTGTCATAGACATAAGTGAGAGGGGAAAAAAAATCCTCTCTGCTCTGTCTCTCTCATTTTCTATTCATAATTAAAGTGTCTCAGAGGACCCTTGCACTGCTCTGCCCTATTTCCATATTCACACACAAAGAAGGCTTTTTTGTGCTTTTGTTCTGTCTGGAGAAATCACTGGATTTCTCCTTCATAAATGGTGTCTTCCTGTCCCTATAGAGTTAGGCTGTTCTCCAATTCAGTATGTGGTCTGATTACAGCCAACGTGGCCTGTTGGCTTCCATTTACAACATCCTCTTATGGTGTCTAGGGGACTGTGATCTCACAGTATCACTTCATTTTAGTGTCCATTCAAAGATGTCTTTTCATGCAGTCCAAATACGTGCTGAATAAAATAGTAAAACATCTCAAAAGCACAGGAAAATAATGATGCAAATTCAGTTACCAAAATTGACCTATTGTGACCTATATTTGACTGAGAAATGCCATCTAGCTGCTGTAGTAATAATGACCTGGAGAAGTGATGGCGTTCAGATGACAGGTATACAAGGTGACAAATTTACATATTAGGAGAAAGTGGATTGGGCGGATGGCAAAAAGTGGGCTTAGCTGCAGGAGATTTGCTTCCCATTTCCAATCTCGAGTGTCATGTTTCCAACTGTAAGTTTAAAAAAAAAAAACAAAAAAAAAAAACATGACTACAATTATGTGGTGTTTTACAGTTGCCATGATGACAAAGATTGTCTAATTTTAAGGAACTTTAACTCACACCAGGTAGCGTGTCATGAAGACTACGCTAGCCTAAATGACACCACTCATCCCAGTTGTATTAATGCTGACATTCATCGAGATAGCAGTCAATGAGGTGGAGTTGCAGCCATTTTTAATTTGAGCCTATTGATTAACCCTAAACCTAAATTCAATCATGACTATGTGTTATAGTGTACTACCCTCCTGGACTGTATTGATTTTTTATCTGAATTCTTATTAGGTTTAGTCCTTATTATAGCTAAGGTTACTCCAACTATTAATATTACTACATTATTAGTATTACTGTTGTTGTTAGTAGTAGTCATATTTCTATTATTAGTCTTATTATTTCTATTACTGTATTTCCACTATGGTTGTAGTTATTATAATTGCTGCTGTGCATCTGTAGTGGAATGAATAACATAATCCATTTTAGTGTCTATATTTCCATTCTCATGGCAGCTCACA
Source organism: Pampus argenteus (assembly GCA_036937835.1). Lineage (NCBI taxonomy): Eukaryota > Metazoa > Chordata > Actinopteri > Scombriformes > Stromateidae > Pampus > Pampus argenteus. Next base: position 3,501,023 of record CM072861.1, read on the forward strand.
GTGTCTCTGTCTCTCTCATGTGACATAGCAAACGGAAGCACCAACTCTCACTTTATTAAGCCTTAACCACATGGAATTTATGACAGTGGACAGTCATGACAAAAAGAGAAACAGGCAGCATTAGCTACTGTGCAATTCTACTATGAACAGAAAGTAAGAGAAAAACAGTAGAAGACAATCATCTAACAATCTGCTTTCTATCACAGCATCTCTGACTACAGTTTGTCAAATATAATCCAATACAGTTTATAAACTACAGTTTATAACTGCAGCCATGGGGTAAATCCAATCTCAGATCTGCTCAGACAGTCCGTCACTAGCTCTGACCTGCCTGAAAGCCAACAACAGCCAGATTGTTGATTGATTAGGTGTCAAACTGTACATCAATATCAACCGATTTGGCAATATTTAATCCATAGAGTATCTGCCCAGTTTAAGTAAACAGCCCGAGATTCTATCGAGATTCTATTTTATTTAGGGGCAGCATGTTGTGACACACTGCTTAGTCCAGTCCAAAGATTTTTCAGTGAGGGCCAAAGACAGAAAAGTTCTAAAACTTGTCGTCATCAGATTATGTGTTGTGATTAAAATAGTCAATAACACGGAACATATGACCGAGTCCACATCTGTCACATGCCGAATCTACTGAAGGATTTTATGAAGCTTTTGTTTTGACCAATGTAAACAATGCATTATATTAAATAGCAAATCAAAAGCACGAGCTTTGTTGCTCAGCTGAAGTTTTAAGTTAGCCGACAAATCCTTGATTCTCCGCATCACTGTATTTCTGGATAGGCTCACGTTGTTTTGAACTTTTACTGGTCATCTTATCTCTGTGGTCAGCATACCACCCTGAACACGCCCGATCTCGTCTGATCTCGGAAGCTAAGCAGGGTCGGGCCGGAGACCGCCTGGGAATACCAGGTGCTGTACCCCCTTCCCATGGGCCCACCACCCATGGGAGGGATCTAACGGTGCGAAGAGAGATGGGCAGCAGTCGGAGGTGGGGACCCTGGCGGTCCGACCCCCAGTTCCCTGCTGAAGCTGCTGCCCCCGCGACCCGACAAACGGATAAGCGGAAGAAGACGAACGAACTTATCTCTGTGACCTTGATGAGGCACTCCTTTATAAATTCATTGTCTGAGAACAGTTTGCCCTGCTGGGCAATAAGTTTAGCGATTTCATAGTTTAATTTGCGTTTTTTTTTTTTTTTGTATTCTTATATTTCAGCACAAAACAAAAAAAAAAAAAAACAAAAAAAAAAAAACAACTGTTGTTGAGCTCGCAGTAAAAGTTTTTCCTTGCTTAGCACCATTTCCGTGGTTGGCTCCATCTAGTGTTGAAAGTGAGATGTGCAACAGAGTGGAGCTCAAGCTTCTTCTGTGGGCCATATTCAGTTATATTTTCAGATTTTGCTGCGGGCCAATAAAAACTGAACCATAGTTTGGGCAGCCCTGGCTTAGTTCTATTGAAATACATAATACATCACCTGTTCACAAATTTACAAGCTAAAGGGTGATGAGGTTCATTATATTTTTCATGATATGGTTGAAAGCTTGGGAAAAATAAGTGGACCTTGAGGTAAAACATGTTTGCTTCCAAAATTAATAATTAACTTTCATATTTAATATTTGTATCACTAGTAACTCCCATTATCCAGTGTGAATGAGCTTTATTTATGTTTACCATCAACACATATACCTTTCAGCAGACGTGTTTTCAAGAGACAACCCACTGTAGTCCCACTTGACATGACAGCAACATGCTCATCCTCTGTTGCACATCTTGCATATCTTGCAACACATATACAGTCCAAAGTTTGATTTTTGTTTGTTTTGTTGTTACAGTGATTGCAGTGCAGATATCCATCAAAGTACGAAGGTCATACAGTATCAGTGAGCTGTATCACTCACTCACTGTCTCACAGTCTAACATGACACCCACACACATACACAGCTTCATAGATACACACAATATGGATAGACAGTTTGATGAAAGAAGCAACAGACAGAAAAAATGAGGCCTCCTTCAATTGTCTTGACAAGAAATGATTAATTTCAACATGAAATCCAAACTCTCACCACACTAAGTCTCATTAATTTATCATGAATCAAGTGTCTCAATTAACACAATTTCTGACAACAGACTTCAATATATGTTGTAAGTACAGACTTAGATTAATTATTACTATGATTATAAAACACGAGAGCTGTCAGCAAACATGAAATCTCCAAGTCTTAATGCAAATCAGTATTCCAAAAGAATATATGACCATGGAAAGAGGCATGGAAATTCAGACAATGACGGAAAAAAGAGAAGAATCAGGTTAAAAGAGAAGGGTGATGTGGAAGTGCAGAGGGTGCAGGCAGAGGGAGAGAGGATGATTCAATACATAAATTGTATCATCATCTCGTCTCCTTCTACATATCCTCTTTTTTTATTATGTACGCTTTTCTCTCCAGACCTCACACACACACACACAGACACAGACACACACACACACACACACACATACTGAGGCGCACTGTAATAAAATGCAGCAGCTGTGTAAAATGTCAGGCTGGCCTTTTCTCAGATATGCGGTTTGAACCAATCCAAATGTTACCCTTTCTCCCCTTAACCAGAAAGAAAAGAGGACTACATGACTTGAGGGATGGGGGAAGGAAGGGAGGGAAAGAAGCGCGGTGGGCAGAGGTCTCTGAGGCAAGGCAAGGAAGACAAAAAGAGACAGAGATATATGGAGGATATCAGCAGCTGAGAAAGGATTTGTGTAGTAGTTTTTGTTTTGTATTAAAGGCACCGCCCCAAATAGTTTAGAACTACCCTGACATGCATTTTAACATTTTACACAGACATTCAGGCTCTTTCATTCAGTTTTACATGTAGGGAATACATTTTTTTACGCCAGTAGATGGTGATGCCAAATTCTGACTCTACCATCCGAATGTTGCAGTAGACATTGAGACTCATCAGACCAGGCAACATTTTTTCCAATCTTCTATTGTCCAATTTTGGTGAGGCTGTGTGAATTGTAGCCTCAGTTTCCTGTGCATAGCCGACAGGAGTGGCACCAGGTGTGGTCTTCTGCTGCTGTAGCCCATCCGCCTCAAGGTTTGATGTGTTGTACATTCAGAGATGCTCTTCTGAATACCTCGGTAGTAATGAGTGGTTATTTGAGTTACTGTTGCCTTTCTATCAGCTCGAACCAGTCTGGCCATTCTCCTCTGACCTCTGGTATCAACAAGGCACTTTCACCCATACAACTGCTGCTCACTGGATATTTTCTTTATTTCAGACCATTCTCTGTAAACCCTAGAAATGGTTGTGCATGAAAATCCCAGTAGTAGCACTTTCGAAAATACTCAGACCAGCCCCTATGGCACCAACAACCATGCCACGTCCAAAGTCACTTAAATCATCTTTCTTCCCCATACTGATGCTGGGTTTGAACTGCAGCAGATCGTCCTGAACATGTCTACATGCCTAAATGCACTGAGTTGCTGATTAGAAATTTACATTGACAAGCAGTTGGACAGGGGTACCTAATAATGTGGCCGGTGAGTGTATATTATAGGTTTAAACATAATTGGATGATATAAGAATCTGGGTCTGAAACTGAAGTGAAACTCATTTAGTCATGAAGGGGAGATTTTAAATCAGTCTATAATTGTTTTCAGTTTGTGGGTCATGGATGGTTCTTTTCAATAAGGTGTAACCACTGCAGTTTTTAAAGCAGTGGGACCAATACCAGAACTGAGGGATTTATTGATGGTGGCGAGAAGGCTTCCTATTACAGTGAACAGGTCTTTTTTGAGGTGCCAGGGATGGGATCCAGAACACAAACATGTTGTTGATTTGCAAAGTATTAGAATTAATTGGAACAAAGTGAAAAAGGTCAAGGGTGGGAGGGTTAAGAGGAGAGAGACACCGCCTTAGAAGCAATATCATTCCTGATTTGCTCACTAGTTACTCACCAAGTTAAAAATAAACTCAGTTGTAAAGTAGGAAACTGGGGTGGGTGGGGTTGTTTTAGTGAGCTTTTCTATGGTGTTGAACACTAATCTGGGGTTGTGTCTGTTGTTAGAATTAAGATCCAAGTAATAATTAGATTTAGCTTGCCAGAGGGCATATTGCTACTCAAGCAGTGATTCATTCCAGGCCTGGTGGAATACTTCTGATTTTGTATTACACCCATTTATCTCCAAATTTTTGCATGGTTGAGTGGCTGAGCAGAATCATTGAACTATGAGGGAAAGTTCAGCCAGGAGCATTCTGAAGGAGGGCTACAGAGTCAAACACAAGGTGCTATTTAGTTTTTTTGTGAACCTATCCAGAGAGCCAGGGCAATAATTCATTTTTGAGACCAGGATGGATGGATGGATGGATGGATGGATGGATAGATAGATATACTTTATTAATCCCAAACTTGGAAATTACAATGTAGAAGCAGCATTACACAAAATACAACACAATGAAATAAAAAGAACAACCAACAGAAATTTAGATAGTAAAATAAAATAGATAGATGCAATAGAAACATTAATAAATAATTAGGGTTAGGGTTAGGGTGATATTAAAAATATACAAATAAGCAATATGCCATTAGAAGAATAAGGTGCAATAAAGAACAAGGTGTGACATCAACAGTTTCTTAAACGCCTTTCAGCCACCAATGAAGGACAGCTGGCAGCAGGGAGAGAAGTGACAGCACCGCTAGATTGTCACGACCGCAAGCTGAGGCGGTACAGCCCTACTCTAAGGTAACCGGCAGACTAAACGAGTGATAAGACCCCTTAGCCAGGATGAGACAACAGAGTGTTGGCACTCATCCTGTGTTGGGGGCACTGGTGGTATCAGGGGTTGCCATCTGCAAGGTATGAATAGGCGGGCATTCAGTGCTCAATGTGTATCCTTTGCCTGGGGTAGAGACAGATGGATCCAGGCCCTCCAGAGGTTCTTTATAAGCAATTCTCCAAGATCAGTTATTTAAGTGGAGAGATGAGGGGCTTGCTGCCGGAGACCAGAGACCAAGATTCAGGTGCTGGAGTGGAACTCACCTGGGTTCTGGGCCACAGATCCTCCAACAGTGTCAGCAGGGCAAAGTGTGCTCAGATTGTTGCACCTGAGTGCAAGTAAGTTGCAACTAGTGGCGTTTAGGGCTGAGATGTGCTTTGCCTGTTGTGATGCAACTGTGGAGAAGACACAGTTTAAACCATAAATCCATTCCCTGGTTTCATTGTTGTTTCCCCAAATTTACGCATAACAGAATTAAGGTACATTTTAGGTGACTTTTCTTCTAGCACCACCATCTGGGCAAAAGTTCCACCTGTAAAAAAAAAAGTAGGTTACTCAGTACATTTATATTCCCTAAAATAGTCTGATATTTCTTCTTGTTATACTGTCAGGACAACATGTAACCTTGTGATAGTGTATTGTGCATTTCAACCTCTAGGTGGCCTGCCAGCAGTGCTTTAGACTTTAAGTCTAGTGTCTAAATTTCTGGCAGTATTGAGATGTAACGTTAGTCACATTCAATCATTATCTCTACACTGGCAGTCCTCCTGTGTATCCTCTGGCTAAACCTCATTAAAGAGTCAGAGGTCAGGAGACTGAAACTCCTTCCTGCCACTTCTCCATTTGTAGAATCCTTAATGACGGCAGATCAGTTTTAGATTCAATGAAGGTGGATGGTGGATAGTACACATTTTGGCCAACTGCGATGCATATAGCATCTTTGAATGAGTCTCTTGTCTTTGCGTATTTCAAAAGTTCCTTCTATGCTGAGTTTTCTAGGGTACATTGTTTTCTCTACCAACCAAAAACATCTGTCCAAACCTCAAAACTGAGGTCATACACATGTTTATTAATTTCTTTACTTCAGATACTTTCAGTATTATTTTTATATTTATATGGTTGATTGAGGTGTTAGTTGTCAGTTGTTCCATGTAGAGGTGCTGATGACCAATGCTTTTATTTCAACAGTGGGGACCTTGATAGTGATGCTGAGAGCAGCATGAGCTTAATCATGTAGGCCAAAAACATTGAAATAAGAATATAATCATATATAGTCATTTTTTTAACACTGTGTTAGCTCCTACTCTTTTCTGAAACTACATAAAATCATTTTTGTATTCACAATATAGCATGTGCCAAGCTATTGCATTCAAGCACACAAACACACACACACACACATACATTTACCTAGGTCACTTTTGAGAAAAACCCTAACCTTTAGCATAAGCACTAAACCCAACTATTTACCCTAATCTCAATTTAACCCTAACCTTAACCACTGACCCAAAAATCATCTTTTTACCAATTAGGGACACAACTTGTCTTTTTGTTTGAATTGCACAAGCCGTTCCCAATCAAATGGTCTGGTGTGGCCTACACACAAACACACCCACACCCACACAAATTAAGTGGCTGGAGGTTTTCCGGACTTATGCATGAGCACAAGGCATTTGCATCTGGTCACCGCCAAGTTGGGGGATGGGGGTGGCACATGAGACATGAGTCAAACAGTTTCAACTCAAGGTTCACTTACTCTGGAGTTTTTGACTATTTCACACAATCAGCAGATTTATCTTACAATATATATCTAGAGCAATTGTTAATAATGTTAATAATTCATTTTCTATCATAGCAGTTTGCATCATTATGTCAAAGTAAATACATTTCCTCTCACTTGTCTTTGTTATTGCTTTATAACTTTTTCTCTTTTGATACAGAGATACCGTCAACTGATACTGTCAACCAAGTTTCAATCGCTCAGGTATACTGTAGCATTTCAGTATGAACAAATGTGTTTAGGCCTAGCTGAAAAAAATACAAGATGTGAATCTGCAATGTATAATTGGAATGCAGATGATAGAAATTGCAAACATTTAAGCTACACATGCACACTGGTGGATTCTATTAGTGTGACTTGAGATTTAATTCTCATCAGAGGCTGCAGCGGCGCTGTTGGAAAACAATGGCCACCCTCGGGCAACATTGCTCTGGCAACATATTATCAATCAACAGGTCACCTTTGAAAACAGATAATAAAAAGAAAAACAAAAAAGTCATCTGAGGCAATTTCTGCAGACCTGCACCACTGACTGTGTTTATTTTTGTATATGTGTTTTTGGCTGGGAGGCTGGCCAGTCCATACATAAAGTGTTCTTTTTTTTTCTGCACTCACCACATGGGTCAAATGGATCTAATAAATCATAACTAAAAGGAATGAATCGGGTGTTTTTTTTACTGGGCTTTTGTCTGCTTTATTTAGGTGTATGAAGTGAAGATAAGGAAGCCATCAGCCTCCCTATCTGTCCTGCACCACTCAATTTGTTTGCAATGAAAGAGAAAGAAGAGAGAAAGAGGAAAGCAGACAGAGGGAGGTGTTTTGTCTGTCTCTGTCTCACTTTTCTCTTTCTTTGTCTCTTTTTTTCTCCAATGTTTCACTCCTTTTCCTCCTTTTAACCTAAACATTATCATTTTCATCTCCTTTTTCTTCTCCTCCTTTCATTTCTTAGTGAACAGATGAGTCAATTATCATTATCTGCCATGCGTTGTGTTTGAGTGGTAGACCAATTTCAGGGGTTGTTGTGTGCACAAACAGCATGCGTGAAACAACTGACAGGAATGTAGCCAGTGTAAAAACTTAGTTGGGAAAACCCAAGACCCAAGACAAGAGGTCGTAATGTCAGTTGCCCGAAAATGATAGACAGTAACGTTCGAGTGACAGATGCCATCTAGTGTCCGTAGTAATTATAACCCCGAGCAGGGGTGCAGTTCAGTGTCTGACAACAAAAGTAAACACAGGAACTGTGCCTGTTCCCTCTTTAGTTTCCTTACAGTCCAACAGCATTGCATACATGTAAAGACACTGCTGTGCACAGCTGAATATATGTGGGTGGCACAGTTAGCTGGCAAGCAATTTGTACATTGGTTTAGCTCAGAGCCTGTTCCTGCTGGAGAAGTAGTAACTTACTTGATGGAATGAAATGGTTCCTGTTTGCAAGGATCCAAATTGCAAGGGTAAAATAACCAGTATATAAAGGGTGTGTTTGTGTTGCTTTTATTGTGTTGCTGCTTTTATTCACAAGAGACATGGTCAGTGTGGTGGACAGTGTTTGAGAAAGAGGACATTATTTGCAAAGCTCTTTTTTTTTCCTTTCTCAGAGATGAAACTCTTCAAACTGCAAGTTGCCAGCCTAACTATCCTCTGTGCAGCTTCTTTTGACTTATTATGGACCTTGGGAGCATGTCCTAATTATTAATTGTCTAATAAGCCACAGATGGTTGTATATATGTAAGGATGTGCAGATGGGAGGAGATCCGGGTTTGTGGATCAATGAACAATGATCCTTTGCTAACTGAAAACATCCACACATTGTAGTGCTTTCAAATGAAATGCCCGAATAATATGTTCCTATAGTTATAATGTATTACAAACATCTGCTGCATTGATGGCTCTCTGCACTTTTGGCCCTCCTTTAATCTGTCTTCACTTTCAACATGTCTGATCACTGCTGCCATGGAAGTGATGAAGGTACAATGAAGGACAATGCATCATGATTGCAGGTTATGCCAATATGCAGGTAGGAGTGTACATTTTTCTGATGTGTGATGCAGCTTAAATGTTCATTGAAATGTTGACCCTCCTCCACGTCTCCAGCTCTGTATGCTGCTGTTGCCACTGCTGCACAGTCGCCACAGATCTACATATCCTCCTAGGTTTGTTTAGTTTGGATGAACAGTTGGTCATGTGGCTGCTTCTTGACGCCATCAGAAACATTTTCAAAACGAGCAGGTGGTTGTCATACAACAAAGAAGTGTGATGTGTGTCAAACCTCTTTTTTAAATTTTTTTTTTATTGCATGTATTGCACTTTTAGATTTTCATTTTTTTCCCATTGTGTTTGAGTTGAATGCTCTAGTACATAAAAAGTAAATCTCCCAAATCAGACATCAATGATAAAACTTTATTTGATTCATATTTTTGGTCAAATCATTAGCTTTAGATCACGGATACAAGCAGCTGTCTAAAAGTTTCCTGTGCCTCACTTTTGGTTTTGAAGACATTGTGCTCTTTGGACTGTTGGCTGTTTGTTAATTGGTGGAGCATCATGCTGCATGTTGATGTACTCTGTAGATCATGTCCAATATGGATTGGGCATTTTTTTTTTTTGAAAATGAAATGATACATGCCAGGTTTGGTGTTTTAATGGCTTTACTTTGAAACATGTGAAGCCCTCTACAGTAGTGTGGCATTCTACACAAGGTCCACTGGTTCAGTAACAGCTGCCAGAGACCATCTCCTGCCATTCTGCCCTGTGCCACATGACCTGCGTGTCTATCACCACATCGTAGGGATGTCCTGATCAAGTTTATTTGGCCCCAATCTGAGTCTTATCTGCGGATACTTTGTCTAATACAATACAACACAATTAAATATGTATCTGACACATTGAAATATGTACTTTATCAACATTTCTGAAGGTTCTGTTTCAAAAAAGCTGATGATATTTTTTTAATTGGAAGAATGTGCCCCCTGAAAGGAACGACATAATGAAGATCAGTACTGAAATCATATTGTGGAATACACAAGCAACCAAGTTTAATTTTGGCCTGTCATTGAGCTCACATAATGAACATTAATTTATTAGACACACAACAACATTCACACACCTTTATTTACACTTGCTTACACAGTGAAATGCTCTCAGTGTAGAACCTGGAGCTGCAACAGCGGGCTGAGATGGACAAGATAGAGTACAGAACAGAAAGGACTAAATTCTGATGGATATTTTAACCAATACAGAACAAAGTATGCCAGTAGCTTTACTACTGCAAACATGTATTTAATGTGTGTGTAAGAAAGTAGAAGGAACAAACTCCATAAAAAAGAAGAAAAAAAAAGTTGTAAGAATATTGAAAATGTCTCCTGAGGAAAAATTGCTACTAAGCTATCTGGTTGTAACATTGCTTGTAAACCTTACAAGAAATAACTCAATTTTAAATATGGCTATTTATTTATCTGTGAAGTTCATTTCGTTGGTGTTGGAGATAACAAAGTAAATAACACATACATTGAATATAACTTAAATGCTACCTTGACAGTATTATATCCAGTTCATTCTATTACTTCTTGAGTGAAAGACGAAAGAAAACTTCTCTGGTTGGCTGGTGGAAAAGTGTGTCAGAACAAGAATGGTGTGGAAATACATCTCAATTTTTCTTCTCCCCGTGGCAATCATTGGTGGATGATAACACACACACACACACACACACGCAACAAAGGTTTTATTATTCCTCACACATCTCACAAAAACTTTGTGAAGCAGGAAATGATATTTCTCACCAGCGGTCGATGTAAGTGGGGTTGATTCTGTGCATGTCCTTCAAGGTTTAAACTAATCATGGTGCTGCTACTTTTCTCTCCACATCCTTCTTCTCTGCCACATGGGAAACAATGATTTAGCAGGCACACGGGCCTCTGTGCTGGAATCAGAATTAGATGGAAAGAATTGTGTCAGACTGCTTAAAATTACTTACATTCACATGTAGTGCTAAACCAAAAAAGTAGTGTGATGTTCCAACACATTGAAAAGTATGAGTGTTCAGGTTACTGATTTCTCAGTCACAGAATTAAAAGAATGAAAGAATTCATAAAGGATTTTTGTGCAGAGAGTCAACAGAAAGTCAGTGACAAATGCTTTATGGGCTCAAAAGCACAGAAGCCACATGATACCTGAAAAACTTGACACATGCCCACTGAGCACCCTTCTCAGCTGCTAGAAATATCGATGTAATTGTTCGATTCGTTTAGTCGAGAATGAGAAGACATGAAGCGGGAGAGATATCAGGGATACAGTGGGATGCAGCCAGGAGGAGGAATTCAATACAACTCAATATAGATATGAGAGGTCATAGGTTCAACAGCAGCACAGTGGTTGTGCAGAGAAGGAAAGAGCACGCTGTATCAACCTTTTACAGTTAAGAGAAAGACTGGACTGTGCTCTGCTTTAGGAAACAATCCAATAGGGTTAGATTCCCAAAAGAGACAGAGTTGAGTTAAAGCTGGAGTGCAGGACTTTAACAGATACTATAAATGAATGTCTGTTATATTCAATCTCTTGCCAAACAAGTTCGCACAATGCTGATTAAGCATAGCATCACTTCTCTGTATTTCAGTTTTTAATCTAGAATCATGGAGAATCCCATGTTATTTTTTCTATTAAAGAGAGTTCTTCCTTTTGCTGCCAAATCATTTTTTTTTTTTTTAAATAGTGGTATTACTCCACGCATGGAACTTAAACAACCACTTCAATTAATGACAAATAAGGCAACAGATACTGTAGTCGCCTCAGTCAAAGACATCTATTGTCATGTATGGGCAGGAATTTCATCCCAAAAAACAAACAAAAAAAAAACAAACATCTTCAGCGTGTTTAATGGAGGTCACAGAAAGCAACACCTGCAAGACCTACACTTCTGAAGACATTTAGAAAAAAAAATAAAGGCAGTAAAGGGTCATTAATAGTTCCACAGATTCTGAGAAAGAGAGTAAAACAAATATCTGGTAGTCCACCTGCACAGCTTTCTCCATCAGCCTGAGTGTAGCTCTCAGTGAATGAGTCATCTCTGTTGAATGACATGCTATGCCTGCTCATATGCTGTAAGGGCACAATGAGAGACACAGTTGGATTTTTCACATTACAAAAGGAGTTTGAAAGGCCTCACTATGCACATATTTTATGGGCATTTTGTTGGGCATTTGTGCTTGGGAGTGCTGCTGCCACAGTTGCTTTATGTTCAACATAGTGTTCAGTCATATCCAGACTATTATTCCATCATGTGGCAACACGATTAGTTTGTGCGATAGAAGCTCCAGCAGTTTGTGTTTGGATGTGAACATACGAGTGGCTGTGGAGCTTTGGTGGAAGAAGGATGCAACTCGCCTCAAAACCATTACTTGTCTTTAATGACAGCAGTTCCATGATTAGCCCCTTGAAGATCCCATTCCCATGTGTATTTCAAAAGAGGACACAATTGAAGAACACATTTTGCCATTTCTAGCTGGGCTGTAGGTCCAGCTGTCTGTAGAAGTTGGTATGCTATCTGACTTTGAGGGTCAAAACCACATTTGATTTTGTTTCCTTGTTAAAAAAAAAAAAAAAAAAGTGGGAGAATTTCCTTTGTCTATATTAAACTTGTATAAGCATTAGAGGCTTTAATTCACAGGACAGAATATGTTGTGAAGTGGAAAAGCACTGACAGATGATCAGGTGAAGCAACTCATTTTTTTATTACACTTAGTAAGAAATCCAGAGGTAGTGGTAACTCAGAGGCAACAGTTTCTAGGCCATATTTGATACATCATGTTGGAAGGATATGTAACATTTTGAAGGCCACCAAAACTTTAATTAAGCAGCCAATTCATGGGGAAAAACTCATATCAAGGGTAGAAAATTAATGAGAACTGAGAAATGGAGCAGCTAATATAAAGGACCATTTCCACCTCTCAGAACTTTAATAACAGGACCCAAACACAGGTGGCGCTGTTGGTAGTGACAAAGTTTATTGAACAAAAGCTTGTTGAAGTCCAGGCAGGGTTATTGATGCAGAGTTGGGTCCAGGGTTGGCACGGACTGGCAAAACAGTTCAGGATTGCAGCAGAGACAGGGCAGTGCTCCTTAGGGCAAAAAGAAAGTCACAAAATGAACTTTGACTGAGAAAGGCAAAAAACACATTTATACATTTATTCACTGGTGCGAAGCATACAGAGATACATGACGATCCAGCAAGGACGGGTGACCCATTGACTTCACCAGGCTGTTGCATTCTTCATTTGAAATGCTGTTCCAGGCCTTTACTGCAGCCTCTTTCAGTTGTTTGTTTCTGGGGGTTACTCCCTTCAGTTTCCTCTTCAGGAGGTAAAATGCATGCTCTATTGAGTTAAGGTCCAGTGATTGACTTGGCCAGTCCAAGACCTTCCACTTTCCCCCCCTGATGAAGTCCTTTGTTGTGATGGCAGTGTGTTTTGGGTCATTGTCTTGTTGCATGATGAAGCTTCTCTCAATTAGTTTGGATGCATTTTTCTAAGCCATGACATTACCTCAACCTTGCTTCACAGATGAGCTTGTATGTTTTAGATCATAACCAGATCATGTCTTTCTCCAGGTCTTCTCCTACTTTGGTCTTTCCATCACTTTGGTAGAGGTTAATCTTTGTCTCATCAGTCCATAAAACTTTTTCCCAAAACTTTTGTGGCTGATCTCTGTACTTCTTTGCAAAATCAGTACGTTCCAAATTGTTGGACTAGCTATGCCCGATGTGTGTGCAATACCTCTGATCGATGTTCCCTCTTCTCTCAGCTTTAAAACGGTTTGCTTTTCTCCCATTGACAGCTCTCTGGGCTTCATGTTTGCTAAGCAGCAAATACAGTTTTCACACGTGAAACCCAAAGCCAAAAACAAGAACTATTTAATGTTTCAGCAATCAATCTAAAAGGCAACACCTGAACAACTAGAAACACCCTTCAGTCACATGTTCCAATACTCTTACTCACTTGAAAAGTGGGTGCGTTCAAAGAAAAGGTTCTCTGTCCTGAGTTGTTTAACACATCTAGATGTAAATACCATGAAATAAAAGCTGGAATTCTGAACTTTTGTCTCATATTCATCTTTTGATCTGAAATCCAAATGTCTTCAGTGTACAAAAAAACAAAGGAATTGACCTTGTCGTTCCAATACTTTTGGAGGGGACTGTATTAATTATCCACAATATGTATTTGCGTTTATTTTATTTTGACAAAATAAACTAAAATATAGCGTTATTATTTTTGGTTTATTGCTCTAGCAGTTGTAAAACAGTGGTATCATTCCCTGCTAACAGATCTACGTGTGTGCAGGCTTTATTAATACTCTCAGCACCGTACCTGCAAGTGGTTCTGAGATGCTTGCTAAATAACTGCATTTGTACCACCTTAAGTGAAATATGTGTTCTCCTAATAGATCCTCAGAGATGAGGAAGTGGTGGATGACTGGCCAAGCCTAATGTGTGTCTATAGCTGAAGTGTCAACACAGTGTGGCATGATGGCTGCTGACAAACACACGCGCAGTCCACGAGAGCACTGTGAGAGTTATTATTGTGAGTAAGGCCAAGGTCATACATCTGTCCTAATATATGTCTAAGAAGCAATTTAAAGCCCATCAGTGGGATGGATAGAAACTGTGGGATGGGGATCATGTGTGTGTGGTGGCAAGCAGGACAGTGAGGGAGACAACAAGCATGCCCCGGTGTCAGGGTTTATATGTTGTGTGTGTGTGTGTGTGTGTGTGTGTGTGGGGTGAGGGGGGACAGTGCTGACAGGGTAAAGAGGCCATGATAGCCTTCCAGGCCTAAACTCTTCCTGCTAATGGATCCAGTGACAGGTCCTGTCCCATGCTGCCTCCACCTGTCCCAGCTGGAAAATAAAGTCTAACACACCATTCACACATTCCTTTGAGCTGCTCTCAGCAATGAAGATCAAGTACAGCAGGGGATAAAGTTTGGAGGAAACATCTCTTAACTTGTAGCTTTCAGAAGCTGGTCACTGGTCAATGGTTTTATCATCAGCCGTATCTAGTTAGTATCGAATATCGGTTCCCCATTGAAAATGACATGAGTAACCAGTCAATTAATCATCTCCACACTGGATCAGCACTTTTCATAGCATGATTACATACAAAGTCAATGTCTTGCAACAATGCGAGTAGGTCTGGTCCAGTGGTCAAACTTGCAATAATGAAAGTATCTATAATCCAATCAATGTGATTACAGTAGCAATACTGTGATAATGCAGCAGGAGTATAAAAAAGTTAAAACAAATAAATGATCTCCTTTCACCTGCAATTCACTGATGCCAGAGCATTCTTAGTTATTGGTTTGCCTCTTCTCTGTTCAGTAGTTATAGGTCAGTCTGCTGTTTGAGTGCTGTTTCCGCTCATAATGGCCTGATCGCAGATGATGAAGGTCCTAGCCAATACCATTCAAATCAGTGGTGATGGAGCCAAATCTGTGGCCTTTGTGAGGCTGCCATTTGGGTAGACAATTTGCCACCTGACCAGTGTTTAGTGCACAGGGAGTGTCTGCAGTTTCAAACTGAGTTAGGAGCTAATTTCATGAGGGTTTTTACTGTATCTGGAGAGGAGAATAAAGCTTTTGCAGAGAGTAGTATTTCCCTATCTCAGTGTTCCACTTAAAGACGTTTTGACATAGTTATATACATACAGGTCTTATTTTGTGGCAGTATTTATTCAATAATGTATCAAATCACAAGTCGAATAAAAGAGGAAGCAATACAGCATGTTCAAATGTTAAATGTTCAGTTGATTGATTACAGTTGATTACAATTAGTAAAAAACAATAGCTTTAAAGAAGAGGAAGATTTTTTTTTTCCTGTAGCGTGCCTTTTCTCTCTCTTAAGTCAGCCCTCAGTGAAAGCTCCTTGGAGCTACTAATCATTGATGCATGAGTAGCATGCATAGCACTCACACTGCCCTAACTGACAGATGGAAATGTATGACCTAGGAATGGCAAGGGCACATCCAAACAGCATCATTCTGAGCTGCCTCTCCACCCTTTCACAGCCTCTGTCCTTTGTGCGTTGTGTGTGACTAATAGTGACTGTTACAGCATGACCTGAGGGACAGTAGTGATTAATTATAATTAGTGCACAGGATTTCATGTGTAGGATTATTTGAAACATATCTTGAATATTGCGTCTCCATAGCCATGTTCTCTGTGTGTGAATTGCAGAGTTACTGTGATTGTATAGCTAGATAAAGGATTTAAATAAAATTTGGATTTTTCAGTTCTTCAAAGAGTCAGGGTTTAGGATAGGCGGGGGTAGGGAGTTCCAGAGGGTGGGGGCAGCGATGGCAAAGGCCCAGTCCCCCACGGTGCGAGGCTTGGACTTGGTGATGGGGGTGAGGAGGTTGGCTTCAGAGGAGCGCAGTTGGTGGATGGGGGAGTGGCGACGGAGGAGATCAGTGAGGTATGATGGTGCCGGGTTTTTTAGAGCCTTGTAAGTGAAGCTGACGGAGGATGGGGGTCATGTGTTCTCTGGAGGAAGAACAAGTGAGAAGTCGGGCAGCAGAGTTTTGTACATATTGCAGTTTTTGAATGACAGTGAAGGGGAGGCCATGCAGGATGCTATTGCAGTAGTTGAGTCTGGTGGTGATAAAGCCATGGATAAGTGTTTCTATCAGAGGAGGAGGGAGTAGGCCGAAGCTATATTGCAGAGGTGAAAGATGGATGTCTTGTCTGTTTTATAATTTGCAACTATACTTATTAATGATTTAAGAGAGTATCATGTTTCATTTCATAGTTACAACATGTTTACATGATTCCTCATCTTTAAATGAAATACTGTAATGGTACAAATAATATAATAAAATATATTCTCTCTGTAACCACAACGAGTGCTGATAATGATTTTGACTGTGTAAAAAAAGAACCAGGACATTGGCATGGAGCAAAAACAGAAATAGAAAGAAAAAAACAAAAAACAAAAAACTTTTTTTCTCACATGTGTCAGTGTTCAGTTGCATCTTCACAAAACCATCTGCACAGCAACTTCCCACTTAAAATACAGTCAAAGGATATTTTTGATATTTGATGGCTGGACATAAGTGCAGATTTGAGGTACTTGTACTTTACTTGAGTATTTCCATTTTGTGCTACTTTATACTTCCACTACACTTTATTTCACAACTATAGTGACTAGTTAGTTAGATATATTCAATATTTTACACGAAAAACACATTATTAGTTTGATATATAGAGTGGGGTCCAAAAGTTGAATGGAAACATGGTCTCAGACTTTTTTTAGATGACTAGATGACTAAAGCAGATAGTGTTTTTTGAATGTTACAAGGCTTCTGATTGGCTGAGGACGCAGGTAATTATACAGGGTGGTGCAGCAGTGATAGAGGAGTAGAGTTAGGCCATTATCTCAATTTGGCAAAAAAAAGAGTTAGACAGAAATGCTAAAAGGCTGACAAATTGCAAACGTCTCTTGTGTTTAAATGGTTTCAAACTGTCATGTGTAAGCACTTCTGAACAAATAACACACTGTGAATATTCGGTAGTCTTGTTCTCAAAGTCCATGACTGACTGATGAAGTAACACCATTGGTCGGCTGAGTGCACTTCCTGTATATGTATGTACTAAAATCCCACTAGTGTTTCATACGTGGTCCAGCATTATACCATTTTGACCTATTCCTGTTTTCTCTCAACTCAAGAAAGGTATCTTGAGACCCCCAGATTAAAAACCACTGTTATAGGGTGTAGAAAGGATTGTTCTCTTGACATGCTACTTGTAGATTTACACATCACAGTTTTAATATAGTATACATATATATGTATATACATGCATGATAATATATCAAAATTGGGCCATAGCTAGCATAATGAGGACTTTTACTGATGTGTTACATTTTGCTGACTATACGTATGATTCTGAATGCAATAATTAAGTCAAAAACAACAACAACAACCCCCCCCAAAAAAAAAAAAACAAAAAAAACAAAAACATATATATATATATCTGCTGATAAATAACCCCTTAGGATACATCTTTTCAATATTTCAATTTCTGAGTTGTATGTGTAATATAAAAGTGGTCACAATGGAAACTTTACTACTGATTTCATTTCATCCCATTAGATATCATGAAGACCAATGTTGCACACTGACACTGTAATAGACTCATTATTATTACACACTCTTACACACTTAACCATGATGCAGCCTGGTAGAGGGAGGAGGCAGAGGTAGAGAGAGGAAACGTTACAAATACTAATAGATTAAATAAATTCAGAACATGGCTCTGTGTTTCCACTGCACATGTCAAACTATCTTATGAGATCTCTTGTCTTGGAGCCACCTCATTTAAAGCCTCTTTAGTCACTGCATGCACAGACAGACTGAAGGCCCGTCAGTGATATTCAGCATTAACCTGATGATCTTATCTATAATTCTTAAAGGTTAACTTACTGACTTTACATAGTCATTTTTATTTTCATTGTTACCAGAGCAGTTTGCTGTGAGTGTGAGTGTTTGATTTTTTTCAGACCTTGAAACTGGCTTTGTCTGTCTGTGTGCTATTTTGCAGCCAGCCAGACCCACAAACAGGCGGGAGGATGATTCAAATGAGGCAGTGCAAAGCCACTTACTGTAGTTTGGTTGGAAATGTAGATTCAGATCCATGTGCATGGCTGCAGATTTACATTGCTGTGTGCTCACATTGTTCTATTCTGCTCCATCCAGACAACAATATGAGCTCTTGAAATAATAGTTGTCACAGTTCACTGTGATTGGCTCAGCTGTGTGAGAGCCATGATACCAGTGATGTCAGATTGTATTTATTAATCACACCCTGCAGTCTATATTCCATTCACCCAGCCCCTGTGCTCTGCTGCACATCCACCTGCCACTGGCACTGGTCTTATAGGACCCTTTGTGTTTAAAACAAATAGTTTACAATACTTTTACTTACATTAAATAAATATTGATAGAGTAATCTTACATTGTAATGCTGCTACTTTTACTTAACTAGGTGTGCTATTTTGTTCCTACTATTGCAGGGAATATACTCGTGAATTATGATCAGCTATAAAGGTGTTGAATATTATCATGTCACTGGCAATGATGCACCACCCCCCTTGATTTCTACAACTTTCCCTCCATGTCTTGTATCAGGATCAAATAGCTGGCTTAGTATTCCTTCATTCAGCCATGTACTGTAGATGTGTCTAATCACAGCTGTAAGCTGATATGCAGCCTATAAGCACAGCCAGGTAATACAGGATGAGAGCAGAATATGCCTCTCCTATGTCTCCTCCTACTCACTGCTACTTCTTAATCCTCTTAGCATTCAACTAGCTGCTGTAGGGTGACAAGACGTCAATAAGCTGAGAGAAAATGCAAAGCAGGCCCTATACAACAGCTGCCACAGGACCTCTGCTCAACACACGGCAAATGTCTCAATTAAAGAGTCAACAGCATTGGTCCGGAAGCTTTAAAACAGACGGATGTTTGTGATCAATACAGGAGATAACTGATTCTCACTTCTCTACTGCCACGCTCTAAAAGGGAGGATGAAAGTAGACATTCACCACTGAAGACTGCCTCAGGTAGAGGTATAAATCTTTTTAACATTTTGCCCTAGAAGGGTTGAGGTATTTATGCTGTAAGTCGATGTATTGTAGGTTTTACATCATTTAAATGACCTCTCCAGTGATTTAGAAAGTCCGGAAAGAAGTCCCTACCTGGATCATGTCATTCAAATGCCACACCTCCATTCGCTTGATTTGCATCTTATTCTCGACCTTGGAAACAGAAGTAGACAAACAAATCTCAACTCAAGGTCCACTATAGTTGAAAGCTCCGGAACAAACAAATAACAGCTAAAAATAGTAATATTATATTATTTTGTTTATTTATTATATTACTGGATTATTATTACTGAGCTTAGCATGTGAGCAGACTTATAGTGTCGTAGCTGTTTGAGTCACATAATAATAATAATAAGAGCGTTCCACAGTTAAGACTAAAATGTTATGTCACTTCTGGAAACAAACTACGAAAAAAAACACCCAACAACATCTGACACAGCTCCAAACCAATAATATGAAAGAGACACTAAACGGGGAGTGATTTTGAAAAAGAAAAAGAAGATCTTTATTCTTTTATCACAATGTTTGTAAGTAGAAAGAGAGCTGACAAACAGAAACTGTTGAGTCCGAATCCGAAAGGCAATCTAACTCTTAACATAGTAGATGTCATTTCCTGTATCCTGGTGCCTTATGACAGTCAGTTTGTTACTTTTATCTGTACTATACTAGCAAAAGAGTACTGATGGGTATATGTTGTAATTTCATTCAGAGTCAATGGTTGGTCCTAATTCCAGACCACATATTTGAAAATATTGAAAAGCTAAAAGTAAAGTGGAGAGGACACGTGTAGTGCCCATGTGCAGGACCTGAGGCCTGTGTCTGACAGCTACATTATGTTGTTAGCCAGATATCATGGTGGTTTTATTTATACACACAGCAACTGAACCACATTAGCTCTCATTCACTGAAAAGAGCAGAGTAGATAGACGGATGCACTGATTTATGGTAACAATAAGATAAAATGGGTGGATCTAAACTATTTTATTTTATTTATTTTTTTAAATGGGTGGGACTTGCCATATAATAGAACCATGCTCAAAATGTTTAGTTTTAGTAACCAATATCCATGTTGAGTTTAGAAAGGTCTAAACATGTACTATTCAAAGAACACAATGATGTCGTTTGTTTGCAAATCAGCATCTGACGACTTTCCCTGATTGAAGTAACCAGTTACTTTACGAGTGCACTGACTTTGTCTTTATTATTATTGACCTTATTCCAACCGGCCATCCAAACTAAATGACAAATACATATAACACAGATTCCTCATGGCCTTTAATAATGACCCATATCAGCATTTTCTATGTGCAGGACTACGTTACATTAGTGCTTTCTAAAACCGTTATAAATCACTATTAGAATGAAGATCTATATGACCTGATCTCCTACCAACATGGTCCTAGTCTAGATGCCAAATCTACATACATGCATGTACATAATGTGCACATACTTCACCAATATATCCACATAATATTAAATATGTTCCACTTATAATAAAAAGGAATGTATGCATATTTTTCATATGTGCATAGAAATATGTTTATAGCAAAAAAATATAGCAAATCTGTGTACGACTGGCTGAGGTGGTAAAATTGGTATATCGATTAAAGCAAAATGTGACAAGGGAAACAGACTTATAAGAAATGATGATGTACATAAATCATATGAGTTCAATGTTACTCGAGCTTGAAAAAAAAAGATGAAAACATCAGATCTGTTTGGAGCGATGAAGACACGTTAACGTTAATAAATTAACACATGAAACAAACATATTATTCATCATTTGAGCTTTGACTGCCTCTCTTTTAATCATGTCATATTGCAGTGGCTTCTTCTTCTGTCATGGTTTAATGGTACTAACCCAATTCCCAATGTTGCAAAATATTGCAAATTAAAATGCAAATGAATTAAATTTTTTTTTTTTTTTGTTCTGGGAATCCAGTTAAAATGTGAGTGACATTTGGAAGGTAACCTGAATTGTGTCAGTGGTATATGGTTTCCTCAGAGATTATGAGTATATCTGAACATTAAACATTTAAATCACATTTATTCTACCTACAATATTTTATTTTGTAGTGCAATATACTACATGGTATGACATGTAATATGTGTGACCTGTACCTGCCGCCAACCTCCAACCATAAATCACTTCCTCTATTCCCCTGCTCTGCCTCTCACCTCGTTGTGCACCAAAGGGGGCCCGGGAGCAAAGTCTTCAGAAATGTGTGCTCTAAAAAAAAGAAGAATCCATAATAGAGGTGATACTTCCTGGTAATAAAGTGTGTGCAGTAGAGGTGGTAATAACTCCTGACCCTATTAAATTAATTAAGCCACATCTTATCATAATGGAGGGAAGAAGAGACAGAGAGATGGGGAAAAAATGATGTGGTGGAATCAGCTTGTAGTCCCTCTGAAAGCCTTTTGCTGATGAGGGTGGAGGGTAGGCACACCGAACACACGCATAACTTATTAAATTAGTGTCGGTCTCCATGGGATGCACAATAATTGTCGTCCATGTCATTAAATTCAACCTGCTTTTGGCTGTGCTACAGAGGCTTTTTCAGCGAGCCACATATAAGGGTCTGCAGCCACAGATATCTGCACGTGCTGGTTTTATGTGTGTGTGTGTGTGTGCAATAGATTCTGTAATAATACCTGTGTTATTTGTATTTTGCAGTGTTGTTCAGTCCAATCAGTAACATGTTAATTACCACATGTATGTAGCATATGTACATGTAAGAGGATATACTGTATGTGCGTTTATATTCAGATATGTGTGCATGTAGTTCACTTTCAGTTTGACCTTCACATAAAGTGCTTCCAAAATTTGGATAAACTGTTGGTTTGTTTCCATCCCGTCTGATCATCCGACTGCTTGTGTTTATTGACCCATCAGTCTTCATTGTAGCCATGTTCACCGTTACTTTGGGTGGACTACCATGAACACTGACTCTAGTGAAGTATCATAGAATATAATAGCAGGATATGATTTTGTAGAAACTAGACTCACATAATAAAAACTAATGGGCATAAAATGCACATGGTATGTGTGGTATCATTTATATTATCCAAGGAACTGTTGTGTGCCTATGTTGATGAATATGTAGGAGGTCATTAAAAGAAAACATATAAATGCTAATTTCAGTAGTGATTTTCCCAATTTATGACTCTAATGTTTATAACCAAGACCGACGCTGTAATCTGTAGCTTTAGATAATAATATTATATAAGTAGGACTGTGATTTCAATATTATTGGTAATGTGACTTTATGTTGAATCCTGCTGAATGTTGATTATCACAAAGTAAGGAATCAGAAAAAAAACCATGAGTTTGGTATCAGGCAACACTTTCAGTGTTAGGCTGCAGTCTGAGGTTTTGACAGTAAGTCTTATTATCTGCAGGGAGGCTTTGCTTTAGTGAATTGCTTCAACATGTTAATGCCCTCTTTTCTATATTGGGTTTCTTTCTGTGTCTGACATGATGACGCGTAATGGCCTTTTAAATGGAAACATCCAGTGGCGGTTGCTCAGGGAAGAGGGCTGCTGGGATCAGACCTTATTTTAACTGTCTCCTCCCCAGTGGAGATCTGACAAGCATCCGAACCACTCTTTCCTAATCCCATAAAAGTCAGCAGAGCCCTGTGCTCTTTATTACAAACAGCATGCTTCACATTGATATAACACACATTCATACAAGGGGCACTAGCCAGAGGTTGGGCCCTGGGACATGGCAGGGATTCTAGATATTTTCTGTTTTGAAAAAAATGACAAAGTTAATCTTGATTGTTGCAGATGAATCTCAAATGATATATTCATGAATTAACTGGAAAGGAAACAGGGCATCCTGTAACACAATGATGATGGGAATGGTTGCCATGATTGGTGTCAGTCAGTCAGTTAATTGTTCCATCCAAAACTGGATTGGAAGAAGCCTGAGATCCAGATTCAGCTTTTTAGACATATGTTTATTGGAATGACCAAACTCTGTTATTCTCATATAAACAGTTTCAGAGACTTTTCCCTCTCAAACTGCAAAGGCGAACCACCCACAGTTTTTAAGGCAAACTTGGATGAAACAAAAAAAGAAATGATTGCCAGTGCCAGTGTGTTCACGTTTCTGCCAGGATGTGGCTGGTTGTTGCCCCTCAGACCAGCCTCCAGTCATGTAACTGCACAGTCCACTGTGAGGCCAAAGGTAGATGTGATTTCTTAAAGAGGCAGCAATAAGTTTTATCAGAAGTGTGTTTTACAAAAGAAAAGACTTCAAGCATGACAGACTGGTTTGTTTGATGGAGAGCAGAAGACAGCTGCTAATCCTTTTTTATGGCAGATATACAGAACTGTCTCCTATGCGATGGATGAGACAGTCACAGACGGGACTCGTCTGACATGTGAAACACGCACAGAAAAAGTGATGGATTGATGACAATAAAACTGAAGTTGTTGATCGAATTGTAAAGTTGGTTATTATATCGCCACCATCTGGCCAGTTCTGTAATATTTGTGATATGTACACCAGCTCCTTGTATTCTGCCATGCGAAGCAGAAACTCGTGCAGTGTTGTAGATGAAACATGGCTCTTTCTATAAAATAACTAAATGTCAAGACAGATAGAGGAACACTGGTACAAATACTTTCATAGAGAGAGTGAGCGCTGTGAGATGATGACAAGGAGGAATGAACAACGGAAGGAGAGCGAAAAATGAGAGGAATGATAAAGAATGGCCAGTGTGAGCTGTGGCCATATATATATATATATATATATATATATATATCAATCATGACGAAGTTGTACAAGGAGGGGAAAAAAGACAATGCAATTAAAGCTCATAACTGATGTGTAGCTTAGCAACAGGTCACTATGATCTTTCTACCCAAACAAACAAACAAACAAACAAACAAACAAACAAAAATCAGATGAGGAAAGTCTCAGTGAGAGTTGGTGCGGGCTGATAATGAGGATTTCCCTGTAAACAATAGTTGAAACACTTCATGAATTTGATCTGTGACATACACAGAGGGGATACAGACACATTCTGTTAATTAGCATGTCTAATTAGCGGCAATGCAACAATAATTAATTTTAAAATGTGATATTTAAATTAATTATTGATTACATTAATTAATTCCAAAGAGATAAACGGGGGAGTGGGGGTGGGGGTAATTAAGATAAGTGTTAAATGTGTTGGTAATTAGGTTGAGTTGGGAGTGAGATGATGATGATGTAAAGACAGGAGGCCAAGGGAGAGAAGCAGCCAACTGTTCATCATCACCATTCTGCCAAGAGGAAGAGATGGAGCAATACGGCTGTGCACTGTGTGCAGTGTTTCCATAGTGTTTTTACTAATGGGTGCCTATTGATTGGTCTAATCTCACTCCTAGCCCCACTCACCTGCTCTTTGATCACAGCACAGAGTCGCTGGTTAACACGGGAATGCTGTTGTATGAACACAGACAAGCAACAAAGCTGCTGCTGATCATTACACAACACTCTACCCTCCGCCACCTCTTCAAATCAAGAGCAGAGGAAATGCTGGAGAGCCTGAGACCACAGTTGCACTGTTTTACGGGAAGAGAGCAGGTTATAAACTGATTCCTCATAATTTAAGTAGAGATGCAATGATAAGTTGATTAATTGATTAGTTTCCAACTATAAATTAATATTGATATTCAGTTATTCTCTTCGAGTCATTTAGTACAAAGTATATTCAAATATATTTGGGTTGTGGACTGTTGGTTGAGCCAAAACAAGGTATTTGATGACATCATCTTTTTCTGACAACAATCAATTAATTTGAGAAAATAATTGACAGACTGATCAATGTTCAACATAATCACAAGTTACAGACCTAAATTAAGGCCAGACAGCAGTAGCAGCAGAGGAATATGGACAACCAACAAAAGGCCCCAGACCCTGAGAACATTATTGTCCACAAGGACAAGGAGTTGGAGAGCATTGCCTAAGTGAAGGATGTCTCTGTTCAAAACGGAGCTTAGGTGCATTCTGTTTCCACTGATCATCCTTGAGATGGTTTTTTACAGCCTAATTGGAGTCCACCTGTGGTAAATTCAGTTGATTGGACATCATTTGGAAAGACACACACCTGTCTACAGGTTCCACAGTTAACAGTGCATGTGAGACCACAAAACAAGCATGAAGTCAAAGGAATTGTCTCTAGACCTCAGACCTATTATAGGACCTCTGATAGGATTGTCTGGAGGAACAGATCTGGGGAAGGTACAGAAACATTTTTTGCTACGTTAAAGGTTCCAATGAGAACAGTGGCCTCCATCATCCGTAAATGGAAGAAGTTTAGAACCACCAGGACTCTTCCTAGAGCTGCCGTCCCTCTAAACTGAGTGATTGGGGGAGAAGGGGACCAATAAACCAACTGTCACTCTGACAGAGATCCAGGGTTTTTCTGTGGAGAGAGGAGAACTTTCCAGAAGGACGACTATCACTGCACCAATCAGGCCTGTATGGTAGAGAGGCCAGTCGGAAGATGGAAAAGATGGAACTCTTTGGCGTGACTGTCATGTGTTGCATTCAGCATGGTGGTCGCAGCATCAAGTGATAGCAAACTTTACAGTATTCTGAAGTGAAACAACGAGCCTGACCTCTCAAGATAAACAACACCATAGGTTGTAACATCAGTGGCCAAAAGCAACCTATAGTTACATTTAAGTGACAAACACCATCTATAGGGGGTGAATAGATACTTAGATGGCAGAAAGTAGGGAAAAATTGCAACAGCAGCAGGAGAGCAATGTTTGAGACTACCAACGAGACATTTACCAACATACGCTCCTATGGGTCAAATGACTGATGTAGTTTCATTTGGAGGACTTATTGGAAATAACACACTGTTAACCAGAATTAGTCCAGGTTTCTGATCTGTCTTGGACTAAAAACAACCAAAACTATATCTAAGTCTAGACACACTAAAGGGAAAAGAAAGTTAACGTGATGAAATTAGATGTGATTGAAATGTAGGTGTGGATACAGGTGGGTGGGTGTGCTGTTTGTACAGGGAAGCACTCTTTATTTTTAACCTCGCATGTTCAGGTTTCTGAAGTTTCTGGAAATCGAAGGTTTATGTAAAAAACAAGTGAAAATCAGGGGGAACAGAAGGCAGCTTCACCTCCAAATCTGTTGACAAGCCAAACGATAATGTGATGGAGTGAGAGAGACAGAGAGCATGGGGGAGAAAGAGGGTGATCAGATTGAGTGGGAATAGGGAATAGATATGCAAGGTAACTCAATTAAGGAAAGCAATTTCCACCCTCCCCTCTTGCCCTGAAAGAACTAGAGCAAGTGAAGCCACTTACAATGGTGTCAGAGGACAAATGGAACACAGAGGCAGAAAGAAAGAATAATACATTTAAAGAGAACGGAGATAGAAATGCAGCAGAGAGGTGCACCAGCAGAACTATGTGTTGGCAAATGAAACCAGTCTGTAAATTTTGGACACTGGGACAGAAAAAAACGAGCTTGATAACTACTTAAAAATAATAATTTAAAAGGTATGATAATCTGTGAGAAATGGCTATTTCTCACCAAAAAGGGCTATTTATTGTTATATTCCTCTCTGCAATAGAGCTTAATTCTCATCCAAACACTATGAACATAAAACACATTACATAATACATTTCGGCATAAAGAGGGAAATATCAGAAAATCTTTATTCCTTTCAAGACCCCAGAAACTGATTTCTGATTGTCGTGTAGGGCCCATAGACATAATCAGATTACATGACTCACACTGTACTTCATTATACATACTCTCTCGTTCTCTCTCTCTCATTCTCTCTCTCTCCTTATCTATCCATCTATCTAATCCATCTATCTATCTATCTATCATGTTACTAATTAAACTTCTTCCCCGGAGTTTCTGTGCTCTCTCGTCCAGCAGGTTCTTGTGGACTGTGCCTGCTGCTGTGGTCCTGCGTGGCGTCTTCTGCATGTGTTGTCACCATCATCATTGTTGCCATATCCCCATTACAGATTATAGTTAGTTAATGATTTGCTGCTGTGCATCTGTATCTCTATCACAAGTTCCACTGTTACTGTAATAATTCATCATTCATTGTAACCAATTCTTATCATCCATTGTAATTCATTATAATTCATTGTGAGTGTACAATATGTGTGTGTTGATTGCACGTCTGTCCGTCCTGGGAGAGGGATCCCTCCTCTGTGGCTCTTCCTGAGGTTTCTTCCACCTTTTTCCCTGTTAAAAGGTTTTTTGGTGGGCAAGTTTTTCCTCACTCGAATCGAGGGTCTGAGGACAGAGGGTGTCACTCCCTGTACAGATTTTAACCCTCGTGTGGTATTAGTATTTATGGGTCTGGTGGACCCGCTAGAGTTTTGGGCTTTCAAAACACCACAATCCAATAATTTTCTCTTAAAATACTAAACAAATGTGTTTTGATTTATGTTCTTCACAGAAAATGAACAAAAGCCAATACATTTCAGGTTGAAAAAATAATAAATTAAACTGAAAACAGGTCCCACAGACCCGAATACCATACAAGGGTTAAAGCCCTCTGAGACAAATGTATTTTGTGATTTTGGGCTATATAGATAAAATTTGATTTGATTTGATTTGATATATGTTAGTGGTGGGCATAGATCAATATTTTTAATCTAGATTAATCTCACTGAAATCTTGAAATTAAAATGGCTCATTCAGAATGCAAAATACCTAAGTACTGACCAAAAGTAAGTCGGGTTATATATATAAGTTTCTCCCTCTTGATCTTTTTTGGCTGGTTTTCCACTCGTGCTGCTTTGGCTTGCGTAATTATCTCTACCGGCAGTATGAGGTGATTCCTTAACCCTACAGAAGTTGCACAGGTTGCCCTGTACTTTTCACAGACGAGAGCAGGTTCACCCTGAGCACCTGTGATAGACGTGAAAGAGTCTGGAGAAGACAAGGAGGACGTTATGCTGCCTGCAACGTCGTTCAACATGACAGGTTTGGTGGTGGGTCAGTGATGGTCTGGGGAGGCATATCCATGGAGGGACGCACAGACCTCTACTGCCTAGGAAATGGTGCTCTGACTGCCATAAGGTATCGATATGAAATCCTTGAACCCATTGTCAGACCCTACGCTGGTGCAGTAGGTCCTGGTTTCCTCCTAATGCACGACAATGCCCGACCTCACGTGGCAAGAGTATGCAGGCAGTACCTGGAGGATGAAGGAATTGAAACAATTGAATGGCCTTCACGATCCCCTGACTTAAACCCAATAGAACATGTCTGGGACATTATGTTTCGGTCCATTAGGCGCCGCCAGGTCGCTCCTCAGACTGTACAACAGCTCAGGGATGCCCTCACACAGATCTGGGAGGAAATGCCACAAGACATCATCCGTCGTCTCATTAGGAGCATGCCGCGATGTTGTCAAGCATGCATACAAGCTCGTGGGGGCCACGTAAGATACTGAAAAGCATTTTGAGTTGCAGAAATTAGGTTTTGGAAAAAATGGACTAGCCTGCCACATCTTCATTTCACTCTGGTGTCTACACAATTGAGCCCTCTGTAGGCTGAAAACTTATAGGCTTTATTTCCATTAAAAGACTTGGCATCCTTTTGTTCCTAAGACACTGCCCTGTCGTTATTTGTATAGAACACTAACCTTATATTGAGATCTGATGTATCTAATGTGTTTCTTTAAAGTGTTACTTTAATTTTTGTGAGCAGTGTATATATTAGTGAGTCAAAGCCACCTGCCTTGACTCACCCACTATGCACTTCAGCATCCGCTGACCCCTCTCTGTCAGTTTACGTGGCCTACCACTTTGTGGCTGAGTTGCTGTTGTTCTCAAACTCTTCCATTTTCTTATAATAAAGCCGACAGTTGAGTTTGGAATATTTAGGAGTGAGGAAATTTTACAACTGGATTTGTTGCACAGGTGGCATCCTATGACAGTTCCACGCTGGAAATCACTGAGCTCCTGAGACCGGCCCATTCTGTCACAAATGTCTCCATGCCTAAGTGCTTGATTGTGTCCAGGCCAAGTGATTAGGACACCTGATTCTGATCATTTGGATGGGTGGACAAATACTTTTGGTAATATAGTGTATATGTGTGTGTTTGTGTGTGGTTGTGTTTATCCTATACATGCATGTGCGTGTGTGTGTGAGTGCTGATAAAGGGGTACAGTAGCCATATTTAAATGAATTCCTAGTTTGGATAATATGTTGTGTTTCTTATGTAGGAGCAGAGCAGATTTCACCTAGGAACCATCTCTTCAATTACATTCTCTATCTGTCTCTCTCTCTCTCTCACACACACACACACACACACACACACACACATATCCATCTCGTTCCTTTTCTCCTCAGTCTCATTTTCTTCTCTAAATAATGATGCAGCAAACTAAAATCTCAGCCAGTGAGTGAGAATGAATTTCTCTGGCCTGCCTCACAGATGGAGCCTTTCAGCAGGCCTTTCTATTTATGTTCCAATCCTATCCAGCCGTGACCCACTCACACCATTACATTCATTCAGGATTATTGCAGCATGCCTGTCAGCACAAACTGGAGGCAGGAGTATACCTTGCTGAATTTTCTAACACAATTTGAAACAAACTAAATGCACCTTTAAGCTGTGCAGACGTCACTGCACTTACACACCTTTACAAAGGAAGTCATCATTAGTGACTAATGCAGTGAGCTGTGATAATCACAAGGGTTCACCTCAAAGAATTGTCTCCTCCTATAATGGCTATATCAAATCTAATCTCTTCTTTTAAATATGATTCTGCTAAATATTTTCATTCCCATTTTATTACAACTTTGTGCTTATTTTTGCATTTTTGGATAACGTTTTTATCAGTATTGTTAAGATGTTAATCATCAGGAGTGAGCTGATCAGATTTTATTATTACTCATGATAAAGTGGCTGTAAAATGGTAAATATTACCGTATATAATTCATGCAGAATCGAAATAACAAGATCATCTCTGACTGATAACCAATGGAGATGCACTGAGATTTCCATCACACATGATATCTGCCTGCAGTTAAAACTTTTTGAGACTGTAAAGTAAAAATGGTTGATGTAAGGCAGGCTGACTCAGCCACTGTGATTCTGCTGTCTGACATCCATCTGCGTCCCCCACCGTCCACTCCATCTGTCCACTCCTTTCTATCTGTCTCTCCTTCCACCCGCCTCTGTCTGTTGTTTCCTCCTCATCCCTCTCTGTCTGTCACCGTGGGGAGGTTTATGTTGGCTCTACACTGTCTGCCTGTCTGACTGACTGTAAATCCCACTGCTTGAGTGATGCCACCATGACAGCACCATTCTTGACACTGTGTGTGTGTGTTTTGTGTAGGCATACGTGGATATTTTTTTGTAGGGACAGCAAATATACGGCTGCAGCAGCAGATGAGTCTTTGACAGTGGCTATTGTTTTTTTTATCAAAATGCAACGCCTGTATTTGTTATTAAAAATTAAAGTGCCTGGGAGTGTGCGTCTTTGAGGTGTCACATGCGGTCTGTGAAATGCGACTGGGTGCGGGGCTAAATGAGCCGAGGTGACAAACAGAATCTGGGAAAGTAGACAAGCTTTAACAGCTTCCAGACAAAGCTGTCAGTCTGTAGCACAGTGTTCCAGCTCCAAACGCCATCAGTTACATGAGGTCGCGTTCCACTTCTTCTAAAAACGTTATCTTTAGCATGTGTGCATGGAGTGTCCACACACTGCCCCTGGTCCTGATTGAAACTTTCAGTTTTTGAAGAAGAACATGCATCCAGACTCGGGTTTTGTTTTGCATTACTGATGTCTCTGACTGATACTCTGATGTCTCCAGTCTGTGTGATATCTGTCATATAAATGTAGCATGATTTATATCTGTGTTATGCTTCATGTGGCCAGTCTCTGTTTGTGTTCCTTAACATCTAAAATTACCTTGAGTGTAACACCACAGGATGTTGTTAATTGATAGTGTGCTTGTTAAAGCTAACAGGGGGGAGAGACGCTCTCTGGCTTTATAACACTTGATGATTACATGCTGTGTCTCCTGCTCTAATTATCTTATGGATGGTTTTGCTTTAGGGCGCCCTTTTTAGACATTTCGATTTTTTTTTTTTGCCCACTACAATATGTGGGAAACTTTTGATGTGCGAGACAGCATTTTCACCCACTGAAAGACAGCAATTACTGGTTGCTTTGTTGTTATTTTTAGTCCTAAAAAATGACTTGAGTGAAATGTCATGACCATGTAAATCAGGATAAGAGGGCGGCTTGCAGCTGCTGTTGCACTCCATCTCACTGTGGATATGTGAAGTGATGTGCATGCAGATTGAAGAGTGTGAAACAATCATGTATGTAGTTAAGTCTGTTATTGTTCGTGACTGTGAATATGTTTTCTGTATCAGTGCTCACCCTGGATAACTGTGACATGCAGAAAGGCTATATGAGCAGACAGTAATGCATATCTGACTGCACCACTGACTTGATGGGACATGATTTAGAAAAGCTCTTCTTGGAGCCAATTCATGTTTCTCCTCCAGTGGCCTGTTCTGTACAGCTCTGACAGTCTGCAGACAGTGTGAATCATGCACTTGTGATGTGTGTGTGTGTGTGTGTGTGTGTTTGTGTATGAATCTGTGTTCCAGCTCAGGAGAAGGAGACAGGCTGGAGAGAGAAGGCCATGCTGCATTGGGTGCAGGATGTAGTGTTATAATCTTTCACTAGAGGGAGCACTCGGTCTGACTTAAGTTTCTTTCCTCCTTCACTGTATTATTATTCAACTTTACTTTTTTTAAAAACTCAACGCATAACAGAGCAACTTAAAGGCGACGATCTCAAGAGTAAAGAAATCATTCATAAGAAGCAAATGTAATAAAAAAAGAGCTCCTGAATGTGTTCTCCCTTACTGGCATACGTGGTTATTGTGTCTGATTTTCATCAGGTATATGAATAAGAATCCCAGCATTTCCAAATATACTGTAGATGCTGAGTAAATGATCCGATGAGGGGATCACAAAGAGATCAAACAGAACGTATAGTTTAGTTTATTTTGCTCATTTTCAACTCACACAACTGAAAAATACATGGAAAAAAAATAATAAATTCATTATGTTTGAATCAACGGAAAACCACAGAGTAAGGGTGAAGCCTTTGCTTATTACACCTCCTCATTTTACATTCATTCTTTTATACAGATTTATACACTTGCAATGAAAAAAAAACAGAAAGACGATGGAAATTAAGAAAACTACTATATGTTTACATTAATATCTGTATATATGTATTCATATATGTAAATTATATATGTAACCAGACATCTCAAACAAAATTCATACACACAAGGATGTTCATGCTTTAGTTTTATATGTATTAATCTTAATTGTTAAACTCTATTAGGTGCATTACCTTATTAAACCCTTTAAGTGATATACGTCTTAGTTTTGCATTTGAAAATAAGCATATTCCTCTTAGTTCACATTGACTCACTGTCGGTGTGTGTGTCCTCAGTGGGTTTCAATCAAATCTGATATCTGATAGAACTTGTTGTAAAGCAACATATCAATACATTGTGTCAGTCAAAATTCACTTCATAGAGCATATAACAATATAATAAAGGTGTATTGACATAAACTGTTTGATGTAACCTCATTTCTAGGTGAAAAAAATGGTAAGAAAAAGCTTTTTTGTGAATAGAACAAAATGAGTTTTTGAACAACACTGGAGGTCAGAGAGGTATAAACGGTATCACCACAGAGTCATTCCTCTCACAGAGCTACTGTATCCACCAAACCATCTACCGCCCAGCTCCAGAACAGCCTCTTATCAGCTCAATCATTCGGTGAACACTCCCTATATTGCAATAACCACACAATGATGTTAAACATCAGACTATAAAGAGCTATGATCCTGGGTTTGAATGAGAGCACGTTTGCATTTTCACCGCTAGGGGTCGTATGAGGTCCGCAGATACGCCGCTTCCCCTGCCTCTCTGTCCCGCTGCTCAGAGATAATAACGTTACTACTACTGGGTGTAATTATAGCGTACAGCCTTGAGAGCAGCACATGAATGGCGAATGATTCACTGCATACATATCACAACATTTGCATGCATTAACCTTACACAGGCCCTCCCACCAAGTCAACAAGTCCTGCGCTCACTCCAATCTCACACCGGTTCATTAGACGAGACTTTACAGCGCGAACAGGTGAGGGTGTAGTCAAGACATGGCAGCTGATGGCTTAAAGTGATAAACGTTCCGTCTTGTCGTTCTCTATCCCTCTTTTCTTTTGCCTTGGATATATTTAAGGAGAAGCCAGTCCGAGCTCATGTAGAGGTAGAGAGAGGTAGAGGAACAGTGAGAGAGACAGACACGGGCCGAGCAAACGTTGACAGACAGCCCCGCTAACCAATGAGAAGAGAGCTCTCAGCGTGATTTACAGCCGCGGGGGCTGGGAGGAGGAGGCGCGATGCGGGGGAAAAAAGCAAATAGTTGAGTGAACAGCATCAGTAGAGAGTGGAGTGGACGAGAGCGCGCAGAGGGAGCAGGGTGCCAAGAGGAGACACAGACAGGAAAAAAACAACAAAACAACACACAAACAAAGGAGACAAGTCTACATGCTCCGTCTGCTTATAGATAGTGTGTACATCTTACTTTTCATGTATGGATTATGGTTTATTTTTCTAACTCCTTTGCAGACTGCGTTCATCACTCCAGCAGCACTGCGCTTCGTTGGAATGTGCGCTGTAGCTTCTCCGGGAAGTATCTGAGAAGCAAAGACAGCGACGCGAGAAAAGAGGAAAAATAACAAAAAGCTTTAGACATTAAAACTGTTTAAAGATTCCAGAATGCCACTCTCTTAATGGGACCCTTTCCAGAAGAGCGGACACATTTCTCCGGACGCCTTACACATTTTTGGAGACGTTTACGGGTTTTTTTGGATGACTTTTGCCTCCGGACTTACATGGGTGATGGAAATTGACATTTTTTTCACTCAGAGAGGATAATAAGGTTTATGACATTTATTTCCCAAGTGCACTTTTTTCCCCGGCGATGATTGTGCTTTTGATTGCCCTGTGCGTCACGGATGGAGTGCTCTCTCAGATACGCTACTCTGTACCGGAGGAGGCGGAACATGGCACGTTGGTGGGGAATATCGCAGAGGACCTGGGACTGGACCTTACCAAACTGGCCTCCCGTCGCTTCCAGGTGGTGCCTAGCTCTCGGACACCATACCTGGAGGTGAACCTGGAAAATGGCGTTCTGTTCGTTGGCGAGAAAATCGACCGGGAGCAGATCTGTAAGCAGAGCGCCAGCTGTCAGCTCAACATGGAGGTGTTCTTGGAGAACCCGTTAGAGCTGTTTCGGGTCGAGATCGAGGTGGTGGACATTAACGACAACCCGCCCAGCTTTCCAGAGACAGACATCACGGTGGAGATCTCAGAGAGCGCCACTCCGGGCACCCGTTTCCCCCTGGAGAGCGCGTTCGACCCGGACGTGGGCTCCAACGCTTTACGCACGTATGATATCACCACAAACAACTACTTTTACTTGGACGTGCAGACCCAAACCGATGGGAACAAGTTCGCGGAGCTGGTGCTGGAGAAGCCGCTGGACCGCGAGCAGCAGGCAGCGCACAGGTACGTGCTGACCGCAGTGGACGGCGGCCAGCCTCCCCGGACAGGCACCGCGCTGCTGGTGGTTAAAGTGCTAGACTCTAACGATAACGTGCCGGTGTTTGCGCAACCTGTTTACACAGTGAGCCTCTCAGAGAACGCACCAGTAGGCACACTGGTCATCCAGCTGAACGCCACCGACATGGACGAGGGTCTTAACGGCGAGATAGTTTATTCCTTCAGTAACCACATCTCTAACCGCGTAAAGGACCTGTTCAGCATCGACCAGCGCACCGGGCGCATCGAGGTGCGCGGAGAGGTGGATTTCGAGGAGAGCAGCCTGTATCAGATCTTCGTCCAGGCCAAAGATCTGGGGCCGAACGCCGTGCCCGCGCACTGCAAAGTCCTGGTTAAAGTCACCGACCTGAACGACAACGCACCGGAGATCACATTCAGCCCTGTCCCCGAGTCTGTGAGCGAAAAAGCGGCTCCGGACACCGTCATTGCTCTGCTGAGTGTAACGGACCCGGACGCTGAGGAGAACGGGCAGATCCACGTGGAAATCCTCGGTGATGTCCCGTTTAAATTAAAATCTGCTTATCGGAATTACTTCTCCATAGTGACCGACGGGCCGCTGAACCGGGAGCAGGCGGACTCCTACTCCGTTACTGTGGTCGCACGGGATAAAGGTACGCCCTCACTCGCCACCAGCAAGTCCATCAGAGTCCAGGTGTCAGATGAGAACGACAACGCGCCCACATTTACGCAGAGCATATATGATGTGTATGTGACTGAGAATAACGTGCCAGGGGCGTACATACACGCTGTGACCGCTCTGGACCCTGACATCGGACAGAACGCTCTCATTAGCTACACCATATTAGAGTGTGACATCCAGGGCATGTCAGTGAAAACGTATGTGTCAATCAACGAGGAAACCGGTTATCTGTATGCACTCAGGTCCTTTGATTATGAGCAGCTGAAAGATTTCACATTCATGGTCCAGGCCAGAGATGCGGGTACCCCGGAGCTCTCCTCCAACGCCACAGTCAAAGTCATTATCGTGGACCAGAATGACAATGCCCCCCTGGTGCTGGCCCCTCTGGGGAAAAACGGCACAGCCAAGGAACCCCTACCCCGCTCAGCTGAGCCAGGCTACCTGGTGACCCGCATTGTGGCCATGGACGCAGATGACGGTGAAAACGCCCGGCTGTCCTACAGCATCCAGAGGGGAAACGAGAATGGTATGTTCAGAATGGACTGGAGGACTGGTGAGCTCAGGACAGCGAGGCGGGTGTCGGCCAAACGAGACCCCCACCAGCTGTACGACCTGCTGATCGAGGTGAGAGACCACGGCCAACCTCCGCTGTCCTCCAGCGCCAGCGTGCTGGTGATGCTGGTGGACAGCGTGGCAGAAGGCAGGGGCGGCGGGGACCGAGGAGGTGCCACGAAAGCCAAAGACGGCACCCTGGACCTCACCCTCATCCTCATCATCGCCCTGGGCTCTGTGTCCTTCATCTTCCTGCTGGTCATGATCGTGCTGGCTGTGCGCTGCCAGAAGGATAAAAAGCTCAATATTTACACCTGCCTGGCCAGCGAATGCTGCCTGGGCTGCAGCTCCTGCTGCTCACGGCAGAGCCGGGCGCGCAAGAAGAAGTTGAGCAAGTCGGATATCATGCTGGTGCAAAGCGCCGTTAACGTCAGCGGGGCCGGTACGGCTCAAGTTCCCGTGGAGGAGTCAGGGAGCTTCGGCTCTCACCACCAAAACCAGAACTATTGCTATCAGGTATGTCTGACTCCAGAGTCTGCCAAAACCGACCTCATGTTCCTAAAGCCGTGTAGTCCGTCTAGGAGCACAGACACCGATCACAACCCGTGCGGGGCCATAGTGACAGGGTACACAGACCAGCAGCCTGACATCATATCAAACGGCAGCATTTTATCAAACGAGGTAAGAGTCCCTCTCATACCTACAGTGTAACCTCCCCTTTCATTCAGAGACCCCCCCAGCATGTCTAAAACCTGATTCATACACAGGGCCAGTGGTTGAAGAAGAATTCACACCTTTTATTTAAGTAAAAGTGTAAAACCACAATGTAAAAAAAAAATGCTGTTATAAGTTATAAATCTTTAAAAAAAGTATTTGCATTAAAATATACTTAATTAATGTGTCCATCACTTTAATATTGCAGCTGGTAAAAGTAATAATTACTTAATATACTGCTGGTAGTTTAACCTTTAAAGTAGCACAACATGGAAAAACTCTAGTAAGTACAAATACATCAAAGCTGTACAGTTGAGTAAATGTACTTAGTTACATCCCACCAGTGCACAGGACCCCCCCCCCCAGATACACGGACCCTGCCTGTTTGATACGGTTTAAATACATCCCTACATGAGTCATTTCCATTCCCTGAACCCGCTCCCTCAGTTCAGTGGCATGCCGGGGCCCGTGTCTGACAATGGCTGTTGTTGCTTATACACATGCCGCGACGGCCCTCTGACTTCTTCCCGTAAAGCCATTAAAGCAAACACAATAATTAGACTACTGGTTGCTGACATGTTGCCTTTAGCAGTCCTCAGGGAGGTTTGGCCCTGGAACAGCAATGATTGCATGTTTGTGCTGTGCTCCTAAATCTTTGGAATTAGAAAAAAAAAAAGAAAAAAAAAAGATCCGAATTAGAAAAAAAAGAGAAGTGTAATGTATGTTGGCTCAAAGGCTGCTGGTTGCTGTGTGTGCGTGTGTGTGTGTGTGTGTGTGTGTGTGTGCGTGCGCGCGCGCGTGTGACCCAGTCCCCGGGGAGAGGAGTGTTCACATTAAGCATACTGGTCACAATGTTGCTGAGTCGCACTAGAACAAAGATGTGTCTCTTGGCTGCGCCAGGCTGAATAGATGCACTACTTCATCTTGCGCCTTGGCAACATATCTGTAGAGCCGCCCGCCCTCCTCCCTCCTCCCTGTGGGAAAAACACACGCACACACACACACACACACACACACACACACACACACACACACACACACACACACTCCTCATCCGATATGAGTGATATGTGTAATGGTTGAACGTATCTCAGGTTCATTTCATAGCTAACATCAACATGGCACTGTGTGGGTTGCATCATTTCTGGCTCGGTGGCGCTGTTATTATTAATATTATTATTTATTATTATTATTATTATTATTTGTCGCCTTTTCCTCTATGCTAATCATGTTACATAAGACGCTCCAGCAACACACACTGAGAACCACCTCTTCTCTTTCAGACCAAACATCAGCGAGCTGAACTCAGCTACCTGGTTGACAGGCCGAGACGCGTCAACAGGTAAATATATATATATAAATATATATATATAGAGAGAGAGAGATATACTCCACTGCTCACTCTGCCACATTTACCTGTAACGGAAGCTCTTATCTGCTGACTGCTTCTAGTTCATTCACTGATAACTCTCATTATCACTGTGATGATGCTCTGGATGATGAAATGGGATCAGAGAGATTAGGGGGACGTGGGCATGTCTACGTGCTGTTAAAATAAATGATGCTAGTAGGCAACATATCTAAATGGTAAGTGGAGGCTTTGGTTTTAACAGTGTGTTTTGGTGCAGTTCGGCTTTCCAGGAAGCAGACCTGGTCAGCTCCAAAGACAGCGGCCACGGAGACAGCGAGCAGGGAGACAGCGACCACGACGCCACCAATCGAGGCCATTCTTCCGGTAAGACGCGCCTCTGTTCTTTTAAATGGAAAGCTCTCCGGCCTTCTGCAGGACTGACATAGGTTTTGCATGGGTTTGCATTAGCAGCTTGCAGTGCTGGAATCTGGACTCTTCTTTAGAAGTTGCAGCACATTGTGTCAGGCTGGAAAATAAATAAATAAATAAATAAATAAATAAAATGAAAGCTGGTTTTAATTAGACCTAGCAGGAGTCAGCATCGTCTGAGGCGTTCAAGTGCGTCCTACAATCATCGTTTATCCTGTTATTATTGCAACTATGAGACATTGTGGTTTATCTCCGGTGGCTCTGATGTCCTGTTCCTACCACAAAAAAAAAAAAA
Source organism: Pampus argenteus (assembly GCA_036937835.1). NCBI lineage: Eukaryota > Metazoa > Chordata > Actinopteri > Scombriformes > Stromateidae > Pampus > Pampus argenteus. Next base: position 3,539,896 of record CM072861.1, read on the forward strand.
AGAAAAGAAAGAAAGTCTGTTAATATTTGCTGCCGTCTTTTCTGACACGTGACGGCTTCACGTTGGCAGGCAGAAAACGTTGTTTGTAAATATGTTGCGGTGCTAATGAGGAGCCCGCTCCCCCTGAGCTCGGTCACTCGGTGCTGGAGGCCTCCCTACGAGACGTGACGGGCGTTTTAATCAGGCCGGGAAGCGGACCAAATAGGTTGCAGCCGTAGCAAAACAAAACAGGCGATTCATCCGTTCATTAAATGAATTAATGTATTCATTCATGCACTTACTCTCCAACTGCACTCCCTCTGTACTTTGCATCCCTCCTCCCTGACCACATTCTTCCATATCCATCCTTTTTTCCCCTTCTTTTTAATCTTCTCCGGCTAAAGGAACCATCTGAGCTTGTACAATAGGGCCCCACTGAGTTATGAATGGCCGTTTTAGGTCTTCATACAGCGGCAGGCTTTCTTTAGTGCGGGCCCTGTGTGGATGGAGCCTGTCATCATGTCTGGTCAGCCGCAGCAGGGGCTCTTGACGTGCCAAACGAAGCTTGCCTTCCACTTCCACTGTCACTCCAGTAGGTTTTAACGGGTTACACAGACCTCAGTAAACAGAAAGACGCAGGCCATGTTCCAGCTCTAATAAGTTCAGAGTCAGACTGCTTCAGTTTGGTGTTTTTCACCGCTTTTTTTGTTTCTAGTCGGGCTGCTGTATGTGGATGGAGCTACTTTGAGTGCACTGGCATGTCATATTAATGAGCTGATGTTGTGTATGGATAGTCACATTCTCATATTATTGATTTATAAAAAAAACTTTCTTTTTTTTACTTTAAGAAATCAAAAATGTTATATTTTTTATAAATAGTCATACAATAACTCTGCCTACAGTTTAAAGTCAGTCTAAAGTTGACTGTTTTTATTTATTTATTTTTTATTATTATTTAAATTAGGGACTATGATCAGCTGCTGTATGTGGATGGAGTTGTCCATCTTTTGTGTGAATATCTGTCAGCTGTTTCTGTTAAAAAAAAAAAAAAAAATAGCCAAGAAGCCAAAGTTCTTATAATTAACACATAATATCCAACTGTTGGATTTAATAAAGAACTCTCTGATGTTACACTCAGATTACAGTAAGCATTCACTGGGAAACACAAAGCAGCATCATACACAGTTATACACATACAGTCCCAGTGTGTGCTGTGTTGTGTGTCCAGCTGTGGCGTCTGACAGCTCTTCGCTGCTGACTTTGAGTACCCTTGGTGTGGCAAATAGGATACAGTTACTTTGTTGCGGAGTTATCAACCGGCTTAGTGCGTTTAAACAGATTATTTGCTGTGCATTAAGTCTTTGTTTGATTAGGATAATTGATAGCCTGGCTTAGTGTCTTGCAATTCTGCTCCCACAATGCTGGAAAAAAAAAAAAAAAAAAGAAGAAGAAGAAGCTTTACTCTATGTGTGCTAATTGAATTTGTCAGCAGTGAGGGTACACTCAAACCATGTCAGTGTTAATAGATGCTGATGTTAAATCAACACATGTCCATGTCATCCATCACAATAGCGTGTTAGTCTCTTTTCTGGGCATTGACAGGATACTTCATGAACACAACAGTCAGTGGAAGGATCGTCTCTCTTTTTTTTTTTTCTTCCTCAGACAGACATTGTTGTGCATGTATTCAGATTTGTAGGATTTGCTGGTTTTTATCTGGTATGATTTGTTTGAACCTGTCTCTGACTCCTGGGAAGATAATGCAGTTTACCCTCATTGCCCCATAATGTTCCTGCCCTTTTTTTTTTTTTTTTTTTTTTTACCATAGTGGTTGTTTTATTTTCTTGTCGACACAGTGATTTATGTCCTTGTTTTCGTGTGCTCGGTTATTCCCTAACCAAAAGCCACTCAGTTCTCGTCATCAGGGATACACTTAAATAGTCCAGGAATGACCTATGAACAGGCTGAAAACACACACCCCGAAAAAACAAAATATATTGCTATATTTCACAGCCATTTTTTTTTACAAACATTGAAGGGTGTTTTAGTTCAATTGTGACACGCTGTATCGGAGCAGTTCAGATCCAATATGGGGAACACGTTCTTTGCCGGGAGGATCAGTGGTAAAGATTATTTTCAAGTCAGTTGAGGCTGCGGCGGAGGGTGTGAGTGTGAGAAGAAAGGGAAGGATTTGCAGTAAAGGTCAAAAGCAGGATTTAAATGAAGCGATACTGCACATTACATGCCATTACACACCGCAATGGCACAGGCATGTGTAGAGTCTCGATGGCTCCGTCATTTCACTGTGGATGAACTTGGTAAAAGGGATGAGAAATGTAAGAACCTGGTATTTGGTATTATTCATACTACAACCGCTGCGGCTACAGTTACCATCACCAGTACTACTATAAACATCTAATAACCACCCGTCTAATGTTTACCACGTCTTCACCATTATGCTCACAATTGCTTTATTGTGTATATTTATTGCCGAAGCTGTGGAATCAAACAGCTGAAAAGTGATTCATTTCACTTTCATTTTCAAATCACTTTGTGCCGTATACTGTATATATATATATATATACATATATATATATTTATATTCAATTGCATGTAATGGTATTTTATATTACACGAGATGAGAATGTATCTATGAAGAGAACATTTCTAAATCTAAATCGTTTGCTCATTTTACTTGATTAGCGTGATCAATCAAATAATATATTTTCTGGTCATGAACTGAACATTAGGATCTATATTTGATCGCATACAGTGTCCATATGTGAAGATCATTGTTGTGGGTTAGTATGAGGTTGAGCAGCCGCTAGTTTAACAGTGAACCTCTGAGCTAAACGTCACTCTGTACATTATGTGATGGGCGTGATGGGCACTTTTCTTTGTGAATTAAATCCCAGTGGAATTAAAGTGCTCCTCATTTACTGCCGGACCCTCTGAGTCCACTCCAGCAGCCCCCGGGAGCCCCCCTGAGGGAGCCCGTTTCCACTCCAGCTACATGTGTAAAGTACATATTATCAATATAGCCAATGTCATGCACTTGGAGAAGATTGAGTCGAGGCGCTTATCCACTTTTCTATCCCCCCTCATCCTCCACCCTCCACCCCAACTCCATTCCCATCTCTCCCTGCTACCGTGATGAATTCCTCCTTAGGCTTGCTGTTCACATTATCACTGTGGTAACAGCTCGCTGATCAGTAATTCATTTTTCAGACCTCTGCATACCAATTACCAAATGAAGGTTATTATCGAGACTTTGCGTTTGCCCTGCGCGAGCGCTGTGCAGAATGCTAAGATGAGTTGAAGCACCAGAAGCAACAAGGGTCAGCGAGCTCCCCTCCTTCTGTCTCCTCGCTGGCCTCTCTGCTGGTGTTTGGCTTAGTGCGAGACATGTTGATGTAGTTCTTTCCTATCCTGCGTTGAAGTGAAGTGAGTAGGGCAGATACTGTACTCGGCAGCCGGACAAGGCCTCATAACTCACGCCGGCTGTTTGCTCGGAGAAAATTGTTGGAGAACTACGTAGTGAGAGATAAGGACATTACCCACAAGCTTTATTCACATTTTAAGCATGGCTCTGGCTTTGTGTGTGTGTGTGTGTGTGTGTGTGGAGGGGCTCCATTTTACAGTTGGAAATGTTTTTATTCTTCTGATTCAACAGAGACTGTCTAATGTGCAAGGAGAATATCTAATTTTGCCAAAATGTCAAGAAATATCAAGATGTCTTGATCCGGCTTTGTGGCTGAAATTACCCTCTGTCACTGTCTGCTGTCTGTCTTCCACTGTGTGTGTGTGTGTGTGTGTGTGTCTTATCTCTTTGACGAAGTCTAAATGCCACATTTCCCGTTCCCATTTTGTGAATTAACACAGCATCCATTTTGTAACGGAAGGAGAGCTCTTAGTTGGTGTGCTGCCCACAACGCAGCTCCCTGCATGTGTCTAGGTGCACTGATACAGTATGTCAGCGCACAGCACGCGCTCTAGTTGCTCCCCCGTCAAGCCGTACAGTAAGTTGTTTCCGCCCCATGTAAGAGGCCATATTAAAACATAATGTGATGGTGTATTTATGGCATGTTGCTTAATATTTAATAAGAAACCCTCTCGTTAGGAGACTGGGCACTTTTCCAAGCTGTTAGTGACGGCAAGCCAAATTAATCCGCTTTGTAACAAAGCAAATTCCCCCTTTGCTGACCGCTACAGACACACAAAAACAGAACGTACACACACACACACACACACACACGCACGCTCTGCTTACTGGGGCGGCAGCAGTCTTAGCCTTATCAGTCTGTATTCAGAGGGATTAGCAGCAGATAGCCGGAGCTGGACAGTTCAGATTTTAGCCCTAAACAGCGACTTAGACACACACACAGACACACACGCACACACACACAACAAGCGGATTTAGATAAAAAAAAACAAAAAAAACAACAACATGCATACACAGGATCCAGGCCCTACTGCAAAAAAAAAACAACATATGGGGCAATGAAAACACAATTTGGCTTACATTCAGCCTAAATAGCTGCACTGAACGGCTAGCATTCCCGCTAACCGTGTTGCGCTTTGCTCTCTGACAAAAAGGTGATTTTCTCACAGAGATTTAGAGCCATTAAAATCCCTCACAAAGAACTGCTGTAAACAAGCACGCTCAAACTGGTTCACTGTCATACCTGCAGCCAGCCTTTCACACAAGATAATAGCTTCTGAACAGGGGTGAGACACATGGACTGGGACGGGGGGGGGGGGGGGGGGGGGGGGGGGGAACGGGGGGGGGGGTCCATTACATCAGCTGCTATAGAATGAATCTAAAACATCGCTTTCATGACAGTCTGCATAGAACAATTATCTTATTGTTATCGACGAATGTCTATCAGTACATATGACGGTACATACTTTTATTGTCTAGCTTTGACTGTCAATGATATGATTTGCCAGAGCAGAATCCCCGCTGACCTCCCTGTTTCTTCCACCCTCTGTGCATTAGTTATTAATAAGTAATGACCCAGTTGATGCATATGAGCATGTCCCTGAGAATCCATTTCTAGTTGTTGATATATATATATATATATATATATATATATATATATTCTATAAGTTGTTCCAAACTAAATGACTTCCGCCTTAAAAAAACAAGCTTCCCCAAAAATATTTCACAAAATATTTTAATACATTTGAATATTAAATAATAAGAAACCATGAGTCCTAACTCATGCTGCCATTGCCACTGCTGCCATTGCTGCCATTTTTCACACCAGAGCTTTGAGCGCTCCGTGTGCCAAAGCTTTAGAAATGTTTGTCAAGAAAGAAGGACAGGGTGTTCAACATGTTGAAGGCCGTAACATATCCATCTTAAGCAGGCATGTAGTCTGTTACCGAACTACAAAGTGATATTTTCTCAAAACAAGTGAAAGAAATCGGCCTGTTTTCAGTGCAGATTAACTTGTTTCAGGGGTTTTTATCTGGTTGCCAGATACTGACACTTTCCAAAACATTCCATATCTCAAACACTGGCTGAAATATGTTCCCTTTGAAATATATCTTGAAAGCTGAACGACTATAATGACTTGTTGAGAAAGATGTGTTTTTTTGCAGCACAGCTGTTTTAAAACCCTTCTGCGTTTACTGAGTTGCACATGTAAAATTGATGCTTTAATTCATCATTCATTGTAAACATTCTCATTTTATCATTGTAATTCATTATAATTCATTGTGAGTGTACAATATGTGTGTGTTGATTTGTTCTGTACATGTGACATCATTGCACGTCTGTCCGTCCTGGGAGAGGGATCCCTCCTCTGTGGCTCTTCCTGAGGTTTCTTCCACCTTTTTCCCTGTTAAAAGGTTTTTTGGTGGACAAGTTTTTCCTCACTAGAATCGAGGGTCTAAGGACAGAGGGTGTCACTCCCTGTACAGATTGTAAAGCCCTCTGAGACAAATGTATTCAGCCTGTTACGCAAGGAAAAGAGGTCACAGTGACGTACGGTGGTGGAAGACCCGTTCAGATCCTAAATAAATTACATGTAACATTTCTGAATTCTGAATTCAAAACATGTAATATGTAGCTGACTAAAATGGAGGGTTACTTATTTTATAAACTAATCATACATTTTTTAATGTTTTTAATTCATCTCCCTTGATTCTATGCGCTTACCACCAAGTTCTAGACACTTTAAACATACTATGTAGGGACTGTACAAACAATTCAGTATGTGCATATGCAATAATACATCTTGAGTAACTTGGAGGGTATAAACTGACTTTCTCTTTAAAGTAACTGTAAATGTTTAATAAATGCAGTGAATTAAAATTTACATTTCACTTTGAGATGTAGTGGATTAGTATAAAGTATAAGATGGACAGTCCTCTACTCCTACCTCAAAATTAAATACGTTAAATATAAATATAAAGCCATAAATTATATTATATATATTTAACAAGGCAGGACCAGTAGCCCCATGAGTCATAAAAACAGGCATTTTTACAATGCCAGGCTTCATGATAGGGCCAGTGCATATATATATATATATATGCATATATATATATATATATATATATATATATATATAATCTTAATGCAGCCATTTCTCCAAACTTACAGATCACAATTGATTTTGTCATGTGTAATTTAAAAAAGGCCCACAGTCCAATCAGTGATGTCGATGTGTGTGTGTGTGTGTGTGTGTGTGTGTGTGTGTGCATTCATCATGTATCACGTTTCCTCATTTTGCTTGTTCAACAATAGCTAAAGATAAACAGGGTACATGTTGTTTTTTTTCTCCTCCCTTCCTTCTCCTCTTTACTGCTCAGGCGCTGATCTGTTCTCTAACTGCACAGAGGAGTGTAAGGCCCTGGGCCACTCCGATCGCTGCTGGATGCCGAGCTTCGTGCCCTCTGACGGGCGCCAGGGCCCGGACTACCGCAGCAACCTCCACGTGCCCGGTATGGACTCAGTCCCGGACACAGAGGTATTTGAAAGCCCCGAGCAAACGGCCGATAAGTCATTCTCCACCTTTGGCAAAGAGACGCCTCTCAGTCACCAACACCTCCACCACCACCACCACCTCCAAAACCATCACTTCAGCCACCACCACGGCTCCTTAGAGAGGAAAGAGTTGGAAGCATTTCTGCCTAGCGCCAGAGCACCTTATAACCCGTCTTATTTAAGTGAGTATTGTGTTTTACTCCGGCCGGAGAGCCAGCCCCACTCTCTGATCTGGTGATCAAATTAGGTGAAAAAGAAAAGATTCCAAATTCAATTTTCTCCCTGGATTGGCTGTCCGAAGGAAGCATGAAATTCATTTCAGGTCTGACCCTTGTTCTCTCAGCCCCCTTGTCAGAGTGTTTAACTAACTCTTCCCTCTTTCGCAAGCATCTCCTTTATCTTCGTCTTATCTTCCCTCACCTCCTGTTTCATTTCAATCCTGTACACACACACACAAACACACACACACACAAATCTCCATCACTGATTGGCCTGTGGGCCTTCTTAAATTACACATGACAGAAGCAATTATGATCTGTAAGGTTGTTTTGATGTGGTTGGAGATGTTAGCAATAAGGAAGCTCTGTCTCATTATGGAGAAATGGTTGCAGTAGTATAAAAGACGCTGGCTCTCTCATGAAGACTGGCAATGTAAAAATGCCTGTTTTTAATCAGTGAAGAAGAAGAACGGCATGCAGTGAGTTTAACATTTCATTCTCCTTTGGCAGACGTTATTGCATTAGAGCCGAGGATCAAAAAACAGTTTTAGATAATTGAGGAGAAAAACAGGGAAAAAGCACATTTCCCAAGGAATTACTGTTTCTAAACTCTCATTCAAAGGCCACAAAGAGATACATCCTCAATCACTGCAATTTGGTGATAATACTTAATTATAATTTTGTCAAGCAGCGCCTGAAGAGGCCCTCTCTCTCATCATCCGACACAGCTAGCTGGAATTATCAAACTGTCAGAGCCCCACTGCTTCCCCAGCATCATCATTTAAAACGGAAAGCATGCTGTTAGGAACAGCAGGAAAAAATGTTTTTTGTCCTTTTAATTAATGTTTTATTCATTTCTTATGGGTTTTTCTTTCTTTTCTTTTCTTTTTTTTTTTTTTCATCCTGGATCAAAACGTTGCGTGTTGCGTTCGTGTTGCACTCGTTAGAAAATGTTTCTCTTTTGAAAAGGCTCTGTTCTAGTAGACTGTGCGGCCAGGTTGCAGTTCAGCATTTCAGCAGCACAAGATCACACAGAGTAAATAATCAACAAGCACAACTATGATTACGTTAAATAAAATAACAAGTACAAACATACATAACATATCATTATAAAATCACGGTAACATTGCCATCATGATGATACACTTTTGACATTGAAAGAGACATTTCACTGAGGAAGGTGCATTTACATGCATTACATGTATTACAGTATCAGAAGTGCATAATACCTATTTAAATATATATATATATATATATATATATATATATATATATATATATATATATATATATATATATATATATATATATATATATATAAATAAACAACATGAAATAAATGAATGGAATCATTATAAAAATAGTCATATTGCAGCCGTGAGAAGCATTTGTATGTAATGAAAGGGATTTATGAGCATGCAACAATCAGCAATACACTATAACAGCTGTGCAAATATGAAACTACTATATGTTGCTCCACTTAAGCATATATTGATACTATTTAGTAAAACATACAGTAACAACAACTGATCATATGCAATTAATTAATCTATGTTATGGATTTTTACTTGAAATTCCAGCAGTAGATATGTTATAAAATTCGCTTTTTTTATCATCACATCAAATGATTCGATTTGATGTACACTGTGTTTGATATGTGCTGTTCTAGTTAGAATAGTCACCATGGATGTGCTTACTGTGCGCTTATGATGCAGCACTCCAAGTGAAGGGCTCCCAGTATCATTGTGTTTCCCACGAACACCACCACTTATTCCTCTCAAAGTGGATCACTCTGGCCCCTTATGCTAATAAGTGCGGGGGTGGCAGTGTGTGTGTGAAGGGTATGCGTGGGGGGCAGGGGGGGTTATACCAAAGAGGGAACAACAGTCAGAGAGAAGGAGAGGGGAGTGGAGGAAGGGATAGAATGAAGATACCAAGAGGCTGAATCTCCCTAATCTGATCAAGTTAGTCACTGATACACAGAAACTCTTTGTCCTGGGAGGCGCAGGCCTGGGCCTGAGCCTGGGGTCGCGTCAGGGTGGGGTGCAGAAGGAGGAGAGAGGGTGGGATGATAGCCAGGGCCCCGTGATTACCAACGCTGGGGGCTAAAAGAAGGAGTCGGGGGGTTTGGGGGGGGACATGAATGAGAGGTTAGACTCTGTTCTTTCTGCCATGTTTAAGCTCAGCTTCCCTCTTTTGTTGTTGCCCTAAATAAATTGGGCATGCAATATTCACTAGCTCTCCCCCCTCCAATGCCACTATTCCCACACCCCCCCCTCACATACATAGCCACACATATTGTCCGTGAGACATTTCACAAGAATGAATTGAAGCGGCCCAGCTGAGGAGCATGGGATGTCAGACTTCCTACCCGCTTTTGTGCATGTGTGAACCCACTAATTCTGTGTGAATGAGGCCATATAAGTGCTGTTTTTATTTATTTTCTGCTCTGCTTTGCTGTCCATCCATCTCAGACAAACTTGACACCCCCCCCCACCTTCTTCATACACACACACATATACACACACACATATACACATACACCGCTAACCAAGATATGCTTTTTTTCTGCTTCTTTCAGCGAGGAAAAGGGTTTGCTAGCTCTTTTCGCGTGGACATACCAGAGACCGCGTGACTTTGCACAATCACCCCCCTACGACCAAGGCTATAAAAAATTCTTCAAGTTTTCAACCTATTTTTTGTCCCCACCCCCCCCTCCATCCCAATTCTTTCTCACTCAGCAAAAAGTAAAAGATAAAAACAAACACAATTACACACGAAATGAGGAACCTTGTGGGTAATGAGCCCCTTACTTCTGGAACTTCCTTCCACTTTTCTGGAATTCCTTGGAGCACTGCCGGGCGTTGAGGGCCCCCCACCCCCGGGATAAGGACACAGTCACATGACACAGAGGGGGTGGGGGGTTGTGGCTATGAATGGCTGCAGGCAGGTAGACGGATAGCCTTATCGGGAAGATCCCGTTGTCTCAGCCGGACTGAGAATCTGAAAACGAACAGAGGAGGAGGACGGATGGCGATGGCAGAAATGAAATGGGACACTCCGATCTCTCCGTCCTTTTCCAATCTGTGTGTGCCTGTTTACAGCACTGTTGTATACATCTTTGGGGAAAGTAAAACCAGACACGGAGTACATGTGCGTACTGAAAGACAAATCAAAAGGAGAGCCACCCAGAGAAACCGCCACTGAGCCCTTTAGGCGTTTGTACTCACAGAGACGCCAAATTGTACAGGAGATTCTTTGTGCATTTCAAAATGCAATACCACTGTTTTAGATTTTTCTATTCTGTTCGTGTGGTCAGGTGTCGCTATTCCAATCTACTTCAAACTTTGTAAGAAAAGATTGTGGCCAGGATGTATTTTTTTTTATGTATTTTTTTTTATTTTTTATTCTGAGTTATATTCATATTTTGTTCTTTTTTTTTAAATTTTTACCACATTGTGGGCTTTGGACAGTGTTTGGCCTACACTTTTCTGATTCTGAAGCGTTAAGTAGTTTCTATCATGTGTGAGAAGTGTTTACTGTACTCTTTTAAAAAGTTTCAAGCTGAATATAAAACTCTATATATAAATCTATCTATATCTACTTGTTCTGAAGGCGTGCTATCCGTTTGCTGGGTTCTAGATTCTGATTCAGAGGTTTGACTCTCGTTGAAGTGCCCCTGAAGAAGGCTTGTTGTTTTTCCCAGTGGGAGACATAAAGAGACAGAGAACAGTCTTAGCAGATGTAAAACACAAGTTCTCATTGTTTGACATTATTTCATCATTTTTTCCACTTTTGGATATTGAAAAAAAAAAAAAAAAAAGATCATGTCTATAAATAAAAAGGAGGTAATAATTTAGATTGAAATCCATGGTAATTCTGTGTCATTGTAACCAAAACTTTAAGGGTCCATTTATAAAGAAACAGACGAAAAAAACATGGCTAAATGCACACGATGCAGTTGGAATCCAGTATACACACATTTCTTTCTCACATGTTACAAAACACAAACACAACAATATGCCAACAATAAACTGAAAAATGGTGAAAAGGAAGGTCTCATCTGTTTTTATTTTGATTCATGTTCTGGTCAGACAGGAAGTCAGACTTAACGTGATCTGATATGTTTATGTCTCCACAGTCAACTCGGATGTCCCTGAGCAAAAACGAGAAACCGCCCCACGTTCACCGTGCATATCCCAATAAGTATCATGTCCATATCTATACATGATATAGTTCAGATGATCCACATGAGCTGGCCTTCTGTCTTCTATTGAGGAGGTGTGTTGGGAGGTGGTTAGACAGCCAGTTGGTAGGAAGATGCAGAAGCAGCAGAGAGCACATTTTGACCATGTGGTTTTTATGCCTAAACCAGACTTTAACCGCAGCGTTGTCACAACATAAAGTGTAATTATTCAGCTGATAACGGCTGTTTAACATGGTGCAAAAGTCAAAAAGTGAAACATCGATATTCACTGAATACATTCACTGACAACACATTTCTTTCTTTCTTTCTTTCTTTCTTTCTTTCTTTCTTTCTTTCTTTCTTGTAAATATTTATATGGTTATGTTTAGACCCTGGCACCACTAATAATGGTAACTAATAAAGGAAAAAAGGCCAAAATGACCTGAAGCACAATATGTTTATTAACTAATGTATGATTTCAACCATGCCGGTGTACATAATTCTGCCAGCAATTACTCAAAGACATTTTGGAAAAACAATTAATTTATAGATAAACATGTTTGGTTGTGAGGACACTCAGCTGTTGCCGTGATACTTGATGATCATTATTATATGCAGTAGTAGGGCATTTGTTCATTTATTGTACAATTGTAGATACTTGAGAGTTTTCATTTTATGCTACTTTAAACTTCAACATTGCCGGAGGAAAATCATGCCTTTAACTATCTATTTTACTTACTACTACTACCATGTGACTGCTGTAGTCCCTGTGTCACATACAAACTCATAATATAGTGTGTGTTAAACTATACACGTCAAGTCCTGCTTTTAAAACCTTACATAAATGATGAGAAAAAATACTGAAAAATTTAAATTACAAACACACACACACACACACACACATAGGTACTTGTGATATATATATATATATATAGTTTTTTTTTAATAAATGTAGAGGAGTAAAATTATAAAGTAGCATTAAATGTAACAACTCAAGAACACACACTATTGTAGATGCACATTCATCACACACCATAAATAACACATACAGGGCTGATTTCACAATGTCTTCCATATTCTGTCATATGTTGTCCTTTCTAGCTCTATACACTCATTCACCCTTTAGCTGTAACACATGTTTGGATTCAGGCTCTAAAGCTGCGTGTTTTAATCTGAAAATATATTTTCCTAACATGTGATTCCTAATGAGGTCATGACTCATGTCACCTCAACAAAGGACAAATTGACTCTCATTAACTCTCAATAACAAACACATGTATACATGTGTACAGTTTGGAAGATATGCAGCAGATTGATATGCATTGATGCTGGGGTGTGTGTGTGTGTGTGTGTCGGGGAGGGGGTTGGCAGATGATATTACAGCACCCTGCAGTCTCTGCACACCACACCACAGAGACGAACATATGTAAGGCTTTTACTACAAACCCAGACTTCTCATTTAGGTTATATAGTGGAGACTATAAACCTTTTACAAATTGATATATATTTCCATTTCAGGCAGCAGGTTAAAGAGCCTTTTGGTTTTCTCTACGAGATGAAGAATAAAAACACTTCATTCTCTTCATCAGTGCCATCAGTGTGATATTGATGGAACTGGGTGATTAAAGCCTTCCTGCAGACTAATCTGAGCAGAAAGTGAACATTTGTGATTACTTCGCCAAAACATGATAACAGTAGAACATGACCTCAATATGTTCAGTGTGTTGAATTACAAATTAAAAAAAAAACAAAAAACAAACCCTTCACTGTCTCCTCTGTCGGGTCTGTAATCCACTCACTCCTTTTTAAAACAGCTATGTAGATTTAAGAGATCTTGTTGTGTGTTTTTATCTGTCTGAAGTCGATGTGCCTGTAATCCGAGGTAGATTATGGTATTTACAGATGGTGATGAACCAATAGCTGGAGTTCAGATACACATGCTAAATCATCTGTAGTCCTGCTTAATCTTCTACACACTGAATATTCATTGATTTGTTCATCCGATACCAACAAAAAAGTCTTTGTTGGTGCACACTATAAATATTACAAGCAAACAGGAGGGATAAATGGCAGCAATGACATTTCTCATTCTTTCTTTTTTTTTTGCGGCCTCAGAAATCCCATTCTGATAAATATAGGATGACAAATAGTGAGGAGCGGCAGAGTGAAGCGGCAGCCTGGGCCCTTTTGTTGCTGCGTAATGAGGGCAGAGCTATCGGAGCAGCACCGTTTAGATTGAGGACAAAAGTTAAATGGAGAGCAAGTGCAATATAATCATATCTATTTTCTTGTTAAATGGAAGCTATTATGTTTGACCTCCAGTTGACGCTAATCTCTGTCACAAACCAAAAAGTTTTAATTTCCGTGTGCATTTACGAGAGTCTGCAAAAGAAAAAAAAAAACATTAGAGTGTAATTTAAGAACAAAAAAGAGAGTCAGATAGACTTACAATTCCCCAAACAAACGGGAGGACTTGAAGAGACGCGGACAGAGACATGGGGGGAGAGCGAGTTCTCTCTTTCTATTTCTGGGTGAGTTGAGGGGGGGTAATTACGATAGTGAGTTTCAAAGTCACTCACTTCACAAAGGCAAAGTGGATTATAGGATGCTGAACTTTTTGTCAGAGCGTTCCTTTTTCCAGATGCTGCCGGACATCACAGTAAATCAGTGCTCGAATTCCCTGCTGATCAGTGCAGGCGGAGATAAAACCGCAGGCGGGTTTGAATGGGTGCATGAAGGTTGATTACGGACTCTTGATATGGATGAGTAAATGATGGACTTTGAGCACAAATTCATAGGACAAACTGTGTTAAGCTGCCGTTTTGTGTTTCCTTAAAACAGGCTGATCTCACAGTAAAAAAAAAGAACCTCTTAACTGTATTACGTGCTGGTACCACAGAAACAGTGCCAATGGAAAATGAACTAGGTTCCATCGCCATGGTAGAAACACAACCAGTGATGTAGTTGCTACGACAGCAGACGACAGAAAGGCAGCAGGCTTCTGAATCCATATGTCGTGAAAAAAACAGGAATATGGAGGTGAACTTTGGACGCATTTCGAGTACAGAACAAAATAATCCATATCATATTATATATACATATTATATATTGAAGATTGCACAGCATGTTAACAAAACAGAACCGACGGGAAGGTACTGCTTATATTACATGAACTGACATGTTAAGAGTTACAGCTTGAAGTGAAGTGAGTAGAAGTAATCCAGCCAAAGCAGTGTACAGTGCTGACATTGATACAGTATACAACATTATACTGTTAAATTATATGGTTTATAAAATATTTTTTTTAAAAAGAAAAAAAATATACTATAGACCAACTCAGTAAATTTATATGACAGATCCTGAAAGTAAAAGAAAATGCTCATTCCCAGGTCCAATGGATGGCTGCTTAGGGACATGAATAAAAAAAACCAAAAAAACATTTTAGACAAGGGCAGGCTGACATATGGTTTTGTCTTATGATGAGCTGTGGTTATTTCATTCAAAGATGATACACTGAACTTTACCTTTGCAATTAGAACCAGTTATCATCTCAACATACTTCAGACCTGCTTCAGGTCTGGGTTTCTGTCCAGCAGAGTGCTTTCATGCTTTCATTCTCTAAAGACAGTACATTATTCCACTTTCGCCTAATTAAAAATGTAAAAAAAAAAAAAAAAAAAAACCCCCAAACACATTCCCTGCTGAGAACTGCAACCAAGACAAAAACAGAAAATAACTGAGTGGGCCCAAAGTTACTTTAAGGTGTCTGCTGATCATATCAGTATATAAATGACAGAAAATCACAACAAAAAGCACAACATGTCCGCTTTAAAGTTCTACCGCCGTTGAATGATCACAGGTTTCTTTTATGAGTCGAGAACTTTCACCGTGGTCGTCAGTGTGTTATATCACCTCAAAGAAGAAGGAGCGTGGTTGGAATGTGGGTGGTGCAGAAGGCGGGTGCTGAGCCTGGAGATAAGTTTAAGGGATAAGAAAGAGAAAGAGGATGAGATAGAGAAAGAGCAGATAAGCTTGTTGTTGTTTGTTGTCTCCTGGGGCCTCATTTATAAAACAATGCATAGGATCCAATACCAAAAGAGTATGTGCACACGAAAAGCTGAAAATGAAGTGCACCGAAAAACTGTGCACACATATGAATCCATGTATGTTGAAAATGTGTGCACGGGGACAACATATCCCATCCCCTACATATTTATCTGTAAATGATCAATGTAAAACCCCTCATGGATATTGATGAGAAGCTGATTAATGCAGGAAACAAGATCATTTACGAAATTGAACAAAATGAAGGCGTGACAAGAAGCGCATTGCTGCACGCTGTGGATTGGTGACTCTGAAGTTCACTGCTTGGTATTTGCTAAGCATCTATATAGACATGTACATTGCTGGTGAGACCTTACACTCGGTACATTAAAAACAAGATATTTGATGTAATCTTGAATTTCTTGGATGATAATTTCATTATTAATGTGCATGAGGTAAAACGGAACTGAAATCCTTCAGCTGGGCCACCGACGTCTTCACGTTTTGTCACCACTTAAAATGCAACACTTAAAGACGCTAGCGCAACAGTCAATAGCTCTGAAGAAAACACAGAGTCTGGCAGAGGTCAATGCAAATGAGAGATTTACTTGAGTAAAGGATACAAGAAGCATAACCCTAATAACCTTTCTGTAGGACCTGCGTATATGCACCCTGTTCATAGATCCTGAACGTGTCGGTTATTTTCCACCACTCCTGTTGACGATGTCATTGATGACCTTCTTCTACTGGCATCGATTCTAATACATACTTATGGGATGGTTATGGTTCACTACAAGCACATTGTGTTTATAATCAAGTGGATTTATAATTCATGATATTTGATTTGTTTGATATTAAGTGAAAAGGAAATGTATGAGAGGTATTATTATTATACAATCTGGCTTTAAATCCATCACTTCACCATCTGCATCACCAGTTTCTCCTGTAAATGCTTGTACGTCTGGGTCAGACTGTCCACACAGGCGTGTACATTCTCCCATCAACTTCACTGGTTTGTGGAAAGTAGTGAACACCCCATTTTGTGCGTATGCAGCAGTTATACATGAGGGCCCTGGCCTGGACACTGACACAACAAAGAATCAGTCAGTTATTAAGCAGTTATGTTTTTTGTTTACATAGACATGGGCATATTTTATTTTACATTTTAAGCATTAATGACTTTAAATGCTTTTGCTGTATTTTTTTTAATTTTTTTTTACGAAGGCAGTTTTCCAGCAGTGCAATAATCATTATGAATATTTGACTGATATATTAAAAAGTAAATGTATTAAAATGTAATGCACGCTATCATCTCTCCATTTCTAAATGATGAATACATTATTTAACTTTGAAATAGCAAATTTGGTCCACATTGGACACTGTTTGGTTGGAGAAAGTTTTTTTTTTTTTTTTTTTGCAACCTTCTCTTTGTCTTTGAACTTACCTTGTTTAATTCTTAATTTTTAAACTTTATTACTATTTGAAATAACACCTAAAAATATGCCTTTCTCTTTATGTTTAGCTTTCATTTATTTTACCTTTCATTGTAAAAAATTAAAAAGTCTTAATTTTGAGCTTTTAGTTTTCTTCGATCACTAATTTAAATAATTACAATAGTCAATTTTCAATTTTCAATTACCTTCTGAAATACTGTATGTGATACTTTCCAAAGTCACTTCTGCAGTAGATGGTGGTGCACGCAGGCACACACACACACAGAGCAATCAGTCAGAGATGACCACAGCAGTTGTGGTCAACAGCGCTGATGTTATCTGTGGATCATTCCCACCCCCCTTCCCGACTCCCCAACTTAAAAGAAAACACGCCTTCACACACTCCCCCGGTTGTCCTTGTGTGTTCTCTGCTGCCCCAACTTGCCCCGGTCTGGACAGGCTCCAGAGTGCCCTAGGGGTGGGGGTGGGATAGAAGCTGCTTAGTGTCACAATGATCACACACAGACACACACACACACACACACACATTAATGCACATAAATCAGAGATAAGGGCTGACTTGTCTGAATGGTGTTGTCCAGTCGGGGCCTGCTGTGGATGGTCCTGTGGCCTGAGGCAAGCGGAGACAACGTGGTAGCAGTTGGTTTGCTGTTTTTATTTGATGAGATCAGCTTTTCAATTGAGTCTGTTTGCTCTGTTCTTTAATAGGGTTTATTTTTTACAATTTGTTTCATTCAGATAAAACTTTTAGAGGGTGTATATTCAAAGATAAGAACATTTTCCTTTCATGCAGTTTTGTAAACATTGTGTGTAAATGAGTGAATATGATCAAATATTTGTTTTCTTATATGTTCTTTTGTTTTATTTGTGCCCAGGGCCGATATCATATCCATCCGAACCACCAGTGATCAAGTTAAAAAAAAAAAAAAAAAACTGAAAGAAATGGCCTGCTGTAAAGTTCTTCTGTTTGACTGAACATATACAGCATAATATATATATATTTTTTTTTTGCCAAGACAGCTGCTCTTAGGTTGTGTAAGGTCAGTCTTAGGTCGCGTTCACGCTCACAAAACACACACCAGATATTAAGCAGTCACAGGTTAATCCCTGCTCAACACTGTTCACACACTCAGCTGCAGCACACACAGTTACTGCCAAATCTTCCGTTAGTATTAAAACATTTAAAATATCAACGGCAGATGGTGTGAATGAAGTGGTGTAACTTTACAGGCATTCTTCATTTGTTAATGCAGCATCCTACATTCTATATGTTGTACACATTCAATGCAGTATCTTTGTAGATAGGGAGGGCAGAACTGTTGTCTGAGAGTGATCAAATTAGTGACAATATATACAGTAGGGTCACCTTCTTTCAAAATTACCTTGATTGGAAAAATCAGTCAGTTAGCAGTATTGTAGAGTAGTGTAGAAATAAAATATATGGAAAAATGATGTGTTGGGTCCCTTTTGAGCCTCATCATTTTTTAGGAATATCTATCAAGAGAGCATAATATAATCCATAATAATAAAGGTAGGATCTGACACATGATGCAGAGCCAGGAAATTAACCAATCTTCCAGGACTCCCATCACTTGATAAAATATATTAAAATCCACATGACACACAGTACGACTGGGACTTTAGCCATCTAATCTAATATTATATGACTGAATGACTGCAGTAAATATTTGAAGACTTTTATAGTAAGTATGATACAATACGTATTATTATAAAATCATGAGAGAAACCTGAACCCGAGCAGGTGTCAGGCAACGATCGTTGAAAAACTAAATATAGCTCCTGGTTTCCAAAGGTTTGTGGGCCTGTTAAGCAGTTTCTGTGCTGGAAGAAAGTCTATTCATGTTCTACCCACGTAAGGATTAAAGATAAAAAGACATTAGATGGTGACTGCCATTTATTTTCCTATTTGCTCACATGCTGTATGTAAAGCCTCTCGCCACATGTCAGATTGCACAGTGATAACCGAACAGGGAAACAGACTTTTCCGGGGCTTTTGCTCCGCACTGTGAGTCAATAAAGATAATGCAATCGTGTTTATAGCCTGATCTGACATGAGGCGTCTTAGGCAACTTTCTTCCCTTTAAGTTATAATTATGAAATAAATGCTGATTGCACAGTGCAACGGCTATAGAATGACAACACCGTCAGCGCTTTGCTTTCAGCGTGCAATTCTGTCCGCCTCCATGTACAATCACCTGGGAAAACGACGGCTCGATTTACAGCACAAAAGCAATGCATCAAGCGTTGTGAAATAGGCCTGAATGTAAGACAATATTTGACTCTGGAAATTAGGCTACATTTGAAGAAGTGGGGGCCGTGTGTTCACAACATCAGCTGTTATTTTTGAATGAAGAGAGTGCCAGTGTGACTTCTACATGGAGTGTTGCATTATGGGTTGTTTGTTCGCAAGTGTCAGTGGACTGACTCTGTCGGGCTGCCAAATACCACTGTCACAGATGATGAGGAGCTGAAAAAGGCAAACAGGCAGTCTTATAAATCCTAACACCCGAACTCATTATTGATCTCTTCTAATAGCTGGATAGGACAGTGTGTGAGAATGTAACTAGTATACCTCTTCAGTGACCAGCTTATTCCTTCGTTTAATTCATAAGTGATTTTGTTCATTTGATCAAAACAAACCAGTTGTCTTGACAGAAAAGTGTGTGTGTGTGTGTGTGTGTGTGTGGGGGGGGGGGGGGGGGGGGGGGGGGTTCTATTGGTAAAAAGGTCTGTTTCCACTTTAATGAATTTAGAGTGTGAAAATGAAATGCAACATTTCATTCCTGTGTGTATTTCGCTGCAGCCTTTAAGTTAATGTGAAAACATTCATTTAAGACATGCCTTAAAAATGATACATACATGTTACTTCAACTAGGAAAATGTTATCATGATTTACATGGATAAATCACTCAGGTGTTTATTCAAACACGACAGCAACATGTTAAATTGCCACCACATTTGTGTGATGACACATATCTAAATATTTATAAGGGACAACATTTAAAAGTCATTTTCCTTAGAACAGCAGAAGTTATTGGTTGACTTTGTTAGTTTTTCTGTGAGAACGAAAGCTCTCAGCAACCAGTCAAAGCTCAACACCGCAGGACACTCTGCTCTCTCCGTCTCTACCTCTGTCTCTCGTTCCCATCTCCATGTTCACACAGTCATACTCCCTGTTCTTCCTCTGATCACACACACTCTCATCAGCATCACCAGTCACAGCACGACACAAACACAATCACACTCATGCATGCAGTTCCATGTCAGGAGAAAACAGCCTCTAATTGCTAACAAGTATGTCACTGTGCTCTTTGCAAACAAACAACCCCCTCTTCACCCACCCACACACACCCACACACACACACACACACACACACACACACACACATATTCTTCAGGACTGACAGCCATATGTCAACAGGGAAGCATTTTGCCAGATTTGAAGGAGTTGTGGGGGGAGGACAGGGTGGTTATGGGGGTTGCTTCTATAACAATGGACATAAGGAGCTGAAAAACACTTACTTGTAGTGTGATTCTTAAATATTAAATATTCATCTATAAATATTTGGCTCTGATGTCCTCTAAATGATGTCATATTGAAGATAACATAGGGATGGAGTGGTGTGTATATGCAGGTACTAAGGTCAGGGAGTAGTTATAGTATACCTATATATCTACCACTACACCACTGGTGTTCATACAAGCATGAATCCGTTTCACATGCCATAAATTCTCAGACGGCAGTCGCCTTTATTTATATTAACTGCAGACAAACAAACGGTAAGAATGAAGCAGCTCATAAATGAGACAGACCTTTACTTCATATGTTCCCTCGGTAATTATAACTCAGCTCTTCTTCTTCCATGTTTAGACATTGCCTTGGGACTGTAAATGCAGCATAGTGCTGCATGTCCGCCAGTACAATGACAAGTATGAGGCCAGAACAGTGACAGTTCAAACATACAATTTGACGTTGAAAAATAAACGGAAAAAGGAAAAATTGGCACGGAAACAAGTATTGGAAAGAGAGTTTCACTGAAGAACAAAAAGGAGGTCATGATTTGCATATCATTTGCAGAGAGAAGGTCACCGGCCTCTTCCTGACCCAGCGTCCGCCTGCATGAGCCTCAGCTTCCGTGCGTTCAGCAGGAACTCCGAGGCTGCAAGTAAGTCTGTTTCTCTCTGTCCTTTTTGACCACATAGTACTGAACCGGGTAAAAGTTTTAACCAGCTCTAATTCGTTTTTCAGGACTCTGCAGTGTCCCACAATACAAAATCAACAAGGTCACAGCAAGAGAAAAAATGACTTTCAGACACCAAGTATAGCATTACGACATAAATAACGTCTATTATAATGATCACACATTGATTTGTATCTTTTTACTAGTGTGATGCAGCTGATGTGTTCATTGCCTTTAATGTTATACGGTCACAGCATCAGTGTCTGCTGCAGGTTATTAAAATATAGTGCATATAAATGCAGGCTGTGGTATGTGTCTCTGTAACTAATAGACAGGCTCTATACAGGCTTCTTCAATTCTATAGTTGTATAGAGTTTAAAAATTACATGACTTACAATAATATTTAGCATTTCTAATAATTTCTAATATTATTAATCATCATTATTTAAGTATGGTCTTTTAAAATGAATAAACGCTACACTAACACGTGGATTCACATGGATTAAGTTAACTGAAAACCATGCTACCATCCAATATGCAGTATTTACACTACTAAACGTGAACGTACACGCGGCCCTGCAGCCTCGTGCTCTTTTGTGGGGCGTTTATCTAGTGCGATCAATGTACAGCAGTAATGGGATTCATCATTACAAGAGCAGAGGTGTGAACAATTCTGCAGTTTCATCATGAATATCATTCTTAGGAACTTTCTTGAGCACACATTTAAGAAAAACTATATTAGCAACAGACAGAATATTTAATTCATGGTATCAGTGTGTTGATTCTGCTGCCATAACATTGGCCTCCAGTGTCCAACATATTATTGGATCAGAGCCTAGCAGCCAAAAAAAATCTACATTTTTTATTTATTTTTTGCAATTGTATTCTTTGTCTGTTCTTTCCTCTAGACATATTTCACACGACCTGCTGTGCTCTGACTAAAATACTTGATATGTTATTTTATAGACAAATTGACATTTTATGCAATTTAATATGGGATTATTACAGTTGGGGATTTCTCTTGAGTGAGTTGAAGTAAAGAGTTCAGTTCATGGCATGACACAAATGTGCTGCAGTGTGTGTGATTCAAAGAGCAGGACAAACATCATGTGTCTCGAAAATGTGTGACAGTGATGGCGAAAATAAATGACTTGCATGGACAAGTGTTAGTTTCTCTTAATATGATTATGTTAATGAAATAAAAAAGGTAACATACTGTATATAATACAAATATTCGAAGAGTTTTCAGAGGCTCTTCAGATCAATAACTTCCTACTAAACTGTGGGTAAAACAGTTAATGAAGGTCAATCCAAAATACATTTTTGATAGGCTGACAATCAATTTGCAAGTATTTAATCCATTTTTATAACTATGGTATTTACAGAAAAGGTGGTGCACTTTCATACAAATTATTCCAATCAATCAAGATTCTTTTTATAAACACACACACACACAAACTTAGCAAAGAAAAGTCATTTTTTTTCTGTCTGTCAAAGAATCCAATTTATTAAGAATTTAGAAAATCAAGAAGTACATACGGACCTAAAAATATTGAGCAGGTATTTACCAACTAAACTAACTTCCCATTTTTAAAATTCATTTAACCCAATGCACCCCGTCACTAAGCAACCATGACAACGCATTCTACACTGCTGATCCACATATTTACCTACAATCTTAATGAATATTAAAGGGGGGTCTGTTCATTTTATGTTAACTTTCCGTTAAGATTTATTGCAAGTGAAAAACCAAACATATGTTGCGTCATATGCAGTTCATTAATGCACGAGATTTATTGATTTTGGCAGGTCTTTGTAGAATAAGGTCATACACTGTAAAACACAAGCACACATACAGTATTTGACAGAGAGGTTTAAGAACTCTCAGTGTTAGACGTCACATCCTGTTAGTCCTGACCTGGTGTTCCACTGCTCAAATGCTTGAGAGAGGAGGAGTGAGGTCAGTAAAACACACACACACACACTCACAAACACACACACACACACACACACACACACACACAAAGCAGAACACCCCTAAACAAACAAGCAAACTGTGTATCAACGCCACCTGGTCCCACTATCAGCCCCTACAACTGTGGATGTGATTCATAAACAGAGACACAAGAGGAGGTGGTGTGTGTGTGTGTGTGTGTGTGTGTGTGTGTGTTGGGTGACAGTAAAAACAAAACCATTTGCTCCTCTGACAGCTCAGACACTCTCTTCAGTCATTTGGTATGTAACTTTAATTGCCACCTGATGTTGAAAACAGCTTGCAGCATAACTTTCTACTGTTTCTGAAAGCATGTGCATATGTTTGCGGGTGTTTACATTTTTATTTGTTTTTAAAACAAAAAAACCAAAAAAACCAAAAAGCAAATGATTATCTGATTTTCATTTTTAAAATATGAAAAACTGGAATTCAAATAAAAAGCGATTTGTCTTTTTTATGGTCAAAAAGGAAAAATGTTTTTTATTTTTTATTCTTTTCGTTTTTTCGTATAACAAAAAATCAAATCAGTAGAAAGCAGAAACGAAAAAAAGGCAGGTTTTTTTTTTCATATTCTAGGATTGGACAAATTTGGTTTATAATTATTGGTATTTGATTATAATATATATATATATATATATATATATATAATTGGATTTGAACAGTGGCTTCTAATGACTTTTAAGGCTTTTTTACTTCAATCTACAGTTTGGCATTACTCTTGGACACCACAACACAGCTAACGGAGCTAACAGCTAGTGGAACTAATGGCTAATGCCAGAGCTAACGGCTATCCTACATTCTAGAAAAGCCCTAAACCTGTATCATATTGCATTTTGTGAAGCACCTTAACTCTGGTTTGAAAGGCAACATACACACTCTCCATTCAGTGAGTATATCCTCAGACATAATATGTAATGTTAACGTTATGCGTGTGCTATCTTGATTATCATCATCTTGTGCACGTATCTCTTGTACGTAGATTAAAATGAATTAACTGGAAACAATTGGGATAATGTAAGTACACAACTCAACAAAATATATAACATAGGACTAGTGATTTTTAATAATTTTAATGTGGAAAAGTTACATATATCGTTAAAAAAGGATTTACTTTTTAAAGATTTATTTTGCTAACATATTTTTTAAATAAAAACAGGGGATGGGTAATGTTTTAAATGTTTATTCCTCAATCTCAAACATCTATAAGCTAGTAAAACCATAAAACGATTAACATTTTATTGATGACCTTTATTTTGGAGAATGATGATGAACTTTGCATGCGTAGGCCTGTAGTTATACTTCTCATTTATTCTACCGTTCATATCTCACACATGCTCACACTCAATTATTGCTGTTCACATCTATCCAATAATACAGAGACGCATCTCCATTGTCAGCCTATCATCTTGTGACTGTCTTTTTAAATATGCTTGTGTCTCTTTGCCTTTAGTGCTTGCATGCTGCTGTTATCTTCCACCTCTTCCCTGAGCACCACTTTTATATCGCTGCTCCTCAGGGCACCAAAGACGTTTGACAAGACCCAATTATCAACATCATATGTACAATAAACAAATATCTTTCCTTTATTCACTTGTCTGTCCTGATTGAAATGCAGTTGTCACTGGCAATGTCGCGTTATTTTAAGGAGTTGTGTCAGTTTCAGGAAGACTTTTTTGTGCCATATCATTTTTTTAAGGCACAAAAACATGTCTTGGATATTGCTGGTAGTGAGAGTATAGGAAGAGTGGAACACCTCAAGTTCACTGACAATACTGTCATAGAATAGGAAAACATCCATGAAAATATTGGGCAGCTCTGTCATTGAAGGACTAGGACTGCACCAGTCCTCTGTTATTTAAAAGGTTCTCTCCCCGATTTTATAACAGTTTCATGACAGGATTTTAAAATGTTTTAACGTGCCTAGGTGAGCAGGTTTAAGCTCTACTGGTCATCCCTCTAATTGCTAATGGCAAATGGAAATATACCTTTATCTCTTACTGCCTCTAAGCTGCATTACTAATGTATGATCCATACATTAGTAATGTATCCTTAATAGAATGCAATCCATATACTTGTTTTAATGTATTAAAAATTGTAGTAGTATCAAGGTTACAGCTTTAACTCCATTGACCCAAACAATCAAATACTTCTTTCAGAAAAAAGGTTTAACCAGGGTTATAAACATATTGATTTTGTAATTAATAGGGATAACCCATGTTGTCTGACTTACCTTGGCAGTCATCCTTACAATGGCTGATTTCAGTGTGAATGTGAATGCTAATTGTTTGCTGATTGTGCATATTATTATGCATTTTTTTTTCTCCAGGTTTTGACCCAGGTCTTATCTGAATTATTGTGACTTGGAATTAACCAGTGTTGGCTGACAAAAGAAGGGTTTAACATAAACCTGGTCATCGGTCTGAAGGAGATATAAAGGTGTGAGTGAGCAAACGAGTGAATAGTAATGTACCAAAAATAAATTGAATGGAATGATGTCAGCTACAACTACAACGTGTTTTTAAGGGTGCTTCATTTTCGTAATGGTCAGCCTGTATCTTGCTTTCTACCTACTGATGAACGTGAAGAAGTTATCGCTGGTTGTGAAAGCAATGCTGTGTTCAAAAATATAATCAGTGAATAATTGTGATAAATAATCACAATCTCAATATTGATCAAAATAATTGTGATTATCATTTGGGCCCGCTGCTCTTCTATGGGATCATATTGTGGGGGCAATTACATGTAAGTTGGAGACACAATCAGGAATGCACAAATAGGATTTAGATGAGCTCCTCGGTACTTTTAGATTGAAAGGGTCTAACACTTCTAAACTCTAAAAAGGTCAAGGTAAAACATCATTAGTGTGCAGAACATTTGAAATGTTCAACCTTCCCTCCAGTTTAAAGAGAGCAGCATAGCGGTGTGGAATTGTGAACAGAGAGGAATGACTGTGTAGTCTAACAGCTGCAGCAGCAGCAGCAGCAGCAGCAGATAAGCACAGGAGACAATGGATCCGAGCACAGATTGAAGCCCTGATGGAAACCCAGTGGAGATAGATAGTCTCAGATGGTGCACACAGAGCCAAACCAACAGCCAGTTCCACTTTATCCCATTCCAATCACGCAATCCCATACAAAGGAGAGAATGGTCAGTGAAAAGGAGGGCAGGGGGATATCTGAGGGATGCCACAGGAGAAGGTGATCCAGATTATTTTACAAAACTATTCCAGAGTGGCCAGCTCTGTTTTAATGTAATCTGAATGTAGTCGACCCAGCCTATATAGACCACAGGACAAATAGGCCACTGTTATATGCTAATAGAAAGAAGATTGTTTTCTAAGGTCAGGCGATGGTGTAATTTCTCTAGGGGACACAGGGACATGTCCTCTCCTCTCTTTAAAACCCTGATTTTACAGTTCATGCTTTTAGCATAAAGATAAAAGTAAAGCAGCTGACATATAAATTCCATTTCCTTCTGCTGCTTCACAATAAAATAATACACTAAGAGGTGTAACTATATATCCAAATTCATCTTGGAGGCCTAGACTTCTCCATCTTTTTTTTTTGTCTCATCATCACATCGATATGCAACTCAACATCTCTCACTGTCAGATAATTATATATATATATATATATATATATATAAATAACAATTAAGTTGCAAAGAGCAAAGCCTGATTTGATTCAGGACATAATAATCTAATATAGAGTTTGGACCAAAGAGAGATGATGATAAAACAGTGCATCCTTTTACATATGGACTTAAGAAGTCAGAACTATATGGCCGGGCTAATTCATTTAATGCCTTTTAGGTAATCAATATCTTATGGTGGATTCACAAGGCAAAGGCAGTAAAGAGGTGTTCTTGTGGGTCCTAGTGTATATGGACAGACATGGAAGTCTGTCTTGCTCTAACTTATACCACAACAAACCCTTAACTAACCCTTCCCTAAAATGTACCCAACTCCAACCATATTCAGTCTACAACCCCGCTCACTGACCGAACGATAACCCTAACTGTCTAAACAGTGCAGAGTTTTTAGGCACTGGAGAGCCAGAGAAAACAAAACAGAGAAAGCTTTCATACTCTAATGACTGTGTTGCACCATCCACTTTTATATGACTGTTGCCTATAGCACTGCTTGTTTTCTGAAGAAGTACACTGTGTGAGAGTCCACATTACATAAATGTACATGTGGAATATGACTACCTACACAGTTACACAAGGACGTTTAAACTTAGGGATTATGCCTTTTCAAGGGTGATATTATGTATACCTAATATTAAAATAAATCCCAAGTTTATAAATATGAATATGAAATATATACGCTTCTGCTCTTACAGCTCTTCTGTCATTAAAATCAACAACAGGAGTTACGTTTTCTCCTTTTGATATTGTAGCCAAGCTGTTGCGTTATGCACCAACTGCAGACAATTTAGGCATTTGTTTTGGGGAATAGATACTATAAGATGTTACAGTTGTTGCAACAGCTTAAAAATAACAGTATGAAACACTCTCAATAAGACAAGGAATGCTTTGAGTTTGGAAATATCTTATAAACAGATAAAAAGGAGCTTGAAGAAATCCTCAAACTTGGTTGTCAAAGTTCAAGTTCAAGTCAAAGACGACTTAAACCAAAGTTAAAGATGAGTCAGCAGTTACTGGCTTTCAGCCAAGATAAAAAGTACAGGATGTTTAACTAAAGCAACGATGAGCCACGGATTGTGTCTTATTCTTTCTGTTAGAATCACAAGAACTGCAGTGAACAGTGAACAGGAGTTGTCTTGCATGGAAACGTGCTATAACTGCAGTATTTGTTCAATCAAGACATTACGTCCCTGAAAACACACATGCACACACACACACACACACACACACACACACACGCACTGTTGAAATTCAGATAAATTGTGTTGAATGCGTAAAAGCAACTTTCCAATTTCACTTAATTTCATGTTTTATTTTACCAAGCTCTAAAAACACTAAATCAATAGATTGAATCAAGTATAATCAGCTCAAGGGAGTCACATAGGTTTATCAATTATAAAGTCATGTCAACGTATTCACTTATTCAGAACATTAAGGACCGTTTTTGGAACTTTCATCCTGATCTGAATGTGGCTGCTAGCAATACATTAATATATACATTAATATTAATATATGTATATGTGTATTACCCATCATCTTGGGCTCAGGAGGTACAGCATGAGCACCAGCAGCACCAGGTCATCCCCTGCAGATGTTCCTGGGACAAGATACTGAACCGTAATTTGCTCCAGATGATCATGCCAGCACCTTGCATGGTACACACTATACCACGAATAGCAGAAGCATGATTAAGCACTTTGGACAAATAGCACTATGAGAACAGACCTGACAACTTTGCTGGTTAAAATAAAGACAAATCAAGCCAATTTAAAAACTGAGAATTCTAAGTGGCCGCACAGGAGTTGTACAGATTTGAGATACTTCCTTACATAAACCCATAAAGTACTCTAAGTTAATAAATCTGAAAAGTCTAAAGTCTATCACCAACTGTTTCTTACATTGTTCAAAACAGCCACCCTCGAAGGCGGAGAGAGACAGAGGTGGAGGTGTGATTTTTTTTTCGGGGGGTGGGGTTGTAACTTTGAATCATATCATGTGGCCGATCAACTCAAATATCTTTTTCAAATAGCTCAATCTCACAAAACTTGATTGGGTTAGGAACTGTCTGCTAAGAAATGAACAGCCATTATGCAACAGCATACATTTACTAGAGCTCCCATTTATCAGCAGGACCATCAAACAACATCACTGTTTTAAACATGTAACCACAGCTTCAGCTCTGTCCCTATGGTGGAAAGCAATAATACAAATTCAGAGGTTATTCATAGAGTGCAATACACTGGTGAGGAATTACATAAAATAGGATTTAAAGATTTAAAGAAGCAGACAGATGCAAACTCTGTGCACAAAACACAGATGAGACTTTACTTGCATGCTACTTGGCCCTGCTCACCCTGATTGGCACAGATCAATTATCCCACTGACTGGACTGCCACATCCCTTCATCCCCAGACGTCTGCATCTTAGGCAACCTATCAGGATCACAATTTCACAGCACTACGTCAAGTGTTCTCCTCACAGCCCTAAATTACACCAGGAAAACTGGAAATCAAAAAATAACCTTAAAATCATATATTGTAAGGATCTTTTTATCACACACCCATTTTCTTAAGATATCTTTTAATGATCTTTTTTTTTTTTTTTTTTTCTTTTCTTTTCTTTTCTTTTCTTGTCTTTTCTTTTCTTTTCTTTTCTTTTCTTTTCTTTTCTTTTCTTTTCTTTTTTTTTCTTTTCTTGTTTTTTCCCCTCCATCTTTTCATCATATTTTCTACTTTTACTTTGTCTTGTTCTCATTTTGTTCACTCATTTCAAGACTCTCAAATTCCATTTTTTTTCATTTCATATTATAGTAATTAACACAATTATTGTAATGTTATTATCGTTGTTGTTATTATTGTTTTTTTTTTACATTAATCAATATCTAATCTTGTCTTTTGATTCTTTCTTTTCTTTTTTCTTTTTTTTGCATCACACCCTCTGATCCAAACCATAGTTCTGTAACTCAGTATTTCAATGTTTTTTAGTGAGCCTGCGTTACAAACTGGTGGTGTGGCGCTTGGTGTATCACATATACAAGTGCACATTCCTGGTGGGATACTTTTTAAACTTTTCATTTTGGCTGTTTAACTATTGATCATTTCCGACAAAAAAAAGTAAAGCAGTTGCCAGCATGAAAACTTTCCAGAGTTATAAAATTCTGTCTGTGAGTTTTATAACCCGCCGCACAATATTTTGGCCTCTGATTAATCCTCAAACATCATTCCCCTCCACTGAAGCCCCCTGCGTTGTAATCCTAGATTGCCAGATTCGGTCTGAATGTAACCTAAAACATATGGTAAAACAATTCATCAAAGTGTAATGTTTTGGAAATATCCAGTGAAATGAAGGCAACCGAGTCAGATTATGGACAGAGATGGATTACACTGGCTGTCTTTATTTTATATCAAGTCTAGTATCAGCCTCATATCTGGCCAGCACTTCTCTCTACTTATATTTTATGTGTGCAGATTGATTCACTTCAGAGGAAACTATTATGGAAAGAACAATTGACGTGTCAGTCCCTCAGGAGAGCTTCATCCATCACTGTCCAATGGCCTTATTAGTACTTCACTACAAAGGAAATCCTAATTCACCCGTGGGGTAAAGCCGCTAACTGCTTTGTTTCATATGGAAACTCCTATCAATACTTTCCTCATTCAATCGCTCACTCTTGCAGGACACAAACAGAGGGAGTGCTCCTAAACACACACACACACACACACACACCCACGCATACACACACACACACACACACACACACACATCTGAGACATTCGCAAACCATCTGCAGTTGCTCTGTGAACTGGTGGAAAAAACGTAATCAACAGCTTGTCCGACTGCTCATTACTTCTTCATTATGGAGCGGAAACAAACACAAAACACCTGAGCTTAGAGGCAGCTCCTGTCATTGATGCTGACACACACATACACACACACACACACACACACACACACACACGTACAATCAGTCTCTCATTGTCATACAGATGAGGAGGGGCTGATAGACAGCTATTACGGCTCAGTCCCTCTCTGAAATAGACAGCAAACAACCTGTTCCTCTTCAGTGTGCACACAGCGCCAACCTGGCAACATGGCGCTCCACGCCCACCTGCCTGCTGTTGCTCAATCTAATCCACCTGGAGGCTGAAGATGTAAGATCACAACCTTGGAAACAGAGCGGAAAACATGTCGCCACATTCAAGTGAGTATTTGGTTACACTCATACAGCACATGAAGACTGAAGAAGGAAAACTAGTCTATTCTCCTTTTAGCAATCAAACCCCATCCACTCAAAAATGTGTTTTTCCTTCAGTTGGATGTTTGACCTTCAGTGTGCAGAATGATGTATGTGCAGAGATTGACACGAGGAGGTTGTTTTCACATTTATCTACTGATTTACTAGCAAGGACCAGACCTTTAACAAGATACGTTTAAATGATTTATTGAAGAAGAAGAGTTTGGATGGATGCAGCACTTGCCGGATGTGCTGTGGGGAAGCTCATAGGGAATCCACCACAGCGTCCAGGCAACAACAGACCCCCTCACACCCTCAGGAACCTATGAAGATAAGGAAATGACAGGAGGAATGGGGTGTGTGTGTGTGTTCCTTTAGACTCAAAAATGTCCTGAATCTAAATCAAAGTTCCAAACTGTGTCACAGAGGCTTACACATTTCAAAGATTCCATGTAAAATTACACAATCATGAACCCTCCGTCCAATGTATTTTACATTGGACATATTCTCTTTAGCAGTCTCAGTAAGTGTACACCTGAGAAGACTTTGCTTTTGCCAGAGTTTTACACGTGTAACTTTTCTTCCATTTCAGTGCAACCTCTTAAAAACAGCAGCCCTCCAACTCACATAGCGTTTTATTGAAACTGCATCAGGTGGATGCTTGCAGCTGAACACACACTGTCTTACCCTGCTGTGGTTTAGAGGTAGAGCAGTCGTCAACTTATCGGAAAATCAGTGGTTTTATTCCCCATTCCTCCAGTCTATATGTCAAGACGGTTAACCCGGAGGCTGTGCCTTCTGTGTGTGTGTGTGTGTGTGTGTGTGTTAATGAATACTAGACTCCTCCTGATGAGCAGGTTGGCATCTTGCATGGCAACATTTGCCATCACTGTGTGAATGGGTGAATATTGATGTATTATAAAGCACTTTGAGTAGTCAGAAGACTATAAAGATGCCATATAAGTCCATTTACCACACTTAATACAACTAAATATGAGTCAAAGAATGGGAATTAAAATCAGTTATTCCCTGTCCTTTCTGCTTAACCCTGGTTTACTGTAACCACGTCAGTAATCAAGGATTACTCCTCCACAGGATTAGGACTAGGCATGTGGTGGTTATGGTTAAGGTTAGGATACGTCTACAGGAAATGAATATAGGTCATTGTAATGTCCTAATGTAATGTAGTCTGTGTGTGTGTGTGTGTGTATTACTGCTATTAAAGTCAGAAGACATCTTGTTCCATGTTGTTGCAAATATACCAGCAAGGCTAACTATTACTCCTTATAAAAGATTAATTGTGCTGATCATTAATTCAACCTCAAGGCTAGCGCTCCTGTGCTTTGAGAACCCCACAGTGTTACTCATCCACTCCCTCCTTCTCTTTGGGTTCATGAAATAGACATAAAACACTAAATGCGTGTTAGTGTGTGTGTATTAGAAAGCAAACTAGACCTAGGGATTGTACAGAAATTACTAGATGGGTGAAAAAGAGAATCTGTTTTATTTCCACCGAAGGGAGGGAGGGTAGTCTCATTCGGGAGGGTCTTTAAACTTTTTTTCTCACCTATGATTTAGATTTTTTTCCAACTTTCATTTTGAGATTTGATGCCAAAAACTGACCAAGAACTACTTTTTGTGCATCACCCTTCATAAAGATGATGAGGACAACAATCCTGTCTCTGTATCAAGGCTTTTTTTTTTTTTTTTTTACTCTCACCAACATCAGTTAATAGTTTCAGACCTGCATGCCAGTTTTGAGATGTAGAATACACATGGGTCAGAGCTGCTGGCTGCAGCAGCTCCCACTGTCGCTACATGTTGTATGTTCACAGAAACCCTAACGACAATGAAGTAAAATCACATAAAGTTACCGTACGATGCAAGTTCAACTTTTCATGTTGCTAACGTGTTCTTCTGATGGGTCTAGTGTGACTCAGGTATCATGTTCAGTGGACAGTGTGTGTTACCTGTACAATAAACATAAACAACAACTTTAACAAAACAATAATAAACAACTTTGTATTTCAAATGCAGAACTACAATCAAAACATCAGAAAAAAAAATCATGTTGTGTTAGTTTTAGATAAAAAAAACCATTGTTTTTTTTGGCTAAAACTAACACTTGTTTGTTATTGTTTTGTTAAAGTTGTTGTTTATGTTTATGTTTATTGTACAGGTAACACACACTGTCTACTGTACATGATACCTGAGTCACACTAGACCCATCAGAAGAACATGTTAGCAACATGACTTTGGTTTGCTTAAATAATAAACATATATACATGTGCCTCAAGTCATTGAGGATATTGGATATCCTGCAGCACATGGATATTGTGCTGCAGGATTCGACATGTCACTGAAAAAAAAAAAAAAAAGCCAAAACCAGGTACAGTCTGTGAACATGTGATGTAAAGTATGGAAGCATTTTGGATTTAACAAGGCTATTATTTTCTGATGCTAAATTCAGATAAAACTGAAGTCGTAATTGGACCCAAACATCTCAGATACTCTCTTTCCAGTCATTTAGTAGCCTCAGATGGGATCACCCTGGCCTCCAGCTCCCTGTAAAGAATCTTGGAGTTGTCTCTGATCAGGATTTGTCCTTTAATGACCATATAAAACATCTTTCGAGGACTGCATTCTTCCACTTGCGTAACATTGCCAAAATCAGACGCATCATTTCTCAAGCGGATGCAGAAAAACTAGTCCATGCATTTGTTACTTCTAGGCTGGACTATTGTAACTCTTTGCTATCAGGCTGCTCTAATAAGTCTCTTAAGAGTTTGCAGCTGATTCAGAATGCTGCTGCACGTGTTCTGACAGGAACCAAGATCAGAGATCACATCTCTCCCATTTTGGCTTCCTTGCACTGGCTACCCGTTAAATCTAGAATAGAATTTAAAATTCTTCTACTAACATACAAAGCTCTTCATGGTCAGGCACCATCATATTTAAAAGAGCTCATAGTACCTTACCACCCCACTAGAACATTGCGCTCCCAGGATGGTGGGTTCCTTGTGGTTCCTATAGTGACTAAAAGTAGATTGGGAGCCAGAGCTTTCAGCTATCAAGCTCCTCTTCTGTGGAATAAACTACCACTCTGTGTTCGGGAGGCAGACACGGTCAACACCTTTAAGAGTAGACTTAAGACTTTCCTTTTTGATAAAGCTTATAGTTAGGGCTGGCTCAGGTCATCCCTTAGTTATGCTACCATAGGACTAGACTGCTGGGACACACTCTCACTCTCTCTCTCTCTCTCTCTCTATATATATATCGGCTGTCTTTTTAAATGTTCGTCTCTCGCTGCCTTTTGCACGTTCATGCTGCCATTATGTGCCCATGCTACAAAGATCACATGTGGATTTGCAACATTTGCTGTTGCTGCAGTTCATTATCGTGGTCCAAAAGCAAACTCGCTGCATATCAATGCCAAGTCCATCAGAGTGAGTTTTCTTTAGTAAAACAATCATGCCATGTTGATTTCAAAATGCATCAATGTTCTAATGTATTCCAGTTCATGCATCAGTAATGAATCACCATTCAAAGGCTCTCCAGTAAGTAGGCTATAAAAGTAACAACCCACCTGTCAGATGCACTCAGTAAGTGAACGCATCACTGTGCAAACTTTTTCAGTAACAATCACATCATAGTTAAAATACTATGTATCAACTTTGTATGCTACCCTCCACACATTTTATGTCATAGCATGGTGTCTGGTGCCTCTTCTGAATTTCTGTTTATTTTACAGCCTTTGGGAACAACTTCCATTGTAGACAGGAAGTAGAAAATAAAGCATGTAGCCCTCAGGAGGTTAGATTTCAGCCAACCAGAATGCAGAAGGTTCATCTGTTGCCACCCTGTGTATTCTATAGAAGCAAAGCTTGTAAGTTGGAATTTATCAACAGGCAGTTCAACAATGTATTAATGGAACGTTCCTGAAAGTGTACTTTAAAGGTAACTTTTGGAGGTAGCGTTTCTATTCATTTCTCAATATCCAGTACGTCTTGTTGCTACTTAACACCCTCAATGACTAATTTCACTGTCAAATAAACAGCAGTTTGATAGTTGACAAACAGATTATTTGTACTCAGCACGAGCAGTGTTACTAACTTTACCACCATGGCAGATGGTACACGTGCCTTTAATCATTGTTGCTGGCTCATTTACTGTATATTCTAACTCTTTTATTAGTTATACGGTATGTAGTACTCTTAAAGCATCATACACATCACACGTAGCATTTCTCATTCTTGCTAATTCTCCAAAATGTTTTGAATACTGTGTATCAGATGTGTCTTTTCACTTTACCTCTATAGTAGGATATTACATTACACTTACATATTCTATCTTATTACATATTTACATACTCTACCAAACCTTGTGACTATCTGACCTTCTAGTGTGTTTCTATTAAGTTCATTTCTTTCACTCTGTCCTTGGCAAGAGCCCTGGTGCTGTGTTTCCATTTCTATTGGCTCTGTGCTCACTTTTATAGTCTCTGTATTGTTGCTGCAGGTGGCGCGAGTTGTAGATGCCGCTTGTTCCTTTTCACCTCTCCTCCTCTTAGAGTATTGGCGTGGTATGAATGCTGAGTGCAGCTATCCCATGACAGATTCTGCCTTGGCATTGAACTGCGCCTGCCACATCAGTCTTTGACATCACACTGATAATGTATCCAACATCTTACTGTTCATCAGTGGCACCAGAGGCTTATGATCTGTGATAAGGTAATGTTGGAACCTCTTGCCCATACTTTGCACACCTGGTCATCTGTCTTCCAGCTTGATATATTTACTCATGCAATTAATCAACCATTAACCAGTGCTCACTTTTGTGAAAATGTGTGGGTTTTGGCAGCTCAGAGACGGCATTCACGTTATCTGGGTCTGTGATCACTCTGCTTGTGTGGCCCAGGAACCACAGAACTGGCTGTCATAACAAGCATTTTTCCTTACTGGCTTTCAGACTGGCCTGCTCCATTCTTTCCAGGTGTGTGTGATGTGAGCTCTTGTTTGACCACTGACATCATCCATATATACAGCTATTCCCTCTAGTCCCTTCAGCAGTTCATTCATTTTGCACTGAAATATCTGTGGAGGATTATTTATCTGAAAAGGCAGGTACTTGAAACAATATCTCCCAAAATGTGTGATGAAGGTGAAAGGAGGCTGCTGTCATCACTCAATGGTATCTGCCAAAAGCCAAAAGCTGCATCCAGAGACGTGAAGACCGTTGAACCGCTCGTTGACAGCTTGGACAGACTCTCCTCTGTTGTTGGCAGTTGATATCGCTCTCTTTTGATGTTTTCATTTAGCATTTATCATAGGTGCACAGTAGTCTGTAGGTTGCATGACTTTCTCCTTCACACCCCACTACTCTATCCGCTGCAACACAGATCGGACTCTTCTGGCTGTACGGTGCAGCTTTCTCTCTTAGGCAGATCTTGACTGGGTCTGATTTAAGTGTTTCCTGTTATCCTGCTGCTGCACTAACTTTCTCTACTCTTTTTACCAGCCCAGTTTCCACCACTGTCTCTTTCACTAACAGGTTGCTGACTGTAAGCTATGCATGCTGGCTATGCATGTGTTAAAAATGTACTTCTTCTGTTTATGAAGTGTAATAGCAGTAGGCTGTCCCACAATGTTCACTGCTAAATCTAACTAGCTTTCTGCTCTGAATATATTCAGGTTAGTGCATCCCACATTTATTTGTTATGTCCAATGCTCAAAAGTTTTGTTTTGTTTTTCTCTTTTCTGGGACTCTTAAAGTTTTAACCTAATCATTAATATTAAGAGCTCTAGCTATTGCTGGTTAGGGTCAAATTATAGCTGTCCATTGCTATCTGTTGGTTTATTCTTCTGATGTACTGCTTCATAATTCACATGCATGTGCAGTGGAAGCTTTTCTCTCTACTTGCATAACCCATGTGTGAGAATGCAGGAGTGTTCAAAACCTTTAGGTGATGGTGCAGCAGACCCAACTTTCTTACTCTTTAACTACAAGGTTGCATATTGGGTCACAGAGTGTTCTGGAGCGATTATGCATCTCTGTATGATTGAGACATATTTTATTCATCTTTTGTAAGTAAGCATGTGGTGGTATTAAGTTTTCTATCTATTAATTAGCTGAACTCTCTAATTACTAATTTCCAGGTCACTACTGACCTCCAGCCATTGCTGACTGAGCTCAAATTGTTGTCATTGCTGACCTAATCATTGCTGTGTGGTTATGTTTCTTTCTGTCCAGTTACGGTGCACTGCTGGTGCTAATCACTTAATGCTCATCATCATGCTTCATCTCTTAAAAGATCATGCATCTTGGTATGACTAATTCTGCTCTGATTAATTCTGGCCTTTAAACATCCTTTAGGGGAGAATATAAGGCTGTGTTTTCTTTCTGGGCAACTTATTTTTGGGAGATTTATACTGCTGCTGCTCAGGGCCGATACACTTTTATTGCTAAGTCTCCCTGAAGAATTAAAGCACTAAAGATTTTTGATTATGTGTATAATAAAGAAATGTCTTTACCTCATTCACTCGTCTCTCCTGATGAAATGCACTGAAGGTTTGTTTGACGTAAATGCAACAGTGCTTAATCAACTGTGGCAACAGTGCACGGCAAATGTTTGATACTTTAAATGATTAAAGATTAGACTTTGTTTGAATGAATTACACCATCTTTATCACTCTCTTCCACACATGGACAAGCACTTAATGTCTGATATTTGTTTTTATTTTTAGAACATCATCTGATTTAACTCATGATTATTTTTTTTATTAATTGGAATAGAATGTATGAAATGGAATATAATTGGAGTGATCCTACACATCTATATATAGTAGATAGCCATAGTAATTGATAACTTAATGTGGTTTATTTATTTATTTATTTATTTATTTATTTATTTATTTATTTATTTATTTATTTATTTATTTATTATTATTATTTACAGCAATTTTGTTTCTACATTGCAAATGCAAATGTTAACTAAAGCTAGCCAGCAGATAAGCAAGCTAGTACATTGCATACAATGCATTCACAATAACAGTAAGTTGCTGATTGAGTAAAAATTAAATAAATGATTACGGCAACACTAGACATTACTGCCATTATTTCATTGCAGAGAGATGATTTATAAACTTGGTGTGGTGGGCGGGGGCCACACATGTAGCTGGAATAGCATTTCTAAAAATAAATGTAAAACCTAGGCCCTTAGCACATCAAAAATAATTTTCACACGGCCCTTTGGGATAATTACCTGCGAGCAGACCTCACCTACATATTTATGAAACATCTCTGGTGATGTCTGGAAATAGTGTGTTTTTTATTTTATTTTTTGTAATATGACGGCGTTACGTCCATGAGTCTGTAAATGCCAACAAGTTAATGAATGCTTAATTAGAAAAGTTTGTTCACTCTGTGCTCATGTGTTAATTTAGATGACTGTTTTTTTTTTTGTTTTTTTTTCTTTGCAGGATGCAATTATTCCCATCTGTTTTCCGTAAAAAAAAAAAAAAAAGATCCGTCTGTGTGGGCTGAGTTGAGGTTTGGAAAGCTGGGTTTAGTGCAGTTCAGTGGCACTGGGGTGAATTTATTTCAGTGGCTGGAACAGATTTCTATTGTCTGAGCAAACCCGAGATGAGCAGTACACACACTCTCCACCCCACCCACTATCAGCACACATAAACAAAAAAAAATACTTGCATTGCTTATTCTCACAATATTTTTATTTACAGCTTGGCTACAGCTTTTATTTTAGTTGTAGTTATTCAACCAGTATTCAACCTATTCTCTGTTTTCTTCTGCAAAGTCCCAAAGTCAGATGTCAAAATCATGAACCCAGATGTGTAGTGTTGTAGTGCTAAAACCGAACATTCAGACCTTACCTTTAGATGTAATTGTGGATATGGATTCAGACATGGAAAATGTTGCTGTTAGTTGTGACAGGTTTTTGTCTTTCAGACAGACTTAACCTTTACTTTTACTGCTCGGGGAAGTTGCGGTTTCATCTCACCCTCTTCCCTCTCAGTCATTATCTTTGTTTTCCCTCTAAAACATTTCATGTTGAGCTTGAATATTCATTGTTGTCCATGGAAATCGTTTTGACAAATAATTCACTCCACATGGTCCAATTCCAGAGTGAAGTCCATCCACTAAGGAAGACTTTGAGATGAGGCTGAAACCTCCGGAAGCATCAAGAGAATTAGTAAGAGAACCTTGGGTTAAATGTTATTAATCAAAATAGAAGTATTACATGTTATTTCAATATGCTTTAATCATTAATTATTTCTGTAATTCTTAATAATAATAAAAGACAGAAGAAAATGATAATTACAACAGTTAAAAATCTTTGATCGAGGGAGTTTCCATCAACATGCTACTGACTGTGAAATTCTCTACCACTTTAAAAGAACGCTCTGTTGCATTTTGATGAAGTATCTCGTCGTTAACAGGATGTGAATATCTCACTGTGGAAGAAGAAAGAAGGATGGAGGGACCCCGTTGTTGAGCATTCCTCCATGTATGCTTCCCCCTGGTCCTGTCTGCCCTTTATGATAAAGTATCCAGGCAGGAGGCCTGTCAGTGTGTGAGTGGCCCATGCCCAAGCACCTCTCCTGGGGCACAGTAAGGGAGGGCAGGGGGCCTGAATGGAAGTCTGATGAGGGACGAGACGTAAAACAGCCTCTCGATCTGTAGTACCTATACATTCCACCTCCCTCTGAGTTCATCTCTCCTGCTACCTCCATCAGTCTCACTCGGCATTGGCTTTGTTACTCTATTCTTTACTTCTATCCTTTATGTGGATACCCACATGGAGTCCTCTCCCTGTGTTTTCACAAAACTGACACACACACACACACACACTTAGAGAATGAAAACAGCACGCGTCATTACCTTGCTGAAAAAGCGCTGCCTGCTTGTCTGCCTGTCTGCAATCTATCTGTTCCCACTCTTCAGATGAATTAGACGCTTTCTTCCTCTTCCTCCCTTGAATTCTCCGCCTCCTGTTGGATGTCTGAGAGGTCACGGCGTCATTGCTCAAGGGGGTGAGTACTGATAGGCCATGCGGAAAAGGTCTTCTCCTTTTGTATCTCATCAACTCCAACCTCAGGGCTCTACACATGTGAGTTAAGTAAGGTGGGTTAATGCTATAGAAAATAATACAAAAGAAATGGAGGAACTGTATAGCTGACAAGAGGAATATGTTTTAGATTTGTCGATTTTGGGTGCCGTTCTTTATGTCCCTCCTGCTGCAAAAGGGAGTATTGATGGTCTTGCTGCAGTGACCCAGTTGTCTCAGGCTGAAGCACCAGTGAGATCCCCATGACACCCAAGGCCTTAGGGTGCCAATTTGCAAGACCTATCTGTCTCTGAAGTGAGGTACTGAAGTCAAGAACTGGATGGTGCTCTCCTCTTTATCCTGAAAGCAAAGTGCTGCAATCCCGTTAAGATCTGAGAGCCACAATTGGAGTATATGGCTCTCTTAAATTCAAAGGGCATAGACCATCACAGTTAGTGTTTGAAATGAGCAAAGCCTGTTGCATTGTAAATGAAAATGATGACCGGGGATGGCTGCTCAGGACTGACTGGCTCCTGTCGTTACATGTTTTATTTTTTCCTAAAAATATTCTTTAATTCTTCCTAAACAGAATGCACAAATGCAGACTGCATCGCAGGATCGATTTCTCCTCCTTGAATAACCTTGCAGATCAGGAAATATTGACTGAAGAGTCAAGGGGACATGCCTGCACTATTCAGAGGGATGGGTCATGTGCATTAAACGGCTGCTGAAGCTAAAAGTATTACCTTAATGACTCGAATGACAACATTAAATGTCTAAATGATTAAATGCACTAGAGCTGTTCAGCACATCTAAGACAAATCTTCAACACTGAATGAAGAACCAGTGAACCAATACTGTCATTACTGACTCTGTAATGTTTAGCAGTTTAAAGTACTGTACTAAAGTACTATGTTCAGATACTTGTATTGATTATTGCCATTTTATGCTACTTGACACTAGACAACACGGAGGGAAATATTGCACGCATTATGTATTATATGTTAAAGATTACCGGTAGTTTCCAACCTGTTTTGTGTGTGTAGTAGCGTCTCCTTGTCATGTTCCAGATGTTTATAACTTTTTTACCACAATGAGATTTCCTCTCTAAACTTCTCACATGGTTTCATTTCAATAACTATAATATTTAAATGACATACAACTATAATATTTTATAAAAAGCAAAGGCGTCTTCAGTGTCAAACATGTTTTCTGTACATGTTTGGTTAAAGTACAGGTTGAACCTGGTGGTAGATTGCAGTGAAAGGATCGTGCAGCTGCAGCATATCAGACTGTGGTTGGACCCAAACGCTGAATAATGCTGGCGACGTCTGCATTTAAAAACAGTGAAGACCAAAGCAGACTCCACTGTGCAAACACAACAAAGCACAAAAAAAAAAAAAAAGAAAATTCAAATCCTCCCAAAAATTTACAATCCATTGTTGTTGTTTTTTTCTTGATGAGCACCCTGTCTGCATCACACTGCACCCATCCATCCCTCCACACAGGGAAGGAATAGCTGCGGCAGCAACAGAAGTGGCCTCCATCTCACCTGTCACATTCATCATGATGAAGAGATGCTCCGCTGCCAAAATACCAGCGAACCCAATCATGCAGGAAAGCACTGAAACACAAAGCAATTATGTCCTAGTGCTTCCACTGAAGGTAATTAAACCACAGATTCTCTCTGCAATAGACACAGAATGCTGTCTGAGCATCTGAGTTACACACCACACTCCTAAAACACACACACTCTCACACACACAGACACACACACACACGCACTTGTGTTTGTTCATTACCTGATATTACATCTGATCACCATAATGACAATTTTGAACAATGCTTTTAGTGTGCAAGCAGCAAGAAACATATAGATAATGGATGACTCAGCAATTATATGCAGTCATATATGATTCGTTTTATGAAATAACTTATTTAAATATAATCAATATAATGTCACTTTCAGGTGT
This sequence comes from Pampus argenteus, assembly GCA_036937835.1. Lineage (NCBI taxonomy): Eukaryota > Metazoa > Chordata > Actinopteri > Scombriformes > Stromateidae > Pampus > Pampus argenteus. The sequence continues at coordinate 3,581,888 of CM072861.1, forward strand.
AAAACTTGGATCACTACTTTTGTTGATTCATATTATTTCAAATGAAAGCTCCCGTTTATGGGATTTGAACATTTCTGACATGATTAATGAGACATGACAGGACCTGCTGTGGAAGTGTGAACATAAAATCTAACTTACGAATGTTGAACTAATCCCACTCTACTGCACCTCCTTTTTCTTGCCTTTCTTTCCATAATTTACATGCGTTTGGTTTACACTCTAGAATTCTCCCACCCTAATATCTCAACAGTATTCACGCCATATTTCAACCGTCCAAATGAAATAAAATTGCAATCTTTTACACATGCGTTGTGTGAATTATATGTCCTGAACTCTGTTTTGATAAACTTACGTTCTCTTGAGTCATGATTTATTTTGGTTTCAAATACTGTATTATTTCCACCTCATTGTTCAGATGACACTTTCAAAATGCTCTGAATGTATGTATGTATGTATGTATGTATGTATGTATGTATGTATGTATGTATAGCATTTATGAATAACCCTAACCAATTTCAAGGTCCATCAGCGTTTGATCTCAATAGATCTATTGTAATGTTGTGTTCTGTATCTATAGTGCCAATATTTCTCTTCAGTGAATATCGCAGGAAATGTGTGGTGAATGAAATGAGGTTCAATGGAGAGGAGTCGCAGCATGTTGTAATTTTGGTGTCTGTCAAATTAAAAATAAAATTATTCACATCACGATGTGTGAGTAGTGGACATGTGAATACAAAGTATAAAGGCTTATTTTCAACTGGTGCCAAACGGCTCAGATATTACAGTAATGTTGTCAATTTCTGAGAACTCATACGCATTAAAATGACGCACTAGCTTGTGCATGTGCAGCTTATCTTTGGCCACATCACCACAGACAAACCTTGCAAATATGAAAGAGATTCAGACAAGAAAAAACAAAGAGTGTGATGGACTCATGTCTTCTTCATGTGATGTAGAAGCACTGTTGACCACTGTGTTGAGGAAGTATCAAAGCTTTCACCGATAAGGGTAAAAGAAGAAGCTTTAGATCGTTTCATCTTTGACTCCAGCGCTCCCACGAAAGCAAGAAAAACCTGGGTTGGGTTGCTACAGAACATTTAATTGATTAATGCCGCCACTTCACCAGAAAAAAAGGGCAAGAGCTGAGCTCCAGGTCAACATTTATCTGACATCCATCCAAACAAAGAGAGATCCTTTGCTACGAACATTGCTACAACCATTGCTACAACCATTGCTACAATGGCCGTAGCACGCCACAGAACTTTCATTTCATCCACCTTGAGATGTTTTTTTTTCCTTCCTGTAAGTGTACCATCAGAGAACTAAAAGATCAGAACTGGTCCCAGACAAAGTGAACATTCATGAACTAATAGGCAAGAAGCCATAAGATGATTTGGGGGCATATAGTAGAAAATACAATGTATGGTCACATGATAAAACAAAATAAAACGTATGTTAAAGTTCAGCTAAAATCATATTTGTTCATCTCTCTTTAGCAGTCAAAATTTATCTTTTCATTGCCGTACATGTTTTAAATATATTGTTAATATTTGTAGTAGTAGAAATAAAAAAAGAAAAGCAAAATCAGAAGTACTCGTTTTTGTCTCAGCTGGCTGGCGTCATGTCATGTGTTTGATGATAGGCTACCTTTGCTTTGCTATTGGCACCCGAGGCAGATCTTTGCACTCTCCACCCAATCAGGAAGTAGCGCTGACACACAACCCCGCCACTATAAAACCCCCCAGCACACTCACTGCTCGTCTCAGTTTATCACTCAGCCACCTATACATCGGATCTCTGTGAAATCAGTCACCCTCCAGTGATCAAGTTGTCTGCCAGCCTACCTACATCACTCCTGTTTCTGCTGCCTCGCTGATGCTGACTCCCCTGGGAGGAGCGTGTTCACAGAGTCATCCGCTCCTACACACCCTGACACACAAGATGCTTTAGACATTAGCACTGCTAACTGTGGGACGCGCTCCACATGGGAGTAGGGGCTCTCTAGTGAGGCAAATGAGGGGAAGGGGGAGTCTAATCCCTGCTCTTCCTCAGCCTCTGTACCACGAGCAGCATTTTCTCTGGCTTGCTCTTGCTGGGGGATCCAAGAGCAAGTAGCACTGCTCACATGGCTAGAACATGAATACGTCTGTGGAAGAGTAGCTTTCTGCCTCTGATTTTTGTTCCTCTTAAGACCAAGAGGAACCTCTGCAGAACTCGGCGGCTACAGTTGTAACATGTCCTTATCGATCCAGGTTTGCGCTGAGTGAGACCAGTCCCACACACTCCACACTCAGATTATACACCTGTCCTCCAGTCTCCGTCAGATGCTGTCAGATGTGTGGCGTGACTGTGTTTCATGTCCTGCTAACACTTTTCAACTCTCTCCCTTCACTCGACAATCGGCAGGTATAAAAACAGATTTACAGCGCGAAGGAAGACACTCTCACATACACACAAACACACACATAAACTCATGTACTCCTCCTCACCATCATTAAGATCATGATGTAAGCTTTGGCAAGCAGCTCGCAGGCCTGATAACACCAGACATAATCACTTCTGATCCCTGAGCTTCCCTCCGTTCAGTCTTTCACTCACACTCCCCTCCCGCCTCATAACATACACCGCCCCTCTTTCCAAACATCCCTAAAGGATGTGCCTGTGCTTCAAGAGGCCAAGGAGTCATTTTTTGGCGTCCGAGTGTGCAAGTTGGCAACAGTGTTTGCAGCATGTTGCATCAGCGCACATATAAACACACAGCAAAGGAGGAGGAGGGCAGGGGTGGGTGGAGGGGTGATGCTGTTTGTCACAAACACTCTCACATGGCTCAGGGATCCCTTCATCCCTCGGGATGTGGTTGCCTGTAACTGTAAATCACACCTGGTGCACACGTACAATATATTACTGGAGTGTTTGAACCAGGATTGTCTGAGAGGGGTCAAATAAGGGACATAACAGTAGTAGGAAAAAAACTACAACCAATAATTTTTGATTACACGAGAAAGTAAACTTCATATCACACAGTGTCACTGAAATTCCCTGGATATTTAGTGAGACAATAACTGTACAACTGAGATACTAAAGTTTATTACAACATTGGTTTTATTTTATAGCGCCATCTGTTGAAGGACACGTTCACAATTATTTTGGTATGTCTTGAAACAACAGTCAGGAGTCCAAATGAACTCTGAAACAGGTTTTTCCTTAAGCATGTGCTCTACGATGATTCCTCCTGTTGATACTGACCAGATTCCTTCATAATGCACCGATCTGGAGTTGAGACCAAAAGTTAGCTCACCTGAAATGTTGCATTACATTACACAGGAAAGTGGGAGGGCAAGTGTCAAAAGTCAAACGTAAACCAGGAAGTAGTTCTATAAATAGACCCGATTTTTTTTTTTTTTTTCACAATATACATCTTGGGTTAGATTTATGGCATAGTTACTGTACTGTATGTGTCATCCAGGCTGTCATATATTGTTCTTTTCAGGATATTCATAACCACTCAGAAATCGCATCATTTTGCATGTGAGTGTGCAGTACATATTCTGGGAGATTGTTAATACAAAAAAAAAGAAAAAAATCTAATTGTTTTGCTGAATGTAATTGTTCATCATCCATCGATACATAACGCAACACAAATTGTCATATCACATTCTCAGAAAAGAACATAAATGACATTTTACATTACAGTTAACTAACGACATTATGTTTAAAAGTATGACTGAGGGATTCGGACTGTGATGGCCACACAGCCATAAAAATGTCGGTAACCTTCTGCACTCACACTTATTTCTATAGTTAAATTTTGGTTATACATATTATACATTTAATTATTAATCTAAATTGGTTCTAACATTTAGTTGCAATAAATCACACGTTCTGTTTCCTGATTTGATCCTCCGGGCATATGTGGCCTTGGCCCTCTTTACTCCTGCTATCAGCCGTCTCCTAGCCGCTCTGAGTGCCAGACTGTCACCTGACCTGAACGCAGTATCCCTGGCTTTCAGCAGAGCCCTGACCTCCACATTCAGCCAGGGTTTCTGGTTCGGGTAGACTGTTATTGTCCTGGTGATGGTGACATCCTCTGCACACTTGTTGATGTAGCAGAGGACAGCTGACAGACGGATGTCCTGACAGACATCTTTAACACCTCCCTCCAACAGGCAGCGGTCCCTACCTGCCTGAAGACTGCCACAATCATCCCCAAAACCCTCAGATGAACAGACAATAATACCTGCACTGCAATACTCGCACAATGCAGTTGTTTTGCACAAACTGGACACTTGCACAATCACTACCTCAGGATGGTGTTATACTTGTTGTTGTTCTATTTCTACTTATATTTATATGTATATATTTTTTTTTTCTTAAACTTAAATTCTGGCTTTACTTTTATATTTTTATTTTCTATATATTTTATTCTGTTTTCTATTTTTATATTGACATCGTGCTGCTCCGGGACCAGGGGTAACCGATTTCGTTTTATCCCATGTTTTACATGCGCTAAAATGACAATAAACTCCTTGAATATAAGTTTCCCTCTTGTGTTTAGTCAGGAGGTCTGTTTGTTTTGTCTTCTGTTAGTTTGTTCAGTTGCTGTTTACCCAGTTTTGTTAATTTGACCTCTTTTTTTGCTTTTGTTTTTTGCTTTTTGGTGGTTTGTGGTTTGTGGTGCACGTTTACTACGTCACAGCTAACAGTCTAAAGCAAACCAATGAGTGACCTGATTGAGTGAGCACCTTGCTACATCCGTCTTTACATAAAGGCTACGGTCTATGGATGTTGCATTGATAGGACTTTCTGTGTTTTAAGTTGTTGCACAGGTACACTCCAACCCCCAAGTTTCAGCATAATGCATGAGTGAGTCCCACTGGGTTTTACACACAGACATTTTACATGAAGAGGCATCCTTGAAACAATAATCCTCTATGGAACCCTACGCATGTCCAAACAATAAAGTGTGGCGTACTGTAACACTTGTCTGCTCTCACCCAAGAAAGCTGCAGAAGTTAACATTTACAGCCACTGAGACGCAGCAGGTACCCTGCAGCTGCTGGAGATCTGATAATGATCATATGATTGTAAATCGTGATAGTGATAGACTTATTCAGACTGAGAGAGTCAGTGACCTTATGACAAGGAATCATGCAATAACATTATGAAATGTATTCAAATAAGTGCCAGGTTATTGAACGTCATATGTGACGTCAATAGTGGAAGGGGTGATCACGACTGGACTAACCCGGTTTGCACGATGTTTGTAGGTAGTGGTGGGAATCACATCGATTTTGGAAAAGCAAGGTAGATAACAGAAAGATACGATAATGAAGGCTCCACAGAGGGAAGAGCGATATTGGGTATATAAAGAAGAACCTTCAGAAATGTGATTTTCTAGATTTGTATTCTGCTGATACTCACTGAATCTATCATTCCATTGAACTCTGCCAGACTCACTGTATTATCTTCAATTTCTTTCATTCAGATTTAACATTATGGAAGATCTGCAGAATTTTTATGTATTATTTTTTTTTTTCCCACAACACATTGCACACAAGTTAAAAATAAAACATTTATTTACACTGACAAGTTTTGTCAATATTTTTCATTATTAACCAACAATGTGTTAGCCTGTCTCTTAGTATTTTCTGACTTTCCTACGCTGTCTGTGGCTCTCACCTCGGAGCCCATTGGTTCCTACTGAAGGAACATCTCAGCCAGTGTTTTTGTGTATTGCGGATAAATTGTGGACAATAATGGAGCCGCACGACACAGAAGACTTCGATACACACACGATGCGTAAGTACATCAATCCAACAAATCAATGTCTTGTTGTTGCACAGTGGAAACAGAGTCTGTGACATTTTAAAAGTAGCTTCCGTTTTGCTTGATATTTCATTAGAAAGCCTCCTAATAAGACTAATGCCAATGCTGCTAAAATGTCCGTTGACTCATTTTTTTCTGCTGCAGAACTAAATAAATGATTTCATACAAATTATGCATTTGCTACTAGATTGACATTATGGCAAGCACACCCCAAAGTATGGCAACACAGAGGGGTCCTAAAGGACTCCAGGCTTTGAAAAAAAATGATCTTTGCAGCCTTAGCTAGTGTCTGCATTGATTTGAATGGCGAGATTACAGATCATCTGACAGGAGCATATAATTGCATTTCATTACTAGAGCACATGCTTAAGAAACTACTCTACGTACTTTATGGTTACATGGAGACATATACAGAACCACAGTCAATGGCGACCCGACACATGCAACAAAATCACCATGGCGATGTCTGAGAGATGCGCATGTGAAGAACACACACTCTGGCTTGAGTTGGTAAAACACATGCACCACCCACGCACACACAAAGCTGCTGCTTGTCTAAAGGCTGGAAGATGATGTAAATGGCCGTGTACTCTTAAGGATACACCGCTAAACCCGATCAATTATGTGGCGCTCGATGGGAGCTTTGCTCAACATATGACACACCTGGCAGCTAGCGGGACATCTGTTGCACTCAATTACATCACAGTGTGTGTGTGTGTGTGTGTGTGGTGAGAGAGGGAGAGAGACACTCTGTTCCTGTACATGTAGCCTTCTGAGAACCTGTTTAGATTTGACACATTTTAAGAGAGGACACTTTCTCTAAGTGAACACACTTTATCCATTAACACGTGGAGATCTGAGGTGTTAAAATGAGAGTGAGAAGTAGGTTGGTTTAGGCCAAAGGTGAAAGTTAGTGTAGTTCATGGTTAAAATTTGGGTAAGTTATAAAACAGTATTAAACTGATTTGTACTTCTATTTTGCTTGGAGATTTGGGTGTGTTATGCTATTATTGGCTAACAATGGAGCCCCATGACACACCAGCAGATTCTTTTCATTTTCAAACTTGTACTTCAGCTCCTTCGATGTTGAGACACTTGAGGCAAATGATCATATTTCATACAGCTCCCTCTGAAGATAAAAAAAGGTTTTATACTACTTTTTACACATGCAACATAACACCTGGAAACATGCTGAGGCTCCCCTTAATCAGGGAATTCGGTGACACCTGTGAAGCTAGGTGTGTTTTAGTAATCCAGCACCCAGTGTATATGCGTGTGTGTGTGTGTGTGTGTGTGTATACACCCTTACAATCATACATCTTACAGAGTGTGACAGGCAATACAAAAAGACAATTAAATATGTAAATACACTGCATGGCCATTGCAGAAAAAAATACCAGCCAAAAACAGAATAAAAATAAAATGAAATAAAAATAAATAAATAAAATAAAATAATACAAATGATAAAAATAAATATAAAAATAAAAAAAGACTATTGTGTCAGTATTCCATTTCCGCTTTGTCTCCCTTCATGTATCAGAAAAGACACCTGCGGCTTTCTACACATTTTCCAGGAGTAATTATCCCAAAAGAAAGAACCCAAGGAAAGAAATGAGGAAAAGTTAATGCCAACAGAATATATCATGCTATGAAACATATGTGAAAAGAAATTATGATGACTCTAGCCCTAAAATGAGCTGCTGGGACCTTACAGTATCAACCTCTACTGTACAGTTCTGCCTGTGCGGCACATAGATTAAATGCATTCTAAATGTGAAAAAGGGACCGCTTCAAGACGCGGCCTAAAGATGGTGTATAAAGCAGGTCAACATCATGTATGGCAGTTTATATTATGCTTTGTCAATTTCTGTATTACGTTTGCACAAATCAGCTGACAAGGTACAACAGCCACTGTATGGCAAACCTGGTGGTTTTTTTATTCTTTTTGTCACCAACAAGCTATGGCAAATTTGATATATATCATGTAACGTTTGTTTGTAAAATGTCCTAAATATATTATATTGAAGTTTGTTTGTTGTTTTTTTTTTTTTTTTTTTTTTTTAAGAAGCTAAGTGGGGTGTTATGATAGCCAATTTGTTTGCTTGAACTCAGTAATAGTTGTAACAATTAGTCGATTAAGCGATTAGTTGCTTGACAGAAAAAAAAAAAAAAAATTGGCAACTGTTGTGATAACTGATCAAATAATTTGATTCATTTCTCTGATTCCAGCTTCTTAATATGAATGTTTTCTGTGGTCATGGCAACAGGATATTTTAGGCAGCATCTTGGACTTTGGGAAATGGTGATCAATAGCTCTCACACTTTTCTGGCAGTTTATATACCAAACAACTAATCGAGAAAATAATCAATACGTTAATCAATAATCAAAATAAACATTAGTGGGAGCCCTAGAGACTCAGATAGCACCAGTAAGTGTTTTTGTTAGCCTCCTATTACACGTTGCCCCAGGTAACAGGTAACTGGGTCCCCAAGGGGGCATGTTTGGTGGGTAGAGTACAACAAAATGAAGGATTTGTAAAGGAGAGTGGTTTATTATTTATTATTCATTATTTGTTATTTAGAGCCAGCAAATTCATTTAGATTTGTTAGGGTTAAGTCACATTCATCAGCACACCTGCAAGCTACTGTAGCCAACATAGTATTTATAAATCCCAAAGGAGGCTAATGCCAAAATGCTCAAACGCAAAAATATACACAGTAAAATGTAATACTAATTGCAGTGCATTTATGTGTTTACTATCTTTACAATGTAACACTCATTTACCCATTCACACACACACATGCGTGTACTAATGCATGCTCACAGTGTTATGACCCAGCTTGCTCTCTGGGGGAATAAAAAAAATGCAAACTACAAAGGAAAAAGGACCTGGGGGTGCTGCTTAAATCAAGTAAATGCATACAGTATAAATAGGCTATAGTGGGATGCTACTAATAATAGAGCATGCAGAACTGGGTCTGCTGGTTTGGAGAGATGGACTGGGTAACTCTCCAATCAGATACTTCAGCATGGTGACCAGGAAGTGAGATGGGTGGCATCCCAGCAGCAGAGCCAGTCTCACGCCGGAGAGCACACATCCTGGGAGGGAACTAAAGCTGCAATACAGCACTGGTTACTATGTACACTGCAAGTATCAACACAAAGTCTGAAGATCAAGTTCATATACAATAAACGTCTGTGCTGAAGATGTGTACAACGATGTCTGCAGTCAGTTTGATTTCATGTAGGTAAAAATAAAAATGTGCCTTTCGTTTTTTATTGTTGCTATAACTAATGTGCTGTCCCACACTTATTGTCATTGCTGCACGTGATTTTGTCAAAGTCAGATTCTAAAAAATCAGACTGAAGATCGAAACTTGCTCCTGAACTGTGAATGAGTGTCATTTGAAGATGTTTGCTTTTCTTTTATAATTATAGGTTGTATTATGTACAACATGTATATTTCTTTGTCTGCCTTCTGATAGGATTTGGATCAACCAATCAGGTTGCTTGAGACTTAAGTTCACTTCTGTTTTTAGGTTCGTGTGTGTGTGTGTGTGTGCGTGTGTGTGTGTGGGTGTCACACACCAGTACAAGGTGTGGGTACAGCAGGACACGATGCATCATGCACAATCTGTGCTGCGATGTCCTCGTTCCAGAGAAAACTCTCATCAACTAAATCACTCCGCTTCCTGCCACTTCAACACTTTTACTAATTTCACGTATTGCAATATTAATTAAAATCACATCAGCAAAAAAATAAAACATTGTAACGCCCTGCTAATTGATACAAGGGAAATTAGCCCAGTTGCTAAAAAGCAACATATGACTTTATTGCTTACAAATCATTACCGTCTAGCTGACAAGCGATTCCATTATGATGATGAATACATTAATGGATGTTTAAGATGCCTGTGGGGGAAGGCTTGGCCTGGATTTAGGCTGTAATGAACCTCTGCAGTCACCCAGGACAGCTGGGGACTGGGCTGTGAAGGGGAAAAGCAGGGCCTCGGGTCTGGGCCCGGAAAATCTGTGGGGTTCATGCGAAGGATGGAAGGGGATGTTATGGCAGAAGAGGTCGGTGAAGGTTAGGTGAGCAATCAGGCACTGAGATGGGAGCCATACGGCAGGCAGTGAGGAGGTGGTGTTAGGGGTGGGGGGTGAGGGGGGGTGGATAAAGTCTCCATCAGCAGCCCAAGGCCACTTAAAAATGCCTGAGGCTGCTGAAGCGGTGGAAGGATTTCCCTGAAGTCTGAGTAAAACAAGCCCCACCACAGACCTTCAAGCAAGGACACAAGCAACAAGGACCTGCAGAGACCGTCTCTAATACACACTCCTCAGGGGTTAGAGTGGGAGGACAATTGAGAGACAGAGTGACAGAGACACAGACAGAGAGAGAGGATAGAGAGCGGAGGGTAGATAGGGCAAGAAGGAGTGAGGAAAGAGAGGGTAGTGGAAAATATAACACTTCGTTTATCGCATGAATGCACAGCAGTGCAGCCTACTGCCTTCTCCTCCTCCTAACTTATACACCAAGAGGCAAAGTCAAAGAGAAGGACTGCACAGCAAAGTCATAGCAGTCTTAAAAGTCAAGTGTTGTATGAGGGCTGCAGAGACTCAAATTAAACCAGTGCAACTTGTCGCATTTCTGACCTGCTGAATATTAACAGCACATGAGAACACCAGAATGAAGAACAGCAGTGGTCACCAAACCATGCCAGACAGAAAATATAGACACATGTGAAAATATAAGCAGGCAGTAGTTTCTCATTTCTCTTTTCTTTATGGTTAATTTTAAAGATTATGTTTTGTTTTTTTTTTTGTTTTTTTGCAATGTATTAGGCTATATAGGCTATTTATATACTTCCCCCAATGAGCAAAAATACATAAAAATACTATAAAAATTCCACTGAATGAGTGAATAATACGACATGTTCATTCCCTCAATCATGAAAATGAGAGCAATACATAACTACAAAGCTTTAAACAGCTGTCATATTATTTTACATATCATATGGAAGCAAGCGAGAATAGATATTTGATTGGCTGTCATCTTAAAAATCCACACTTTTGCTCTCAACCCTTTGATGAACAAAATACAAATAAACCTAATTCTTATTTTCATTTGTTTCTCTCTTTCTTTTGTAAATAAAAATCACTGTTGCACTACCACACTTCTAATGCACAACATGGAACAAAAATGATCTGTATTAATTTCAGTTATTTCATGCATAGTTGAGTGTTTCTGAAATAAATGTATTTTATCGTTAATGTTAACGTTATTGTTATTGATTAAATATATTGTTTTTGATTACCACCAAACATTATTAATAATATTTTTCCTTTATTACATATTAAACAAACATAGGTTTTGTATTTCTAAAAAAAAAAATGTATTACTACTTGGAGATGTTTGCATGTAGGAACACAGGGAAATTAGTATGTTTGGTTGTGTGTGACAAAGTGACAAATATACATATTTCATACATTAAATGTACTATTGTTTGGTTCAAATCACTGCAAAAAAAATTGGTATTTCTTATGTCTATAAATAGATGATATATGATATATTTTTTTTTTTGCATAAATTGGGTCATTTTTGACTCGTGTGTAAACTTGTTTTAGTAATATGAAAACAATTTTTTCTTTATAAAGTAAGAAAAGAAAAAAAACCCCACAAATAATGATTTGTGAAAATTAAACATTTTTAATATTAAAATGATGAAATAAGTTGATTCAAGTTGATTCAAATTGAGCCAGGCATGATATAACAGAGGATATGAATACGGGTCATTTCTGACCCATGCTGTGCATTAGCTTGTGTGTATAACGTGTGCATCAATAGTTTAATGGGCTTCTGGATCGTGTTGCAGGCAGTGATAATGCATGTGTGCTCTTTAAACCGAGTGTTTGTTTGTGGTTTGTGCCTCTGTTTACTTTCTTTACACTATGGAAATAGTTTTTTTTTATGTTTTAGTCCAACACTCATCCAGTGGAAATCAGTACGAGCTCTTCGCACCTGAGCACTGTCTGTGTGACGTCGGGAAACAAAACACATGGGTGACCCCTCCTGGTTAAGGTTTCTGTTGTTTACCGGTGGGCTAGCCAGACACTCTATCACACATTAACCCTGGGGCCTGGCTAACGAGCTTTGGCCCACGCCGCTCTCCAGCCTCATTAAAGAAACACTAACCTCAGCGGGACAGCGCCTGAGACGGATAATAAACTCTACCTACCTACTGTCATGCATGCAGCCAGCCAACACACAAACACAAAACACACACACACACACACACACACACCTCTCCTGCTCATTCAATTAAGACAGTGTGCGAGGGCTAAGACAAATGTCTGGGGAGAAGGAGATAAATAAGACAATTTCCAATCCTGAGTTCAATACCCATCAGAGGAAGTGGAGCACAGCGAGGCAGAGGTTTTACAAGTGCCCAGTGGTGCTCAGATCACATTGGCCCCTGCCTGTATTGTTAATGCATGTTCCACATGTTATAGTACGGACTATAGTACAGACTTTAGATGTGCTATGTGCCGTTAAGTTCTTAATTGAGCCCTGGTATCTTACAGCTAATGACCGCTTCTCTGATTTACTTTGTCTGCTCTCCTCTGCTTGTATCGGTAGTCTTTATTTACACCGCAATCACCATCTATCACAGCCTCTGTGTCTGCCCCGGCTGTGAAAAAGGAGCTCAGCACTTCCAATAGCTCCGAGGGCTCCTAGCAAACAATACTCATGAGATAAGCTAAGCTATATCGACTGCAGGAGAGTGACTTTTCACAGAGCCCACTATGTTAATCTTTTGGACTATTTCAGCGGAGGGGATCAAGCTAAGCGGCCTTGGAGATGTTAAAAATGAGCCTGGCACTCCAAATGGCATAGACTTCAGAGGTAATGTGTTTGGTAGTTAAGGCGGTGACAGTGACTTATTCCCACTCTGTCTTTGGCGAGCCAAGATGTCTTCCCGCACTGCAAATGGACCATCTGGACGGCCTGTTATAGCTCTCGAGCAATGCGACTTGACCGTCATTTTTTAAAGAGTTTTTTTGTATTTCTATATGGAGAAAAAAAAAAAAAAGAAAAGGCAATTTGATCATTAAGGTTGGATGAGATGAAAAAGTGCAGGGTTATAAACAGACCTAATGGGCAGAATTTAATGAACTTCTGGAATTGGAAAAGACGAAATCCTCAAAGCCGGGGGCAGGGCACCTCCAAGACTAGCAGTGAGGAAGCGCTTCTGACAGCTGTATCTTCCTGTGCAGAGAAATTGCAGTGATTTTAGAAGTCATTTAAAATTCTGACAGCCCGGTTGTGAAATATAGATCTGTGCAGGTATTTTGGAGCTGACTTTTTCTTTTTTTTTTTCTTTTTTTTCTTCCCCTCTCCCACCTCTGAAAGACTTTTGGCATGTGTGAAGAGGTATTTGGTTTCAATCTGCCGGGCTCCAATTGTGTGTCATCTAATATTAGTATTTGTATTAATTATCCTAAATTAACTGTCAAAGAGCTTAATTAGCATTATTAATGTTGTGTGGCGTAAGCGCTGAATGGTGTCTGAAAAATGAGAAAAAAAAATACCTGAGACCCAACTTCATAGTAAGTCGTCAAAAGTGTTAATTACACTAATTAATAAAACTTTGGTGGAGGGACTCATTTAACAAAGACGGAGCGAGGCACCAAGCTGAAACGCCTGCTGAAATATCTTCATCATTTGGACTGAGCAGACACCTCATCAGCATCTTGTTTGTTGCCAGTTTCTTCATCCTGGGATTGGAGAATGCTCAGAGGTCAGGGGACAGGTGTCTGCTTATTACGGCTAAACCATTGCCAGAACACACTAAAGCCTTGAAGGATTGTGCAGCGTAAATCAAAGGAATGAACACATCCTCCCCCCACAGACAAAAGGTCTTACTGAAAAACACCCACAAGATCCGACCGATGTGACACCTTCAAACTAGGGCTCCTCTGCGACTAGAATTAATTTATCATTTTGTTTTGTTTTTTTGTTTTTTTGCCATATTTATTATATCTTTAATTATATTGTGTTTATCCATATTAGCAGTGTGGCTCTATGGTTCAAACTGAAAAAGCTCACAAATTATGGGTTGATTGCTATGACATTTTGTAGATATTCACAGTTCCCAGAGGATGAAACCTAATGACTTTGGTGACCCAGCAACATTCCTGCTATCAGACTGATAGTTTTGGTTTTAAACGAAACATCTCAACCACTGCCATCAGCCTCAGATGAATGGCAACCATGGTAACCATTATAACTGTAGCATCTTAACATTGTCACTAGGAACATGTTAAATAATAACGATGTGTTTAATTTGTACGGCACATCTCACGTCTCTTATTTGATATTTCCTCACTCCTCCTCCACTTGAACTGGAAGTCGCTCTGGTCCGCCATCTCGAAGGCCGTCTCAAAGCTTTTATTTCTGCTCTCTGAGGAGCCATCAGCAAAGATGCATGAGATCAGCCTTCACAGAGACTTTTACCAGCTGACACGCCCCATTATTGGAAAGCAGTTATTGTTTGCATGCCGCAGCTGGTCGGACTGATCTGATACATCACAACATCACGACAGTTTCATATGAAGACAGATTAAACTCAAGTGTAATCACTTCCAAATTCCATATTTCATTTCTTTTCTGATTCACCACATAGTTGGTATTTGTCTTAAATGTAGGTCCGATCAAGTCACATGAGGCTAAACATTTCTGAGTTACATCATTTTTATTTTTCTTTAAACATTTTGCCTAATAAATAATTTCCAGGATTTAAAAATGCACAGCAATCTCATTTTGGGTTATTTAATAATGACTCAATAATATCAATAAAATAATGTACATAATGTATTCTGCCAATAGACATGTTCATGTGTGTCTAAGTAGGACACTGTATACAGTATAAATACAAAATGCTGGTTTTTATTCATGTGCAGCTGTGGCAGTGATAACTGTTCACCTTTATTAATGTCAGCACGATGCAAACCATGTCTAAAGTTGCTCCAGAAAGAGATGTCGCTTCATGTGACGCTTCAGAGGAAAGGACGTCTCGTTTCTCTAAGAACAAATGTCCTCATTTCCTCTGTCCTTGCATGGTTTCCTTTGGGTCTCATACCTGTAGGAGGGACTTGAAACTCAAAGATGTATAGCTGATGTAAACATTTAGCCTAAGTACAGCCTCGCAGAACTGCTAAACTTAAAAATGTGCTATGGGAACAATGTTTAAGGTAACACGTACAGTAGATATGAGTTAAATAGGACACTGGTAACACAATTTGAGGACGAGTGAGATGGTCAATACACCTGATATCATCTAAACGCCTGTAAACGAGTAAAGTGTTTCAATTCAACACAAAGAGCTAAACATTACTGCAGTCCAACAAAAAAAGGTAAAAACAGAATGAGAATTCCCAGCTACCCTGCAGATGTCCATTTTCTCCATAGCAACTGTCTTAATATCCCTAATAAATTCAATTTCAAATGAAATTAAGCAGTAATGTTCCGGGCAGGACAGCAGGGAAAACCCTGGTTTCATGCACTGTATTTTAATAGAAATAACTGACTCTTTTCAGCACATTGCATCAAAGTGCCTTTTTAAACACAGACATAATTCCGAGGAAGCGCATTAAATATTAACAGGAAAAAATGAAAACATAAATCTAAGCGAGGATGAAGGAAGCTGCCAGACACAGCGCTCGGCAGGTGAAGCTAAAGCGCCACAGTGCAGGGAAATCACGGCATCGGTGACGAGGGATGCAGTGAAGAAAATAAAAGAAAGAACAGCTGTCTGCTGCTTGAGCTGTACAGATGCTGCTGGTTCAGCCTCCAGTAGGCTTACTTTACCATAGAGAAAACATAAGCACAGTAGCCTTAGTAACCTCCTATGTCCCACGTTTATTCATTTGTCCGCTATTGATTTCAGAGTGACCACAGCTCGCCACTTCCAATAAATCTCACGTGACGAGACAAGAGTCAAAATGCCATTTTCTCCTAACCCCCACAGGCTCTAATCAGCAAATTACCTAATATGCAATATGAGGTATCCATTAAAATCTGCTGGAAATCAGAGCAAAACCTGGATTATTATTTGCATAAAAACATGCAGTCCACTGTCATTGTTTAGTTTGAGTCGAATAACTCCTTACCTTAGAAACTATGTGGATGCCCATTCGCATGTCTCTTGAGTTTCGTTTTACCTCCTTCTCATCACTAGGTGACTATCACAATGGCAATCTTCAAGTTAAACTGTGTTTCATTGATCATTAGCGACGGGTTGTATGCAGCACAGTTATATACTGTAGGTGTGGTAATTCTTCAGCACCAGCTCATCTGGATTCATGGAGGAGCTCACAGCCCCCTTTTGTCTCTTTCTCAGTCTTCAGCATGTTCTGAATTTCTGACTGAGACCTCTGCATGCTGTATAGGAGGCTAGAAAGCTGCATTATTTTGCCCTGTTAAACATGTCATTGACGATGGTCTATACATATAAAACCCAAATTACACCGAGTCGCTTGTGCCTGACCTCCTTGGTCTCTCGCAGACTATCGGCCTGCATTACAAATGTGAGGTGTGGTGTTTAGGAGATGTGAGCATTTAGGAGGCAGGGAGGGTTTAATGTAAGAGGCCTAATAGTTGCAATGTAGCGGCAAATGTTGGATCTAGATCCCCTTTTTTAAATCAGTATTTTGTCCCTGACTATGCTTATGTATGCATGCACAGTGCAGCACAGAATCACTGCACTGAGTAACCCTTTAAAACTCTATATAGCTGTATGGTTATTCCAGCCTCCTATGCATCCCATCTTTGGAGCTTTTTCTCCAATACACTCAACTATCCTGACTTCAAGTGATTCAATTTCTATTGATTTCCAGTCCTTGTTTCTGCTGAGTCTCCAAAAACCACATTCCATATTGAATTCCAAAAATCTGGAGCTGGGCTGCTCGTCAGCTGTTCGGAGCTGAGGAGACAACACAGAACAACACAGCCTCTCTGGCTTCATGACATTTGTATTATCGCACACAGGGATTTTTTTGTCTCTTTCCCTTCACTTTATTTCAATTCAGATTTCATTTCAACATTTGAAAAAAAAAAAAAAAAAAAAGAATGAGGGAAAATAAAAGGAGCAATACGAAGCGACGATTGTGCTGCCAAGAGAGCCAATCACAGCATAGCAAACAATGCTCTTTCATCTGCAGCTTAGTCTCTGCTCTCCTCTCTGAGTGACAATGTGAGTCAGCGCAGACCACAGGTACCGGCTCTGTGTGTGTGTGTGTGTGTGTGTGTGATAACACAATGCAAATCTCTGCCACACACACTGCATATTAAGCCTGTGTGTTTTTTATTTATGTGTGCTGGCCTACAGGGACTGGTAGGTAGAATGAGGTCTGAATGCAATCAATTTAACCATTGCGCACAGAATGTGCTGTTTTTGAATCAGATGGGAATAATAGGCTTACAAACTCTAAGCCCATGTCCAAATGGATTTAGGTCTATTCCCCTGGGGGCATGGAGATCATTTAACAAACAGCCCTCCCTCACTAATTCCAGACTACTTAAGCTCTTTATATGACACAAATATCCAAATGAATGAAAAAAATAAATAAATAATAACAATTCAAAAAAGCATTAGCTAACAATTCTGGACTGATAACTCCAGAGAGGGAGCAGAAGAATAATACAGGGTGAAGATGAATAATAGAAAGAGCTCAGCTCTGTGTGATTTGGGTGTTTGGCAGGAATCAGACTCTGCATCCCTCCCATAAGGCCCCGTCTCTGCAGGCACAGTCGGTTCAAAGACTTGGAATATGAAATTAATATTCAGACAACACTCTTTGCAATAGAAACATCTCACCGCTGGTTCGCCTATTGTTAGAGAAGGTCGTTTTTCGCTGGCTAAACGTGGAACAGAGAAAAGTTTGTTTTCTACATGTGTTGATTTGATCAAACAACTCTTTGGAAGCTCATGTTGTCTGTCACTGTTTTCAACAGCAAAAGCCCTGACTATGTAGACAACAGCATGGATGTTACAGGTATTATAGGTAAGAACAGCAGCCAGTATACATTTTAACACCCCAATCACTTTTACTTGTTAAAGTCACTCCACTGCAAGTCCCTCTCAGCTAGTATAAACCAGCCCAGTCAGAATAATATGCAGACAATGATTCTGCAAACCACAGATACATTGAATATATATGTTTCAATACATATGTATACAATACCAAATAATGAACTGATTAAAACAAAGAAAGGGACTTAACATCTCCAGTGCATTCAATCTGCTTAGAATCCCAGAGATTCCAGCAGCTCGCTCTGCAGTATATTATTGAAGATGTATCAGGTCTCATTTGTCCAGGCAGTTCAGAAACATTTTGAACTGCACCAACATTACGCCTGACTAATGACCACATTCAGAGTGCTGTTTCTTTAAGTGCAGCTGGATGATCCATTCCTCCATAGCTCTCTATCATCAGGTGTATTTACTGTGGAGCAGTGAGGAAAATGGCCCTCAGACACGATTACTCTGTTAGAGCTCATCAGTCTCGGATACTCACTGCATCACGCAACTCTTCATGATGTTGTGATTTACATTCACGCTTTACTCATTCCTCCTTTAACTGACTTCGTATAACTTATTTAGTGACTTCCGATTTCACAGAATGTCTTTACACAATCCGGTAAGATTGGGCACACAGACAAATATATAGTTCTATGCACATTTATATACATTAAATAAAGCTGCCAATATTTGATAAATGCTGGTGTCCATATTCATCAGATGCTGAAATATATTCTGATCTTTTTGAGTAAAATAAGGGGAAACTTCTAAGTAAGAAAAAGTGATCCTTCATCCGAACTCCATTGGACAATAATCAATAGTCAAATAATCAAAGGCAGACCAACCAAAGCCTGTCTTAGTCCTACTACTGTGCATTTTTTAAACAAGGTAATAAGGCCCAGTAATTTCCGTAAAACAGCTGATCATTGTAGTTTTTTTTTAAGAAATCATACTCAAACAAGAGGAAATAGTGCATTTATTGGTAACTATTTCCAGGTTTGAATGAAAGCACATTTGGTGTTCTAGTGAGTATTTGTAGCAGCAGGACGGTGTGTGTGTGTGTGGGACTGAGTCCATGTCAGCCACTGCAACAGTGTGACCCATCAGACGTGTTTTAACCGTTTTTGGACCACGGTGGAGGCCTGCAGCACAGAGGGCTAATGCACAGCTTCCAGGCACACGTGATATTTGTTTGTGGATCAAATCATTGATGTTTTGGCTCCGTACATGATATCTGAATTTGATTCTGAATAATAACACTTCTTAAACTTGGTCTAGCTAGTATGTCTGTTAGGGCATTAAAATATATATATATATATATATATATAAATAACCAACTAAGCTAAATTAGAAATAGATTATAAAGAAGTGGTCAAAAATGATACAATGTGCCATAAAACTCAATATATAGTGTTAATACAAGTTATATTAAGGAGGCAAGAGAAAGTCATGTTGAACAAACAATTACATGAATAAATGAAAGCATGCTAATAAAATAAGGTCCATATCATTTTACATGCAAAGACTCCAATAGTGATTAATTGTATTGAACAGACTGAGTAGAGACATTCATGCAGTCTTTTATGCAGCATAATACAGACTGGTCATAAAGACTCATAAAGAGTTGGAAGAGTCTTTAGCATCATTCAGCTCCAGTTATATGTTCATAACTGATGTTGGACTTTGAGCCCTTCGTGATTAAATCTACGTTGTCGAACTGTCATATGAGCGCTAATGCAATCAGCAGACTTCCTGTTTATCACTAATGATAACTCCACCACGTTGTTCCTCTGCCTCATAATGACCCACCTCTGCTGTGTGACTCATGCGTGGTGTTTAATTACCACGAGGGCTGAATCACTTGGCTTCCACTGACTCATTTATCGACACTTTCAGCTCTGTGCAACAAGTATGCAGCGGAACAAATTCATTATTTGCTAAAAAACACAGAGATGTCTCTGGGCAGTGTTTCCATTCCATGTGGCTGTTTAATGTCTTTCATTTCCTTTCTTTTTTTTCTTTTTTTTTTTCCACACGTGAAGCATCTCAGAGTAGTTAATGAGCCCTGACTGCTAAAGATTCTGAGAATGACACATATCTGGTCCTTCTTTTAGGTCAAGATGTAAGTGTTTTAGTAGCTGCGTATCAGATGACTTCGGTCTCTGCTGATAAATAGGAGCATGCCCTAACATTGCATTTGTATATATTACTCTATATACAGTACGTGCAGATGTTTGGGCTTTAATATTTGAGTCGACTATTATTATATAAATTTGAGTCAAATTAACTACTATTCTAATGTTTAGTGAACAGTCTAAAATACAAATGACATTTTGTTATATTCATTTCATCATATTGCATTTCCAGCCTAGAAATAAAAATAAAAAGTGATGCTATTTTGTGCATTTCTTTTTTTTTTTTTTTTTTTACACTATAATAATTTCTACATTGTGGCTGAAAGTGTAGGAAGCTTCATAAATAACTCACTAATCTGCATAGACTATTGAGTTATTTAACCCTGTATACTGTAGGGTTAGATTAATAACCAACTCCGTTTTGGATCTGTTCGGTTTAGTTAGTTTTAGTTTAGGTTTTTTTCTTACACAGATTAATATGGGAATGATTTCTCTAGTGTTTGGATCATTAACAATCTGATCCTAAATTTAAATTAGTTGCTATTGGGGAGCTTTTTAAAGTTATGATGAGATTTTTATTTTTTTCATTTTCAAGAATTAATTTTGAGGTGTAAAAATATAAATAAAAATAACAGTTTTCAGCTTTTTGGCTAAAGGTGTGAACATTAATGTAATTAAATTTTACGAATTATGGTTATGATATTGGACTTGGGTTTGAATAAATGCTATTAACCCTTGAATGCATGACCTACCATGGATACATATCAGAATCAATGTGTTTTTGCAATAAATGTATGACATTTCTTTAATTTTGAAGATGACAATCTTCACTATATTTTAATCAACAAAAGACGGTTTTCGTTTTTGACATATTCACATTTTATTCACATTTTATCACAAAACAATCAGGTATCAAAAAAACGCCTTTTTGTTTTTTAATGCAATGCAATGGCCTCATGTCACAAACATGTTGTATGAGAAATACCTGTAATATGAAAATATGAATACAGATTTTAAAGAATAACAGCCCTTGGGGTCAGTTTTATCCCCACTTCTAAGAGTCAGACACCAACCTTAGATAAATGTTCATTCATTTCATTCTGAGAGCCTGGGCATGCCTTTGTGTAATATCCTTGATGTTTTATTGTTATTTGTACATGGAATAACTGATAATTGTTGGCAGTATGTCTCCAGTCTGCTGCCTGGTCCCAGTATCTGCTTTCGTCCACTGTGGATTGCTCAGTGCCAAATCTTGTCTTGTGTCGGGGATGCCAACCGTGTCATATTCCACCTCACAGATGACCAATAATAATCCATTCATTTACACACGGTACAAACACAATCTGCACAGTTCATCTGTCACACACTCAGCATGCTGGGATTCCCGGTGAATGATACGGTGTGGGTCTAGTGTCATGTAAGCCTGGATGTATTATAAGCAGGGTTGCAGTTAGGGCTCAGCATATATGGCTGTTTGAAGACTGTTACTGATGTCGTCCAATTTAGGTCATTATTGACTTGTATTTTGGCTTTGAAAGGCATTATCCGGGCCAAAAATGAAATGAGTCCCTGCCAAAATTGTATTCTTGTCAGGGTGAAAAGGCCACTGGAGCAGTGTTTTTAACATCCTGGGACTTTCACAAGGTCAGTAAGCCAGGCTGACACCCAGAGACAGACAATACAAACCATCAATGAATGTCTAAATCAAATCAAATTTTATTTATATAGCCCAAAGTCACAAAATACATTTGTCTCAGAGGGCTTTACAATCTGTACAGGGAGTGACACCCTCTGTCCTTAGACCCTCGATTCGAGTGAGGAAAAACTTGCCCACCGAAAAACCTTTTAACAGGGAAAAAGGTGGAAGAAACCTCAGGAAGAGCCACAGAGGAGGGATCGCTCTCCCAGGACGGACAGACGTGCAATGATGTCACATGTACAGAACAATCAACACACACATATTGTACACTCACAATGAATTATAATGAATTACAATGGATGATAAGATGACTACTAACAAGTAGTATTGTATCCAAAGGCTGATAATATCACTATTGTCCAAAAACTATTAAAAACAGTGAGTCAGTGAGCCACATTCTGTTCCTTCATCACCATGAAAACACGGTTTACTCGTGCTCAATGCCACGCACACACACACACACACACACCATTCTGCTGCACAGACACATGTGGGAAATGTCTTCAACACATCACCGCAGGACAATCGTTTCACTTTGATGAAATACATGTCAGCAGATTTATGCACACATGATGTTCACAGCAGAGTGTGTCCAGACAACCCCACCTGCACTTCACTTTGATGGATTACCTTCTCAAGTATGAGAACCCTAATATGTAAAAAATCCTCACATAAAAAATATATGTGCAGTATATGTGGAACACCTGATGATTTGCAATATATGTGTATATTATAACAAATATATCTATGAAAAATCATAGAATCCACATGAAAATCCTATTTGGTTTCTATTTCTATTTATTATGTAACTGTAATCACTACAAATGTATGACAGACATACATTTATTTTATGTTACACAGTGGAGGTGTGGAGCTAAATGAGACATTCAATAAACAGAGAGGGTCAAAGACACTATCAAAGTGCATTTTGGGATAAGTAGTATCTCATATTCTGGACTACAAGTCAGGATGTCTTAGCCTCTGCTGCTGCTGCTGCTGGTAATTTAAAGATATAAATAAATGCGTTGTAATCTGCATTTTTTTTTTCTTTTTTCTTGGAGCTATTGCAGTCCACTGCATGTGCAATCACTGCAAAGATATGCCACTAAATAGAATGTTTTTCAAGAAACTTTTGAAAAACAGAAATAACCATTCGAGTGTGTTTGCAGCTCTTCAGATGTGATAGGTGTGATTTCCCTACAATCACAGCCTCTCTTTATGAGCCAGTCAACCTCCAGGCGCTTTTAGACAATTCAGAAAGTGTTTCTGCTCTTGCGGACCCCTTTCATCACTTCTTCAGCTCAAAAATGTGATGTCTTCTCTCCCCCTCTTCATTTCCACTCTCATGGCCAATCACAGCAGGCTGCCTTGCTTTGAAATGAAGCCATTTTGTTTGCTGCATAAAAACGCTGTTTTCCAGCTTTTTTCCTTTATGGTCACTGGTCATATGGCCAATTAATTAGACGAACATGTCAAATGCATCAGTGTTGAAACCTCATTATACATTCAGTTTGCTTTATTTACACACGTCTTAGTAAGACATGTTGTTTACATGTCAGTGGTACTACACATGTGATAAGATGTGTTTTAATAGTGTCATTGTCACAGGGGGATGAGAAACCCCTTAAATGAAATTATTTAATGAGCATATGTTTCAATATTAAAATTAAGTTTAATGTGAATTTGTTTGTTATAACTTGTATTCGTTTTGGATACTATGGACACTGATGAGGAACTGTCTCACATGTTTTTCTAGGTAATGTGGGTGATTTCTCAGTAAAATGTTGAGAACTTAATTCATGGTTGATTTAGAGAAATGGTTTGTTAAATAAATTAATCCGATTTTTGAAGTGACGAGAAGTTATTGACAGTCAGTTGGAACGGATCATCTATTCACTGGCCACAGCTTTTAATGTTGAAAATATTGGGTGAGGATTTGATCTGTCTATGAAATTTAATTGATTAAATCACTTAAAATGAATCAAATTGTTGGACAAGTTAAATTAATAGAATTGCTGAATTAGCTTATTAATAACATTATAGTTTATATATATATATATATATATATATATATATATATATATATAGAGTATTATTAGTAGGTTAATCAGGGACCAAGAGCCGACTAGTTTATCCGTCTAAGAAGGGAGTGAAATCCGAGCACTGACCCTGGCTCAATGCTCAAACAAATAAACAAATCTGAAAACAAAAAAAAAAAACTATATCTACAGCAAACCAAACACGTACAGTGTGTGTGAGGCTAGTGAAGAGAAAGGGGGAGGGGCCACATGGGTGGTTACCCCAAGATGGCGGCTCCGAGGATTCAAAATGGAGGTTTGTCTAAGTGTAGTGTCTCCACATGGATGGAGAGTGACTAGGTGTACCTCAGAGCAGAGCGTAGGGGAGAGAGAGAGAGAGAGAGAGAGAGAGAGTTGGTTCAAACTGGAGCTGAGGCTCAAATTAACATTCAGAGACTCTTTGAACACTAAAAGTCTCTGCCCAGACACAAGCCCTTACTGTTGAGTCTCTGCTGGCAGGCAGAGGTAGAGGGAGAGCTGCAGTCGGCACGACAAAACACCTGAGTTGAATTCCTTGTGGGCGGCGCAGATCTGCTCAGTCGACCTCACGGAGAAAATGGCCATCGCTGTCGTTTCTCTGACGAAATCCTTTAGTCCTTCTGCAGGTTGTAATTGAAAAACAGCAGCTGCTGATTCGGTGGTGATAAAAATAATAAATAAAAAAGAGGTAAAAGAGGGGAAAAAAGGGAAAACTCTGCAAAAGTGTGGCTTAAGGAAAGAAAGAAAAGAGGAAACATTCTGAAAAAGATTCTCAAAAAAGACGCTTACTTCAGTAATCCAACAAGCTGCGGATCGCGATGCGTTCACGGCAACTTAGAATCACAGAGAGCAAGGAGGGTTGTTTGGGTGGTCTTTCATGCCCTAGGTGAGGCTGCAGTCATGTGACCCGTGGTCAAGGGCCTTTGATCTATGTGGAGTCACCACACGTAGGATGCTATCACGAATAGATGAACTAATTAAACAACCTCACAACACCTGGCTGACCAGGTGCAACCCATTTTAGAGACAGACAGACAGAAATGTTGCAAATCACAGCTTTGATTGTATCTTTGGTATTCCTCAAGGTCTTGATGTCTTCAGGGGATATTTCGGAAGGACGTATTCTCCAGTGGTCAATGATCGTTACATTTTCCACCAAAACTGTCTAACAAATGGTATGAAACCAAAACATGCTTCTTACCATTTATACACTAAACTTTCAAAATTTGAATAGATAACTAATAAAAACACAATGTTTTTTTTGATGATTTAGATTAGAAAAACTTTACAGACATGCTAAATTAATCTGCAGTTTCAAAGCCTTCAGATGATGTATCATTCGTACGTGTACATACTGATGGCCTGTTATATCTGCATGAGGATCCCATGTTCCCCCATTAAAAAAAAAATACAAAAATTAGTCTTTATTTGGGTTTTATTCAATTTTTTCCTGAATTTTTTTGCAGTATTTATTTCAATAATTTGATCTTTTTTTTTTTTTTACATTTTCATTTAATTTTTATTTAAGAAGGAACCGTGACTGAGGGAGGTACTGTTCGTCTGTTATTCGATAGCCGATGTACTTTTGCACATTGCAAGGGAGATCATGTTCAACGTGTAAATGTCTCGACACATGACACGAATACAAAAACTATTACCTGAATGAAATTCACTATACATTCAATCAAATGTTATGAAAATGAACTATCAAATCATACATATTAGATGACATGCGATGCAAACCTTTCTGGCTGCATTCAGTCAGAAGTCAAAGACAATATAATATTTCAGACATTCGACTGAAGGAGGAGAGATCCCTGCTGAGCATCTCCTGCCATCAGCGTATGCGACAAATTTTCTTCTTGTCCCCATTTAGACTCCATACAAATGTGTTGTCAGTGTGATCGATAACAGCAACAGCAGAGCAGCCCCCTTTTGTTTCCACATGGAGAATTGCCCTAACTACCAATTTTAATATGTAAACGTCAGCAGGCATGGATTTCTAATCCAAAACTGGCAGAGTGGTGGATCAGAGCGGAGGGAGGTCCCAGCATCAATCATGTCATAGAGTTAGAGGAGAGCAGGCATGACAAATGACCAGGCCCGACATCAGCTTTCAGACTCTGAATGTCCCATTACAGAATGAGAGGAGCCAGCCATTTATATACTGCAGCCCAGCATGGAAGGGACAGGCCCTGCACATCTATTCCTCTTGTTATGAAGGCTGTTGCAGTCGGGGATTCTTCTGTTAGTGTTGCTGAATTATTTTTGCTGAGCTGCAGCGAGGCGCCAGGATTGTGACACACAGAGCTCTGTCTGCAACTTACATCAGTGCACAGTGGTCGCTTGTTTGCTAAAGCCACCAATGAATGCTAACTGTTTCTGCTGCTATACGGCAAGAGAATAGGTTTTATTTTTTCACTTTTCCATGCAGGTAAGAATGGACATGGAAATGGAAAAGCTCTTTCATAAACAGGAGGGAATCATTTCTTCAGTAAGACTCACGCCAGTGTCTTCTAATGCAGATATACATGCTCCCTGCATGGATACACAGAAGTATGTTTTTTCCAGTATTAAAATGATTCAACAAAGAAGGAATTGACTAGATACGGGTGGTGCTGTGATGCTTAGCAGGGGTGCTGAGGATATAACATTCATATCCCTCTAACTTCAATCATCTGATATCTACCAAGGAGATTTCTACAGAGTCTGACGGGTGCTGAGTATTTTTTTTTCTGAATGTAAAGAGCATTGTAATGTGCAAGACCATTGTGGTTATGGAAAAATAACAGGTTTCTCCAAAGATAATTGGTCTGGATGTTGCGTGCTATTAACTAACACTTTATAGTTAGGTTACATCATAGCTTCTGGCAGTGTGAATGACATGCACCTATTAAAACAATGTACCTATATGGTGGCTACAGAAATACCACGTTGGGACCACAAGAACTCTGATAGGCATCTTAATGACAGTAGTGTTCTGCTCCTTTTCAGTAACAATTCAACAAAATGTATATATATATGTGTGTATATGTATATTTTTTTAACATTTAACAACACACTGCACACCCTGTACTCACGTAACATGCACAGAATAATAATGGCAGGAGGGCTCACTGATTGTGTTACTCTGGCCAATGAAATTTCAGCAATGGAAGTCACAATACATTGAAGTCTGAGCACACAGATCTGTGAAAGAAGTGCTGATATTTTTATTTTCAACCTGGTGGAAAATTGGTAAATATTCCTTTTTGTGCTGTTTATGGGCACAAATTGAGTGTTAGAGTGCTCCAGCTAGCATATTCTGGTTCCTCAGGGTAAGCGCTTTTCAATGTTTTATATTATAAACTTAACAAAACTCCAAAAAAGACATCACAATCAGAACATTAGTGGTCGTGTAAACACACGGGTGAGAGAGAGAAACTGCTTTAACCAATGTTGACATGTCTTCAGTGCATTAGGATGAAGCATCACGGTACATTCCTGCGTCACAATACATAATCCACTTGAGTTGCTTCAGTTTAAGCAACACTTTATTTTAACACAATTTACTCTTTACTAGCAGTAAATAAGCAATTGTTGAATAATTTATAAAAGTAAAGAGAACAGGGGACGAGGAGGATGCAAGTTGTAGGTAAAATATGAAAAAAAAAAAGCACAAGTCAGTTTGTCATGCTGAGGGTCTTTTATGAACCACAACATATCACATACTGATGGAGCCTCTCCTGGGGCCCACACACATGCCTCATTACTTCATATCCATACTGTGCTGTACAGGCACAGAGAACTAACACACACACACACACACACACACACACTGATATTTCTTAATAGGAAACCCGCTAAATACCCCCCTCCTGTTTTCTTTATCTCTGTGTGAAACAAACCTGAGGGCATCTATTTCCTGTCAGTTGCAGAGTGTATTTCTGCACAACGCTGTTAAAATGACTTGTGCGCCTTTCAGCTGGGTCAACTTATTGTCACTGAAAGGAAAATTAATGCACAAATGGCTGAGCAATTACCCGATTTTCACTGGGGTTTTTTTGGGGGGGGGGTTTTCTTTTTTTTTTTAGTCTTTTTCCCTCCTTCCAATCAACATATGGTGTCTTGAGAATGAGGCCAAGTGTTCTGGCAAGTAGAAAGAGGCTCTGTGCACAAACAAACACACACACACACACACTGTTGGGTTTCCATTTCCTCAGGGGACATCACATTGACTTACATATTTTCTGTATGCTAACCGTAACCATATCCCTTACACTAACCTTAACATAACCCAAACCTTACCTTAACTTTAAACATTTACATTAAGGGGACTTGCTTTTTGTCACCAAAAGGGGATTGAGTCCCCACAACATGACGGTGTAAACAGATTTATGCACTACCTGAGGAATACCTGGAACACACACACACACACACACACACAGGGAAAGTCATTGGATGTGTTGCTGGAGTCAAAGCAGAAGACCTAAAGGACACGAAAGCTGCCATAACTTATTTGCAAGGTAAATGCAGCCTCGTTACATGGAAGCATGAAAAGCAGCGTCTCCGCCGCACGTCACATGAAAAGCCTCCATTGTTCCTCCACTACATGAAGACACTGTCTCTCCATTGTGGAAATAATAAAGTAGAGAACCCTTGTTCTGTGAGCCTTTCATTTTAACAAAAGACAAACAGTGTCTGATTCACTGCCGTATTCATCTGCGCCCTCTGTCTTGGGAAGAGAAAGGGTAGAAGAGTGGAAGAAAGAAAGCTATCACCTGCTGAAATATATGACGCGGCTTTGAACTAATCAGGTGGAGTGGGTCTTTTGAATTTGCCGTTATTATCATGCAATGTGATTTTCTCAGGGTGTTCATACAGCAGATAGCGCCAGTGAGGGATGAGAGAGATAAAGCACTTCTTTATTATTTCCACATTATGTTTGGCTTGTACAGGTAATTATCTACATTATAGGCCTGTGTTTCTGTCTGCCACAGTGTGCTGTGGTAATAACAGGGCTTCCATACTCATAAAACATAAAAAAAAAGACACACTTCTGGAGTTTTATATAATTTTGTTTGTGTTTAAAACAAAAAAGCAAACGGTGGCAACTGCGAGTTGTTGAAATGTTTGCCAACTTTCCCATTAAAAGATGGAGAACAAAGGCACCGACGTGTGACTCGAATGCTGCGCTTCTCTTGGCATGCTCTATTTTGAGAAATAATAAGCAACTAGCAGCATTGAGAAGTGGCAGAATAAGACATCTTAAAACTAAATGGGTAAATATATTCAACAATATGTGGCAAAATGTGGATTAGAAGAGGGATGATGAAAACTAAGAATGAAGACAAACAAAAACCTTTGAACTAATACGTACCAGTATTGGCCTGGAAGAAGAGTTGTAGCTGCTCATACTTATGTATATAATGTGTACCAGTTGTTTTTTTTTTGTTTTTTTGCTCAGCTCATGCTTTGTACTGTAACTGCTGATGCTAAACAGCTCATTGAGTTGAGTTGAGTTCTATAGGTCCGTCCTGTTCCTGTGACTAATGCTGGAGTTCACTCTCACTGACACAGATGGACAGATAGGCTGTTGTATGTTCTCTAACCTGACCTTTGGTTCATCTTCTCACCCCAGCCAACTGTCATGTGCTGCAGATCACTTGTGCATGTGTCTGTGTGTGTGTGTGTAGGCATTGGTGTGTATGTGACAGCTGCCGTATGTGCTCTGTACTTAATGTCCACCATGTCATAATACACTGTGTGGGTGTGTTGTACTCGCATACCCATATGGATGTTCGGTCATCACTTCCTGAGGTAAGTCGTGGTGCAATGTTTTAAGGAAAACTGGTGGACACTTTCTCTCATGTGGCATGCTTGAAAGTTTCAGAACAGCTACTAAATGGACCTTGTGGTCCTGTTTCCAAGGTGAAGACAGAAGTTTGAAGCTTAGGTTTATAAGACACAACTAATAACATTGTTGGTCGGGAAATAATTTGGAAAATAATACGTTTTAAGGTTATAAAAAAGCCCTTTGGGTCGTCATATATAAAGAGTCTTGTGTTTCTAAAAGTAAATGTTAATAAGATGTAGGTTTTTTACAGCCATAATACAACCTAAACCTGCAGTTATAAAGTTACTACAATTTCTCAACTTTATACTTTCTCAAAGTTGCTGTGGTAATACAGTAATAATAAAGTGTGCGGCATGCATAGGAATACAGAAGTTCTACGAGAATGTAGTGCCAAAGAAAAGGGCTGTCTGAAGGCAAGGTAAAGCGGTGAACATTTTCTATATATAGAGAACACGTAACCTGATTTTTTTTAGGGGGCTAAAATATGTTTTTGATGCTGGCTCCATCCACACCAGCACATCACTCAGCTTCTACTCTTGTCTTCTTCTTACTGGGGACGTGTAGATTAGACGTAGTAAACTGACTATGGATAAGTACCTCATACAACCCCACTTCAAAAAATCTGAACTATCTCTTTAAGTATATTTTTTTTTTTTAAACTTGTAATGAAGTTTTACATTGTGGTATTGAGTTCTTGAGTTTACACAACGTATGTAGAGAGTGTTTGAAATGACTCACAGTGGAGGAGGGAGACGGAGTGGGTTTTCTTTGACTGAATGCATAGGTTGCACAGAAAGAGATATTCAGACATAAGACAGTAATCAGAGAGACTAGATGACACATTCCCATTTGTGTCACATGTTTAGAAGTTCTTTCTACCAGAGTGGCAGTAAAGAGTACACAGCAAATGTGGAGAAGAGTATAGGTTTGGTGTTAGTGAGCAAAGGTAAATTTAATTATACTCTGGATAAAATCAAATCTCTTATATCTGACTCTCAGTTGACAAATAGTTGGTATCAAAATAAAGTGTCTTTAAATGAAATCTGTCGGAAGTACATTTGTCGATAATACTTTTTTTCAGTATAAAAGTAACTAACATAACTAAGTCATGAATTATGCATCTTATTAACCTTTAACATCATATAAACAATGTCCAAATTATTTATTTAAACCCATCAACATATATTTGCCTTAAAGGCCACACAATAAGAAACAATCAAATATAAGTGAAAGTGAAACTGAAAGAAAAGAACACGGTGATCAGAAGTCTTACATTTGAACTACATGAAGAGTAAATAATTACACTAAAGTATCATGGTAGCAACTCTCCGGAAATAGTTCATTTAATACTCTGTGGCGTGGAGCCATATAGACACAGTGTTAATTTGGGTATGCTGATTTTACTGTGTATGGTTTTGACCTGCTCTATATGTAAAGTGGGAAAAGATACTGTTTGTTATGTTCTTAGTTCTTAGCTCATATTATTGGTGGACTGAAAAGCTTCATGTGAACACTGTTTGACACTACAAACACACATAGTGAGCTTGATTCAAGCTTCATTTTAAATCACTTTTGCAAGTCAAAAAAGTACAGAGCCACATTTGCAACCAGTGAGGTCATGTTTCTCATTACACACCAAAAGCAAAATCACAGGAATCTCAGCCTGAGCTGTATTATAAATTCAGCTCAGTTAGAAACAGTTAACATGCATATTCACAGCTAATGGATTTTTATTTAGTGTCTTAGCATGGTATTGTTAGTATTTTTAATTCTCCTTTTGCTAATGTAACACAACACTTAGATAAGGGAGATAAGGTGGAGCAAGGCCATTCAAGGCTTTAAAAGCAAATAAAATAATTTTGAAATGAATCCTAAAATTGACAGGCAGCCAGTGGAGTGAAGCTAAAATCTGTGAAATGTGCTCATATTTTCTTGTGCCAGTTAAAAGACGTGCAGCAGCATTTTGAACCAGTTGAAGACGAGTGATGGAAGACCCACTAACCTTTTTTTTTTTTTTTTTTTGACTGGTTTAATTTTTGCTAGCTGCCTTAAATGAAAAAAAAAAGCTAGACTTTTTCACAGCCTTAAGTTGGCTGTCAAATTTAGGGTCAGTGTCCACTTTTACTCCCAGATTCTTCAAAATCAGGACCTGATACTCGACAAGGGACCAAGATGGGTCCCAGAGGTGCCACACAAAACCATCACCTCAGTCTTTTGTTCATTACAATTTAGAAAATTCAAAGCCACCCAGGCTTTAAGGTCCTGTAAGCACTCTAGCATTGGGTTAACTATGAACTTAACTATGAGTATGAATCAGATTTTTTGAGGGGGACATATATCTGGCAGTCATCTGCATCGCACTGAAAGAAGATACCATGATTCCTGAGAATGAAACCGAGTGGGAGCAGGTAAAGAGAAAATAAATGAAGGCCAAGCACAGAGCCCTGTGGGACCCCGCATAAGAGAGAGAGCAGTGGAGGACACAGAATCATCCAGGCTAACACAAAAAGTCCTATGTTACAGGTAGGACCTGAACCAGTCCAGAGCTGTGTCACTGATGCCCATGCACCGCTCCAAATGAGCAATCAGGATTTCATGGTCATGGTTTCATGCTGCAGCTAAATCTAAAAGTACGAGGACAACTCAGTGACCAGAGTCAGTAGATTAAAAGATATTAAAAACTCTTAAAAGTGCTTATTCTGTGCTATGCAATGTTTTAAAACCAGATTGGAAAATCTCAAGAACTTTTTATTCATTTAAAAGAGAGATTTCCTCTAAGATTTTAAAGAGGAAAGGTAATAGGCCTGAAATTTGAGCCTAGTTTTTTTTTAAACAAAGGCTGCACCACTGCATGTTTAAAATTTACAGGGACCACTCCAGAGAATATACTGCTATCAATAACTCTGAGAAGTTAGGGTGGGACAGGATCATCTGGAGAACATGAGGGCTTCAAATAACCCATGATTTCCTGCACAAAGGACAGGGTCACAGGCTCAAACACGTCCAACACAGCAGAGCAGGGGACCAACACTAAAGGGTCAGAAGCAGGAGGTGAAATAAGTGCTCTGGTAGAAGTAACTTTATCAATGAAGTAATGCAGAAAGGTTTCATACACAGCAGGAGGGGGCTCTATTCCAGTCTATGGTTCATTCAGGGCAGAGTTGATCATTTTACACAACACACAAGGCTTATGACAGTTTAACAGAACAATATAAGAAAAGTATTTTCTTTTTGCCTCTTTCACAGTGTACTGGTAATGATGCCAGGAATCACTCAGTATGTGAAAAGACACTTGCAGTTTGTCCTTTTTTCACTTTCGCTCAGCTCTTCGTCACTCCTGTCTGACTGTGCGGGTTGTTTCATTCAGCCAGGGCTCTGATTTAGCTTTCTGCTGCCTGGTCTTTAATGGAGCTGGAGTGTCTATGGCTGTTTGACAGGTGCCGAGAAATCATAAGTTGAGAGCCTCTGTATCCTTATACACAGACTCAGGAATATTGTAGTTCTAGCTCAAAACTGAGGAGAAGTGAGCGGCAGTAGATGGGTTAATAATCTGCGAGCAGCAGCACAAGGTTTAACTGTGTGACAGCAAACAGGAGCTTCAAAGAGTACAGGCATATGATTCAAGAAAAAAAAGCTTCACGGACCTCCAGGTTAAGAACATTATTGTCCACATTAAAAACAAGAAATTATGTGCAGCATTCCTGGTTAGAGAGTGAATGTATTCAGTAGAAGGTCCTTCCATGGATAGTAGCAAAAATGCCTGTGTGTGAGCGTAACACACAAGGGCTACAATGGTGTGCCAAGTCTCCAGGTCAGGAGGTCAGTTGCCTTAAGTGGTGGCAGATGGCCGGTGGTTTATGTTTAATTAACGTCAAGAACAGACAGAGAGAGAGAAAGGTTGAGCATAGCAGACAGATACATACAAAGAGCTGGCGCAGTATCTCACCGATCGATCTGCAACTGGCACAACATTTATAAAGATCACTATCATCTCCCAATCTGCCTGACATGCATAATAAGTCTGCACAAGTTATACCCATATCCTCCATATACAACAACAACACAATACATTCACACAGGGGCACATATATATGCTAATCAGCTACCTCTAAAAATGCACCATTGCTGTCTGCAGCGGTGTGTCTGCATTTGCACATATCTATGAGTGCAATAGACAGCGATAGTGGCATGTTTGTGGACTGTCACCAAGGAGTGTGTCAATGAACAATCAGGGTTTTGCATTTAACACACAGGACAATGCAGGGTGGTGCAATGAAAAGAAGCGGTGCAGTGGGGATATTACAACAGGATTATAATCCCATGCTGAAGGAACAGTGCGGGCAGCTCGGCTTGTTATCACCCTGCTATCACGTAAGTGATTATAAATGTGATCTTTCACAGATCACTGACTGTCCTGTTTAATGATAGGCCCCTGATTCTGTTCGAGCCCCACAGTGTCACAGAATCACAAGCTTCCAGCCAAATTACTGTGGAATTTAGTTTAGCGGTTTATATTTCTATTTCTCATGAAACACACAAAAAAATGTAAAAAAAATAAATAATTTTAATAAAAGCAGTTATAACCTATTGGCATACAAACAACCAGGTAAGTCAAACATGAAAGAATTAAATGACTGCATAAAACTGCATAAAATATATATAT
Source organism: Pampus argenteus (assembly GCA_036937835.1). Classification (NCBI taxonomy): domain Eukaryota; kingdom Metazoa; phylum Chordata; class Actinopteri; order Scombriformes; family Stromateidae; genus Pampus; species Pampus argenteus. Next base: position 3,616,185 of record CM072861.1, read on the forward strand.
ATATATATATATATATATATATATATATATATATATATATATGATTTTGGGCTATATAAATAAAATTTGAAATTTGAAATTTAAATTTGAAATTTGAGGTCAGGGGGACTTCCAGGGTCCCCAGTTATTGTGTTAACACACATCACATTAAGTTTTTTTTTTTCTTTTTTATTCATAGCGAGGCTTCAAGACAGTTATCAACACAACCTAACCTTTATCCCTAACCTTGTCATCCCCCTATCCTAATACCTTACCCATAGGACCTTGGAACCATAAGAACATAGAGAGCACATGTGTAGAACTGGGGAACATGGAACCTTCTATCATGTTCCCATAATGTGCCACATGGATCTAGGGAACATAGGGATGACCCTACCTGTAGTAAAATAGATAGGTCATCTAAAAACACTGTTTTTTGTAGTTTTGGTCCATCAGCATGATCGACAGCTGGAGCTGCAGCTCAGATCTGAACATATATACATGATAAACATGTTTTTAGATTAAGTGTAACTTACATTTTCCAAGTATTTATTTTAATATCCATCACATCATAAACCCAGTGATAGTTGTATAGAGATCGACACAGCGTTGAGAACCCTGGAATGTGTCTTCATCAGTCAGCATCAGAATAAAAGTGTACTGTGTGTGTGCATGTGTGTGGTTTCAGTTGTGTGATTCAATCCCTCAACAAGTCATCTATTATTGATGACCGTGAGAATCTGCTTAGTTTTGCAGTTTCTGATTCTCAGTCATTCCATTTGGTTTTATACTTGAGTTGCATGGTCACAGTAAAGAGTAACACTTGAATAATCATTACTGCCTTTGTAAACAGTGAGTATTTCTTTTGAGCACAAGGTCTAGAGCTTTTAGACGCATCTCCTGGCCTCCATCAGCAAATGAAGTTTGTTTAGTCGTCAACATGTGAGCTAAATATTTGTTTTCTTTTACAGAAAATATAAAGTAAATAGCATAACCAGTGCAAGCACAAGCACTCATGACGATTTACAGTGATGGTTTCTACAAGCTCCAATTCCATGAGATTACTGGAAACTTCATCTGCTGTGAAAACATGGAGATGATCCTAATTTACAAGCTGCAGTGAGATTAAAGTCAGTGTCTGTATATGAGTTCTTTGTGTTTGTCTCACCTGTTACTGTAATGTATCTCTGCTTCTTTCTCCTCATATTACTGCAAGCCAGACACATATAATCCATCACTCTCACAACCCTCGCTGGTTGTTCCCCAAAAAGTCAGTAGAGGAATAAAGGGTGAGTGTTGGTGAACAAGATGCTGGAAGCCCCTGCAGTCCTTAATGAATGTGTACGGGCTATATGGGTGACTGTGCTCCACTGGGACCATTTGATGTTGAGTTATATGTGTGTGTGAGGGAGGAAAGAGCAAAGTGAAATATGGAGAGGCAGCCAGAAATGGGCCGAGAGATGGACAAATGGAAAATGGACAGATAGAAAAAAGACAAACTGAGACGCTGAGAAAATCTCTATCTGTCTAATTCTGTCTCTCTGTCTTCATCAATCTCTATCTGTCCATGTCTCCATCTGTCTATCTATCTATTTATATCACATCCCTCTAGTAGTCTCTCCCTCCCATCCCTCACTTCACTAAAAACACACATTTATAAGAGTGCATGCAGATAACCAAAACTATCTGTGCAATGTAGTTGGAACTGGCAGGAAACCAAACATGAAGCTACACATCAGATCTATAGCAACTATGACAGGCATGTTAAAGGGAAACTCCACCCATTTTCCACATCACCATTTGTTTTCTGCATATGTGGAAACATATTATAAAGCCTTTTGAGTCTCCGGGGGGAGCTGTGGGAAATTTGATAAGTTGCTTCAAGTGCCTTGTGTGTCTTTGCTTTTACTTTGTATTTGCTAGTACTCGTAACCTTTGAGGTGTCATGTGATTGGGTGCTATGTGTGCAGCGCCCGATGTATAACATGAGAGCTGCATAGTAGATAACCTTATCAGTGTTAAGAATAGCCTATTAAAAGTATGTTTTTTTTTTTTTATCAATCTTTTAGATGAATACTAATTTGGTAATATAAATTAAGGCTGTCAGTGATGAGATTTTGTTGCTAAGAAGTAATAACAACTCATGGTAAATAAATGCTAAACAGTGGGTAATGTTATCTTAACTTAAAAGTACATGAACACTGAAAAAAATAAAATAAATCAAATCAAATACATACAGATATTCACACCATGCGCGAATATATGCAAAAAACAAAAAACAAAAAACAAAAACAAAATGGGAATGATGTTGAAGATCACCAATGGGACCAGAAGAACATGAATCTGACCAAAATTCACCTGTATGTGATTTATTTGATGCCATAGCTCCCTGTCAATATTTGAGTAGAGTAGAAAATAAATCCTTATAATAAATCCTCAATCTTATAACGTACATTACAAAAGCATAGAAGCCATATTACTGCATAATATAACCAAGTCCATTGGGATCGGTCTATGTAGGTATTGTAGAAAGATAGATGATACATTTTAGAATTGTGTCTTTTTGAAATGCATTATATACACATAATGCTCGATATAGTGTATATGGACATTTCAGAAAGCTATACATACAGTATATTGACTTGACACAGTATGTCCATGTTGGCAGAGGTTACCGTGTGCTTTTCCTTTTAGCACCGGGGTGCTAGAAGCAGGTGGTCAAAAATGCAGATGATGTCCTGCTCTACTTTCTGAGAAATCTGGCAAGGTTACATATGCACACTCATCAACACAAACAGAATGTTCTGCAGTCTAATACCAGCACAGTGTGGACCTGTGAGAGGCATTTTACGCTCATTACGTATTATGACATTTCAAGATACTGTAAAAAAAAAGCAAGTATTATGAGTTTAAAAGTGTACTTCATTACCTCACAACAATAATGTACCCTGAAAGAAAAAACTTGTATGTGGTCAGTCTTGGTGGCTATCATTGCTCTGCTCATATGAACGGTCTGCTTCATTTAACATCATTCCACCGATAAACACATCACCTACTGTTAGTCCAGTCAGTGCTGAAACACCATTGTATTGTATCAATTAACGTCTCGCAAAGCAGACAGTTGTTGATATGAAGTGTTTTGTCATGGTTTGTTATTTTAAAACGCAGCTGGCAGTTGATGGAAACAGCTCCTGACAGACTGCAACATGCACAAACAGGCTGACAGACAGACGGGCTCGTGAAGAGATGGACAAGCACACAGACAGAAGTACAGAGAAACAGATGCTGGCTGATCTTTTTTTGTCCCTAGGGCGATGGACAGATTGGTCTCCATGGATACAGGATTAAAGCAGCATAAGACCATCCTGCTGTTAGGCCATGCATACGTGTGTGAATATAAGTTAGTAGTTGATGTGTGTGTGTGTGTGTGTGTGTGTGTGGGTGGATCCAAGAGGATTTGTGCATGCACTCAGCAAGTATTTCATCGACTGTGATCTGCAGGATGTTGTCAAGTTGAAGAGCATAATTTTCCAAAGGATGATGCTAAAAGCTAACACTTCTGGAAACAGTTTTTCTACTTATATCACAACGATACCTTAGATGGGATCACCCTGGCCTCCAGCTCCACCGTAAAAAATCTTGGCGTTGTTTTTGATCAAGACTTGTCCTTTAATAACTATATAAAACAACTTTCAAGGACTGCATTCTTCCACTTGCGTAACATTGCCAAAATCAGACGCATCATTTCTCAAGCGGATGCAGAAAAACTAGTCCATGCATTTGTTACTTCTAGGCTGGACTATTGTAACTCTTTGCTATCAGGCTGCTCTAATAAGTCTCTTAAGAGTTTGCAGCTGATTCAGAATGCTGCTGCACGTGTTCTGACAGGAACCAAAATCAGAGATCACATCTCTCCCATTTTGGCTTCCTTGCACTGGCTACCCGTTAAATCTAGAATAGAATTTAAAATTCTTCTCCTAACATACAAAGCTCTTCATGGTCAGGCACCATCATATTTAAAAGAGCTCATAGTACCTTACCACCCCACTAGAACATTGCGCTCCCAGGATGCTGGGTTCCTTGTGGTTCCTATAGTGTCTAAAGGTAGATTGGGAGCCAGAGCTTTCAGCTATCAAGCTCCTCTTCTGTGGAATAAACTACCACTCTGTGTTCGGGAGGCAGACACGATCAACACCTTTAAGAGTAGACTTAAGACTTTCCTGTTTGATAAAGCTTATAATTAGGGCTGGCTCAGGTCATCCCTTAGTTATGCTGCCATAGAACTAGACTGCTGGGGGACTCACATACTCTCTCGCTCTCTCTCATTCTCTCTCTCTCCTTATCTATCCATCTATCTATCTATCTATCTATCTATCTATCTATCTATCTATCTATCTATCTATCTATCTATCTATCTATCTATCTATCTATCTATCTATCTATCTATCTATCTATCTATCTATCCATCTATCCATCTATCTATCATGTTACTAACTAAACTTCTTCCCCAGAGTTTCTGTGCTCTCTCGTCCAGCAGGTTCTTGTGGACTGTGCCTGCTGCTGTGGTCCTGCGTGGCGTCTACTGCATGTGTTGTCGCCGTCATCATTGTTGCCATATCCCCATTACAGATTATAGTTAGTTAATAATTTGCTACTGTGTATCTGTATCTTTACCACTAGTTTCACTGTTGCTGTAATGGTTCATCATTCGTTGTTCTCATTTTGTCATTGTCATTATTTGTCACTGTTATTCATTGTGATTGTACAATATGTGTGTGTTGATTTGTTCTGTACATGTGACATCATTGCACGTCTGTCCGTCCTGGGAGAGGGATCCCTCCTCTGTGGCTCTTCCTGAGGTTTCTTCCACCTTTTTCCCTGTTAAAAGGTTTTTTGGTGGGCAAGTTTTTCCTCACTCAAATCGAGGGTCTAAGGACAGAGGGTGTCACTCCCTGTACAGATTGTAAAGCCCTCTGAGACAAATGTATTTTGTGATTTTGGGCTATATAAATAAAATTTGAAATTTGAAAATTTGATACACAGTATGATGCAACCGCCCAGGACAACTACACACATTAAACTACATCAAAGTATTCACTGGGTATGGAAGGTTTTAGCTGCTAAAATATCCCAACAAATATTATTATTATTATTAGATAATCTAAAGGTTTGTACAAACATTCATGTTTCACAGACAATACATTTAAAACTTTTTTTTTTCTCTAGCGCCACCATGAGGTTCACATTTGTGGTTCTGTCAGAATAAATTTTAATATTATTTGGTGGAAACAGACAGCTTTCCAACCTTCCCCTGTAGTCATCCCCTAGTGCTCCCAAGTTTTATTATTTTTATTTTTTCAAATTATCAAATCCGCTTTTCAGTAAACATGCTTATTTATTCTCTCTTAATTGCAGAGGTCAGTTGAATTTTTAACAATTTTGAATTGAATTGGATTTTGAATTGTATTGAATGCGGGAACAGTTCATAAGCTATTGCAATGATGTGCACTGCATACTAATAACATAGTTTAAGTAACATCAATGCTTACAAGTAACTACAGCAAAGGTTGACATATTTCCTTTCTGTTGATTTTTCATATGAACAACTAGATCATACGATCATACCATATTAGCCTAAATATAAGGCAACCCTGATTATATTCAATATACATCATTTTATAACTACATACTCTCCTACCAGACTACTGGAAGAGGTCAATAATGATTTTTTTCCCGACAGTTAGGATTTATAAGACTGCCTGGTTGTCTTTTTGAGTCCCTTATTATCTGTGACAGTGGTATTTGGCAGCCTGACAGAGTCCTCTACAGAGTGCACTGTTGTTTTCACTCGTCATGAATTTATTTCCTTCATGGCAGAAAAAAAAAAAAAAAGTTACACAAGCCTTCAGAAACTCCTGCATGTTGAACTGGACTAAAAAAAAAACAACAACACTCTAACACACTCACTACAAACAGACACGTGTTGGCCTAGCCACATTAAGGCCACAAACAACCTATAATAAGACTCCATGTAGAAGTCAGTTTTATACTGGTACTCTCTGATGTCGTGGACACGTGGCCCTGACTTTTTCAAATGCAGCCTAATTAAAACCAGATTGTATTCTAGCAAAGAGAATTGCACAATGAAAACTAGACTTGTTGGGAACCGGTCTAAATGAAGATGATGTTATCATTCTATAGCTATTACACTGTGCAGTAAACATTCACTGCATAATTATAAATTGAAGTACAAAGAAAAAAAAAAGTTGTCTATTCCCACTTTAACAAACCTGACAGCTATAGTTACTAGATACTTTGCATATTACGGTGTTCATTGCTCCTTGCAATTCGTGTATGTCCATATTCCACGTTGGTGATGCTGTCGAAAAGTGTGTGAGAATAAGTGTGGATGAGTTGGCGGAGGTGGCAGCCCTCCCACTAACCTCCTTGCTGCAGCCACTCACAAACACTCACACCCATCTGTCACACTATCCCACTCAAAATCCATTTAGTTTGGTTAGCGCTCAGCTCTCTCCACCTCCTATATTCTTCCTCTGAGCCTGTGTAACCATGAAAAAATGATTCAGCCAATCATTATTCAGGGCTGCCCATCATTTATGTGTGGATGATGGGTCACGACGAGATTGTAATCACACTTCCAAATTGTTTCCAAGATATATATATATATATGTAGTACTCCCAGGGTTATATACATATATATATATATATATATATATATATATTCATTTGACTTGTGTTTTAACCCTGGGAGTACTACAGTATACACACACACACATGCATGTGTTGATGTGTGCAGGCATCAGCCCCCTGTGGTGTCACAGATCAATACTGTTTAAAGTGTTGCTGTGCACTGGCAGGAGGGCTAGGTGAGTGCAGTGAGAGTGTGCTCTAAAATGCCACAGGCCTAATTAAAGATTACTCTGAATGGAGTCCGTTAGTTTAAAAAAGGCAGAGAATGGGCCCCATGAGGTCTGCACAACGAAATGGCTCTCTGGTGGATCTTTGGCTGGCTGTGTTTGAGGCAGACAGGAGCGCAACCAAAGCCAACACTGTCTCATGAAAGAATCAAACAGGGCTCGTGGGCCACATCCTGAATGTTTCAGTTGCTAGCAATTATTTTAATAAGATTATTAATCTGAATACAAATTACAGGAGTTTATCATGATAATCAATTCCTCTAAGGACAGAGTCCATGCTGGAGACGAAAAAAATGAAAACACTTCATTTTAATAAGAGTGTTTTTCTAACACCAATTTATCAAAATCCACACTTAATTTGAATGTCTTTGAACCAAAATTACAATCAGAGATGTCCTCACCAAATGCCACTTCACTGTGAATTTTCTACCGTCACTTTTAACATGTAACTTTGGGCTTTGAGTGAGTGAAGACGAGGAAAAAAAACGGCAGTAAGTGCGCAATTAAATAGGCATTGACGTGCTGTATGTATTCTGGCAGCATTAAAGATGAGAGGTGTTAAGTGTGTTTAGGCAGGGGAAGCTGGCTTTTACAGTAGTGGCGCGGTTTATACATTTTCAGAAACACACAGGTGGCTTTAGTAATTTGAAGTGCCATTGCAGCAATCAATACAAGAATAATGACTTTTCATTGGGGAAAATCCTTCCCATTGCTTCAGAGTGCCATCCGACTGCTGAGAGGTTGCTGCGTTGCCTCTGTTGCCCCTAAAGAAGGAGGAATACAGTAGATTTAAAGGACTCCTTTTTGTGCATCCACTGTAAACTCTGTCTGAAAATGCACTGCAGGATCTGGTTTTTTTTTAATAAATGACCCATTGTTCTTTTTATGAACTACACTGGGTTATTTGTCCTAATTGGTCAGTTGATTGCAGTTAACCAAAATTAAGTAGTCACAAATGTTAGAGCACGGCGCTCAAATTACATAGTTACATAATTTTTTTTAATATTAAGTTTTTAAAATCCTTTTGCCTTTACACGTGTTTAAAATGTTAGAAATTTGTCAAGCATGGAATCATACAATACAGACATAATATCTATGAAATCTATGAAAACCGTGCTGCTAAGGAGGAAACGAGTTAAGATCCAGGAGAGAAGTTGAATATTTTTTTTCATGCTTATCTGATAAAAAGTTCTGTGTATCCCATTCTGACAAAATTTCTGACCTGTGGAGTTTATTATGAATTCATATTAGAACATGATTTATGCTGTACATGCTGACTTTAGGACATCTTTAGGATTATCTTTTGGTGATACCAAAGTGCATTTTGAAGCAGGTGTTATTTTTGATAAATCAGCCACATATCATACCTGACAAAAGAGTTGAAGGACAAATTCATGACATGATGTCTTCAATTTGGCTCTCATCCTCTGCTGGCTGATGGGAAATGCATGCTAGGGTTCTTATCTACAATGATGGATCCATGGTTGTATTATAGGAACTCCATAACAGAGTCTAAGATGACACCCATTATTAAAATTAGCTTTCTAAGTTTTCTAGCTTCTGGGTTTGCTTCCTTGCTTCCTACAGTAGTGTTTCTCCCGCTGGGCCCACCCATGACATACTGTAGTACTCACAGGGTTAAAACACAAGTCAAATAAATAAGCAAGAACACACACACACACACACACACACATATATATAGATACAAGAACACACACACACACATACACATTCTTTTTCTGACACAGACTGACTAATTTTTGCTCTGAAGCCTGACATCTGGTCCAGTGTGGACTGACTGGAGCGTTTGTGCCACTATTGGAGACGTCTGGGTAATATGTTTTGCACTGAGATGATATTTGAGGCTGGAATTACTTCGATTGTAGGTTCTGGCTTGAAAACTGATGTTATTCTAAAATTATAATATGGGTAATTCTATACATATATATATATATAGTGTACAGTCAGGACAATATGAGAGATAAGGATATACAATGCATCAGATGCACTTAAGCCTGCTTCTACTTTAGTTAATGCAAATACAGCACATCGTATGTGTGTGTGTGTGTGTGTGTGTGTGTGTGTGTGTTAGTGCTGTGAAGTGAAAGCTGTGTATTTGCTCCACTGAACAGATGGATATCAATGTTTTACCATGTGGCTGAACCTTTGGGGTTAATTGGGAGTGTTTCAGCTGGGGCTAATCTGTCTGAACTACACTTCTCTGACCCCAAACACCCCTCCTGCATGACCTCCAACCCATCAGACCTCACTCTGCTGCCACATGAGCCCAGATGCCTCACCAACCCCTCCCCAGCCAACATGTGCTAACTGGACACGCCCGGTTTTCAAAGGATGCTCCCTGTCATTATCAGATTCAGAGTACATCCACATATCAGATAAATGTGTAAACACATTTTATTTTTTTCCGGTCTGTTTCAGAGAGTCATATTGAAATAATGATTTTTATCACTGCAGTGCAGCAGCTTGAGAGTGACTGCTGGTTAAACAGGTAGTGTTTATGAGCCATAATTGAATCACCATTTCTTATTATTCCATTGTCTGACAACAGAAACAGAAACAATTATGCAAATGAACTATTTTATTTTGAATTATGTTGCATTCAGAGTGGACCCAAATTATTTTCACATGAAAATTTTTAAAAAGTAGGAGACATGGTGTCGATATGGTCTCAGTGAGAGGGTGATTTTTGGAAACTAAAGAGGGACATTTTTTTTTCTGTTGTTTGCATAATTCATATAATTATGTTGTTACATTTTAGATACAATCCCACAGACATCAATTGTATTCATATCTCAGCCGTTGTATATAGCATAAAACCTAATTTAAATGCCCAGTAATACACCCTGATCAACTGCAACTGCTCATAATGATAACAGTATATGATTTATTATGAGTAATGTAAAGCATATGCATTTTCTAGAGAAATTGCTGCTCTGGTTCATGCTGTTGCCATGGATTATAAACAGACTAAGAGCCTGTCATGAACATTGTGGTTACACTGTCTGGAAAGTTGTGTTTGACTAAAATGAACAGAACTGCACTGTTATGATGAAAAGCCTCCATACAGTACATTGTTTTTTTTTTGTTTTTTTTAACAGTTCAAGATGTGGGAAATGTATTTATTTTCCGTTTAAGAGTGAGATGTACAGATGGGTTTCAATCTCATGTCCATGTGTTCTGCACAGATATGCAGCCAGGATGTGGTTAGCCTAGCTTAGCATAAAGTCAAACTCACCGATGAACACGATGGCAGCACACAAGTGTTGTTACTAAAATGTTGGTATTTGTCTTAAATGCTCACATTTTATTTTAACTACTGTCTAGAAGGTAATACAAGCTGATGAGCACAACATGATGGGGACAATAAACACAAGCGATACCCCATAAACATGATATCCAGAGCACAGATGGCTATTACTGTCACATAACCTGTGCGTGGGTGTGGGCGTGTGTTTGGTGGGGTTACCATGATAGACGGAAAAGATAGTCTTGTTATGAAAGCTCAGATTTCCCCTGACAATACAGGACACAGCCCCCCACCACACACACACACGCGCGGACACACACACACACACAATGCCATATAGTCTGAAGTCTTCAATGATTAATGATTCCAAGCCAAGCCACATCACAAAGACAGGTCAGCCGAATGAGAAGCCACAACAGCTTGGAGAAGCTGTCAGAGTGTGTGTGTGTGTGTGTGTGTGTGTGTGTGTGTGTGTGGAAAGCTACTTTAAAAGAGCCATCACTAATACATATTAGCTTTGTAATGAAATGACAATGTTACGCTCTGTTATTTTTATTAGAATGACTCAGATGACTCCATATAATCATCCATCAGTTGTTGCACTTGATAAAACTGTTTTCTTTCTTTTCTCTCAATCAACTCTAAGTGATATGTTTTTGTTTTTTTCTTCAAGAGGAATCAATTAAGCTGAGTTGTTGCTTGACTTGTGTTTCTACTACCAGTAATGGGTCCTACATATTCAGTATATGTGGAACCAGGGGTGTCACTAGGTTTTAAGCCCCCAGTAGATGGGGGTGAGTAACACAGGATGTGAGTAAATGTAAGTACAAGCACAAAACTTCCAACTGAGGTCTGAGAAGTTCTTCGTTATTATTTAAGTATTTTTAATACAGCACAACAACAAACATAAGTTTGAACAGTAACAGTATGTTCACAGCATTAATAAGAAAACAAATGAAAAAGATCATTTTCAGTTGACATGACTACAAAACTGTGAAGTCTTTTCTGACCCATTGTTTGACACAGCCAGGAATGCCACCGACGTAGTGCACTAGAGGACCTTTCACATGAGCAGCTGCTTACAGGCACTGTTAGAGGAAAACCATGTCTGAATCAATGGGGCTGTCCACAGATAATATATCTTTAAGTGAACATCCAACCTCAGAACCTCCTCTGTTTTCAGGTCAATGCAGGTTCTCACATTCAGGACTGCATGCCTGGATGCCTTGCATCTACACTGCTTATGTGCCTTGGCATCTGGTTCAGGGATACTGTGGGTGTGGCACTTTGGTTCTCCCATACAGCTCTGTGGCAAATGCATCTGGGCATTTGCCCTTAAGTGTGTCACACACACTGCTTGTTTGCAGATTAAAGCTTCTGCCAAGTCTCTTTCTGAACAACCGATAGATTCCTGATCATATTTAAGTAAATAATCATGGTTCAGGTTATATGTCAATTTATCTAAACTCAGATTTAGATTATTGGAGTTTTTTTGTTTTTTTATATACTGAATTATTTCTTCATTCTTGCACATGTGGACGTCACCCTTGTCTGGAGAGTTGGTGGGTATTTCTATCTGGCTTGCTGTCTCCACGTGTGTCAGGATAGGACGTTGGCAGCAGGCTCTCTGCCAGTGCTGAGACTCTCCCACTTTGGATCTCTATCCTCTGTTAACTGCTTAGATAAATATAAATAACACGCGTGAAGAGTCACTGATGATGAATCACTGGTGAAACATATAGGACTATAGTTAATTGCATTGCCATGTAAGCACATTATGAAACCATTAGAAAGCAGATCAACATAGTCTACAACATAACCTTCATTAAAAAAGAAAAAAAACTAGCCGCAGCGTTAAGCGTTCAGCCACGTGCATTGTATCATGTGTCGTGTCTCATATACTATGCTTTGATTATCATGCACTCAGACGGTGCTCAATGCACCCATTAGCACTACTTTGAGTCAATTTACCCACCCTGCTGTACTATATGTTCAGGATCAATTATCATGTTTATGTATGACATGTCATTTGCATACTCACACTGTAGTAAATGGAAGGACGAGTGGAATGCAGAAAATACAAATACTAATAAAGCACAATGTAATGCAATGAATGTAATGCAAAGAAAATGGCACCATGACACATGCCAGTTACCTTACACACTCATAAAATAAATAATATAGTCTCAGTCTCAGTCCACCCTGACATAAATGTGATTATGTCATGATCACTTTATCTCAGACTTGTCAAAGCTCCTCCAGAGACACAAAAGATATTAGAAACTGTTTTCACAGGCTGATTAGTCCCGAAGACAAGTAAACTGATCTGGAGTTGTAAAGTAAGGGGAGTTCCCATTTAGTCCAAGTTATTTCTGTCAGCACACTTGCTCCGGCAGCTTCATACTGCAGGACAAACATTATCTGACATGTTAGGGTCTAATCAAGGTCTGCAGACTAATACTCACATCTATTCTACTTCTCTTGTCCTATGTGGGAACCAACTCCAAGCGCCTCTCTCATCACCTCTAACCAGAACATGACATTGGTGAAAAAAACATGACCCCAGTGAATGTTATTTTGAAGAAACAAGACATGGCGGGGATGGAGTGACTTTTCTTTCTTGACAGGCTAATGCTTAACCAGAAACCCTTGCTTTGTTCTATGCTGCCGTTGTGCTGGCAGGCGGGGATATGAAATGACAGATGTATTGAGATGTAATGGGCCTATCAGTGGGAAAACCAACTTGTGTTATGAGGCCCCGTTGTAGACTGATGGCTGTTGTCCATTACTGGGCTGACAGTGGTGCTGGGGAGATGGTTTTATAGCGCTGTATCGTCAGCAACATCAGCTGCGTGACTCTGACAAATGTGCAGGATGCGTCACAACAGCCTGTACGCTCTCAAACGGATCAAACTAAAGAGTCAGATAGTTAAAGAAAAGGCAGCAAGAGAGATATGGAGCAGTGTTAGGAAATCCAATGCCAGGGGCTGAAAATTGTCTTCTTCAGTTCAGTTGAGAGTTAATCCAGTTGTCAATAACTTGCATTGATTCTAACGGCAGGTTTGATCAGATTTCATCAGATAATCATGTGTGTCTTACAGTCTTAATGCTGTTTTTAGAAGCCTTTTCATTTTAACCTCTGTTAAAAATGCAGCCTATCTGGATGTTTAAGACAACGTCAGCACTAAATCAATAAAATACAAAGGGTGGTGTAAATGCGTTGCTTCAGGTACCAGTGAGAGAATGCAATGTGATGCAGGAGGTCTAGTTAGAATAGCAGATCTGTAAGTTTAAAGTGTTACAGCAGAAGGTTTTACGACTCAGACAATAACTGGCGAACCTTTTAACCTCTGTTACAACTGTTGCGAGGTTCATATTACAAAAATAATCGACCAGGAATGCTCACCTGCATGAATTGGATTGGCCATCACACTGTGATGCAGGATGTCATGTCACTGAATTGTGACAAAAGTTGGGCTATGTTCAACTATTCTGCTGTGATGACCCTGTGATTTATTTGCAGTGTCCTCTGCATCAAAGGTCCTGGTGCAACAACACAGTGGTCTCATTGAAATGGATGAGTGGACTGTGTTCTGTCATGGAGTGCAATTGCCTGACTGGACGCAGTTTAAGAGGCTACACCCAAGCAAGGCCGAAACGCTGACGGGCTCACAGGAACAATATGAACATGTTTGCCGTCTTTATTTAGCTTTAGTATGTTAACATTCATTAAATAGTAGAAAACCCAAAGTGAAAAATTAACATTTATGTCTGAATATGGCACTAGATGAAACCATATATGTGGGGGCACATGAATGTCATAGCAATCCGTCCAGTCGTTGACAAAAACATTACATGCTGAGCTTTCAGTACCACATATTTGTAAGGCACGTCTATACCAACATTCGATATCGAAATATGAATACAATATAAAGTCGTTTCCACTTCATTAGAAAGACAGCTTCCTTATTTGTTTGAGTTATGGGCCTTTTTTTTTTTTTTTTTTCTTGCTATGAAAACATTTTAAAAGCAATTAACCATGACTGACTGTCATACCCGCCACACCCATCCCTGCTGCATTCTTCATGATAACAATTTGTTTTCCACAGCGTCTTAGTTGTGCTGTGCACCTCTTCGTGTTAGCACAGGGTGCACTCATTTTGCATGTTGCAGCCAGAGTGACAGAGATGACATGAGTGCACTGAAAAGAAATTTACAAACTCACAGTTCTCTTGGAGCTACTCAAGTATTCTCTGTGTTGATGGATCCTAGGAGACTTGACAATACAGCGCTTCCCCAGCCATGCTATTTTGATTGCCAGAGTAACAGCTTCTCTCCCTAAAGACCAATCAACCAGACTCTTTGTCAATAAAGCAGACTGTTTTCTCCTGCCTAGCTGAACTGACCCTTCACAATTGCTGCTTGACCCGTGTCACAGTGCAGACAAGAAAATACACACCAGTGGCAGAGAAGCTGTCAGCTAATACAACTACCACCCAGACAACACAGCTGCCAGGTGGAGGGAGGAAGGGAAATGGGGAGAAAAAAAACAAAACAGAAATCACATTCATTCATACAAACAATGTGGTCTGCCGTTTCAGAAACAGTCTTTATATGTCCTCACAGTCTTGATGTTTAAGTGTTTTGCTTGAAATCACCTTAAACAAAGTGCTTTGAATGTCTTGGCAAGACTATTTCTGCCCAAATCCTTCAGAGGATGCTTCAGACTGTCCAAAAGTGTAAGCCACATTTGTACAATTCGACACATTTCGCCTCTCTCCATGACACACTGAACCTTTACCAGTTCTGTCCTGGGGATACAAACATTTAGCTTTCCTTCACTTCTTGGCTCTCGCCGCTACTGCTAGCAAGAACTGAATTTGTATTTAAGTGGGTACAAAACTGCAGTCTGCAGGGCATGGAGTGTGAAGCGGTGAGCATTTACAGGTCTAAGGTCATGCACCTCTGCTGACAAATTGGGTTGCTGCATCGTCAAAGCCAGAAGTCAAAATAATGATGTACCTATCCGGACATCGTGACACGGAGTGCATCTGGTTACACCTTCATAAATTCAACAGGACTAGCAGACAGCAGCAATCACCGGCAACTTAATCTAATGTAAAGTTCCTGTAATAATATTATCCATCATCCTCACTTTTAAAATACTCAGAGAATTAAAGTTTCAAATCCCATTATCTGCAACTCCTGCTGGGTTGTGCTAATTAAGAGCCATATACGTGTGCCTATCTGACTGAAATAATCAGTGGAGTCCAACAGTGCTGATTTGTTTCTTTGACGAGCTGTCACCAGCTGCATTGCCCAGGGGTTTCACGCTGTAAAAACCTCTGATCCCACTAACACGGTGGAGATGATCTACTCTGTTATACATTGCTGTCTTGCTTTGTCTGCTGTGCTATTTGTAGCCACTTACCTAACTGGTTATGAGAGCTCATCACTAATTAGAATGACAAAAGCACAACAACGTGCCTCTGATGCACCTGCATTAACACATAAAAAAGACATCAAAGGCACGAATGTCAAAGGAGATGAATAATGTGCAACTGCACAAACAGACATATGCACATGCATGTATGCGTCCACCACACATACACACAGAAAGAGAAAGGATGTGAGTCAATAAACCCAGAGGGAGTAGCAACCATACTACAAGTCCAATGAGAGAGAAAGAAAGTTACATTAATGCATCTTTCATGAGCTTGGCCCCTTGGCCACAGAGTCACTCAGCAGCTGGATGGCTGGCTGCCTCCCTGTGGACCCTGGATTTCCCCTATTGTTATTCCCATGCAGCACATCTGGGGACTGAGAGAGCTGTGGCTCGCAAATGCTATCAGATTACCCTCACAGCATGGCAATATATACACAACCAGCGGGCTACTACAAAGGAAGGTGTGTGCATATATGGAGTTGGTGAACATCCCCGTAAATGAATGTGTTTGTGTCGTGGAGGAGGAGGGGGGAGGACCAGGTATTCCTCACGTTGTGAGGACATTAATCTGTGTACAAAGTCATGTTGTTGGGACTCACCTTCCTCATAGGGACAAAAAGCAAGTCTCCTCAATGCAAATCGTTGCTTTTAGGGTGAAGAGTTGGTTTAAAGCTAAGGTAAGTTCAAGGTCCTCAGAAGTGATGGAGACACGACTGTGTGTATGTTGTGTATGTGTGCATTGTCTCACACCGTAACGCTCTGCAGTTTTAATCAATCCTCAGTTCCTTTACTTCTATATCTATTTCTATCTTTCTACTACAGGAGAATTTCATTTAGCAAATGTTTTTATCCAAAGCGACTTACACATTAGAGTTAATATGACAAAAGCGAGGATCTAGTCAGGAGAGAACAGCGCGAGTAAATGCTGTCAGCGAGGTTGCTAGGATGTACCTGCCAACAGGACAACAGGCAGAGGGTGATGCTTAGACTCCATAGAAGCAGATTTTTTATTTTTTTTTTTACAGTCCAACAGGTGCTAAGATGTTTGTGAAAGAGCTTAACACTTGTAGCTGGTGGAGGGATATGAACAGAGTTATACACTGTTTTGGCTGGTTGAAGACCAGACTTTTGAATGAACCTGTTGTAAAGCTGACCGATCTAACTGCAATAGAGCTAAGTCCTGACCAGCAGCTCTAGCCGATCACAGTGTTTCTATTACCGACAGCTAGTCTCGGTAGAGTGATTTTGCTGAAAGCTACACTGATTCTGATCATACAGGTTGGTCTCGAAAAGGAATTAAAGACTGTGCACTTGACTGTAGGTTTTTTGAGTAGGTTCTATATGGAGGATAAGAGAGCCATGAAATTTGTTGATTTATATTCAACATGACAATATAATAACTATATGAGGCCATTAGAAAACAGTAATACAGTAGATTAATTAAAATACATTGTAAACAACTCAACTCAATATACTCCAATAAAATTAAAGAAAAAACAAAAAAACAACAACAACAACAAAAAACAATATACTGTAATTTGTGAATGGCTTTGAAAATATACTCTTTAAACCTTGGAGCCCTCAGATGTTTTTGCACAATTTTCACTTCCTTTAATGTACATCTTGGTTAATCAGTTGTTTTCCAGTCACTGTCTCTGGTCCGTCAGTCACAGAAAAACTTCACTAATCTACCATGAGATGTAACGAGAGCTCTCACTGGTACCACCCCTTTCAAACTATAATCGAGTTTTCAGGTATAGCACAAAGTAAAAGTATGCTGATGTCTTTTTCAGGCAAATGTGACCGCCGGAGGGCTTTTTCAGCCTGTGTTTATTGGCCACAGTCAGCCAATAGATGTATTTCATGACTACGCTTTTCAAGGTGATCGAGTACCACAATCATCATTTAATCCGAAACCACGATCTTTCCCAAAGGCCAATTCAGGTCTGTACAGCAAGTCCGGCTAGAGTAACAGATTTTTCTTTTAAAGACTAATCGGAAAAACACTGCACAGCAGTTTGTAATATTCACTGTATGGATTTTACAACACACACGGCCGCCCACAGACCACAGATTGAAGTATGTAAATCACGTCAATGTCCACGGAAACCATGAATCAGCCTTAATACTCATCAAGCACTTTTTGTGCCGAAATCATAGAGGTGGCAGATCAGGAAATGCTACCATTTTAGTGTTTGTAGACAACATGATACATCGATTTAAAAACAATAATTTGGTCAACATAATTCTAATGTTACAGAGTGATACAACCTGAGTTCAAAGACAGTATCTGTTGTGACAGACTTACAAATTTGCAAAAAAAAAAAAAAATGCACAGTTATCTTAGAATATTTCTTTTCTGAGTGTTTGATATGTTCGTTGTGGACCTAGACATTCTCCCTTACACAGATCTAAACAACAGCACCAGCTCATGTCCAGCTATATGAAATGTATATAGGTCATGTGTAGAACACCCCGGGACATTCGTAGTACAGAACATTGTAAAGTCAGATACAGCCAGAGGTTAGAGGTTGGTGCTCAAGCTGTGTGCAGCATTGTCTATGACCTCCCTTCCATCACGGCCTACAGGGTTTTAATACGTGCAGCTCAGGACAGAAGTGGCCTGGATCACCTGGGTTACTACTCACGTCAGCCATAATGGACCGTCAAAGAGATCTTGCTCACACAGATTTACACAGCTAACCCTCAAGAGCATGATGTATAGCATGCTGGGAGTGCAGAGGTCTGAGGTTCAGAGGACATTTCACTACCTCTCCCCAGTCTGAGGTCAGTCTCATTTTTAAAATCCATCCAACACAGCCGATTCTTCTCCAATATTTGATGGAGTATTACTTTTAAAGCAGAGTAAAGGCCTAAGTAAGCTTTAAAAGAACTAGTTCACCCAACATGTTGGAAGGCTGGGGCGACACGCCAAGTCAAGCCAAGCCAAGCCAGCACATGTGTATGGTAAACGCTATCAGTTTTGCTAAGAAATCACCTAACAATACACAAACATCAATTGTGTATTTTTGCATAAAACGGAGAGTGTATCTTCATGACTTCATTATTCATCACTAACATTAAAATTGCTTCATAAATGGGTGTGTTTGCAGCCCGCAAGGACAGGAAGAACAATTACAGTGTCAAAATGACTTTGGCTCACAGAAGCACTTTTTTGTATTGCATCATTTCTTCAAGACTAGACTTTTTCAGACTTTAAAGTGGGTGTTGATGTATTATCTATATGTACGTATGCAACTGGGACAGCCCTGGGAGCTGTACTGAATGGAGCCTGCCCCACTTCAACCCACATCAAAAAGTCTGAACTATCCCTTTAAAGTGAGATTTTCACTGAGCATAGAGAAACTTTCTACTTTCAGCAGATGATGTGAAAACATGTAGAAACATGCACATACATCATCTGGTACAGTGATGCCCAAACATACAATTGTGGGAATAAGAAAAAAAAAACAAAACATTTTTTTGCTAATGTTTATTATTTGATAACTGTGGAATCAAAAGTGCATGTTTCCACATGTTTAATAGTCATTTTCCTGCTTTTCTGACATCTAATGTACAACAAATAAAGCTTTGGTGAAAATGTTTATGTTAAAATACACTATGTCATTTGAGCCAGTAGGTTCAACATGTACTAGAACCTTCAGACTGACTTCTGCACAACCCTCCACCGTTACATACAGGGAGAGTTTCTAATGAACCATCTGCTGGTTTACTCCAGCAGCAGCAGCAGCATCTAGAGTCCAGGGGAACCTGTCCTGTCTCCTCTTTTCATAAGGGCCAACACTTCGTAAATATGCTTCACATCGATGGATTCTATTCACCAAAAATGTTGCATGCCTCAATAACTATTTTTACATACTTCCAGCTTAATCTGTCTGCTGTAAAGGTAAGTAAGGAGAGTGCTTTATTCTGCAGTAAGGAAAGTATGATGTGTTTGAAACGTGTCTTAAAAAGAAGCTTTCACTGCCTCATGTCTTGCACTAATAATATGTTAATGTTACTGGTGTGATGTGATTGCTGTCTACCTTCACTTGATCTGATGTTGTATTTACCGACTGAGTACCAGGATATGTCAGTAAACTGCAGCCAGTTCATGAAATATTTATAGGAGGCCATGTTTTTCTGTGAAAAAAAAACAAAAAAACTTGTTCCACACATCAAGTAATAATTTGAATTTTACAGTTTATTTGGTGGAATAAATGCAAGCCAAAATTTGATTTATTAAGGCTGCATATGATAACAGCGTTAGTGACAGAGAGTAATGCTATGCATATAGCTGTATTGTGAGTCAGTGTGAGCTGAGAAGATCAACAAGGAAGTAGACAAAGACTTTTTTGGGTCAACTATTACATTCCCTCTCCTGCAGAAGACGTGATCCACTGGTTCCCTCTTGGCTTTGATAGATGCATCATGGGTACTCTTCAAAGCAATGTGCCCCATGTTACAGACAAACAGAATGGGAAAAGAAGATGATGAAGTTCATTTATTAAGTCTCCCTGTAGAACTTGTTTGACATTCTTTTAATCACACTCAGAGGCACATCATAGCCAACAGTAATTAAATACAGTCCGGGTAATTCCTCCAAACATATACTATCGTGCTGCCGTCATTTCCTTTTAATTAGTGCATTTTTTGGAGTCTGAGGATGCAGATGAGTATCAGTGGTAAACAAGCCACGGGCAGCATCGGGGTGAGTGGAGACGAACGGTGGGCACGCAGGGCAGGGAGACATCTTCCTTCATATGCAAATCAGCCTTCATGGCTCCGCTGCAGTGACTAGAGGTCTGTACTACATGTGTATCTGCTGGGCACTGAAAGAATGGTGACAAGAACCTCACTATCCACTTCACACTTAAACTTGTCATGGTTTCTGCAGTAAGTACATGGAGGCCATTATCTTCTGCAGTGTGACAGTGACTCTCAGGCTGAGGGTAAAGTAAGGGCTGTGCCACCTCTACCATGTAATGTTGTGCCTCTGGATGAGAACACTTGGGTTTTCTCACTTACACTTATGTACTTTTAACAGAATGTATAGATACAGATGTATATACAGTTTAAAACCAGCTTCAGCTAGTGTCACATTTAATATGTTTTTGTTCACCCTGACAATTTTTGACAAAAACTGACCGACGTGCTCCCAACCCAATCAGAATGAAGCTGCTAAGCTCTGCTCTTTAAAGCATACGCATCACCTCTCTGCATCTCTTCATCTCATTTGAGGGCCCCAAACCACAATGTACCCTAAGGTATATGATGGTTAGTGAGAATGGCAGTCGTAATTGGTGCTGACTGGGTTGTTGTTGTGCAACACTCTTTCGATAATTTAAAGTGAAGATAAAGAATGGAAGGGAAATTATGATTATACACCATATTATCTAAAGAAACATCAAAAGAAGATATGCAGGTAGATTGTCTGCGCAGGTTTCTTATCACTGTTCAGTAACATTTTTCAGTCTCACTTTGATTCCTCTGCAGTGGACCTGCTGCACCTGTAGACTGTCTGATGCATCGCAACATTATTGCATGTCCATCCTGTAGGACCTGAGGGACTCCTAATCAGATGTCAAAATCTCAAAAGTTTTTGAAAACAATAAACTATGTTGACTTGTCCTCCATGTTTTTGAAGCCGTTCACAAGTGCAGACCTTGAGTTGGCAGTGCAGATGACAGCCACAAACAAAGCAGAAAGCTGACCTGGCAAGGGGCACCAGGCATAGCACTGTCTCCACTCAGGTCAGTGCATGACAGCCTTGTGTGCAAACACTGACTCTGTTCAAAATCACCACTGGAGCAAATCTTATTTTGCAAAAAAGTTACACCTTCATATGCTACACATCAGGATAACAGAACCCAAACACATTTATAATGGAACTGAATTATTCATCAACAGGATTATTTTATTTTATTTTATTTTATTTTATTTTATTTTATTTTATTTTATTTTATTTTATTTTATTTTATTTTATTTTATTTTATTTTATTTTATTTTATTTTATTTTATTTTATTTTATTTTATTTTATTTTATTTATTTTTTAATTTTATTTTATTTTATTTTTGTATTTATTCAATAGCTGTACAATACAATTTACAATGTATTGATGGTCAAAATCAAATTCCAGATTAATCTGGACACAAACAAAAACTTCCCATTAACTATTTGATTATCTGACAGCAATAACCAATTTATAAAAGCCTTTCTTGTACTTGACTTTTGGTTACATTTTACTCTATGTTTAATGCATTTTTCTCTTACTCAATATAACCTGTATTGTGGCTACAGTCCTGTTGGTGCCGCGTTAACACCTTCTCTTCAGATGTGGAATATTTCTTGTATGTGCACTTATATGCGTCACTTATTCAAACATTTCCATAAGTTACACACAAACTGTGACTTCAGCCTCATGCAACTGCACACCATCACATCTGCTACGATTCACCATGGCAACGCATTTGAATCCAGTGCATTTAGAAATATTCTTGCATGCATATGTGGACGGTGTGCATATATTGCACATTGCAAACATGGCTGGATGGTAGATCGTGGTGAAATCTTAACCGTATATTACGTGTATCAATTGAAGAATAAATACAAAAAATATAGATCAATTCAATTTTAGTTGCCTGTTTATTTATTTATTTACTCATTTTATCCCTTCTGTGTTCTCTGCCCGCCGCCTGCTCTTCCCTGCATCACTCTCGTCAGTCCTGCCCTGCTCCCTGTGCCTTCCCAGCCTGTCGGCTTCCTGCCTGCTCTCCTCCCCACTCATTCACTCCTGTGCCTCATTTCTTGATTAAAATGTTTGTGTTTACATTTAAGATTTGTTGGATCTGCTCTGTTCTGAGTTACCTGCACTCCTTAGTCCAGTTCTCGGATAAACAGATATTCTTAAGTTCTTACTGACTCCTGCTTTCTGCATTTGGGTCCACTTGCTCTGCTCCACCTGTCAAAACCTCCACCATAGAGTTGGGATCTCTACTCATGTGCTCTGAAGAGAACAATAGCTCACATGTCCCTCCAAATGAGCCAGAGTTGACTGACTATTTTAAAAAAACTGCGTCCCCATGATTCACACCTAAATGTGCATCTGAGTTTAACTGAAAACGTATTATCATTATTGGCCAAAGCCAGTTATGACTTCACTCCTTCATTGCTTTTCCCAGCATACCAGTTCTGGTTGTCAAAGGGAGCAAATACAGCAAACCTTTGATTTCCTTTTCCACTTTTAAAGTCAAGCGCATCTACTTTGAACTACACTGTCTTCCACCTGTGATCTTACATGCGAGGAAATCATCACACCGCTGCCACCAGGAGAGCTAGCCGAGGAACGGGCCTGTCAGTCATTCATCATGTGCAGTTATTGTCACTTATCATTAGCTGAAGGACAAATACCCGACCAGGTAAACTTCACTTTACTGGCTCTGCTATTGTTTAGTGAGATTGTGATATTGTGTAATCTTTTGTGAACTCTCTCTCTCTTCACTCTCTTGCTCCCTCTTTCCCAATCACACACACACACACACACAGATCCCCCCTACACATAACATACACATTTACACATTTAAGCTATCTCCAGGTGTGATCGTGTGCCTCAGGTAACACACAAAGCCCAAGGGAATGAGGGTGCATGAAAAATAGCGCTGTGTGTCATTCTGCAGTCACTGTTTTGATCATTTCATTTGGAGGACTTGTTGCAATGACTCTGTCAGTCATGACCATTTTACACACTGATATGGAGTATGTGTGGAATAGTGGTAGCAAGCATGGTCTGAGTATGACGGCTACACTCTTTACCATTCATACATGTTCGGTGTAAAGCATATCCCTGCCTTAACGCTTACGCTTGATGGGCCCATTCACAATATATGTCCAACTTTTACTAGAATTAAATCGCCACCATCTTGAAACAAGATCCAGTTCTTTTGATACATCCACGGTGTGTCAATCAATTCCTAATAAATCCATGCTCCTTCCACAGAGTTTTTATTCTTAAAGATGCCACTCCTCAGAGTTGAGGAAAGAGTGGATTTCTGTCTTGGGAGAGAATGACATGTGAGGGCAGAGAGGACAAAAGACTAAACAAGACAAAGGAGCAGAGAAGGCAGAAAAGGAAGCCAGTAACACTTAACACCAGCTGCATTAACAGGGAAGCCACCTCCTCTGAGTTAACTGCTTACACACACACACACACACACACAAGCATTAACACTCTCACACACACACACACCCGCTGTCAGCCAGGCAAATGGCAAACTTGAAACCCCGTCACAGGGGAAATGTTGGGGCATCATCACAAACACACACTGTGAAGCAGAGAAGTGACGACAGGGATGTTCACATCACAAACACACACACACACACACACACACACAAGTACACACGCTTTACATTTTAAGGTGGAGAAAAATCTCATGCAGATGTCATTAAGCACAAACCTCGTGTACGCCGTCTAATTAGCTGTCTCAGTGTGTGCGTGTGTGTGTGTGCGTGTGTGCGTGTGTGTGTGTGTGCGTGTGTGTGCGTGCATCAGGGAGCAGCAGTCTGTCAGGCTGACTGGAGCGTGTTGTAGTGATTTGTAACTTTTAAGTCACGTCGGCTGCTTCGCCACTTTCAATTTACAGTCTACTCTTAACGAGCTAACCCTGGCCTCCTGTGACACCCCAACCCACTCACGCACGTACACAAACACACACACTCCTACACTAACACCCCCCCCACCTCCCCTGCTTTCGCTCCTTACTCTTTCTAATGAATAAAGGGGGGGACTGCGGGCGGCGTACACACTGAAAGGCAACGAGAAAACTGAATGCTCCATTGCTTTCTTCCCTCGTCTGTCTACCTATGTCTAGGAATAGATGAGCAGCAAAACATTACAGTATCTCTGTGATTTGACACATGTTCGCTGTAAAGTTTCATACCAATTAAAGGGATGGTTGTTGGTTGAACGTTGACGGCAGCGTGCTGTGATGCAGATGAAATCTAGCAGATAATGAGTGGATGGTGCGTGACACACTGACGCTCTGTTTCTTCAATGGATGCTTTTGATTCTATTTACTGCTCAGACGCCCTTATTTTCTTCTTTTTTTAACTGCCCTCAGGAAAGTAACAGGGGGCACTGGAGGGGAGGGGTCAAAAGGCAAAAGGTCAGGATAGCCTCAAGGCCCCTGAATGTGGGTCCCAAAATCTATAATCTATGAAAATGTAACTTTTTGAACATAATTATGGAAATAAATAAACTTTTTCATGATATCTATTTTTTTTGGATCTGTATATGAAGGGTTTGTCTTCCATCAAACATGCTGTCTAGCCCTTTACAAGTCCTAGCTGGAACACTGCGGCAACAATAACAAAGCCAACATGATGGACATCAATGTATCCTGACACTATACATAATGATATCAGTGATGGACAGTTGGAGCTCTTTCAAGTTTGATATAGTCATGAAAACTCCTGGTCGTATAAGTATAAGGACGTAAAAACTCCCAAGATGCATTTCAGTAAGAAACATCCATCCGCTGAGCTTAACATTTTTGCTCAGCTGTGACATTTTGTAGAAACATGTTGAAACATTTAGCACTTTAAATGAGGTAACTTCCAGATTCTGGATCAGTTTAGTTACCTTTGTGTAATCTTTTTGTTCCCAACTGCAATGACTGTCCTGATTTATTTTTTTCTGAAGCTTTGATTCACATTTTAAGGGCTTCTTCTCCCTAGCAGCTGAGACTCATGGGTATTGTAGTAGCCACCTGCAATGCCAAATACACCAACTAGAATAGAAGAGAATAGAACTAACCATGACCATAGTCTGCTTGGATTCACTATAGTTATACTATTTTCTAATGGAGAACCAGACCTGTTAAACCATGTCAAATCATCCATGGAGACTGCTCATACTGCTTCTTCACCAGCGATCTGTATGTTAGTATGTTTTACAAAGGTATAAACCTTTCAGAGCTACTTTTTTAAAGCCTCCCCATGGCAAGTATTTTTAATTGAGTATTTTTAACTCCAAGTTTTGACATAATTAAAAACAAGACTTGTGAGTTTCTTTCTATGAAAAGAAACTGAACCAAAGTAGGAAGGAGACCAAGTTTAACAAGTTTACTTGAGATTTAAAAAAGTACAAGGTGTACCTGCAAATTTTAGCTAAATGGGTCCTGTATCCAGGTGCACTTTGCATGCTGGGATGCAAATGAGCAACAGTTGCTAGCAGCTAGCCAAATAATGATGCAAGATTGACAGACTGAAAAACAGGATCGCTGGATTTGGGAAAGTTGAGAATTGGTAACACGTGAAATGAGTTGACCACAGAAGACCAAACTGCAGTCGAAAAAAGATCCACATATTTCCAGCTCACTGTCCACACACACAGACAGACACGAATCATGCACATGTCTGTGTGAAGGAACAATGTATCCTCTGTGCTCTGTTCCATATTAACTCATCTGTCACCTTTGACCTCTGGCCTTTGACTTCAAACAGGAAATGATGATAAATTAAAAGACTGTGCTTTCAATCAGCACAGGAAACCACCCACCCCCATCCCCATCTGTTTTATTTAATTTCCTTTAATTAATGTTCCTCTCTAAATTCTCGGGACCAGGTCACATGACAGGCCAGCAGAGAGCAGATATGACATATGAGTGAAAATTATCCCCCCTACTTTCTGTTACTGTTTAATGTGAAACACTCTACAGCTATCATATTGTGTCCCAGAACCATACTTTGTCCCTTTTTTAAGTCTGTTCTCATCAGTATTCACAGAGTTTTTAGTTTTTAATTTGACACTTGCATTGTTACTTGACTTCTTCCACTCAGGAGAATGTATGACTGCATTCATTATGGCTTCCTGTTGCTATGCATGGATTTTAAAGCAGTGGGTGATCAGTAACATTAACACAGGGCCAAATCCACAAAGAATGGATTGAGTGTGCTAATAGCACTGTGAATTACACCGCCTTTGTAACTGCAATCTACCCCGTTTCAAGGTCCTAGTCACAAAAGATTTTGCACTATTGATATGACGGCACAAATGCACCCATGACGTTTTGCAGCTGAGTGCAATTTGCCCTTGTATTTCATCTGGCTGCGTGAGCAGAGCAGTTTCAGGCTTTTCTCTACATTTCAGCACACAGATTGGTCCATAATGAAAACCACAGAGAGCACAGAAGCCTTAAAGTGTGTGTCTTTAATGAGCAGCAGCGCACACACATAATCACAAACAAACTTTGCTTTTTTACACCTGTCTAGTATTTCCTTCCTCTACCAGGGTTGGTGTCAGTCTTTCCGTTGTCACCATTTTCTAGCTTCTGGTATTTCACATCTGTAACACAATCTACTGAAATGTCAAAAATGTGCATTGTCAAAATGCAGTTATAAATGTGACTCAGGCAGACTCTTACAATAATGCTGTTCAGGTGTCAAACGTATGTGGGATTTCACAGAAACATCAGTGCTGATGTTGCCCACAGCTGGCTTTGTGTCACAGCTGTTTGCAGCATCACACAGCCGCTGAATTGATAAGAGGATATGCACATTTACATACACGGCACAGCAGTGGTAACTTCATTAACACCAAATCAGACGGGATCTGATGGTAATTAATGTTCTGTGTTGCTACTCACCTACAGGTCAGCTTTCACACACTCATTCTAGGTTCATCAGGTGGAATTGTTTAGAATAAAGCAGCCCCTTACTGTGTGAATATATTCTTATGTGTTTTAGCACTGTTATTGTTGCAGACACCGTCTCTGCGTTTAGGAGTAGACTTACAACTTTCCTTTTTGATAAGGCATATAGTTAGGACTGGCTCAGGCTTTGACCAGCCTATATGCTACCATAGGCCTACACTGCAAGAGGATTCCCATGATGCACCGAGCTTCGCTTACCTCTTCTCCCTCCCCCTTTCCATATGTATGAATTCATATTCCCCCACCGCCCCCCTCACCTAGATGATGTCGATCTAGGGGACGCAGGTAGCAATGGTCCTACTTGACTCCCATGCACTCCCAACATATTTCCAAATGCTGTTGGTAAAATATTCAAGCTTGTAAAGAATAAACTCAAATTCCATACTCCTTGAGTCATTTAAAGTGTTCAGGTGTAAACAAGTTAATGTGTTTGGAACAAGTAGCAAATTTGCAAGGCTTTGCTCCACATCCTACACTCTGTAACTGTGTGGGCACAGTGGACGTAACCTACTTACAGAGAGAGAGAGAAACTACTCCAAAACATCCTTGTTGACATGTTTCAATCTGCCCTGGGCAACGCAAGCTGCCGCTATGTGCATTTCATTACCAAGAGCAAAGCATTTTCAAATCCTGTTATGACTGTCAGTGTGATGCAGAGGGTTTGTTAACATTAGAGAGGGATTTCATATGAGTTCATGACTGTGTGGGGGAAGTGTGTGTGAGAGTTTTTAAGGATGAAAAGTTCATAAAAATTATATACAAAAATGAATGCCAACTTTGAATTATGATGACATACTGGTAGTTTTCAGTAACAAGCATACATCATCTGTATCTTTAAGATCGATTGGTTGTGTACATTTATGAAAAAAAAACAACAAAAAAACCTCATGTAAGTAGTGAAGTACCTGAAACCAGACTCAATCTAATCTCCTACAGTAGTCTAGTATGCAGTTTCCGATCTGCAGTTACAGCCCCATCCATCAGCAAACAGACTACCTGTAAACATGCTGTATGCATCTTATACACACAAGCCAGGGGATGCGGTTTTAACAAAGGCAATGAGTGTAACAATGATGACTCATCATCAACGCAGTGTCCCAGGTGTGAGGGCGCACATGTATTTTTCTTTTTGCGTGACAGGAGAGACCTGGAAGTAGAAGTAGGCAAGTAAAAAGAAAATAGACAGGAAATGGTGAAAAAAAAAGTGACATCATTTGTTGACTTCTTGCTCATTCACAGGATATTCTGTTTGTACACCTCCTGCTACATTGTGACACAAAAACATGCGCACACCAAACAGTCTGAGCCTCCTGACGTGAAGGACATTTGTAAGCCTGAATATCTCCCATCCACACCATACTAATGCATTGACTTCTGTTGCTCTCTACAGAGGACATATAGGGCTTTTCAATGACACCAGATGTAAAGGGGTGGGGCATCCGTCTGTAAGGGACATTTTATGGGAAAAGGAAAAGTAAGTGCATTATAATATTTCTTGAGCAAATTTAGGCTTGAAATGTTTCTGCCATATTGTATATAAGTCTCTTAAATACACATCAAAAAGGGTTAATATCCCCGAAGCAAATACTGCATCAAAGAATTTTCTGAATTATTTTAGCTATATTTTAACATCGTATATAAGTGTCGTCAACTGCAGTAGACACATTATATCTTACTTAAGGTCTAGTATTTGCACTTGTAGGCATTTTACTGTTAGAGAATTAGCAACTCTTACATAAAGAGCATGTTTGGATGCCATTGTGTGTGGGCATTGTATAGATAAAGGTTCAGATGATGGTAACACAAAAGTGTGTTTATGTGAATAAATATACGCTGTCGTCTCTGAATCACACGGCCATGGCTCCATCTCAGGTGGTTATCTGGACACCTGGGAAAGAAAGATGTTTCAAATGGAAATGTAGACAATTAATTTATGCTAATAAAAACTCAAAAGAAGACCTTCAAACTAATTACAGCGCTTTGCTTTTTCCAGAGCATGAATAGCATAATAAACATGTTTTTTAAATAAGAAAATTAGTGATAACAGCATGCCAGTATTCTCAGATAAAGGCATTGTTTTGGTTTGTGAACCAGAAAGGTCTATTATGTTCTCTAAAATCTAAGAAATGTGCATGGGCCTGGACTGAAGAGCTCTCCAGTCATGTATACATACAAATGTCAAATATGCCTATGGTATGGCATTACATGAAAGGTCAATAACCAATGGTTCTTATAGAATATTGGTAGAACATGTAGTGTGTTGCTGATGCAAGTTGTTTTAAATGTAACTTTTTAAAGGTCACAAATAGCAACCTAACAACAATGCATTCGCACCTCAGTTACAATAGAACACAATGTGAAAATGTATCTACTTCAATAATTAGTGAACTAAAACTAAAATATACAGTATGTGTGTGTTTGTATATATACTCCTGCACACACACACACACACATATATATCTTCTTTTCCTGTCCTTTCCTTTCGTTTCCTTTCCTTTCCTTTCATCCACTACATCCATATCTCTCCTCTTTGCTCTTCCTCTAGACCTCCTGCTTGGCAGTACAAAACTGTCTGAACCATCTCAGTCTGGCCTCTCATTCCTGATCCTATCCATCCTGGTCACTCCCAAAGAGAACTTCAGCATCTGCATCTCTGCTACCTCCAGCTCTGCCTCCTGTCTTTTCCTTAGTGGCACTGTCTCTAGACCAAACAACATTGTTGCTCTCACCACAGTTTAATTTTAGCTGAAACTCTTCTATCACACATCTTACATCTCGTACAGCCCTCATACATGTCCTGCACCGTTCTAACATACTTCTCTGACACTCCAGACTTCCTCATACAATACTACAGTTCCTCTCTGGACATCCTGTCATGAGCTTTCTCCAGATCTACAAAGACACAGTGTAGCCCCCTCTGACCTTCTCTGTATTTCTCTATCAACATCCCCAAAGCAAATACTGCATCTCTGTCTCTTTGTCTTACCAACCTGTACAGATCAGTCGGTCCTTCCTTACTGTCCAACCTAGCATACAAGTCATTATAGACCTCTTGTTTATCCTTTGCCACCTCTACTTTCACCTTACACTGCATCTTCCTGTACTCCTGTCTACTATCTTCAGTCTTCTCAGTGTCTCACTTCTTTTTAGCTATCACTTATTACTTATTTCCTTCCAGATGACACACCAAGTACACTCCTACCTGTCTCCCTGATCACATCAGCTGTAGTTGTCCAGTCATCTGGAAGCACCTCCTGACCACACAGAGCCTGTCTCAGCTCCTTCCTAAAAGTCAAGCAACATTCTTCCTTTTTCAGCTTCCACCATTTCATCTTCTGCTCTGCCTTTGCCCTCTTCATCCTCCACACCACCATCCTATGCTGTCTGGCTACACGCTCACCTACCACTACTTTGCAGTCACTGATCTCCTTCAGATCTACTTTCCTCCTCTGCATCATGTCAACCAACTCTCCAGCTACCTTTTCCTGTCATAGTTCCAGCATTCAGAGTTGCTACTCTCAGTCCTAGACTCTTGGCTTTCCTCTTCTCTCTCTTCCTACAATCACACCTCCCTCCTCTTCTTCTTCGACCGACAGTAGTCCAGTTTCCCACCGGCACCCTGTAGGTGAACAGTGGTGTCTGCTGTACTAGGAAGTTCACTCCTGAGAGTTGCAGTTTTTTTTAACCTTTTTATTCTTTCTTTGGGGCTGTTTCTAAACAAACTACAGTAAAAAAAAAAAAAAAAAAAACTATTTTTTATACATGAAGGAACACTGTTTTATTTAATTCTATGCAGACCAGCAGTGCAAGGCCAGGGCTGTAATTTATATATATATTTATACGTACGCTGTTCAGCCCTGCTGTATTATTATCAGTTGAACAATGTCTATAATTCTTGTTAGAAATTAGTGTCCACCACTTTGTATAAACACGCCTGTCTCTGTCCACTGCCACATTCCCACTCACTCACACTTTCTCCTTGCTCTCTGAAGCTTTATGCTGCATCTTTCCCCCCTCCTTTCCCACTCCATACCTATACAGGACCTTTATTACAGTGTGGCCTACGTGGGCGTAGCCTCTGTGGATGGTCTTAAAGTAGCTTGATTAGTCTGGGCCTCTCACAGAGAGGATTTCTCCCTGCACTGTGGTGTGGGCACAGTCTCTCCTGTGGCTCTGAAAGCTGCCCTGTACTGGACCTCCAACTAATGCACCAGTATGCTCCTCCCCCAGACCTTCCTCATTCTTCATCATCCCTGACTTTTTAGTTTTGTGACATGATTTTCTTTTTGCCGTTTGTCACTAACAAACAAAGAGTGCATGGATTTACCACCTAGCATGTGAAATAGGTGCTCAGGATCAAAGTCTGCAGGCTGCATTAATAATTGTATATGCATGTGAAGGCTTGAATTCTCCCTTGTCATTGTTCTTCACAAGTTGCATTGATGCACAACATAACAGGTTTGATATTTAGATCATTTAACCCTCGTGTGGTATTAGTATTTATGGGTCTGGTGGACCCGCTAGAGTTTTGGGCTTTCAAAACACCACAATCCAATAATTTTCTCTTAAAATACTAAACAAATGTGTTTTGATTTATGTTCTTCACAGAAAATGAACCAAAGCCAATGAATTTCAGGTTGAAAAAATAATTCATTGTTTCATTTTTCTTTCGATGAAAACTGAAAACGGGTCCCACAGACCCGAATACCATACAAGGATTAAAAACACAAGATAGCATCAGCTCTGACCCTGCAGAAACGTAAAGCATAAAGTGAATGATTTGGATGTTACAACTGCTGTGTTATTTTGGAAAAGATGCCCCAATCACTATGATGAGATTAGTAGCAGTTTTACCAGTGTTAAAATTAAAATCATGATTTCAGTTCATACTTGTACCTCTAAGCAATTTAATTTTCACGATAATGATTCTGCTGTATTTGCATTAACAGGGAGATCTGTTGCAATAAACCAAGTGCTTCTAATTTCTCCAAGAGTTGCATCAACAAATGAAAACTGTGCAGGCAAAGTAGGTAGCATAGTGAAAGACAATGACAAAAGTAGAAAAAATATTGGCAAATATCAACAAAATCCTGCCACTGATGTGGATGAGGAAAATAACTCTGACAAAACATGACATGCTGAAAAAAGGCATCACATTCTCTCTGGAACTTTATATATGAACAATGACAATCAAAAGCACACATTCTGTAAGCACTGCCTTAACCAGAGATGCTTTATAACATCATGAACGTATACACCCACCTGACATTTCACCAGAAAATGCAATGTGAACAAACTATAATAATAAGAAGAATAAAATAAAAATAAAAAATAAAAAAAAACAACCAAACAAATAAACAAACACATATCAATCATAATAATTTAGTCATCAGATGACTGGCTGTCAGAGTCTTTGAAAAGTGCCAAAGTAACATCAGCTACAAATACAGTGTGATGATCAGGTCTTTCTCATGTTAGTCTGTCAGTCGTCTCATACACTGCAACAGTAATGTGATCAAAGATCTGACTGCTCAAAACAAATACAACATAAATAAAGGCACGTTAAGAGAGCCTGGACAATTCTATATCTGTATCAATCTATTTCTGATCATGTTCAATGGCAGACTTTCAAAACAAAGTGAAGTTAGAGGGGTATAATTGAACGGGCCATCCATCATTGCATTTGGAAAGGTAAAGAATAGGAAAACGCTTCAGGGTTCATTATGGTGCAAATGGCCTGGAATCTTACCATAAGCCTAATACAATATATCACTAGATCAAAGTTTCATTATAATATCCATTTTATTTATCTATGCATGCAGAAAGCAGAACATACTCTTCAAAATCACGGTGCTGCCAGAGGATATTTGCCGACGCAAACCTCTCGAAAAGATAATGGAAGTTGTTTTGACAGTGGAGCCAATCCCAACTGTAATGGAAATTCTCCCTTCAGCTCTCCTGCTAATGTCTTTTTACAGTAGATAATTCAAAGAACCTCTCTTGGATTGCCACAACAAGGTGCCAAATCAAAGAATAAGATCACAAAATATCGACTTGAACACTTAGGGACATCCACATTATGAGGGAGGCTTTGAGGATTTGGCAGGCTTGGTAATTGAAGTAATTGGCTGATCATTGCCTATGACGACCCCCCCCCCCCTCCCCCCTCCCAACAACTTTCCAATTATCAAGCTGAAGTAGCTCATCAAATAAGTATATAATAACCTCAAATCCTCCGAATGAATTAGTAAATTACAACGCTATTATGAGTGTGCTTGTTGGTGGTGGGTACATATGAGACATTTTACATGTTGGTAATTGGCAAATGATGGCAGGAGGGAGAAGAGCAAGACGATAGGAGTTGTCCCCTCCCTCGACAGACCAGCAACTCATTATTCTTGTTCAGTGAGGTGGAGAAACACCCGTTTCTTGGGAATACCCCACTTCACACACACACACACGGACAAAAAGTACACACACACACACACACATATCATGCAGGGTTCCTGTGAGACATTACAAGTTGATTGTTGTGCGAGAGGTAGTTTTAAGCGGAAATAAGGCAGCTAACGCCATAATGAAAAAGCTCTCCTGGGGAAGATGCAGTGTGCTCGACAAATAGATGGTACACTCACCGCCAAGGTCTAAGCAAGGTCTCTGCTGAAAGCTGGCAGGGGGGTGATGGGAATTTGTTGAGAAGTCAACTGAGGTTTCTTCTGTCAAAACTTGCCAGTGGAAATCATCTAATAAAATCGGACCAACGGATTGGGAAACAATTTACCCTAGGAAGTCACTCTACTGCTATTATTGTTATTATTATTATTATTTACCCCCAGACATGTTTAAGACATCTAAAAATACATCTAAAAATACTAGATAATAGATGAGCCACAGCTGCCCAACGCTGCACACACCATAAACATGAAACATCACCAGACATCAAGCAGATAGACTTAAACAGTGGGTGGCTGTGGCTCAGGAGGGAGAGCTCAGTAGTTTAATACCTACCTTGCATGACAGTCTCTACCATCAGTGTATGAATGTGTGTGTGTGAATGGGTGAATGTTGACGTCATAAAGTACTTTGAGTAGTCAGTAAGACTAGAAATACGCTTTATAAATGCAGTCCATTTATCATTTAACAACTGTACTTGCATCTTTTTCTTTTTTTTTCCATCTGTCCAAACCTACAAAAAAAATGAATTTTCATTAGAAGTCTGCTTCATCCTTCAGCATCTTCAGTATATGCTCGTTTCTGAGCAGATCTGAGGGAATAAACTTCACCTCAGTACATTTGAATTACATGAGTTGCGTCTAATTTATCTCTGCTCACACTGGAACACTATCAGAGGAGGTCACATCATTTGCATGCAAAGATAAACAAAAATTGTGATATAGAGTGAAGTTCACTGCAGGGAAATGTGCTCAGCAGTAACAAGCACACCGGTCAGTTTAAGATAGAAACATCATTCTCACACACCGATATGTCATACACTCCTGATAGATACCCCGCCTGTCCTGAACTCGTGTTCTGCCTCTGGGCCGACCGACGGGGCCGCTGCAGCTGCTTTCACCTTCCAGCTCTCACTTTGCTTTGACATTACTCCGGTTTTTATGATGCACATGTTTAATTATCAGTTGCGTCTCCTGTGTCCTTCTCTTTTTACTTCACCGTGTATTTTATGGGGCAATAAAATCATTACTATTATATTGTTGTTTGAGTCAGGATAGATCTTGCACTCCCATCCTACTTGTTCTTCGAGGTTGTCTGTCTTTACCTTTCTGCCAGCCTCTGATCTGCTCTATACTATCTCTACAACTCAGACTGAAGCATAATTACACTGTGACAGTGTAGAGAGGTTATTTCAAAATGCAATCTGCCACAGGTTAAAGATTACCTCCTTAAAACTGTCACAAGTAATAAAAGCTGCCAGAAAACATCAGGGTTACTTTGTTTCTCCGATCGCAACCAAATATACAATTAAATGAACAATCTGGCAGCAGCTGTATCACTGTTATTATCATCGCACACTTAAATAATCGTTACTTGTCATTACCTTTAATCTGTGTTAAGTTTTCCCCTCATCTTATTGCATTTTCCTGCCAATATCTCCAGAAAAGTGCCAGAAAAGTGCTGAACGTGGCAGAGCTAGGTATGTGATTGGCTGCCATTCAAGCTAAAGCAATAGTGTTTGGAAATAGCTATAAAATCTGACATATATTTAGACTGCTTTTCTCCCGTCGACATTAAACAAATAACTACAATAATTACTTCATCTAAGTCGTCAACCTGTCTCTTAGACCCCATCCCAACCAGGCTGCTTAAAGATGTATTACCTTTAGTTAGCCCGTCCTTATTAAATATGATTAATCTGTCTTTATTATCAGGATATGTACCACAGTCCTTTAAAATAGCTGTGATTAAGCCTCTTCTTAAAAAAACAACTCTAGATCAAGAGGTTTTAGCCAATTACAGGCCAATATCAAACCTTTCATTCATCTCGAAGGTACTTGAGAAAGCCGTAGCCAACCAACTATGTGACTTTCTCCACACAAACAGTTTATTCGAGGAGTTTCAGTCAGGATTTAGAGTAAATCATAGCACAGAGACCGCACTAGTTAAAGTTACAAACGACCTTCTAATGGCATCAGACAAAGGACTCATCTCTGTACTTGTCCTATTAGATCTTAGTGCCGCATTTGACACCATTGACCATCAGATTCTCTTACAGAGACTGGAATACCAAATTGGCATTAAAGGAACCGCCCTAGGCTGGTTTAAGTCATATTTCCTAGACCGTTCTCAGTTTGTTCATGTTCATGATAAATCCTCCATGCAAACCAAAGTTTCTCATGGAGTCCCACAAGGTTCTGTATTAGGGCCACTTCTTTTCAGTTTATATATGCTTCCCTTAGGGAACATTATTAGGAATCATTCAATTAACTTTCACTGTTATGCTGACGACACCCAATTATATTTATCGATCAAGCCTGATGAAACCAATCACTTGACTAGACTTCAAGCATGCATTAAGGACATAAAAAATTGGATGACCCACAATTTTCTGAAGCTAAATTCAGAAAAAACTGAAGTTCTCCTAATAGGACCCAAACACCTTAGAAACTATCATTCCAGAGATTTAGCCTTAGATGGGATCACCCTGGCCTCCAGCTCCACCGTAAAAAATCTTGGAGTTGTTTTTGATCAAGACTTGTCCTTTAATAACTATATAAAACAACTTTCGAGGACTGCATTCTTCCACTTGCGTAACATTGCCAAAATCAGACGCATCATTTCTCAAGTGGATGCAGAAAAACTAGTCCATGCATTTGTTACTTCTAGGCTGGACTATTGTAACTCTTTGTTATCAGGCTGCTCTAATAAGTCTCTTAAGAGTTTGCAGCTGATTCAGAACGCTGCTGCACGTGTTCTGACAGGAACCAAAATCAGAGATCACATCTCTCCCATTTTGGCTTCCTTGCACTGGCTACCCGTTAAATCTAGAATAGAATTTAAAATTCTTCTCCTAACTTACAAAGCTCTTCATGGTCAGGCACCATCATATTTAAAAGAGCTCATAGTACCTTATCACCCCACTAGAACACTGCGCTCCCAGGATGGTGGGTTCCTTGTGGTTCCTATAGTGTCTAAAAGTAGATTGGGAGCCAGAGCTTTCAGCTATCAAGCTCCTCTTCTGTGGAATAAACTACCACTCTGTGTTCGGGAGGCAGACACGATCAACACCTTTAAGAGTAGACTTAAGACTTTCCTGTTTGATAAAGCTTATAATTAGGGCTGGCTCAGGTCATCCCTTAGTTATGCTGCCATAGAACTAGACTGCTGGGGGACTCACATACTCTCTCGCTCCCTCTCATTCTCTCTCTCTCCTTATCTATCCATCTATCTAATCCATCTATCTATCATGTTACTAATTAAACTTCTTCCCCGGAGTTTCTGTGCTCTCTCGTCCAGCAGGTTCTTGTGGACTTTGTCTGCTGCTGTGGTCCTGCGTGGCGTCTACTGCATGTGTTGTCGCCGTCATCATTGTTGCCATATCCCCATTACAGTTTATAGTTATGTAATGATTTGCTGCTACTGTAATAATTCATCATTCATTGTAACCTATTCTTATCATCAACTGTAATTCATTATTATTCATTGTACAATATGTGGAGTGTACAATATGTGTGTGTTGATTTGTTCTGTACATGTGACATCATTGCACGTCTGTCCGTCCTGGGAGAGGGATCCCTCCTTTGTGGCTCTTCCTGAGGTTTCTTCCACCTTTTTTCCTGTTAAAAGGTTTTTTGGTGGGCAAGTTTTTCCTCACTCGAATCGAGGGTCTAAGGACAGAGGGTGTCACTCCTTGTACAGATTGTAAAGCCCTCTGAGACAAATGTATTTTGTGATTTTGGGCTATATAAATAAAATTTGATTTGATTTGATTTGATTTAGTGAATCTACTGATGAAACATGACATCTTCAAATAAAATGATCATTGGA
The DNA here is from genome assembly GCA_036937835.1 of Pampus argenteus. NCBI lineage: Eukaryota > Metazoa > Chordata > Actinopteri > Scombriformes > Stromateidae > Pampus > Pampus argenteus. The sequence continues at coordinate 3,654,028 of CM072861.1, forward strand.
AAAAAGTGCTTTTGTGCAATAAAAAACAGGCTTTCGAAAGTGGACAAGAAACGGGATATAGGAACAATCTTTTCATAGTTTCATAGTTTTGAAAAATTATTTCACAATTTCAGGGTTATGTACAGTACTTTATTGGTGTCTGTATTTATATGATTGTTTATTTCATATTGAAATATTGAACTCCCCATCATATATCACTCCGAATATGTTTTTAAAGTTTAAGGAAGACTGAAATTATGTACGCACTTCATGATGAGAACATTGTTGATAAAAGTGTAGAAATCACACATCATCACATTTGGTTATTATGCTTAACAGTTACAATAATTAGTTACATTATATTACTATCTATTACTCAGTCCAGCTCGGCTGATTTATTACTTATAGAACTCTATGTGGTCACTGATCCATGGCCGAGACTATGAGAAAAAATATTATATAGGAAAAACAAATTTCTTCTGGTGGACGACATTTACAAACACAAGCACACACAACGCAATAATAATGAAATTAGAGTCCTTTGTATGTTGAAATGCAGACACACACACACACACACACATACACATACACACACACAGACACTTGTTCCATTCACAAATGTTGATGCTTTATCTTAGTTCTTTGGAAGTGTTATTCACTTTTAGGCCAATAAAGGCCTAGTCCCATCAAACTGAAATTAACCGAACACTGGTACGATTTGGCCATTTAATGATAAAAGGAAATGAAAAGAATAAGCAAGAGAGATTAGAGTGACTGTAATATTGCTGAACTGCTGACAGCACTGATATTATTACAGATATGCAGAATTACAACTAGTTATCTGTAAATGTCTATAATTAATATAATAAGAATCTCATCTGATACTGCTTTGCCTGGTAACAGAAGCGTTTGTCATGTCATTTTATTAAAACTGATTTGATTAGTGAGGGGAAATGGGATAGAGGCTGTGTGTGTGCGCGCGTGTGTGTGTGTGTGTGTGTGTGTGTGTGTGTGTGAGATGGATCATGCAGAGATCAGTTCTGTGTTCAGGGAGTCGTCCGGGGTGTTCAGGTACCCTGTGTCCTTCACACACCACTACACTGAGAGGGAGGTGAGTGAAGAGTGGGTGAGGGGGGACTCTGGACTCTGGACAATATATCCAGCTGGGAACAAAGGGAGAAATAAAGGACCCTCACCTGACCACCAACCCCAATCCACCCAGCCAGCCAAGTGAGGAGAGAGTGAGGAAGGAAGGGGTGACAAAGAGTCAGTGGAGGTGGAGTTAGAGTAAGCAAACATGTGAGCCTCTTATGTTAAAAGATGAGCAGAATAGAGAACAAAGTTAAAACCATAACGTCTGGTTTCTGTTCTAGAAATAACAGGACCTCATTCAAAATCACATGGACATTAAGTGTTGATCTTTAAAGTGGTGAAATGTATGTATCTATTTATCCCTCGTGTGGTATTAGTATTTATGGGTCTGGTAGACCCGCTAGAGTTTTGGGCTTTCAAAACACCACAATCCAATAATTTTCTCTTAAAATACTAAACAAATGTGTTTTGATTTATGTTCTTCACAGAAAATGAGCCAAAGCCAATGAATTTCAGGTTGAAAAAATAATTAATTAAACTGAAAACGGGTCCCACAGACCCGAATACCATACAAGGGTTAAGTTCTTTAGAACAGAAGGCTCAATGATGCCCCACTCCTGCACAGCCCTCACATTTAACTGCTGTGGTAGGCTGTGGATTGTGGAAGACCCGAGTGTTCAGGATTCCCCAGCAGTTCTCAACCAGGTTGAGGTCCGGGGAGTTGGGTGACCCTTCCTCTTTGTTCAGAAAACCAGGAAGCTGCTCTGAACACCACTGCTGCGTTGTACAAGCAGTATGAGCTGGGGTACCATCTTGCACAAAGACAATTTGTGCAAGATGCGTGCGCCTGTTGAACATCTTCCTAGCTGTGCTGGGGCCCAATTTCTTCTTTCTGGTGAGTATGGGAAGTAGCACTAGCTGGAGAATGTTCTTAACATAATACTCAGCATTGATGGTGGTACCTGCGGTACTACATGCAATTCAGACAGCCCTGAAGATGACATCACCCCCAGACTATGCAATAGGCGCTGAACTTGACCTGTTCAGAAGATGGTACTTCCATTTGATTGTCAGTGTAAATGCAGTTGTTTTGGCTGCTGAGACTTGGAAATAAGTAGAGATGGGAACTAATCAGTCATTTTAGCATTCTTCTTTGCTAAAGCAACCTGCTTCTCCACAGTTTGGTAAGGTGAGGAATCAGCTGTCTTCAGTATGCTCTCAGACCCAGTTTTTCAGTCAGAAAACAATGAATGGTACATTTAGAGACTGCTTCCCCAAGATTCTTCAGGCTTCGACTGAGTCTGCTGCGAGGGGTGACCTACACGGGGCATGTTTTCAAGGGAGTCACAACTCTGATATCTCTGCCACCACTTCTTCACCCATCATATGCTTCTGCTAAAGTCCTGAGCTATCTCCCTGCAAGTTTCCCCTGCCCTCCACAAAGCAATGACATGAGCGCGGACTTGAGGCTTTGAAAGTGCAGCTTTTCCAGATATGTATTTGATACATGAAATGAAGTTAGCCTGTTTGCTTGTTAGCCTGAGGACAATAGACTATGTGCTTGTTAGCTTGTGGATACTTGGCTGCTTGCAGACTTTGGACTCTCTGTTGCAGTTTGGTTGAAATCACATACTACTTTAAAGCCTGTTAATTGTTTTGCATTTTGATTTAAATATCTTTATTTTATTCAAGTCATTTCACGTGGGTACCACGGAAACAATTCCTTGTAAAAGTGAATGAGGATTCTTTGTTGTGGTATACACACAACCAGGTAAGTGACGTATTTGAGGTGACTGCAATATTAGGACAAGGTAGGATGGGTGGTGGTTAAATTGTTAGATGACAAAACATGGACTTAGCTGCAGGAGACCTGTTAGCTTCTCGTTTCATTTTGTTACAATGGTCATAGTCTTTATGTCAGGCCGGGACTCTAACAGGACTCAGGTGCAAAGGTTTCAATAAGCCGATTTATTTTAATACAACATAACAAAAAACACTGCAAAGGAGGAAAAAAAAACTCTACTATGATATACAAAACTAATGAACTCAAAGTCACTCACTACAAGGGAAATCAAATCTTTATACTATTACAAAATGATACAATCAAAGTCACTCTAAACAGAGGGGAAAGAAATCAAAAGGCTATAAACTATGAAAGTAATAACAGCATGGCAAAACCTTACAACACACTTTGGCGATGGAGGAGAAATGGCTTGGGTGATTACACAGGAAACGGAACACTTCGGCACGGGACAAAGGGAAGCACAACACAGACACTCAGGGATCATGGCAACAGGTGAAACACATGGGAAAAACATGTGACCTGAAACGAGAGGATGCTAAACATTTCAAAATAAAACAGGAAGACAAATACAAGAACTCCCCAACATCTCACTATGTTGTGACGTTTTATTGTTGCCATGATGACGAAGGTTACACAACTTTAAGAAAGTAGAAACTACATTTCAAGGGATCATTTAACCCAAACCATCATCTTTCCCTAACACTCCTTGAGTGTTTTTTGTGCTTAAACCTAACCAGACCTTAACCACAGCGTTGTAACACCATAAAACATTTAACATCATTAAAACATCCTTATTTTTAAAGAGTAATTTAGAATGGCTTAGAAAAGCACGGAGAGCTGCAGCCTTTGGATGCAGTTTTGCTGACAGTCATACTCCACTCTATACATTTAAAGTATCATTAGAGTGATCTGAAATATGGATTTGTATTCGAAGCACAAAAGTGTGATGAACTAAACAAGAAGAGTTAAAGTCTAAAGGAAGTGCAAGGCGAAGCTGAAACAGAGAGGTATGAGGAGATGAGGAAGGAAAGGGTCGACTCAGACAGAGCAATCATTTGGCAGACTTAGAGAGGGAAATGGTAGTGAGCTGGCAGAACTCAGACCAGCACCCCAGTGATTTATTCTTCAGTCCTGCATTAGTCAGATGGATGTTGCTGTGTGCAGATTAAGATTAGGATACATTCATCAATGCAGCAGAGGACACAAATGCATTACAGCTGGGGAGTAAACAAGGCAGTGGTTGCCGGGGGGATCAATGTGTATAATTAAAAGAATAATATGGAACAGCCATCCATCACTTGGCAAAGGGTGTCCACTATAGGCTGCAAATCACTGCATGGAGTGTTGAGTAAAAGAGAAACAGATGGAGTATATAACATATAACATATATATATATATATATATATATATATATATATATACACACACATATACATATACATATTTTCAATTGATTTGACTTTATTTTGTATCTTATCATTCCAGATCCTGACATTTCCAATCCAACCTTAAATGTATTCCTGCCCGTTCCAGTCACCTGATCCCCCTTTTCTCACACCTGCTACTCATTTTACAAGTACCCTCCTTGCGTATGAATCTATTTTCATTGTCAGAATGTCTTTGGAGGCATCATGTCCATATCATTGTCAGCCTTTTTCCGCCTGTTTTCAGCCTGCCCTGTTTTTTTTTTACCTGTAATAGCTCATCCATGTTGGAATGCTTACCTGTTGCCTGCCTCAGTGATTCAACTGTACTGTGTGCAGGTGCTTTACCATCCACTGGTCACATGTGTGTGTTTGTCACAAGCATGTCAATAATGCATTTGTTACTGGGAATTATAAGAAATAAATACAGTGTTACTTTTTTTTTTGCGTCAGTTAATATATATATATATATTTTTTTTATAATGCACATTATTTTATTTACTTCTGCTGCACGTCTCCATATTATGTATTTTAATAAACACACTGGAGAATGACTGAGATTTTTTATTATTATTATCTATTGACAGTGCTAGAGCGCACCTGTTTTGACTATGGTAGACTATAGCCTCGTTTATTTTCTGCAGGTGTTTGCATTTGATATAAGAAAAAAGTGTTTTACAATAAATGTTTTACTTGGAGGTGACTTGCCACCTCTCACAGAGACCAGTGTGGCTTGTACACCGGACTGGACAGCAGCTGGCAGCACCTGAGCATCTGGTGGTTGCACTGTTGAGATTTATTAGGTTACATAATTCCATATTCATTATTAGTGAACATACTTTTATACTTTGCTTACTGTTTATAGTCTATACAATTTACAACATCAAGATGTAGTTTGTATTTACAAACAATCATCAAGTGGCTGTGATGGAAAGCTTAGCAGTGAGCCAAGGTTTCAGAGGTATAATTGTGTGTATCCACTGAAGCTTTATGTATACAAGACAAACATAAATGGCATTTACATCATGTTTTCTATATTGTTTTTCACTGTTTAACGTTCTTATGCATTGGTTGGCCCTGCACTAAAAATAGCACTACCAACCGATCTTAACAAACAGCACCAGATATTAGCACCAGGTTGTCAATAGAAATATTCATTCATTTGTATTTTCTTTAGCAGATTTTCTGGAATTTCAGTAAATATTTTCACTGCATTTGAATGGCAACCTGGCATTTTTGGGTGTTTGTTTTATGTTGCAAATTTATCATATCCATGTATTGTGGACAGTGTATGTTTTAGGTTATCTTTGTAGTCTGACTTGGAGGCAATTTCAGTTTTATACAACTTAGGTCTTATATTTTCTAGGCTTGGCTATCATTTCTATCAATAATTGTAACATATTATAATAAAGGGTAAGATCTTGGGATACGGAAATATCACAAAAACATGTGACACAAGAAACACAAGTTGTCAAGGCAACCAGACAGGTTTAAAACAAACCCAGGTTAGTCAAACATGAGCCAGGTTTATGTTTATGTGTACCCTTACACCAAAAATAAATTCATAGTGACTTGTGTACCGCACATTCCATCCTGTACCCTGTATTGCAAGCCGTCACATTGCAAAGTTACACACACCTCCCAATTGTTATATGTAGTAAAGTGTTTTATTCATATAGCCCAATATCGCAAATTACAGCATGTGACACCCTCTAGCTGTAGACCCTCCATTGGTTGAGGTAAATGGACTGCAGTTATATAGCACTTTTCTAGTCTACGGACCACTAAAAGTGCTTTATAACACATGTCAACATTCACACACACATTTATACACTGAAGGTAGAGGTTGCCATGCAGGCTCAAGGAGCCGGAGATCAAACTACTGACCTTATGATTAGTGACTCCAACTCCTGAGCCACAGCTGGGAACACATTTTATGGCAGGGAATAGATAGAAGAAACAGGAAACGCAACAGAGCAGGGTTCCCTCCTGCAGGACAGGCAGACATGCAATATATGCTGTGTGTACAGAATACTATACTATAACAGTCTGCCGGGCATGCAGCACTTTGATTTGATTCAGATCCCTAAGAGAATCGGTCCAGCTTCTGGGCTATAAATAAAATCATTTTGCTATATGGTCCTGATGGTTCAAGTTATACCTAGCACTCTGAGCTGTGGTGGAAGTATAGGAACAAAAAGAGGGACTTTGACTTTTCGTCTGTAACGTTGAAACATATCTACATGACTCATTTTGACAGTTGAAGCGTTATATTAGTTTCAGGTAAAATTACAGTTTTGCACATAAGTGTGAAATGTGGAAATGTGGATTTTGGCCCTCAATCATCTAAGTGTATTATGTAGGTATTTTTTGGCCAGCATCAATAGAATGAATGGATACAAGAAAAAAGCAGGAAAGAAATATTTCAATGTTCATTTCGGTACCTAACTATTGTTTTAAGAAGGACTTGGAAAATTGTGAACAGTCCTTTAAGGCAGAGACACACAAAGCTGTAGCTCTTTTTGGGTCATAGCTGTAGTCCTCTTCCATAATGTAGGCTATATGTAAACCTGGGATAACACCTTTAGCCCCTTTCCTGTAGCTACTCTTGGTCGGTTTATGAATATACTAAGCAGGACATTAGTACTTCAAACAATGTGTTGGCTAGACCATGTCCAATATATCCAGGTCTGCACAGGACAAGCTCATGTGTTTTACTGAGCATGCACTAATCACACTGTAGGTCCAATATGGAAATTGTAGACGTCAGGTGAGGCATTATCAATGCATTATTCCTGCGTAATCACATCAGAGAATAAGTGTGTCTCAAGAGAAAAGACAAAGTGAAGGAGAGAAAGAGGCAGGGAGAGACTGAACACTCTCCAACCCAAATGTGAACGTTCTGCCCACTCGGCTGAACTCTGCACTCTCACAAAGTGAGCGCTACCCACTAAGCGAGGTGTAATTTGAAAGGATGGTGGTGACCTTTCCTCTCTTTCTCTGTGGCTCGGAGCAGCTCCAAGCTCCATGCGTCCATTTTAAAACCACTTTCTCCAACTGACGCTCCCGCTTGCACTTCTATTGCTCTCACACTCTCCTCTCTCATCTAGCCTCATATAATAATAATAATAATAATAATAATACATCGCTTTTATATAGCGTTTTTCCAAAGACGCTTTTACAGAGAAAGATAAAAAAAACATACAGGGATTTAAACAAATACATACAAGGGCTGTAAACAAGGGAATTTTTTAACCAAATACAATGAGAGCATTAAAGAGACAGGGTGGAGAGGGTGTGTGAATACTGGTAAATGAATATCAGGTGCCGAACTTGAAGTTGAAGAGATAGGTTTTGAGATTTGACTTGAAGGAAGGCAGAGAGTCGGAGTTCCGTATGGTTAGGGGTAGGGAGTTCCACAGGGTGGGGGTAGCAATGGTGAAGGCCCTGTCCCTCAGGTTGTGGTGCTTGGACTTGGTGATGGGGGTGAGGAGGTTGGCATCGGAGGAGTGCAGTTGGCAGATGTGGGAGTGGCGATGGAGGAGATCAGTGAGGTATACTGCAGAAGTGAAAGATGGATGTCTTGATGGCTTGAAGGTGAGTGCAGGGTCCATGAAGATTCCAACATCCACAAAAGACAACAGTGACAGATGATTGCAGAATGGTGAAGAAAAACCCCTTTACAACATCCACTCAAGTGAAGAACACATCAGTATCTAAGTCTACCATAAATAGAAGACTTCATGAGATTAAATACTAAATATTAAAGGATGCAAACAATAAATCATCCCAATCATCATGATCGAAGCACACCACATCTTCTGTAAAACATGGTGGAGGCAGTGCGATAGCATGGGCATGCATGGCTTCCAGTGGCACTTGGTCACTTGTGTTTATTGATTATATTACAGGATTATATTATTTATTTTTGCTATTGCCTTCCTAAAAGACCCATTTAAGTCATTTCTGATCTTGATCTAGCATGACACCAATGTTAGTTAAGACTACCTGTGTCACAAACAGATTAACTGATCTGCCACTACTGTGGTTAAGGGTTGGTTAGGGTTAAAGAAAGTCATGGTGTGGGTTAAATTACTTCCAGTAAGTCTGGGGAACCTTGATCATCAAGGTGAAAAGAACTACTTGGTTAAGGTTAGGGTAAATTTGCATGATCATCAAGGTGAAAAGAACTACTTTTTTAAGGTTACGGTAAATTTGCATGATTTGCCAATCAGTGAAGCAACCCTGACCTCATCCCTATTAAGATTTTGATTTTTGAGTCAATATATTGAATCCATATTTGAGATTTACTTTTACTTTTAGCCAGTTTTACAGATACAGATACATGTTATAAGCTAAAATTGGCTGATCTATCCATCTACAATTTTGTTTTCCCGTGATGTTCCATGCAGTTTAGAAGGACCGTCTGATTGCAAAATGTGTTGCATATTCAAATGTGACAAGCCTATGCAAACACTAATGCCAATGTTTGATTTAACAATTGATCTTATGTTTAAATTCAGTACTACATATAAGATAAATTCTGCCTTAACTAATGGCACCCTAATAACGGGTGCTTTCAGATAGAGTATAGGCATGTTGTAACAGGGTACATGTAGAAGATGTAATAACAATGAATCTGTAAGACTATGACACCAACTATAGCAATCAATGAAAGTGATTAATCCATGAGCTGTTTGTCACAGCCACTGTTGACCATGTTGATGATTGACCAAATCAGGTAAAAATATCAGTCATTACAAATAACATGCCACTAACTGGGTCTAAACACAAGAATGTCCTGTTTGAACATAATCCCAGTGAATATTACTTTGGCATAGGTTTGCACAACGCTGGATATATCAATAGTAGATTCCTCCTCTGTGTCAATGCCTGAGAGTTAAACAGTAAATTAACAAGATGCTACACACTGTGAATGCTAGAAGTGCTCTTACAGACAAACTCTGCACAAGAATGTTTTCTCTAGTCAGAGACCTGTTTGAAAAATAATATTAATAAAACCAAATTGATTAGCTGTAGTCACTGAGAAATCTCCAAAACTGGAGGATATCTAAATTCTATTAAAAGCCATAAAAGCCAACCATTGACACATATATCAGCAGGCTAATGTTGTGGCCCAGCTCTGTGTCTGAACTTGACAGTATCTCTCTCTCATCACTCGATCGTGGTGGAAAATTCATATCTCAGTAGCAGTTAACGATTACCAATGAGGATTTCACTGAGTGAAATGAAGTGCATTAGGGTGTGTTTTGGCTCAGTACATGGCATATAGAGAGAGGGATTGGCCACTGAATAGTAGGGGCTATGTTGACACACTTAGTGGAACACAGATTTACTACAGCAGCCATTCATTTGTTGTTATCCTGCAGAGAGCTGTAATGAATGAGGGGAAGAGTGGGGGAAATGGTTCACCAATGTAATTTCTCTCTCAGAGTGGCTGGGGGTCAGCATGAATTTGTATCTGCCACTCTCTTTGCTGTCCTCTTTGATTCACCTCTTTTTTTTCCCTCTGGTTTTGCTCTCCTGATAAGTGTCCAGATATCATATCACACTGTGTAACATCAGACACTCTGTCCACACTGAATCCATTATATATGCACTTCATCATGTAAATAAACCACATAACAGAGACTGTAGACTCAAGTAAATGATGGGTACTTGTTATATTCCCAAGTTTGTACTTTATAAACAGACAGTTTTTAGATGTTTATTTACTGTAAATGGAAAGACTCATCATATTAAGTAACTTTTGGTAGACTATTAGGAGGCAGCCCTAAACCATAGACATGTGTGTGCAGCTACGGATGTATCCAGAACAATGCTCGCCTTCTGCCATCCAAATATTAAATATCACCTGAATGGACAACATTAGATTTATTAGACGTATTAGATGTTGGATATTTCATATCAGCTTAAAATTATAGGATATTTTCTGTCTGAGACTGCTATGTACAATAAGTATTGTGGTTCAAAGGCATCATATATTTACAGTCAGTCAGGTTTACAGGGAACCTGCTTGTCATTTCCTTTCCATTACCTCAGTAGTCAAAGGGCTGTTGCATATTTTTTTCATTAGGTTAACTTAATTGAAGCCCTAGGTGAACTTTGGACGCCGCATGGTCCGACAGACGGAGAAGATGCCACCGCAGGGGATGAGGGCGAAAAAAAAGTGTACACACAAACTTGATGAAGAGCCACCAAACAACTGAGTGCTGTAGATGCCAAAGGGGCCACAAGCCTATGTAAAGGTCTAGAGGGAGAATCTTCACTGAATAAGGTAATCATCAAGGGTCAGCCGACCACTGCCCTGATGGACTATAGCGTTACCATAATATTTTAAAGTTAGAATGCAGTACATCTGCACATCTGTCACATTTGCAGCTTCATCCCAGCTTGGCTCTTTGGGGCTCAGTTAGTATAAAGGTATGTAGCAATGAATGCTGAATTATTGGATGATAGAGCTCATCCTGAACACTGTGTTGGTCAGTCCTGGTGTGCCCAGATCCAGAACGGTCCAGATCAGGCACCGGTAATTATTGGGAGTTTCTACAATGGGTCACAAGACTAGAGACAGACCAGAGAGTAATGGTCCAGCCCAGTCATGGTGAGTGTATGCACAGGCACACACAAAAATCTTCATCTTGGCCAATAAATGATAGTGTTGGACACATAAGATAGGTGGGCCCCATACCACTTAAAATCCCCCTCGGTAGCCTGGTATTTTCTGGTGCAAATACTGCAAAGGAGTTGTGGGAGTAAAATATATTACTAGATATTACTGAAGCCCCTGTCCAACAACCTCTACCAGCTGGGGTTGTGGTGCCTCTTCCCTCCATTATGAATGTCGCCAGCTTCAGTGTTATAGAGGAAAGTCACATGGCAAAGCTATCAGAGCACTGTTGTAGCATATGTCAATAAACTTAAATTAGTGACTGAGCTCCTGAGAGATGAGGTTTCATATAGCACAGTAGATCCTGCATCATTCAACTTTGGAGAGTCTCCCATCACTAGTGCTAGTGTAACCCGTGAAAGTTACTTGCCACTGGAATTAACAAAGAGTCATGCAGCCCATATGTTCCACCAATCATTGTGGCAAGAAAAAACAATGGCTTATTTAGGATGTGTATTGATTACCACACCCATAATGCTCGGATCAAGCCTGACCAGTATATTGTATCTAGAATTGGCAGTGGTTGGTTTTCTGTATTGGACCTAAGATGGCCAAACAGGACTGGTGTTATTTCAGTTTGAGCACATGACGCATGGGGCCCCAGACATATTTCAGCAGCTAGTGGAGATGGCTGTGGAGGACATGAACCTGCTTTAACATTTCCACCGTTTTTACTGTTGTGAGGTTTGGTCATAGACAGGTTGCTCATTTGCCTCTTAGCACAGACACCACATGATCTGAGTGTCATTTGTTCTCTCAGATTACATGTGATTCCAAACCAATTTGAATCCAAGCAAATATTTGGCTTGCCTGCAGTGCGTAGACAGACAGAGAGACAGACAGGCAGGCAGACAGACAGACAGAGAGACAGACAGACAGACAGACAGACAGACAGGCAGACAGAGAGACATACATACATACAGACAGACAGACAGAGAGACAAACAGACAGACAGACAGACATACAGACAGACAGACAGACAGACAGAGTGACAGACAGACAGACATACATACATACAGACAGAGAGACAGACATACAGACAGAGTGACAGACAGACAGACAGACATACAGACAGAGAGACAGACATACAGGCAGACATACATACATACAGACAGAGAGACAGACATACAGACAGACAGACAGAGAGACTGACAGACAGACAGAGAGTCAGACAGACATACATACAGACAGAGAGACAGACATACAGACAGAGAGACTGACAGACAGACAGAGAGTCAGACAGACATACATACAGACAGAGAGACAGACATACAGACAGAGAGACAGACATACATACAGACAGAGAGACAGACATACAGACAGAGAGACTGACAGACAGACAGACAGACAGACAGACAGACAGACAACTTGTGAAAACACATGCAAACTATTTAAAGCTGTACCAAAATAATTTTTGCCAACCTGTACTCTGCAAAGAACTCCCAAGATCCTTCAACCTTTACTAATTATTGATATGCTAATGTTCGGTTGTAGTTGAGTTAATTATTAATCATAGTTCTAAATTAATAATTTAGTATATTTTATAAGACTCAATGGACTGTTTGGTTATTGGACTTTATTTCCCAGTGGTGCCTTGTTGCTCTTAACCTTGATTAATAAGCTTTATTGATTTCAATAATTTATAATTATGCCTGGTAATGTATTACTCAGAACCAAATCTGCTCCTTAACACGAAACAACATGCACATATATACTCACTTCCTCCCAGTAATATCACTTCATCCTTGATTACCGTTGTGGAGGTGCAATGAGAGGGGGCTTCAAGAGATTACAATGCGTAGTAGTTTTGTATGTAAAATATATAATAATTAAAATAACTGAAGCATGCAGTAACACCGAATAACCAATAAAGAACAGCGCCTACAGTGTCCTAAATAGTACAATGTCTGCGTTTACCTTTTTCTCCACACAGACACATTTAAAAGAATTAACAATTCAACAGCAGGAGCGCATTGTGTGTGTGTGTCCTTCTTTCCCGTGGGTCTAATCTCTCAAGAACGAACTCAATCTGATGACTAGATAACATACCCATCATCATTTTAATGCAGCACAATGTGTTGGGCAGCACCTCCCTGCTGCAGGTCAATAAATGTGGGATGTGGGAAAAGGGTGAGGAGCTGATAGAGAGACAGCTTCAAACAATGAAGTGTGTGTGTGTGTGTGTCTTATTCTTCAAAGGAAAATGTACCCGCAGGGGAACATGGGTGACATTTCAGCGGGCACAGAGATGAACATGGCACCCAGCTTCACAGGGTCAGGAATGGGATGTAATGGAATATGATTGAATGTGATGGAGGAAAATGGCAGTAATAACAGTGGTGGTGCTGTGGAGGAGGTGTTGTGCACTCACTCACATGACATGATTTGAGGAGACTTGATGGAAATACAGTCCAGAGGATGGATGAAAAACTCAGAGTACTGATGAACTGACAAGAGATGTGATGAATTCAGATCATATTTAATCTGAGTGAATAAATATTTCACAGCAACATAGTAGATATGATGAATGGTCAGCTGCAGTGGTGGAAACCCTGCAACAATCCACTAATCACAGCTGCATCTCAATGCAATAAGCTGTACTCCAAGTTTAGACAATATAATGAAACCTAACATAAACAGAGAAATAACAAAAAAAAGCCACACCTTTATTCTGGATGAAAGGTGAAACGTCTTCAAAAGTCCAGTTGCTTACAATTTACCTCTTTTAAAGACAATGCAGGCTTGGCTGAGAGACAACTTATGTGAATGTCCTAGAGTCGTCCACCCAGAGCCCTGACTTGAACCCGATCAAACATATCTGGAGAGACCTGACAGTGGCTCCACCAACGGCCCCTATCTAGCCTGACAGAGGTTCCCCACATCCAGGTGTGCAAAGCAGGTAGCATCAAACCCAAGAAGACTCAAGGCTGTTATCGCTGCTAAAGGTGCTTCAAGTAAGTACTGAGTAAAGGGTCTGAATGGGGTATTGAGAGTAGATTGGTGAGGAAAAAAGTGAATTTAAATGGTTTGTCATTTTGCAGCACTTGCTTCAACAGCTGATCCTTTTCACTTTTATTGGAAGTCGAATTTACACAATGTTGTTTTAAGTGAAGTAATCAATCCGGTGAGAAAATGCTGAAATTGGAAATGGTTGCATGTACAGTTGTTCTTTGTGGAGGAGCAAATGTGGTTATTATTAAAATTTAATAGAGCCAATGAAGCTTATTAATTAAAATGCATAGTAACAGAGCACCACCCGGAAACCTGGGCCAATAACCGAAAAGTGGATGCAATCCTGACCCTGTCAACCAGCCTTTTATTACACTACACAATATAACAGAATGTATTAACATTAGCCGTATTCATTTCACAATCAATATCACTTCATGATCACTGTCAACTAATATTTATTATACACTACAGCTATAAATCACAAACAATTACATGCATCGGACCCCAAGTGTCGGTGTGTGTGTGTGTGTGTCTAGGCCTTCATGCACTATGACATCCAAGTAGTCTAACAGTAAGAAGCTAGCAGAGGCTTTTCAAATGATTACACAAAGGTAAAGGGCATTTGTAGCATTCGTGTGGTAAATATTACACAACAGGTCACAGACACACGACTGACCATATGAATTATTTGAAAAAGTCATGAGGCAGTAGCATTAAATGCATAAAAGCAAAAAGTTATGCTTCTCAGTGTGGTCTTTGATGTGCCCTGTGTCCATCTTTTTTGTGTTGTGTCTATAAGATCATTCACCTTAGATGAAGTGCTGTAATTGCAATTAAAAGACACCTCAATGGATTTTATGACCTCTAACCTTATCAAGGTACCTACAAAACCATTCTTTTTTTTTTTTTTTTTACCATCCTCAAACCATTTGGAATTTGGAAAAGGGTATTTTTGTCTTACAATGCCAGTAGAGATCAATGTTGAAAGAACCTGCCTCATACGTTTTATATATTTTATAAATATACGGTAAGTTAAACTTTTTAGATTTCTCTTTCAGATGTAATTGCAGTCATCAGTTGTTGTGCCCATGTCTCTCTCCCACTTTATAGGTGTTACTTAATGCTTTATTTATTAATCTTAACGGCATTTTCTAATTCTGTTGATTGTTTGCTGACCCGGGTGTTTCATCAAATGTGATCTTATGAATATGTCAGAACAATCTTAACGTGCTCATGTTAATGTCATATAAAGATAATTAAAATCCAAATTTGATTTTTGTTTGTTTCCTTTTGGGTGTCTACAACCTGCTGTGAAACAAAGTTTTTCAAGTCATGTCCTGAAATAGGAAAATGACAGTTCAAAATATAATTAAAGATATGGAGTATTTTGTTTTGAAAAAATAAAATACTCCATATCTTTAATTATATTTACTTTAACCCTGTTTTAAATGCAGTTCAACTGTGTAATAATCAGTCAACAATACCATCTGCCACGTATAATGAAAATCATTATGATAATGATCATTTCCGTGATTGTCATAACCATGTCTTTTGAATGTATTGAATCACAAGACCACAGGAGGATTTGAGGAAGAATAGTGATGATGAATATAATGTAAATGTAGCCATGACTGATCATTTAGTTGCATATGTTTGGACACATGCTGAGGGCGCTGCTGCTGCTGATAATGATGATGTGTGATAGTGGTAACACTGATAATAATCCCAATGATCTGAACTTTGCCAATGATAACTGTGGAGAAGCTGCCGCTGTAATGGCCCCAAATTGCTGCTGATACATGAATTGAAACATTTAATTTCTGATAATTGATATTTTCACTCCTATACTTCTTCCATAATTCTTCTCATTCCATTCGTCCATGCCAATTTTCCAAGTACGAAGTATAATCCTTGCTTATTACTTCTAATAATATCGTTCTGCTGTCTACATAATAATTATATCCACCGTCAGGCTGCGCTTTTTCTCCTGGTGAATTAATCGTGTTTAGGACATTGGAATACATACTGACTAATTACAAAGAGGAACAGTATGACCTGCATCAGTTTTATGAGTCCAGAAACAGACTCATAAATAAACCTGGACCATCGGAAAGGTTAGAAGAAATCAGAGGATTACAATAGTCGCAATATAAGTGTTAGTGTTACATTCATAATGTAATTGGAATAACTCCTTACAAATGATATTCCTGTAAAATTTGCTGAAGACCATCTGAATCCCCGTCATAGACCTCTAGAACTCCCTTAATGACCCACAGCACTTATTCTACTTCCCCAAGGAGCTCCAGAGGTCCCCGGGACACAGTGTGGGTGGGTTAGTGGGTGCGTATTGCTGTGGCATCTCTAAGCTGTGGAACAGAGGGCAATACATCTCAATTAGATATAAGGAACCAGAGTCCATGTCCCTGTGTGAATTAGGCTTGTGACCAGAGACCCCATTGTGTGCGTGTGTGTGTGTGTGTTTGTGTGTGTGTGTGCGTGTGTAAATCAACCCCAATTCCCATGGCTAGGTGCTGTGCAGCAGAGAACAGTAGGCCTGTGTTCAACTCTCCACTCCTGATTGGCTGAGCCAGGCTTCTTGTTCCTCCCCAACCCTTAAACCCTCTGGGCCATTAACTGACACCTAAAACAGGAGGCCAAGCAACACACACATAAACAATAAACGCATTTCATACTCACAGTTGTGTGGGTGCTGCTTCTTTCCTTAGGCCTTTCTCAATATGAAGTATATCAAGTTTGAACTTGCATTTTTGGGAGGTTAAAGTTTGGAAAGTTACGCACCCTGTATGCTCAATCTGCAATTGAGACAAGAGCTGACATGGCCAACTCAGCCAGGCAGTGTTGGTTAAACATCAACACAACTGCACGCTGTAATGTATATTTACAACAGAACAAAACCTAGCACTGCTTCACTCTGTTGAGGGCAGACCAAAAAAAATACCACGATGATGCATTAATGGTTTTAATTTTGGCAACAACAGAGTCCAGCATATGAAGACATTGTGCTGGTGCATTCATAAAGAATACGTCACTGTAATAGATGACATCACCCTTCCCAGCCTCAAAAGAAAAGCATGTGCCATGTGACCTGTGTCTAAAATAAAACCCTAACTTTACTCGGTTTCCTAACCTTAACCCAGCATTCAACAAGAAAGACATTAATCAAGCCAAACACCAACATATTGAAGACAGGCAACAACGTCCATTGTTCCTTGAGTTGGAACAATGGCTCCCCTCGCATCAGATAATAACATTAGTTGGTTTTGTATGCATTTCACCAAGCTTGAGTTGCGTGAGCTGACACTGTAAAATATTAAATGCAGACGGTGTGGAGTGCAACTGGGAGATGATTATAAGTTACAAATTATTTATATAAAGAGAAAAAAAGAAAAACACAGAATGCTGGGTATGCTAGTTTGAACCTGATAGATAAAGCGGCCTACTGCTCGGTCTCTATGTTAAACAACCTCTGGTTCAGCAGTAACAGATGAAGGAATGAAACTGCACATCTCAATGATATCACTCACAACTGTCATTGCAGCAGTAGTGGTGCTATGCTGATTTCTGAATCCAGACTGATAACATGACATGATATGTGACAGACTGATGTGTGACAGTGGCGCTGGAGGCTGGGGGCTTAGATCAGTCAGACAGAATATTGCTGCTCATAATAAAAATAGATAACAAGTTCCCTGAAAACCCTTAAAAGGCGCCAATAATTATTTCAGTTGGTCAGTTGGTGATACACTGACACATTAGTACATGGGAAGATCGTGTCTACATCTACCTTACACATCACCGTACATTGTGCAGTGTACTCAGTATCATGTTACATTTATAAACAGTTACATTGCAAACTGCACAAAGTTCTGTTGTGTGACGAGTCCCTGAATGTTTGCCATATGGAGAACTCAACTGTGACACGACGAAGACAGAATTAAACTGAAAGTTTGACGAAAGAAACGCCAGCTGCTTGTTTACTCTGATGGATTGTGTTTCTACAGAGGCTGCGTTTCCTACCATATAATAATGAATGGCAACACATGGCTCCTTCTGAATGGAGGACGACAACCCCTCATGTCTGCAACTCTGCTGTCTGCGTACAGAACCACAGATTAGAACCATGAAGAAATGAGAACCAGCAAAAAGTCTCCAACTCAAGCTGGTTCTCCAAAAGGAGAACACACACACACATACCATGACATTTGATTCTACCTTCCATCTAATGCAGTGCTGTTACTAAACTACTGTGTGTGTGTGTGTGTGTGTGTGTGTCAGCAATAGAGTGGCAGAGAGTGGTATATGGAGTAGTATATGATCTTGAATATAGTTCTCCCAATGGGGAGTCTGTAGCAGAGTCAAGCTGACAGTTATTAAAAAGCAAACCATCTAGAAGAGACATGAGCCAAAATACCTGTAGCTTCATGTGCTAGCAACAAAACCACAGTTTGGTTTCTTTCATCAACTCATTTCTTTGTAGTTCTACAGTCCCTCTGTTCTAAGTTTAGACTGATGTCTTGGTTTGCTTTTGTGTAGACAGAAGAAGAAAGAATCAGGAAAGCTAATCGTTCTTATATTCACTATAAACTATTCTGAAATTGCAAAATATGTTAAAACTTTTTATTTTATTTTATTTGTTTTTTAAATGCACCCCGTTGTCTCGTCTGGATAAAGCTTATTTATATATTTATTTTTTTGTCAAATTATTCTGGTTTGTCAAAACTATTTTAGTCACTGTTCACATGGCTTGACATGCAGAGCTCATTCAGTCATGTTCAGTTCAGTACAAAACTAGCCTAAACAAGCATTTGCATATACTGTAAGTTTAATGGCTCAGCAGCGCTCCGATGGCTACCGCGTCAGTGACCGCACTGGCTCCATCCAGTCAGTTCACTTTGAAAATGTGTTCCCAAAGAGTGTTAGTCCATGCAAACAATCTAACAATAAATATGTCTGACAGAACACAATATGCTATCTTGAATAGGTTGTAATAAGGTTTTTTTTTTTTTTTTTTTCACAAAAGAGCATAGAACTATGCGTTCTATATGTTTTCGGTTTTATTTTTCAAAAACAAATCACATTTCCATCTTCATACACTTACAGAGTCCTGACTGAGTCAAGTCTGCAGCACCTCTTTCCTTCTTATTCTGAAATTTCAGTTTTTAAAAAATTTATTTTTTTAAAAACTGACTTCACATCTTTTTCGCATAGACCATCTAAGAAATAAACAACATTCCTTGTATTACATGGATTTTGTTTAACTCACACTCCACCTCATTGTATGTTATTTAAATTATTGTAAAAACTTCACTATCTCAAGCTGCCTATCAAAAGGCTACAGATGAGCTCCTGTCCCTCTGCAAAGCTAAAATAAATGGAGCCCATACAGCAATATCGCTTCAGGAGACTCAAGGGACCCACTACAAGTCACATGATGAGCTAGCATCAGTGTTAGCAAGCTTTTTCATTAGCTGTGATTACCTTCTTATAGTTAGGCTGATTAGTAAGGCAACCATGAAATAACCTGCAACACTTGGCCTGAGACACGCCGCACTTATTGACAAGCCCTCCAGCTTTGCCTGTTTAATTTGCAGATTGAATCAAAATAACAGGAGCGTTCATTAATATCAGGTATACAGGCAAAGGCCCTTAATCACATGTCATTATTATGCACACAGTGTATCCAGATACACATCACATGTTAACACCTTATATAAATGGGGTCTCCCATTACAGGGTTAAACCAGTCTGAAATACTTCCTGACCGTCAGACTGAATAATGTACAGGTAACAAAATGTATCAGACGACTGAAGATCAGCAGCTTCACTCCACATACTGGAGACATGAGTATCGGCCTTCAAAACCTCCAATTAGAATTTCTCCCACCCACAAACATCTCTTTACCCCCACACTCCCTCTCTTTCTGTTCTGCTGGAGCTCACTCATTTAGTCTCTGTCTCCCTCCAGCCTCTCTCCTCCCACTCTCTCTCTCTTCTCATCTCTCCCTCACACACTCATCGCCTCCCTCCATCCACCCCTCTGTCCTCAAACTAATTGAGGCAGGTGGCTTCTTTTATTCCCTCTCTACAAACCTCTCAGTGCTGCAGTTGCCAGGCATCTCGATTACTTTGTGTGTGTGTGTGTGTGTGTGTGTGTGAGTGTGAATGCAAATGTGAATGTGAATGTGAACACTTATCTGTGATTCTTCTTTTGAATCTGAGCCTGCCTCTGTGGAAGAAGTCTTCATGCAAGTTGTGTATGTCTGTGTGTTAGTGAGTATGTGTGTGTGTGTGTGTGTTAGTGAGTCGATGAACATGAAAGTGAAATCCTAATGGTCCTTTTCTCTTCCAGCAGTGGCCTCTCAAAACGCCACTCTTTGGGCCTCAACATGCAATTAATCAATTCAGCTTGGTAAGAGGATCTATTTATACCCCCCCCCCCCCCCCCCCCCCCCCCCACACACACACACACACAGTCTAATGCTGCCGTACACAGTTGGGAACATGGCACTCTGGGTGGGTGGGGGTGGGGGGGTACAGATAGAGAGACATAAACAAAGATAGAGAGATAGAGAGATAGAGAGAGAGAGAGAGACAGAGAGAGAGACACAGAGAGAGAGACAGAGAGAGAGAGAGAGAGACACAGAGAGAGAGACAGAGAGAGAGAGAGAGAAAGATGTAACCACAATGGATTCTGTCAATTAGGGGAGATTCATTGTTTGGCTGACAAAGTTAACAGTCCTATAAATGGCTTCCATCAGGCACTGATGCATCTCACCAACCAGTCAGAGTGAACAAAAGCCAACCTGCTGCACTTGGCACCGCTTCATTTATTTTTTGTCTCTGCTTCCTAAAGGTTCCCTCGTTTGGGTGGCAATCAAATCTCATCCTGC
This sequence comes from Pampus argenteus, assembly GCA_036937835.1. Classification (NCBI taxonomy): domain Eukaryota; kingdom Metazoa; phylum Chordata; class Actinopteri; order Scombriformes; family Stromateidae; genus Pampus; species Pampus argenteus. The sequence goes on from CM072861.1 coordinate 3,674,881, forward strand.
AGCAGTCGATTTCTGTGTGTGTGATCAAGATCCTCTTTAGATGCCATTCATACAGCTCTGCTGCATATATGGGCTGTGCATAAATGCTAGGGATCTAACCAAATACAAGATCATTAGTCAGACAGGAAGTGTGCTGACGTGATGAAGATGATGAAGTCATTCATTCACAACCTAATGAAATCAACAATACTCAGTCTGGTCTCTTCTACTTAGAAATCTGGTTTGGGGGTTGGGGTTGGTTTTTCCCTCACCTTTCCCTGTCCTCCGTCTCTCTGTCTGCCAGCCTCTCCACCCTCCACCCTCATTTGTTGTTTCATTAAAAGACGTTTGCACTTCATCTTGTAGTCTGCTGTCTGCATTCAGGTCCAACGGTAAAACATGACAAACTCAGGATGCCTCATCCACTGAAGTAGAAGAATTAGTTGAAAGCTCTGGGGGGGGGGAAAGTAATTAAGTGGACCACATTTTTTAATTAACCTATTGTTTTAGATACTACTTCCTGTGTCCTTTTTTCAAGGTGGGTTTCAGATACAAATCACGGTTTATTATCTGTTTGATCTCAGTGAACGGCTAAAACGTTGTACATTTTGTGACTAGGCAAAACTAGTGTACACGAGGAGTACAAAAGGCAGTAGAAAACAATTGAACTCATTGATTTTCTTTTATATAATTTAACATAACTAAAATACCCCAGTTCACTTAAGTAATAATAACAAATGTTAGGTTTAGTGTTACAAAACAGCATTTATATTTTTATTATATAGTTGACTTGACACATGTTAAATCTTTTGGAGATTTGACTGGGTAAAAATGCGTTCTTTTTGTATCTCAATTTGTCAGCCTTATAGCATTTCTGCCTAACTATTTTTATTTATTTATTTATTTATTTTTGCCATATTGAGATATTGGCCTAACTCTAATCTCCTATCACTGCTGCACCACCCTCTATAATTACCTGTGTCCTCAGCCAATCAGAAGTCTTGTAACACTATCTGCCTTAGTCATTTAGTTGACTTAGGCATTTTTGATGCCGTATAAAAATGTGTCTGAAAAAATGAGTTACGCAGATATGCTATTAGGCTGACGATATATAAATATAACTACATAAAATAAATGGTTTTCATATAAGGGTAATTTAATTTCACCTGGTGCCCATTGAATCATTTTTATTGCATCTATGTGTTATCTTTGTGGAGAATTTTCTCACTACAAAATAAATGTCCAGTCCATTAATGCATGGTGCAGTCACATGCTTGTGAACTTCTTGAACATATATAAAAGTTAAAAAAAAATATCAATGGATGTCTGATTTTCCAATGGGTGTTGAGAGGGAGGATGATTATCTAGCCCACTGGATGGGATGGAACATGATGCGGTTTATGACAGACAGTTCTGCAAGGAAATGTTTCTACCTTTGAAGAGCAGGCGTAAACATAGCACAGATGGGATGTAAAAGAGTGACAATGAAGGTTGACGGAAGAAAAGATTTGTGGATTAAATAGGCCTATATACTGTATAAATATAACACTTCTTGAGAAAATAGAGCAATGATTATAAATTAACACAACATCTGTTGTTGCTATATTACTGTAAGAGCAAACAAGAGGGGGCCTTGTGGTTGGTTTCCATTCAACTCGAATTTGAACTTGAGCGACTAATATAATATAATATGAATTATATTATAAATCAGTGATAGTACACACTGCTTGGGTGATCACTTATAAACATTTTTGCACGCACATCTTGCTGAATGCATGATTTATTTCAGTCTGCGTGGAGTGTCGCATTTACACTTTGTTGTTAATGTAGCCAGACCTGGAGGTGGTTTGGCGTATTCAATCTGACCTTGGATGTCCATAAAAATGCCAGTGAAAGTGAAATTGCCAAATAATGCCCCTGATAATTAAAGTGTAACCTCTATTGCATTACATTTTGGTTTACTTTTTCATTGTCATACTGTATATTCAAGCATGAATGTGAGCAGCATCCCCGTGGACAGCCACAGGTGACTCGTGTTCCCATTGTGTTGTTAGAGAGTAAACAGCCACTGACGGGATCACTGCATCAACAAAAATCTTTTAAAAAAGTCAACAATTAATTAATAACAGAGAGGAAAGATGGATTAGAATGCGCGAAACAATCTTCTGTCTCATGTGTTGACATGTTCAAGCTGTCAGGATTTTATATAAATTAAACTGGCGGTGTTTATGGGCTTGAATTTATAACCCAAACTGATAGATTTTTCTTCTTCTTCTCCTTTCAGCTTTTCCCTCCAGGGGGCGCCACAGTGAATCAGTTGCCTCCATCTAACCCTGTCTTCTGTATCTTCTTCTCTCACACCAACTACCTTCATGTCCTCTTTCACTACATCCATATATCTCCTCTTTGCTCTTCGTCTTGACCTGCTGTCTACCAATATATTCACTATCTCTCCTCTGGACATGTCTGAACCATCTCAGTCTGGTCTCTGACTTTATCTCCAAACCCTCTAACATGTGCTGTCCCTCTGATGTACTCATTCCTGATCCTATCCATCCTGATCACTCCCAAAGAGAACCTCAGCATCTTCATCTCTGCTACCTCCAGCTCTGCTTCCGGTCTTTTCCTCAGTGTCACCTGTCAAAACGCTTCCATCCCTATCCTTAATCACCCAGACCTGCTGCACATCCTTCCTATCTCTGTCTCTCTGCCTTACCAACCTGTACAGATCAGTCTCTCCCTCCTTACTGTCCAACCTAGCATACAAGTCATTGTAAGCCTCTTGTTAGGCCTTTGACACCTCTACCTTCACCTTACGCCTTGCTGCGGCTAACCTTCATTACTCCCATTTCTGGGGCAAACCTCCACCTCTCTAGCTTCTCCTCCACCTGTTCCCTGCTCTCACTACAGATCACGAAGTCATCTGCAAACATCATATTCATAAATATTCGTGTCTAATCTCATCTATCAGCACTGATGGCGGTCATAGTTAATCTGGGCCTCGACCGATCTGGTATTGAAGTCATAGATTCGATTTGCATGTTTGATTTGGCAAACGTTTTATGTCAGACAAAACCCTCTGCATTTACAGTGAACACGAGACTAGGAAAAAATCAGTTTGGATTTAGCAAACAATTTAATAACGAATCTGTCTTCTTTTTTTTCATTCAAATTGCAGTTTTTCTGAACCAAAGATTCATTCATGGTTACTTCTTGGTTTTAACAACTTCCCTTAAGGTTAATGTTCATTCACTTTGCAAACAAACCACGTAGTTTTTTTTTTTTTTTTCTCTCAGCATCCCTCAGGGAAGGTTCAGTGCTTTTCATCATGTTCTATATGAGTTTGCACAGAGGACAAACTCAAACTCATGGATGGGCACTGTTGTGCGCTAGTGGGGGCAATGTGGTTCTTAATAATGAAAGGTGTTAATTATTAATAGTTAGGGTAAATTTGTCTAAGTAGTAATTTTTGTGATGACCAATAGTCAAATTAATAAAATCAGAATACAGATTTGAGAAGGATGAATCCAAGCAGTTACTGTTATGAATCCAGCAACTATCACAATTACATAACCACAATAATCACAAACAACAACAGATTAGAGTATAAGATGGCGCCAAGATGGCGACTAGCCACGAGATGTTAAAGGAAAAAAAGGGAAAAGGAGGGAGTCCATTGGCCTTGTGTGTTACCGAGGCAACCTTCATGCAACAGACTTGATATCACGTAATCCCGTTCACATTTAAGCCGTCTTCTTGTGTGATATGTATTGTGTGTGTGTGTGTGTGTGTAGGTGTGTTTGATTGGGAAATAGGGAGATTGTTAAGAGAAAGAGAGTCCACAAAATATCACCACCAATTAATAATCACAATTAGTGCTGTCAAGAGATTAAAAAAAATAGAGATTAATTAACTATGATCTGTAATTAATTTATGAAAATCTCTTTTTTTTTAATGCTGGGAAATACCCCTTAACTTAAACTATTTTCATTTAAATTCATTACAATATTGTGGCAAATCAAAAGATTGATAAATAACAACAAAGCAGCTTTATGAATGAATTCATTGGTTTTTTTTTAACAGATTTCCTGATCATTTCCATTCTGCTGTGTTTGGAACCAGTCCCAAGTGTCGCATGCAACCTTTAGTTTTGACCTTTTGTCAATCTCTAAATAGTTAGAAACTGAAATAAAACATCAGGTCCATATAAAGTTCTGTAAGTTAACACATCAAAAAACAGTAAGAACAATACATGTGTTGCTTTCCCTCTGCTTCATATAATATAAAATAAATAAAACAAGCGGAGTGAGCATACCACCACTGCAGGGAATAGTCATCAATACTGCTGTGCTCTGCTCTGCTCTGCAGCTCTCCAGACTCCATTGCATCTTCTACTGAGTCAGTCAGACCCCAGCACGGTCCACACCTGAATGAATGAATGGGTTTATATATGGACGGCTGTGCATAATAAGTGCAGTAGGCTGTTTTATTTCCATTTTATTTTATTTTGTAAAGCACTTTGTGTCGCATTTCTTGTGTGAAAAGTGCTATATAAATAAAGTTTGATTTGATAAATTGGACTCAATAGTCCAGCTTATAGTCTTCACCTGTTCCTTCTTTCCTCTTGTTTCAAATCCTTGAAACGTGGATCCAGTGCTGCAGCCACCTTGAACCACGTCTGGAAGCCCTTCTTGAACTTCACCACGCAGGCTGGATCGTCGTCAGTGATGTCCACGCCACGCTCCAGATGGTGAAAAGCAGGCAGCACTACAGAGCAAGAGACGCAGGCCTCCACCATCCAGCAGCTCAGTCACACACCTGCAAAAATAAATTTAGCTGGATATTTAAATTTGATTGTCCTGGGAAGTAACTACCGAACATTCATTCACATTCGGATTACACGTGTGACAGTAGTTTATTCCATTAAAATGGTACTTCTCTGTTACCCTTTGCATATTTGACTGTAAGCTTTACACTCATGATTCGTGAGGTTTGTGAAGTGTTAAGTAAGCTGCGTAAACTGTTAACAAACAATTATCCAGTGGCATAGATAGAAGTTGAGCTGCACAGATGTGCATGCTCTAAATGTGGCTCTAAAATCTCTCCACCTTCTCTTTGACATAACAATTCAATTAGTTTCTTCTGAAAAGCCGTGCGGAAGGACACAATAGTTTCTCCTCTTGACTTTACTTCATTTAGTTTTTTTTTTTTTTTTTTGAAAATGGTTGAATATCCTCATTAAAAACTAAAGAGCCAGATTAAAATTACATTGAAATAATGTTTTCTACAATGTGAACTGCAGTTTTGTTGCAGCATGTGATGACATATATGTATTATTAAACTGGGTTTTGGTTAGTGTTCTTTTCATAATAATGGTAGTATAAATGCATTTAAATGGCATGTAAACCTATGCAATGTTAATGACATAAAATCTACTTAAGATTATTTTAGTTTTCTTAGATGCTTAATACTTTCTGATATAATAGTTGTTTGTAAGATCTTAGTCTTGCTGTAACCGACAAAACCCATCAGCTTTATTACTTTTACTAAACATAGCTGCATTTCCCTGAACTATAGTGATGTAATTTGCATAATATATATATTGACACAGGTAAGGTATTCAACACTGTAAATTATTAAATATTACTCAGTAAATTGAACATTTTTTAATTGCTTCCCTTTGTTTTCTTGTATTTTTCAAACAGAGCCCAGGTAGTTAGAATAGGCTAAGTATCTGTCAGTGAAAACACAGTGGAATTATGTCTAAATTTAAAAAAAACATGCAGCTAAATTGCTTTCTGTTTCTGTTTCCCAAACACGAGTTCCAGAAGTAAAGTTATACTGGAATATCACCCGATCATAAAAATCACATTTAAAAGTGTATATAGTATTACTATAGTACTATATATAGTATGTATATAATTTTGATATTATATATGGCAAAAAAGAGAATAGTAGTGAAAGTCACTGACCCAACATCAGGGTTTGAACCTTTTCTCAAGACCTGTTTTTATTTAAAATGTAACATCATGAATGTTGTTGAAAATGTTTTTGCTGTTGTATAAAAGTTGTCATCCTTTTTTCCATTTGTATGAATCATCATGTCAATGCTACAGAATATCCAAAATATATAGAATTTTTGGAAGAAGATTTTTCCCTTTCTTTGAGTGTGGCAATTCGGAACGTGTACAAACATTATTGCTTTAAGATGCGGTGACGTGTATGAAATAGTTCATTTAAAGCATACTGAACTCATTAGGAGCACATGGATATGGGCCTTATCCCCATGGTTTCAACTATTTTGATAAAGACTTGATATCGATTAACTTTCATTATATATGTTTAGCCTACAACTGGAACACTGAGTTGAGTTTGGGAGGTGGAATTGGAAGAGGATGTCATTGAGGACGGGATGGAGAAGAATTACGATATGTTTCACAAGAAGGACACTAAAACCAACAAGCAAAGATGAAGACTGATAAGACAGAGAGACAGTTCAAGGTTCTCAATAAAACGAGGGGAAGAAGCACAGTCAGTCTAATGAGAAAGGAAAGATGAGATATGCTGCATGCAAAAGTGCTTACAAATGAAATTCCCATATTCCGTAAACCATTTGATTATTGAGCTCCAGCTATAAAACTTTGGGAAAAGGGCCAAAGGATCCACATCAAGGGCAACGCCGGATGAGTTGTATACAGCATTTAAATATAACTGAACGATGTGGCACGATGCATCAAGTAAGTAGTGTGTAAATATGCACACATGAAAGAATGTAATACTGTTGCTCTATGAGTCGGTGCAGCAGATTAACATTATTGCATGGATGCCCAAATAATACATGAGCAGAACAATTACATAAAGTCAGACTGCAAAGAACAATCTTCTAGAGAAGAAGACTCAGACACAATGGTTGCTAGCGACTCTGAAACTCCTAATGGTTCAATATTGATTAGCAATAAGTCCTTGCAGGCCTTAATAGCAGGGGCAATGAGGAGAACCAAAGTGGAGCAAAGACAACGTCAGATGGAGCAAATTAAATTGTTTTGGCAGCTGTGAGACTTCTAGGAATCACATGAATATCATATATATACATATATGATATATATGACATATATATATATATATATATATATATATATATATATAATATATATATATATATATATATTTTTTTTTTTTTTTTTTTTTTTTTTTTTTATTTAAAAAACTGACAGCAAACTGATACAGTGTGGAGCTGAGGCAAAGCTTTGAAGCCCCACTGTGATGTGACAGTGTACACAGAACTGAGCAGCTTGCTGTTTGTTTATTCAACATTTATTAATATTAAACATATTGTGTGCCCAAATTGTATCAAATCCAATAATGCACTCCCTTGGGTTCCCAGAAATACACTTGCTGGGGAGCCAAGTGTGAAGTTGACCAGATGAATGGTTTAGGATATGCAATGGACCGAGATGCTGACGACCGAGAGTCCTTGCTTTTAGCAGAGAGATGTCCCATCCCTTCAAGATTACAGATACAAACAATAAAATGCGGCTTAGTGTAGGATCACACTGCCAGAGAACATAACAGGTTTCTCATTTACCATCCTGGTACCCAGAGGAATTACATTCATATTGCATGATTCAGCATCTCACAATTTACACCCAGCACCCAAGTTCTGCAACAGTAGAACGTGCAGAAAGTAGGGTCATCTTTATAAATGAGGTGGAATGCAAGAGTTTGTATGTATGAATGGACATGGTGTGTCTGACTTTGATGTGAAAGATCAGAGTTTGTATGTAACCACAACCTTAGCAGGTTTTTTTTCTTATTCCCCCACGCTGTCCAAATCATTGTCGTCGTAACTGTCTAACAATCCCTGAAAGCTGTTAAGTAAATTTCTGCCATTTAACCCTCCAAATCCCCCAGGCAGTATTCAAGTTTTTAACAACCAACATTGTCTATATTGCATTGCATAATGAGTGTCAAGACCCCGTGGTGATCCTGTCCCATCTCCCATTTTCATAAAGATCATATATATATTGATATACATTGAGTTTAATTCTCTTCAATCTCTTCATTACTGAGATCAGGTGCAGCTAGTGTGGCCCTGCTCTGATTCCAGCGCACATACACGAGGAGACAGCAGAGACACACAGAGAGGGGCAACAAGTCAGGAGAGACAAGTATGTTTAATTACTTTAAAATGAGGGTAAATAAAATAAACATTACTCACCCCCAACTGCACATGATCATCCCACAATGTCTGACAAGCGTAAGCAGTGTGTGGACCCAAATGCAGGAGGTTGCACATACTAAAGAGTCTAAGAACAGGACTAAGGAAGGCACAGCAGCACAAACTAGAATCAACTCAATGGAAGCAGAACATGCATAACTTCACTGGCAGAACAAGACAATGGATCTGACAAGCAGCAATAGAACATTTAGACTAAAATACAGGTATAACTAACGTGGCACAGGTGAGTGGACAACACAAAAGCAGGGAGCTGATTGGTTGGGTAAAACACAACAAAATGGAACAGAAAGAAAAGAGTCCACGGATAAAACTCCAAAATGAGTACATGACAATGTGGTGAATTGAAAAATGATTCCTCTTGGGTTACAATAAAAAAAAGTGTAAATGTTCAAGCAGTACACCAGTATACAAGCGTAAACATACTTATAAAGGAGGTTCATAATGAAAACTTGATCATAAGCATCATAATAATGAGTGGAAATAAAGCCAGATAGATATACTTTATTGATCCCAAACTGGGAAATTACAATGTAGAAGCAGCATTGCACCAAACACAACACAATGAAATAATAAGAACAACAACAACAACAACAAAAAAAAAGTTGGAAATTAAAATAGAATGCAATAGAAACAATAAAATCCTGTAAAGAAAATTTTTATCTCTCCAGAAATCCAACTAATTGCATGTATGAATATAAAGGAGAAAACACACAAGAAATAAATACAACATTAAAACTTAACACAAAACTCATAGAGATAAGGATACATACAGAGTAAGCTAAACACCACCTATCAGCAGTGCCATTCCTTACAAAGGTGAGAGCTGTGAATGTGGGTAAGAGGTGTGCAGTCTTTAAATAAGGAGTAACCTGGTGAACTAAATTAGGTAAATGAGGAGCGAGAACAGCTGAAAACGAGAGCCAATTAATGACAAGGAAAAGAAGTGAGATAACGTAAGTGAGCTAGGTGAGGAAAGGAAGTGAACAAATGAAGGGGAATAGGGATCTTTCCTACTTACTCTATTAATAGTACATTTCATATATAAGTGTGATGTAATGTATATTGAAGCACAGTGGTAATACACTTTAAAGTCTACCTGCAATACATTTGTACCCCTAACTTATGGATCCTGTCGTCCCATGTCCCCATTTGAACATTGCTACGTTTCCAGCAGTTGCTTGACAAACTATATTTTGTGAATACAAACTATATCTTGATCTAGTTCTTTATATGCCATCAGGGACTGCCTGTACAGCTAAATCTGGCACAATTACGTGATGGACCTAAATGCACATTTTAATTAATGTGCATTGTCCGTCTTTGAATAAAATAAACTATTAAACGGTGTAAACGGTAAGCAATATCCAAAATTACACTCACTAATAACGAACAGGCTAGTAAATGATTATGTATCCTACTAAATCTCAACAGTGTGACCACCAGACGCCCTTGTGCTGTTGGCTTTGTCAAACACCAACAGATAATAAACAAGGCTCAAACTACGGTCTGGTTATATAGTGTAGTTATATTTTAGCAGTGCAAAGCAAATTGGTTCATTTGGACAGGAGACGTGCAGGAGCAGTAAACTATATGCTATATGCAGGAAAAACTGATACAGAAAAAAAATAAATAAAAAATGACTAAATCTAGACTACTGTCTTTTTCTTCCAAAGATGGAATTTATTATAGGTAATCTTTGAAGGACTATAGGGGAGAACACAGTAGACTCGGGTGGTATTTTGCATTTTTTTCCCATTTTCCCAATGAACGGTGGTTAGAGGGCAAAGACCAATGTTTGAGAGTCATGGTTCACTACTGACTGTTACATAGAACATCGACAGTAGCAGTGTGACAGCATTCCAATAACTTCCTCGACATCCCTCACAAGCCTTCTTCACTGATGGTCCAGACACGGGGTCAGAGCCACACCCGTTTGAACTGCTAGCTTAGCTTTTCTTTAGATGCATTTACAATACAACTCTGAACTAAATTACTAGCTTAGTTCTTCTGCAACTGGTACTAGTTGGTTGCACACTCATTGGCCATTACTTAGCATTACTTAGTCAATGCATTATATGTGTGAAAGCACAGGTCATTGCACATTTTGTTCTGGTGAACATCACCAGTGAAACTTCTTACCTGGAAGTAGAGCTGTTGGAGGGAAGTGTGTGGGAAGTGCGCTGTACTCTATAGGAGGTTGTCATAAACCCACTGCTTGTGTTACTGAAGAGCCTCCTCCTCATCTTCTCCTCAGCGAGTAGAGCAAGCACTGACTTCCACTGATCTACTTTTCTTTCCAATATGTTATTTCCATTGCATGAGGAGAATGTAATCTTCATAGCTGCTGCATCTGAGAAACACATCATATCTGTAACTTTTATTAAGTGTATTTCTTTGTGTTGATTTGAATATAAAATATTGAAACGTTGCTCACATTAGCTGACACAGGGGAACAATGCATAGATAATGCAAATTGTTACATTACACTACATTGTTGTGACTGATGTTTTTTGTGCCATTCAGGAGGTCAGTTTATTGACTTCAACCCAGCAAAGGGAATTCAGGCTGCATGAAATGTACGTCATATATTAAACCAACCACTGAATAACTAATGTTAATATTTGTTTTTCTTCAGCCTAATTATTTCAATAACATTACATACAGCCCATTTTTGTTAGTTTTAAAATCTAAACTGTCACTGTATTGTAGTTTTTAATCCTAACTTCTGATGTCCTCTGAGCATTGTGCAGGCACAGCTCGTCGTGCCATCTTAGAGGATGTTGCAGTAATACAACATACTGACAGTGAATCCAGTTGTCATTCACACCTGACTGTTGGAACAGACCTGTTCAGTCACAGTTGTTTTCACTGTAGCTGTCTGTGCAGAGCAGAGACTCCGAAAAAGAGTGTTTACTATTTGAGCAGTAATATATATATATATATATATATATATATATATATATATATATATATATATATATATATATATATAAATGATGACTATTTTGTATTATGAATTTTTAATGCATGAACATTTTATATTTAAACTTTCTCAGAGCGAAGTTTGTGATGTCTTTCCACTATAAATCAAGTCAAGGGGGCAGGAACTTGCGGGCGGGGCGCACATATTGAGTGGGCCACACAGCCATAGATGTATTATTTGTGCGGCCCACTAAATATGCACAGTAGTGTTTATCCTTCTGGCCCCATCTGCGGGTTCCCAATCTGACCCTGGTCTGTATTTGGATGACATCATGATTGTTAAAATTGCTTTTCTTGGCGAGGAAAGTTTTACAAATATAAAACCTTCATGAATTAAAAAAATCACAATACAAAGAGTCAAGTAGTTCCTATGTCACCGAACTAGAACCGCATATTTCATGAAGAATCCTAGATGGATTTATATGTGGCGCTCTCTAGTGGGATCAGACCTTTAGTCCATATCCTTGTATGTTGACATCGACACATAGATAAGGTTAAAGTCCCTGGGAACCTATTTTCATCCTTTAACCCTTGTATGGTATTCGGGTCTGTGGGACCCGTTTTCAGTTCAATTAATTATTTTTTCAACCTGAAATTCATTGGCTTTGGCTCATTTTCTGTGAAGAACATAAATCAAAACACATTTGTTTAGTATTTTAAGAGAAAATTATTGGATTGTGGTGTTTTGAAAGCCCAAAACTCTTGCGGGTCCACCAGACCCATAAATACTAATACCACACGAGGGTTAACTAAACAAAATTCCCTAAATAAATAGTAGCTGAACTTGCCTAACTATGGATATTTGATTCAAAGAATTATGTAAAACTATATTTTAAGGGTGTTTAAGGCACGTGAAACTTGCGCACACACATACACAGCAATGCTTGGAAATACACCAAGGAGTGCATCACACACATACACCTGTGCTTTCCTCTGCCCCTCTTGGCTCAGCCTGGCTAAAGATGATTAGTGAGTGCAAAGCTGCATTAAACATAATTACTTCTATTAGGAAACTGTGCTGGCCCGGTACATAGACTCCTCTCCTCCTCTGCTTTCACTCTCCCTGTGCTCCTCTCCTTCGCAGCCTTCCTCTCTCCCTCCAGTCTCTGCCACCCACACACAGCCCGGCTCAGCTGGCTGCAGACTGGGAGTTGACATTCTGAGAAACCATTAAAAGTGCTCATTATTGGGAAAGAAAAAAGAGGGCAGAAATCAAAGAGATAGGCGCTCATTCACTGCTGGGGTTCCCTGATCTGTTCTGCAGTCATTCCCCAGCTTCCCTACCTTTCTATTCACATTCTGCTTCTCTCTGTCTTTCTGTCCTTTCTTTGTTCTGTGCCCTCAATTAAGATTCACCCTCCGGCTTTTTCGCACTATTGTAAAAAAAAAACAAAAAAAACTTGCTTTATCTTTTTAAAACATGCAATAATAAACCATGGCAATAACTATACATATATATGATGAATACACCAACTGTCCTGTCATGACCTAAATATTGTTTCAGAGGCTTTTCAGAGACTTTGTCAACTTAAGCCATTAGAACACCATACGGGTCCATTAATGTCAGATTTACAGTACAGCTACTTAAATTACTTCACGTTTGTACAGTTAAAAGAGTCTGGTAAATCTGACTTTGTCATATGAGCACACCTCACAGAAAACATGTGAGAAGTTTAGGACAAGAATGTTATTGCATTAGGCCCAATGTTTCCAGCAGACCCCCCCTGTAGTGACGGTGCGGTTGAATGGGATTTCAACTGGGTTGCCATGAATTTGTGCATAAACATCAATGCCTTACTCACTTATAATCACTTCAGTTATCCTCATGTCATCATCAAGTTGCATGTATTAGCATGCTAACATGCTAAACTAAGATGGTGAATGTAAAGATTATACCTGCTTAATATAAGCATCTGAACATGTCCATTGTTATGGACATGCTGGGGCTGCACCTACTCCACCTATTAGAGTAACAATGAAGTTAGTAATACATAGGCATGGACAACCAGGAGTGGAGCTGAGTATGGCTCTCTCCATGGATCCTGGTTGTTAATACAAGAAACCAGAAGTGGGTCATCTGTGAGATGTAGTGCTGGAATCACCTGGTTCCTCTGAGTAGTGCAGATGCAGCTTATATGCAACCAAAACCTGCGTTATTATACAGTGGCCACAATTCCGTTTCCCACCACATGCAGATCACTGGTAATAATCCAACGATGGTCCAAATGTATACACACATGAATTTGAAAAATGAGACATTTCCAGTTTAACCTTCGAAGGATCAGGGATCAAATCAGGGACAGAAGTAGACCTAACCAAATGGTCCAGGATTTGCATAAACGACTCAAGATTTCAAAGTAAGCCCTTTAAATCTCTAAAAGCGTCTCTAAGCCCTCAGTGGGACTACCAGCCATGAGAAGAAAAAAAAAAAAAAAAGGTGTAGCCGATTTTGCATTCTATAATAAGGCACCAAACCAGCGCAAATGGAAATCAAATTGGAAATCCACTGTGTAATTTATTACCTGTTTTCCTGTCTTTGTTCACAGGGTGAAGCTATGGTGGGTGGTTCAATGATCAAATTAGGGAAATTATCAGCATCACCTCCACAGCAGCACATCTGGAGCTGCTGTAGACTCACTGTGAACACATGAAGAGGGCTTCAGGAGAGCAAATTGAACTAAAGATCCCCACTTAAAGACACTCTCTATACAGTCGAAATATGTACAGTAGTATCATTTCTTTGGCACCTAGTGATAAATTAGTAAGTCAGGTATCCAGCATCTTATATTACCAATCTAGCTAACTACAATATGTCAGGTTGTATAGTTGCCTTAGAACAAAAGGTCAGCATCCTTTGGACAAACTCAAACCCCCCCAATGAATCACATCACATCACATCACCTCCGTGATCTATCTCCAAGAGAATGTCTCTTGTTGTATGTCTTTGCAGTCTCAACATGGTGAACATGATGATCATAGAAATGAGGATAACAGTGCATACTTCAGTTAAACTGTTCATTTAACATGAAACAGGCAGAGGAAGTGTTGAATTTACATGATCAGCAAACAGCAGTGAGTCGAGTCGTGATGATAATTGATGCTTGATCAGCGCTCTGTTTGAACACTGTTTGTGCCTCACACACAGAAACAGTAGGGTTTGACCAATGGTTGGATTTATTTCTCACCACAGGAGTACATCTCAACGAGCGTGGTGTCAGGGGTTCCCTTTAAAGGATAATTTATCAGTAGGGCGACCCAACACCCCCCATAATGTTTTAAACAAAAACAGGTTTACTCACAAAGTGTGTTACAGAGAAAAATAAATGAAACACGAATACAAAGGAACAGACGTATCTCGGATTTATGAGGCGGGAGCTTCCATTTGTGTTTGAGTGTGTGTGTGGGTGTGTTGCACCAGAGAGTGAATTTAAGCGTAGCAAACATGACTTGCCTAAGTAGTGAAAGACAACAAAGGAGCATGTCCTTTTAAACCAATCAGGAGCTATGAGTGGAAATGCATCAGCATAACCTCACCCAGTAAAATCTGTAACACACAACTGCGTGCGTTTGGCTGTGTGCCATTGTTCCTCATTCCTGGTAGCCCAGGGCACATAGACATTCAAAGCTACGTCTGGTTTTTGTTGTCATGGTTCCTGCCCATGATGACATGATTTCTATTACAGAGCAACACAAAACAAACAGCCACTGACTGATACTGAGGTCATGCAGGGACAGTGTCTTTTCACATCTGTGCTGAACAGTGGAAACCTTACATTTCCAGTTTTGGTGATTGTCTGTGAAATCCTTGTGCAGGGTACAGATTTGAATCCCACGCAGAAAAAGGCAGACTCTGCCAGTAACAATGAAAACTGCTATATGGAAAAATGGTCCAGGGTTCCATAAGTATAAGTCATTTCCATCATGCAACAACATTTTATTTTCTTATGATTTTTTTTTTTTTTGCTTGTGGTTCAAGTTGGATTCATAAAACTCTCTTAACTGCACAAACTTGTCATTAATTGTTTTTTAAGGTTCGCCAAACATAAAATTATATAATTTACATAATCAACACCCATAAATTATTAAATAAAGCGATCTGTATGTATGTTTGTGGGTTCCATTCAATAAAATATGACCCAAGAGTAAAAAAGAAGAATTTCATTCCACAGAGCTTCAAATCCTGCTTTCAAACATCAGCCGATAAAAACCACAACAAATTTCACAGTCAGTAGTACAGGACCCAAAAAAAAGGGTCCTGTAATAGTCACAATGACGTGTCATCAGAGCAGTACCCTACTGTGACAGAAATAAAAACTGAATCATTCAACATGACGTCATACAGTAAAACTAAAACATGTGAATGACTTAGATAGGAGGCATCTGTCAGAGTGAGAATCCAACAACTTGGCTTGTAAGATGCTGTGCCAAAATATGCCAATGAGTATTATTTTGACTTTTGATTATAACTAAGAGAAAGTAATTGAACATTTGTAAATGCAACACATTATCTTACTCAAATATTGAATAAGCGATACATAATTTAGGCATTTCCCCTAAGACAAAATGGCAAAACTTACTGGGTCAGGCTTCTCAAATATGATTATTTTCAGCTTTTCCTTGTCGTCTATATTATTAAACTAAATATTGTGTTCATATACGTTTATACTTGGACTATAGTCTGACTGATTTTAGATTTGAGTGAGTCAATTTTATAATTTTTTTGACATTTTGTGGGATTAATGAGTAACAGTAAGTGGACAGAATAATTCATAGCTTGCAGCCTTAATCTCTGCTGGTGAAAAAAAAAATGCTGGGCATAAACAATATAAAAAATGTATGGAATTTGAATATTTCATAAAAGACTGCAATTTTGGTTCATGAAAAGTTTACATAGAAGTGCTGTCACCAACCATAGCAAAATCACATTTTACTGACTGGCTCCCAGTTTCTCACAAGGACAAGAACAAGGAGAAGAAAGCCAAAACTGAACGTCCTCAATGAGTCATTCAGTCAATAACTGAGTCTAAGTTGAAAGAATATGAATGTTTCCGTTCTCAGAATGATGACCACTTTCTGTACTCTCTGTAAAATCTCTTCCAGCTTTCACTCTTTATCTCATATTCTCCTACTGTATTCCTCTAGATCTTTCTCTCACTTTCAATGTTCTCTCTTTGCCCATCTCCATTTTATATTCATACCACTGAGGGGCCTAAGTGCCAAGCCTCCATTGTATTGTGCGAAAGATCTCACACACAATACCCTTCTAAAATACACACACACATACACACACATGCTGTGCCTACCCTACTGTCTTGTGTATTATATCCTTCCTAGCTTATGTCACGGGGCTTTCTCTCTCCTAATCCACGGTGAATGGAAGAGGAGGAGCTGTGGGGGGAGCCAGAAGAACCCACAGCCAGTCTCAGCAGCACCCTGTGAGAGGCAAAGGAATCTCTTATAGCCCTCTTATATGTGACACAAGGAAAAACAAATCTAATTAAATAATATATTCACCAAATACTTCAATATCAATATTCATTCATTGATTCATTCATCTTCTTCCGCTTATCCGTTTGTCGGGTCGCGGGGGCAGCAGCTTCAGCAGGGAACCGGGGGTCAGAGCGCCAGGGTCCCCGCCTCCGACTGCCGCCCATCTCTCTTTGCACCGTTAGACCTCTCCCATGGGTGGTGGGCCCATGGGAACAATATCAATATATATATGTATATATATATATATATATATATACATGGGTGTTGATCCCACTTGGACAGTTAGCATGGGTATCTCTTCAAGACACACCACTATGTGGCCCGTGCACAGGCTTATAAGGCTGGGTGTGCATGTAATTACTGATTAAGATTGATTGGAATGGTTCACGAGTGACCTTGCCCTTGAAATATATTCTCTTTATTTAGAGAACCAAGGTTATATCTAACTGAACATTCTTTACCGAATTGAGACTACGAGGACCAAAAGGAACAGAGCAGATGATGGTGCTTGAGTGCCATGCACAAGGTCTGAACCACTGACTGCATGATCCCCAAGCTTATCAGACTGGCCCTCTCACTCAGGCCCAGAGCTTGAGCCCCTGTGGAAGGGGGATGTTATGGAAATTTCCTTGGCCTTCAATCTAGGAGAGGTCCCACACCTGAGAACCATGTCATGTGAGGCCATTTCCAGATCCTCTGCAGCAGGGTCAGAAGAAGACTAAATGGGTGAAAACTCACAATAGGCCATTGGTGCACTATGGCATCGATAGAAGTACAGTAGGCAGTGCATGTTGTCTCTGGACGTGAACAGGTCAGCTGAAGTAATTCCAGATTTTCTCGACCACCTCTGGGTGTAGTTATCATTCCCCTGGGGTTAAGCCTCCAAGGAGATCAGGTCCAGAGTTAGTTAGTTACAGCTCTGTACTAGGCAAATGTGCAGAAAAGCAATGGCACCACCTGCACCGACCCTACCAGAAGGCCCAAGAGGCACAGACAGAGATTCCAACTAACCTAGGCTTCCAGCTGAGGTGAGGGCTGGGGTAGCCCCTGGCCACCAACTGTCTTGCTTAGACCTGCCACTCTGTGATGCATCTAGCCAGCCCCTCAGATCCCCCTGACTCTAGGTATCGTAGGCTGCTGTGGCTGAGCCCAGCGCCATTCCTCTCTGCCTTAAAGCATCTGACACCTGGTTAGTGGGAATAGCACCAACCAGGTCAGTTGTGATAGCAGATGTGTTTGAGTGTTTGTACAGCTGCGTCATGTCATAATTTTGAACACGTTATTTGATGATAAGCAATAGGATAGGATAGAACAGGATCATAGAAGAAAGCTATGGGCAATGTGGAGGAGGGTTTGAATGTCTCCCTTACACTCCAATATGTTGCATTTTTATAAATAAATAAAGTTCATTTCACGTTTTCATCATGGCGATTAACCTAATAAAAGTTATATATAGAGCTATATAAACAGTCAGCTGTTGCCATAGTAACAACTTTCCAGTCCCCCAAAGCTCCATGATCCAACTATGTTGTGCTGTAGGCTACAACATCTGTCAGAAACAGTCGGCTGCTGTGTTGAGTCTACACTATTACTTGAGTTAAGATACAAAATTAATTGCACCAAGAAGATATTTATAGATGATCTAAATAATGAATGCTTCAGGTAATCATTATCTTCACAAAGGCTAATCAATATAGAAAATGCCAAATTAATCAATTCATTCCACACCTAGGTATTGACGGTTATTATTGAACAGTAATCAATAGGTACTTGCCTTTAAGGATTAACAGAAACCTAAAAACCCGCCAGGCCGTAATATCTAAATGATAAGCAGGCAACAGAAGGCAGGCTCCTTGAAATTATATTCAACATTATTAATGATATTGAAATTGTGTGTTACATGAAGATATGGTTTACTTATTTTAAACACTGACAGAACCTTGTCACTGTGGTTGTCCCCATGAGGTTAGGATTCTGCATCAAGCTTTTCATTTCTTGAAAATTAGGGAACCAGTAATATGCAGTGTTATTATTATTATTATTTTCTGCTTTAATAATAAGAATAATGATAGGAAGCAAGAAAAAAGAAAAGAAAAAAAAAGAAAATAGAATAGAATTTGCAGATTTTGGGGCAGTTTTGTCATGGAACAGTTTCTACTACTGTATACTGGACCTTGTCTTCTGCTGATTGACAGTTGACAGACTTCAGAGAACCACACTTCCCCAAACAACCCGGGTATTTTTACATGATCATTTAAGGTTGAAGTTTTCTGTTCTTTTGCGGTGTATTCAATCATGGGTTTGATGTGCATGTGTGTGCGTTAACATGAATCCATCAAAACAGCACTACCAGCTAGCCTGTGTGTTTGTGTGTTCCACCAGATTTACGCCTCCTGTCTCCTCTGTGATTGGCCCAGGGACAGCCTGGATGTCCCCCGAGGCTTCCCAGCTCTTTATCTTGTCAGGAGGGCAATCAGCAAAATAAGGTGCACTAGATTTACCCCTCAGCTCTCCACTGGCCGGGTGGGAATGAATCGGGCAGGAATGGATGTGCCTGCCTGCGTTTGCTGTCTCTCACCACCCATCCCTCTTTCCCACTCGTAAAGTGATAGATATGTGGAGATCACTCATTCCTTACAGCCCAGAGAGGGGTGGCATCCATCACTCCCCTCCTCTGCCTCCCCCCCTCTCTCCACCTTTCCTACTGTCTGCACCCATCCAGCCACAGTACCATAAGCTGTCTGTCAAACTGACAGGCCCATTCACTATATCACAGGGAAGCTATGTGGCCCATAGGACTCTATTATATCTAATCTGCTCCCCCTGATGCAGGACGCTTGCACAAGCCAGCCACCAGGGTGTGTGTTAAACACGTCAGGGAACCCTGGTGCACCTGTCAGAATGTTGCTGATTTTGTCAGCAACATGCCAGTTTCAACCTGTTTTATACTAGTTGTGAGCTGTGACATTTGTATTAAATAATTAATATAATAAACCAAATGGGTTTTTACTTTCCTAAATCTATCATTATGTTGTTTTATTGATAGTAGCGCAACAGTTAATCAAAAAGGTGTACTAAATAAATAAATACATAATAAATAATAATCTCAACAACAGAGTGGCAACATGACTCTGTTGTTGTGATGGATCAGTGCGCTGGATATTTAGAAAGATTGTTGTTTAGCCTGTTAGCAGGGAATTTACTGAGGCTACGCACAGAAAATAGGGCAACATAATTAACACAGTTAAGATGGCCCAAGGTAAAAGAAGAGCTGGCAGTTATGTCAGTAGACACCAAAAGGCGAAAGTCTAAACAATTAAAGCCAGCTGTAAGCAAAGAAGGTTGTATGCGAAGCAGCTGGAGGAGAAATGCTGTCATACTGCTACATGGCTCACTCAAAGGGAGAGATGCACAACGATGGCAAATAAAAAAACTTAAGCACCTGTACCTGCGACAGCTGCAGAAGCAGGGTTGATAGGATGCTGGGGAAGCAGGAAGGGGGATGTGTATTTGGCATCATAGAGCGAGAATGTGTTCAGATGACCACTACCCACCTTTATCAACTGCCTTGTGATTGGCTAATACAAAAAATAAGTAGTTAGGAGAGCAAACCAATACTGGCCCACCTAAACCAAACAGGTACAAGTACAGGTACAGGTATAACTAGCTGCCTCAGTCATATGACTCTGCACAGGACTTGTGAAAAACCCCACATACTGTTTGATTCCTGCTCTTTGTTTTGTGTTGCTGTGTCACTTTGTAACGTTGAGTTCTCTCTCTCTCTGTACATGTCCAATAAATACAGTTGCACACATGCTTTGCCTGCTGCAGTGCTCAGTCAATGTTGATAAATCAAACATGTTACCATCGTCCACTTTGCAGCCCTTTACTAAATAAGTAGATAGATGATCTGGTTGGTTAACCTCTAAAAGAAGGTCAGAGACTCTCCCCCACAGTCTAGTCTTAAATCTGACACAGAAGGAGCTTCTTGCGTACAGGTTGGTAGGGGGAGACCAACTCTGAAATATAATCTGGAGCCTGGGTGTGAAGAGCCTTAAAAGTAATCATTAAAATCTTAAAATCAACCCTAAAACATATTTGTAGCCATATGTTTCTTAGAATTGTCATTAATTGTTGTTCATTGTTTCTATGTTGTTTCTTCACCTACACATATTATCTTTATTACCTGCGGCCAGATGCTGGGTGTTGCCTGGTCTCTTCACATATGATAAAAGGTCAAAATGAGAAGCGCTGCTCTACCTCTGTGTCTCCCTTGATGTGTTACTTCAATAATTAAACAGCCCTTCTTTACATCAGTGATTTCCTCATATCACAGGAAAAAAAGCACATAAAAGAAAACAACACAAGGCAACATAAAAGGAAAGTGTGTATGGTGTCTGGTTGGTTTGTCGTTTTTTGGGGATGTTGAGTTAATTTGAATATTGATATATGGATTATTGATAGACATGTTTTCTCGAAAAACAGTCTATTGCGTAGTTCACTTCACGATCTTCTCTCTGAACACAGTCTGAATTCTAATAGCCTAGCATTAGTGCTTACAGGAGGTGAGTATAAGATGCTCAAAAGAGGGATTTACATTGAAGTATTTCTATTAAGTCCTTCTTATACTGATTCTCCTGAAAGGCTGCCCAGTAGATAACCCGTATAGTTACCCTGCTA